>JBBDGP010001400.1:3512500-4112783 GCA_037952835.1 Lithobates septentrionalis
AAAGACTCAAAACCAGCTTTTACCTGATCCCTGGCTTTAAACTCATCAGGGACCCCCCTTGTAACCCTTATGACATGTATGTATACATGAGGATCAAAGCTTCCGGAGAGAGCTGCTCGCTTCCTCCTCTGACTGTGTGCTGGGTCAGTGTATGTATCAGGGGTATCTTCGGTTAGGATATGGGGGGGCATAATGACCTTTGCAAGGGCACATTCACTGGTCCAGATTCCCTCTAGATCAAACTGAAAAAGGATATGCAGCACCCGAAAACACGCTCTCCTGCAGTGATAAGCGTGCATTCAGGTGTTCTTCCTGGCCAACTTGACTGAGGTGGCTGTGGTCAGCAAAACTTGGAATGGACCATCATAACTTGGCTCAAGTATCTCCAGACAGTAGTTGGTGTATTCCTGTATCTAATTCAGGGTCTGGAATGGAAGAAAACACCTGGACATGCATTCAGGTTAATTCTCGTGATAAAGTGGTTACATAATTAGTCAACACATCAGACTGCAACTGTAACTGTTGTGGAAAGTAACAACCAAGTCTGGGAGCTGAACCAAACAAAATTTCATAAGGGGATAGGGCATGTTTCCCCTGGGGGTGTGTCTGACACTGAACAGGGCAATGGGCTAACTGTCTGGCCAACTCATGTTAGTCTCTTGGGCCATCTTTAACATCCTGTTTTTAGTGTCCCATTCATCCTTTCTACCTTCCCGCTACTTTGAGGGTGGTATGGGATGTGTAGTGCCAACTGAACCCCCAGTGCTGACCAAATCTCTTAAGTAAGGGTTGCTGTTAAGGCTGGGCCCTGATCTCTCAATATCACCTCTGGGACCCCAAATCTACATACTATCTCACTCAGTAGTTTCTTAACTGTGGTCCTGGCAGTCATGACCACTTCCAATAGGGCTTTTTCGAATCTGCCACTTCTTGGCACTTGAGAATGATCAATTTGCATCCTCTGGAATGGGGTATAGGGCTTTTGCCAGGTGCTTCTTCTGTGCTTCTTCTGTGCTTCTTCTGTGCATCCTGGGTTACATTTGGTGCAGATAATGCATGATCTGCAGAAGTTGTCGGTCAGTGGAGTAACTCTTGGTGCAACACTTGTTGATAAGAGAGTTCATAAAAGTCTTTGTCAAGTGGGCAGCTCCATGTGCCCATTGCACCACGGCTGGGAACATACTCCTGGGTAGACAAGGCTTCTTGTTGCACTCGAATAGTTCATTTCTGAGAGTTGCTCCTCTCAGTTTCCAGCTTTCCTTCTTATCCGGACCTGTTGTTTCCTGTAGTTCTTTTAGATAGACTCTGTCCACTGGGAAAGTCTGTAAGGTAAGCACAGGGTGGTCTTCTTCTACCACCCTGCTGTCCACTTCCCGTGGACCACCAGCTGTCTGTTTGGCAGCTGAATTGGCTAGATGATTGCCTCGAGCTTCCTTTGAGTTCATTTTGTCGTTTGCTTTACTCAGAATAGTCACTTGGGTTGGGAGAAGCAAGGCATCAATCAAATTTTCACAGGTGTTCCTGCAGCCGTCAGGAATCCTCTGTCCTAGATAACACCATAATCATGGGCAATGCTGAAAGCATATCTTGAGTCCATATGAATGTTGGCTCTTTTTCCCTCTGCCCATTTACGTGCTGTAGTAAGTGCTTACAGCTCTGCCTCCTGTGCAGACATCACCGGTGGTAAGGCTTCAGCTTGTAGAACAGTGTTTTCAGTGGTGACCGCGTGTCCTGTGTGGTCATGGGGTGACAAGTCAAGACTCTACTCCTCCTCCTCCTTTCCCCCCTCGAGAAGTGGAAGAAGGGTGGTAGGGTTCAGTGTTTGACAACTTAATAGAGTAATGCTGTCCAGTAGGAGGGAACACAGGAGTCTCAAGTGTCTGGTAGTGGACAAGTGTTTCAGCTGGATCTTGGTTGAATATGGCAACAACGTCATGGGGAGCAAGCAGAATGAGGCAGTGTCCGAGGACCAAGTTCAAAGTTTTGTCAAGCAAGGCTTGTATAGCAAAGCCAGCTCGCAGACACAATAGGCCTCCTCTTGCTACTGCATCCAGCCGACAGGAATAATATCCTATGGGGCGTAGGCTGATGCCGTGTGATTGGGTGAGTATACCTGCAGCATGTCCCAGACGTTTGGATACAAAGAGCGTGAGCGTTTTGTCGTAGTCTGGGAGCCCTAGCGCCTGAGATGGCACACTTGAGGGCCTCAAACTTAGACATTTCTTCAGGAGACATCTGGAAGGGTCTGATTGCAGAGCATCAGTAGGAAGGCTTCTGGAATCCATGCTCTGCACTAGGAAATTAGTCCAAGGAAAATGACAGGTGTTGAGCACCACTGCAATTTGGGCTTTGAGGCTCTGCAGCCCTGGTTGGCAAGATAGCACAACAGGCTTTCTGAGGTGACTTTAACAGGGGGTAAGTCAGCTGCACAAAGGAGAAGGTCATCAACATGTTGGAAGAGAATCACTTCCGGGTGTTCCTCTTGTCATGTGTCAAGGATGATAGCCATAGCTTTTGCAAACTGGCTTGGAAAGTTCTGTACCCCTTGTGGCACCACTGTTTAGGTATGTTTCCGTTTCTTTCCGTGGATGAATGCAAAAAGGTACCAGCAGGAGGGGTGAGGGTGGACACTGAAGAAAACGTTTGTAAGGTCCACCTCTGTGAGGTATTTTGCAGTCAAAGGCATCCACAGCAGGTACCTGGTTCTCCTTTAGGGGTTCTATTCTTGGCGTTATTGTGGTTTCCGGGGCAATGATGCGCCCTTTTTTAGCTTGACTGAAACTGGTGGCACCTTTAAGTGACCGTTGTCTTCCGGTCCTGTGGACCATAGGCACGCAGGGATTCTGTCAAGTACTTCCTGCAGTATTGAACTTGAAGTTTTTGCTTCATGAAGTGTCATCAGGAGAGGCAAAAAAAACACAAAGCAGATGAGTCTTCTAAACATAGGGGAGTATGTAACGTCATCCCCCCTTCAGGCGTGGCCTGATTGAGGCCTGTAGTCTGGACAACACATCAGCTCCTAGTAGATTCAAGGGACATGTAGAGGACACCACAAATCTGGCAAGCAAATCAGGAAGTGGACTGGAGCGGGGCACCCCATCCATTCCTACGCAGGAAACATCAATAGTGGAAAGGAAAGAATTATTAGGCAGGTTCACCGCCCTCAACACACTTTTGGCTGAAATAAGTGCAATCGTGATAGATTGTGAACGTGTTTCTGCGCAAACAATATACTGATGTGAAAAAAACTGCTGATTTTAAATACAATCCTAGCTGAAATACCTCAAATACAATGTATAAATAAACAGAATAAAAGTCCATAAAGTAACATCAAACGTGCATCAAAGTGTCTAAGGTGTAGTTAAATTCACATAAAAGCATAAACAATAGTGACTGGTGAGTGAACAAATGTTGATAGGTGATCAAGTGACTGTTCGTGGAAATGGACACCCACTCAGGGCTCACAGAACTCTCACCTCCATGGCACAGCGCCCTGAGTGGGTGTCCATTTCCACGAACAGTCACTTGATCACCTATCAACATTTGTTCACTCACCAGTCACTATTGTTTATGCTTTTATGTGAATTTAACTACACCTTAGACACTTTGATGCACGTTTGATGTTACTTTATGGACTTTTATTCTGTTTATTTATACATTGTATTTGAGGTATTTCAGCTAGGATTGTATTTAAAATCAGCAGTTTTTTTCACATCAGTATATTGTTTGCGCAGAAACACGTTCACAATCTATCACGATTGCACTTATTTCAGTTTATGTGTAGTGAGGGGTGTTCACTATTTGTTTTTGCAGCATCATTAAGAAGCACCGTTACAGTAATAGTAGCGCAGAAGTTTTTTCTTTAGTTTGAATTTATATTTACCTTACACTTTTGGCTGCACCCCTGTCAATGAGGAAAGTGGTAGGTTTTTCGTCTGGGACATCTTGGGGCTCTGCATTCTTTTCTAAAGTGACCCCGTTTCCCACAGTTGTAACAGGTGATCCTTTCCCTGGTATTTGGCAGTGGTGGTGGACTAGTGTAGGCGGGATCTTCGTCATGGGTTACCATGAGGGGCGTTGGTTTTTTACCTTTTTGATTTTCTATACCTCTGGTCACCAACAATAAATCAGACATTTTCATTGAATGGTATTCAGGGCGGGCCACCATCAGGCCTTTTCTGATATCCTCTCTGAGCCATGAAACAAAAGCAGTTGATAACATGTGTGTGTGTGCCTTTATGAGTCTAGCATGATACTTCTTCACAGACTCCCCTTTATCTTGGGTAATATCTTGGATTGTGGTGGTCTGATCCGTCAACTTCTCCTTTGCCCAGTCGTGGAGTTGTGCACAGAACTCCACGCCTGAGGTGTAGGAAGTGGCACTTGTCAGGCAGGCATCATTGAAGGCCATCTGCATGACTGGCCAAAAGACATATCCTGCTTTGATTTGGCATAGGCTGATCAAGTCTCTCCAGGCAGCTGAGTAAGTTTCTTGTATCTGCACTATCCTGTGGTAGAAGGGAATTGGCTGCTTCTCTGGGCCAGGCAGACTTGTCACTAAGGCCGCTGCTTGTGATAGAGTAAAAGCGACATACATCACTGGTGCCCCTTCTGGTAACCGAGACTGTTGTCGGGGCGGGGGCTGACAAGAGGCACTGTTCCTTATGGTTGCCAGCATTTGTTTGAGATCCTCTCGGAACTGTGAGTCCGGAGCCGGATTGGGGGTTAAATCAGTGGGTGGCCTTGCTGCCTGTTGTTGGGCTTCCCACTCAGACGCTTCTTCATCATTAACATATCCGGCCTGGGAATGTGATGCTTCCGTTTTGGGGAAGACAGGTGTGTGGTATGAACCATCCTGGTTTAATACAGGGAGGGCTGGGTACAGGCTGTTTAAGCTTACTGGGTGTACCAAGATGGCCGCCGGCAGGAAATGCACTGGGCTGGGTAGAAAGTGAAGGCATGGGTGCACTAAGATGGCCGCCGGGCTGAGTTGTCACAGTGGGTTGTGCTTGGGTGGTGAGAAAGGAGTGGTTGTTAGACGGAGGGCAGTGCCGTCCCTCCCCTCCTTTTGTTTCAAGTTCCAACATAGCGTGGTAATTTCACATACTGTATCCCCAACTCTGTGATACACATACATAATACAATCGCCATCTTTCTTAACTTCCTTTATCCAATTTTCTTTATCACACAGGATTTTTCTCCCTGTTTCTTTAGCAACATAACTTTCGCCACTTCTTTCAACTTTGTTAACTATTTCAACATCTTATCTCCTCTTCACTATCACATTCTTTTCTCTCTCTGTTTCTCGGCTAACGGCTTGAGAGGAGAATACGTACAACCAGGGGGTTAATATTCTTTCTCAGTGTTCTTTATCAACAAATTCCTTGGGTGGGGGCACATAAGACTGCGCTCCTGTAATGTACGGTTAATCTCAGAACAAGAACAAACACATCAGGGGTAATGGGGAGCTACGGCCCGCGACCCAACAGATCACCCGGGTAGCCCCCCCTCCGACCTTAACCAGTCCCCACCCCAACCCCTCTCGTGTATAGCAAACAGTAAACCACAAATACACTCAGGACAGGACATTACACCTGCCACTCTCTGAACCGTAAAGCCTCAGCAGGCTAAGATAACCACAAGGGCAAACCACCCTGCAAAAATAAACCCGTTTATAGACGTCTATTACAGCTCTACACCAAGAGGCCGACAACTCGTCTTGGGGTGAGACATCTGTAACACTTTCAGACTGCAAAGCCAGCAGCTGAGATAACCCTCAAAGGTTCGACAAACCCAGAGTAACCCGTCTATAAACGTTTGCTACAAGGGAAAAAATCTCATTCCAGAGGCCGACAGCTCATCTGGAGATGAGATCACACATTCACACATGTAGCACTTTTAGACTGCTGAGTTTCATAGCCCAAAGAATGGCAGACAGTGAACAAAAAATACAGTCAGCAGAAACCCATTGGCAGGTTCGTTAAAACAACCTCAGGCGAGGAGATACCTGCCTCTAAGACAGTCTCAGCATACCGACAGAATCCAGCGGTCAACCGAAAGATAAGAAAGTCGTACAGTGGTAAGAATATAAATCAACTTACCGGTACTGTTAGGGCTGCGCAAACCCCACTCTTATCAATCAATTAACGCTCGAATGCTTATCGCGGTCTGGCTTCGACTGTAGCCTGAGGTCCCGGGTTTCGGCACCAGCTGTTATGGAAATGATTAAGAGCTCCAATCGAGCCCAAGGTTATCTGCTGCTGTCTCTAATTGGAAAGTGTGGATATGCATGCATATAAAAGTAAACACTCTGAGACACGCTCAGCTACGTTACTTCTTACACTTCTAATTTATTCAAGGCGGTGCTAATGTTTTATACACAAAAATACGTCATTGCTATGTTAGTCTAATAGGTACATCTCATTGGTTAAGATAGAAAAGAAGATGGAGAATCTTCATAACGAGGTTTGGCTGTCCTTGGTTTTATCTTCAGTTCCGCGTTCTTCTGATGTGTGGGATGAAGGGGGTACCCGCCATTTTGAGAAGAATATAGGAACAGAGCTAATCTGTATACTTATATAATGAGTAAGGAGAAAAATATGTATGCACATAAGAAAATAGACATTTTCAGATTATTATTATTATTTACATCACATTCCTTCACAATATGGCATAATACAACAAAGGTTTTTGCTACACTGTTAATTTAAATCTACAGTATATCCAAAAAAGAATACATGCATTTACATAAGTAAGCAATACTTAGTCATACAGCAGAAATAAAAATGTGTATTGTTGGTTATGAAATAACCAACAATACACATTTTTTTGAGTTCGGGCCGATCTTTCGCTGTTTGGGTGTTCGGCGAACCGTTTGTTCGGCCCCACGAACCGACCACAGTGTGAGTACTAAAATTAAAGTGCACCAAACACCTCTTTACATTGATTAAAGTGCATCTACGTACAGATTTCAACTTATTCTTTACATTTGCTTATAAGCACCACCCCCTCCCTCCCAATAATGTCTGAGAGGACAACAAGGAGAGGCAGACATTCCCCTGGCACTGTAAGGGCAGGGGCAGATCCGGGGGGCAACGGGGCAATTGCCCCCTCCGAGAATGCAGGTGAAAGTGCAGGCAGCTGGCTCTGTGGGTGAGAGAGCAGGCGGCTGGCTCTGCGGGTGAGAGAGTGGGTGGGCCGGGTGGGTGAGAATCTGGGAGAGCGGGGAGGTGAGGGAGCGGGCGGGCCGGGCAAGTGAGAGTCACAGAGGGGGCAGGCTGCTGGCCAATCAGGGAGCCGGCGGGCGGGGGAGCAGAGAGATGACATAATCTCTCACCACCCGCCCTGCATTCCTGCAGTTCCGCCCTCACTGTGCAGGCAGCTGCGGGCAGCAGAGAGATTACATCATCTCTCTGCTGCCTGACTGGTAATCTGCTGCCTGACTCTCTGGGACACAGCAGGAAAGTGACACAGCAAGCGACAATTGTAGCAGGCAAGTGACAATCCACATCAGGTGGCAGGTGACATGGCAAGTGACAATCTGCAACTGGTGACAGGTGACGTGGCAAGTGACGACCTGCATCTGATGGCAGGGGACGTGGCAAGTAACAATTGTAGCAGGCAAGTGACAATCCGCATCTGGGGGCAGGTGACGTGGCAAGTGACAATCCGGAACGTGTGGCAGGTGACGTGGCAAGTGACAATCCACTTCTGGTGGAAGGTGACGTGGCAAGTGACACATTCAGGGCTCCCACTGATTCTGCATTATACTGAGTTGAACCATTTCATTTTATATAACAATGTAATAATAGAAATAATGCACTTCAATCATCCTGACACCATAACAACCATGGTGCCGTGATGATTGAAGCACCAACACCAGCCATTTCCCTGATAAATTGCCCCCAAAAATTTATTTTCTGGCAGTGCCCCTCCTGAGACTAGACTCTGGACCCGCCCCGTGTAAGGGGACCAGCAACAAATGTGTTCACAGGCAAAGGTGGACGTGGTGGTCAGTCCTCAGGCAGGGAATCATTTCATCTGTTTAGTGAGTTTGCCTGTGCTATCCAGCCAAAGCATGCAGAGGAGGTGGTGGACTGGCTTACTAAACCTTCCTCATCCTTTGTCACGCAAGCAGAGACAAGTGTGCAGTCCCCTGCAGTTGCCTGAGTGGATAAACCTGCCTCCTTGTCCACATCTATTCCTGCCACAGCCCCAACATCAGCCATTGAGGAGTCAGCTGATTTGACAACAGCGTCAGCCACTTGCTCCTTGATGATGCCCAGCCATTACTGGAATCAGATATTTGTTGAGGATGACAGGAACATGAGCCTAGAGAGAGGGAGGAACACTGGTAGACAAATTGGCATTCATGTTCCCCAAGCCGCAGCCAAAGAGTAATTTTTCTGCACCTGTTTAACAGGTGCATATCATTGCAATTTTTTACAGCAAGGCCAATTCTTGCTTTCATCAAGATTACCTCTATAGGGTTACGGTGGGAAGGCGCCACCGACACCCAAAAAACAATTTTTACACACCAATTACTTCTATCCAAAGTCAAGTGACACCAGAATATATCCAAAAAATCTCTAATCTTGTTCCCAGTGCACTACATTATGGCCTCATCATACATACTGGCTCCCCAGCTGTTTGCTGAGCAAAATAAAGGCAGCTTGCAGGGAAAATTTTTATTTTTTTTTGGCTTTATAAACGCAATTATTGCTACAGCAGATTCTAGATATACAGATCTGCCACTTTACAGGTAGACTAAGGGTAACCCAAATGCACTATATTGGAAGGAATTTTTCATTTTTATGCTCTCACTTTAAAAATAAAAAAAAAATCACTGTTCATTTAAAAATGACAATTTTCACAAACTTTTTCTTTATTGATACATGTACCCCATGGCAGGACCCGGACCCTTATAAACATTGTATGCCCAATTACTTGCATGTAAGCCTTCAAAATGGGCACTTTTGATTTTTGACGCTCAGATCCCATTGACTTTAATAGGGTTCGTTATTGAGGTACGAACTTTTGCGGTGTTCAAAGTTCTGGTGTGAACCAAACAGGGGTCCGTTCGGCCCATCTCTAGTGGTAAGATGCAAGAATGCTCCTTACACTGGTGGTCAGTGGAAAGAATGCTTCTTACATTGGGGACAGTGGCAAGAATGCTGCTTACATTGGGGGTCAGTGGCAAGAATGTGCCTTACATTGGTGGTCAGTGACAAGACTGCTCCTTACATTGGTGGTCTGTGTGGTCATCAGTGAGAAGAATGCTCCATAATTGGTGGTCAGTGGTAAGAATATGCCTTCAAGTTTTGGTTCACACCTATGCAGCTTGCTTTTGATCATTTCTGCAGTGCTTTTTGCTGTGTGTTTTTGCAGCGATTTGCATTTTGCATTTTTTATGCTTTTTTTTGGCCAATTTGTTGTTGGTCAGATTAAAAATGCAAAACACAAATTGCAGCTAAAACACACTAAATGCTTTTCTGCAGCTTCTCCATTGAACCAAAAAGCAGTTTTGCATTTAAAAAAGTCCTTTTCAATTTCCAAAAACGCAGCAGCTGAAAAATGCATTGATGTGAACGTGTCCCATAGGAAACCATGTTAAATGAACTGTAGTGAGTTTCTGCAAAAAGCACCAAAAAACACATAGGTGTGAACAAGGCCTAACTTGGGCATCAGTAGGAAGAATACTCCTTACATTGGTGGTCAGTGGCAAAAATGCTCCTCACATTGGTGGTCAGTATGGTGGTCAGTGACAAGAATTCTCCTTACACTGGGGGTCAGTGGAAAGGATTTCTATTCTTATGCCGCGTACACACGATCGGAAATTCGGCCAGCAAAATACAGATGAGAGCTTTTGGTCGGAAAATGCGACAGTGTGTATGCTCCATCGGACTTTTGCTGATGGAATTCCCGCCAGCAAAAGATTGAGAGCAGGTGCTCAATTTTTCAGTCGGAAAAAGTTCCTATTGGAACATGCATTCGTCTGTATGCAATTTGGACGCGCAAAAAATCACGCATTTTCGGAAACAATTCAACGCATGCTCGGAAGCATTTCATTTTCTCGGCTCGTCGTAGTGTTGTACGTCACCGAGTTCTTGATGGTCGAAAGTTCAGAGAACTTTTTTGTGACCGTGTGTATGCAAGGCAAGCTTGAGCGGAATTCCTTCGGAAAAACCTTCCAAGTTTTTTCGGACGGAAATTCCAATCGTGTGTATGTGACATGACAGATAGCTAAAAAGATCTTCGCCAATCTGTGTCAGTGGTTACATATCTGAGGAGCAGGAATTTCTTATTGCTCAAGTAGCCCCTGATAACCTCTGTAAAAACCATAAGAATTCCACAGAACCCTGGTTGAGAAAGACTGCCTAATGCCTTGTACACACGACCGGTTTTCCAGTCGGAATAAACTCCGAAGGCTTCTCCGACGGAATTTCGCTTAATCGGTCTTGCCTTCACGCGGTCACACCAAAGTCCGACCTTCTAGAACGTGGTGACGTACAACACGTACGACGGGACTAGAAAAGGATGTGCAATAGCCAGTAGCCAATAGCTTACGTCTTGTACTTGCTTCAGAGCATGCGTCGTTTTTGGTCGGAACAGCATACAGATGAGCGGGTTTCCCGATAGGACTTTGTTCCGTCAGAAATATTTAGAACATGTTCCATTTCTAGGTCCATCAGAATTTAAAAAAAAAAAAGTCAGATGAGGCATACAGACGATCGGAATAGACGATGAAAAGCTTCCGTCTGACTTTTTCTGTCGGACATTCCGCTCGTGTGTACGCGGCATTAGTTGTTTTGTGAAATGTCATTAGGGTGGCTGGGCAGGGTAATACTCTTCAAATTTTCTATAAATGAAGTGAATCATTACTAAAAACCAAATAAGCTTTGCTGTCATTGACAATAGCAGGTGGTTTACACCCTACTCCCCCCCCACACTGTAAAAAATATTGTGCTGGGTCTACTCAAAAAAAAAAAAAATTGAGGCAACTATTTACATCAGCTTTTTAGGTTCTGTCAACTAAACTTATTTTTGTCTGACTAATTCTACTCTTCATGTTTTCAACTTTGTTGTTTTAAGTGAAGCCAACTCAATTTTTCCAGTTTATAGACCATAGGTTCAAGTAACGCCAACTACATTTCTACAATTTTTAGAAAAGTTTAAGTTAGGAACACTTACATTAATGTATTTACTTCAAGTACTTGTATAGCACCATCAATTTACATATACATTCAGATCAGTCCTAAGGTCAAGGAGCTTTCAATCTAATATCCCTAACTCACATGCATACATACACATAACTAGGGCCAATTTACACAAGAGCCAATTCACCTACCAGCCTGTCTGTAGGAGGCAACCAATGCAGGCACAGGGTAGACAATGCATACTCCAGGCAGATAGTGTCGTGGTTGGGAATCGAACTAGCGACACTTTTGCTGCTAGGTGAAGGTGCCAACCACTACACCAAAAAAAAAAAAAAACGACAATTTTGAAAAATAATGCTATAATACATATCCCAAAAAAAATAAAATAATGTATTCATTAGTTTAGGCCGATATATATTCTTGTACATATTTTTGGTAAAAAAAAAATCGCAGTAGGCGTAAATTGATTGGTTTACACAAAAGTTATTGCGTCTACAAACTATGGGATAGATTTAGGTACTTTTATTTTTTTTTATTGTTTTTACTGGTAATGGCGGTGATCTGCAATTTTTATCGGGACTGCGACATTGCGGCGGACAAATCGGACCCCAAGTGACACTTTTTGGGGCCCAGTGACATTATATTGATCAGTGCTATAAAAATGCACTTATCAATGTACAAATGACACTGGCAGGGAAGGGGTTAACACTAGGGGGCGATCAAGGGGTTAAGTGTGTTCCCTGGGTGTGTTCTAACTGTAGGGGGGTGGGCTACCAGGGACATGACAGAGATGGCTGTTCCCGATCACTGGGAACAGAAGATCTCTGACATGTCATCTGGCAGAACGGGGAATCGCCTTGTTTAAATAGGCAGTTCCCCGTTCTGCCTCTATACACCGTGATCGTGGGTCGCCGGCGGACATGGAGTCCGCCACACCCGCAGCCACATGCCCGCTATCTCCTGTGCAAAGGCGTACACCTATGGCGGTTTGCACAGGGGAGCCGACCTATCGCAGTATAATTACGGTGGCTGGTGGGAAAACAGTTAAAGTGTGAACTTTTGAAGATAGATTCCCCACATCTAGCTCTAAAAAGATCTTCTGAAAATCTTCAAAAAGTATATTTTAGGTTTTCAGGGTAGTTCAGGCTAAAAGCAATCTAATATAATCATTCTTTCTGCCAATATGCCTCTTTTTCCTGCCAATGCAGCATAAATATGGTATATTTGTTTTTGAAATGTAATAACAGTGCAAAGTGGGCGGGGCTTTAGGTTACATATTCTAAAGTTGAATGTCCAATAGCTCAAAAACCGAACAGAAAGTTTGTTTTTGTTATACAAATCAGCACATTTGTATAATTGTTTTTAAAATGTAATAACATGTGGTGCAAAGTGGGAGAGGTTTCATCAACTATAATGCACAATATCTCTGAAACCGAACCAGCACATATGTTCGTTTTTGCAGCACAAATCAGCACAGATGAAGTGCAAACTAATGCTATCTTTGTTTTTAAATTTTAATAACATTGGGTGCAAATTGGGCGGGGCTTGATGTTAGAGGTCTGCCACGCAGTCCTATCTCAAGGACACTAGAGACACCATTAGATTACTGGAACCTGTTTCAGTTTCAGAAGGGATGCTTTTAGTCACAGCAGATGTGGCGGCACTTTATACGTGCATCCCACATCACTTGGGCTTTGAGGCGGTGGAGAAACACCTATCTAGAGACAACAAGCTCCCTTCCCTTCAGCGTAATTTTATTATGCAATTACTCATATTTGCAACGGAACACAATTATTTTTGGTTCCAGAATCAATTTTTTCTACAGAAGAGGGGCGTGGCTATGGGGGCCAAGTTCGCCCCCAGCCTCGCCAACCTCTTCATGGCCCAGTGGGAGGAGGATGTCGTCTATGCGGCCCAGAGATCCGAGTTGATCCTCTGGGCCAGGTACATAGACGACATCCTCTTCCTATGGGATGGTGAACGTACATCACTTGACAGTTTCATGACCAGTCTCAATTCTAATGATAGAGGAATATCTTTGAGCTATGAGGCCAGCTCTACCAGTGTACATTTTTTGGACCTTGAAATATTTGTGGTGGACAAACATTTGGAGTTCCGCACGTATTTCAAGGCCACCGACCGGAACGGATTCATTCCCATTGACAGTTGTTATCAGGAGCAGTGGCTCAAGTCTGTTCCCCGTAGCCAATTTTTGAGACTACGACGCAACTGTACCAATGCTATTGATTTCCAGTCACAATCGCTAGTTCTGAGAGATCGATTTATTGAAAAAGGTTATGATCCCAGACATCTAGACGAGGAACTCAATAGGGCACTATCCACTGATAGAGAATCCACTTTGATAGAACGCCCCAAATCCACAGCTGAACCTATGCACAAATGGGCTTTCTTCACCACTCACTCCATTCAGTCCAAACAAGTAAAAGCTATATTCAAAAAGCACTGGAAGGTACTTTTAAATGACAATCTACTGGGGTCAGTTCTTCCTGAACGGGCGGCTGTTGTATTCAGGGGAGCACGGTCCATTCAAGGACAGATTGCTCCGAATATAATAGACCCCCCCAAAAGAGTTTAATTTTTTCAGGAATGTCAGGGTTATTACCCCTGCCGTAGATGCAATGTCTGCCTCCACAACATTCGAGGCAGACAAAAAAGTACCACTTTCCAATCCACAGTCACCTCCCTCACTTACCAGATGAAACACTTCACAACTTGTACATCACAATACATTGTCTACCTCATTACTTGCCCCTGCCACAAACAGTATGTTGGGCGTACCATCAGAACTTTCTCTATACGAGTTAATGAACATGTGGCAGGTATCAAGAAAGGCAAGGACAAACATACAGAACCCCGTCATTATCTGGAACACCATAATAAAGACCCTACCGGGACTTTATTCCAGGTGATCGACAAATTTGTCCCACATTGGAGAGGAGAGTCCCGCCTCCGAGGAGTGTCACGTCTCGAGACTTATTGGATATGGGAGTTGAAGTCCTATTTCCCGTTAGGTTTTATACGTAGAGTGGGACCTCAACTCCTTTATCAACCAATCTTAAATTTCTTCCACATCTCTATGCATGTCCCTCCCTCCCTTTATTATTATTTTTTTATATTTTTTTAATTTTTTTATTTATTTTTTTATTTTTTATTTTTTATTTGTTTTTGTTTTTTTTCATTATTTCAACACTTTTTCTCCCCCCTCCCCCTCTCCTTTTTTTCACCTATATTCACAAGTTGGTACACAGCTTATATATAGTGCACCTTAGAGGGTTATCTATTCACCCAATTGAAATTGGTCCAATCAAAATTGACCCATTCGGTCTATGCTGATGATTTTTTACAGTCAAGGGATCAACAGGATAACTGCCAGATATTTGGGTCACTTTACAAATCCACACATTCCCTCCACATATATATTCATTTTAACACATTTTATAATGTGCGTTCTGGAGATTTTGTGTTCACATAATTTTTTAATTTTTTATTTCAGTCCCACCAAAATACACATGGACCTTAAGAGACATTTACAATGCCACTCCAGTAAATTTTTTTACACATTTATGCGATTTCACCTCAGCTATTCATTTCCCAACACATTATATTTCACTATATGTGTTCCCACTTCCAATACACTTCCGGTTCACAGGAGTTCTATGCACACTTCCGGGTCATCGGGTCCCGGTCTGCTGCATAATACATTTTTGTACACATACACTATAGGGATGCTGTTTTGTCTCATTTAGCGTCCGTTGCTTGCTGGATTGCATTGCCGGGACGCTAGGTGTATTTATTTAAGTCCCATCCCTCTGCGGTGTACGGATTGTACATACAGCAGAGTTGAGTGGGACGTTTGCTCTCTGATTGGCCCAGTGAGTCATGTGAGAGGGAGACGTCGGACACGCCCACGGACGTGACATCATTTCCTACACAGACTGGTCATGTGGGCGTTCAGGGATAGAGGCCGGCTCATACATAGCGGCCTATTGGTCAGCTCCACTAAACACCTTTTGTCTTCTTATTGAGGATTGGCTCCTCTGGCCGACAGGGCGGTACATTCTGCCGGACTGTCAGCAGAGGAGTTCTGTTTTCATTTAATCTTTAAATGCTTTATTTTTGTTAGAGAGATCATAGAGTTATATATTTTTCTGCTGGTAGACCTTTATACAGTCTCCTGGGCTTCACCTTAATGTCATTCATTTATTTATATAGAAATTGTGTATGATCTTCATGTCTAGACATTCAAGCAAGTCATGTGATTGTATTCACCCAATCAAATCTCCTGTTTTTCAGCCCTTGTGATTGGTCCTTCTCCAAATAATTTTATTATATATATTTGGCAACTTGGAGTGAGTGGTCTATGCCCCTGTTGAAGACCCCTAGGTCGCTTTTATTTGTGTATGGTCGTTTTTGTCAATAAAAACACCCTTTTTTACCTGCACCACGTGGAGGCACATTCTTTTTGTTTCCACATTTACCGCATGAGATCCAGTCCCTCCAACTGCTCCTTTCGGGGGACCGTTTGTGAAACTTCTGATGCATGCTGGGACGGTTCGGTGTGAAGACCCATCCGGTTGCCGGCCGAGATCCATACAGACCACAATCCAAGAGATTGGCGATTCCTGAGCTCCCATTCCACGTCATTTGTGACAAACTGCGCATGCGATTCCCTGTCGCTGACATGGGAATCCACAGGATCTGGTAAGAGGCTTTTTTGCACTTTCTCTGAATGACCCATTGGGACCCAGTTTCTCAGTTGGGAAGTCGCTGTATGATGCCAGGTGTTTTCTGACAACCATCAGACCATCACCACCCCTTGGAGTACTTACACCTCCTGTGCGGTTGGACATTCACATCCATCTATGGACGTTTGTGTTTCAAGGCACCTGTGGTCAATTAGTGATTTCTTTACTGTTTCACCATTTTAAAGACCTATGTTCATTTGTACATGCGCTGCATTTTTCCATATGTTACTTAATCCAAATTTGAATTCCAATATCTCAAAAACAGAACTGGCTGAAACATTCATTTTTGTGGCACAAAATAGTTTTTAAGCTTAACAGCTGACAGTCCCTCACCCTGCATCTCGCTTGTGTTCTGCCACATGCAATAAGCGCAAACTTAGTGTGTGCACAAGCGAGTTGTCGCAATAGGTGTATACAACTGATGTATGTCCATTTATTATAAATATATTAATCTGCAAATAAAATAAACATTTTGGATGGTATGTTAAGCAACATTTAAAGCATGCAAACAATAATTTGTTCAATATTCACTCTTACCTTTTAATGGCATTGCATGGCTTTGTAGTGACTTGGAAAAATTGTCACTGGTGGCGCCCTTTTTGTCCTGATGGGCCTCAAATGTATGGAAACTGCCTTGTGCAGCTTTCAAAGTTCCAAAAGATGTCAAACTCTTTAAAATATACAGCATCAAATCTCGTGCGGTTGCACGTTTGGCAAATATATGCGTCCTGCAATTTCAGTCAAATGAAAAGATATTTTTTTTAAGTAAATGTAACTCAATTCGAATATGGAAATGCACATACCTTAAAAGTTTTGTCTAGATTACTCAATATTATACATTATATTTTTAAATGTAAAAGGTGTGTTTTAAGAACTAATGAAAATTAAGTAAGGTACTTAACCACTTGACCACTGGGCACTTAAACCCCCTTAATAACCAGACCAATTTTCAGCTTTCGGTGCTCTCACACTTTGAATGACAATTACTCAGTCATGCAACACTGTACCCAAATGAAATTTTTGTCTTTTTTTTCACACAAATAGAGCTTTCTTTTGGTGGTATTTAATCACCACTGGGTTCTTTATTTTTTGCGCTATAAAAGAAAGAAGACCGAAAATTCTGTAAAAAAAAATATGCATTTTTCTTTGTTTCTGTTATAAAATTTTGCAAATTAGTAATTTTTTCTTCATATATTTTGGCCAAAATTTATACCGCTACATATCTTTGGTAAAAATAACCCAAATCGGTGATCACACCTGAAGTACTGATGGCCTATCTCCTTTCTTGAGACCCTAACATGCCAGAAAAGTACAAATACCCCCAAAATGACCCCTTTTTGGAAAGAAGACATTCCAAGGTATTTAGAAAGATGCATGATGAGTTTTTTGAAGTTGTCATTTTTTCCCACAATTCTTTGCAAAATCAAGATTTTTTTTTTCTTTTTCACAAAATTGTCATATTAGCAGGATATTTCTCACACACCGCATATGCATACCACAAATTACACCCCAAAACACATTCTGCTATTACTCCAGAGTATGGTGATACCACATGTGTGAGACTTTTACACAGCGTGGCCACATACAAAGGCGCAACATGCAGGGAGCACCATCAGGCATTCTAGGAGCACCCAGGCCAATTCTGACATTTCTCTCCTACATATAAAAATCATAATTTATTTGCTAGAAAATTACATAGAACCCCAAAACATTATATATATTTTTTTAGCAAAGACCCTAGAGAATACAATGGCTGACGTTGCAACTTTTTATCTCGCACGGTATTTGCGCAGCAATTTTTCAAACGCGTTTTTTTAAAAAAAAAAAAACAGTTTTGTGCTTTAAAAAAAAAAAAAAACAGCCCAATGTTTTTGCATAATGTGAATAATGAAGTTATGCCGAGTAAATAGATACCTAACATGTCACCCTTCAAAATTGCACACGCTCGTGGAATGGCGCCAAACTTCGCTACTTAAAAATCCCCATAGGAGACGCTTTAAAATTTTTTACTGGTTACATGTTGTGAGTTACAGAGGAGGTCTAGGGCCAAAATTATTGCTCTTGCTCTACCGATCGCAGCGATACCTCACATGTGTGGTTTGAACACCATTTTCATATGTGGACACAACTTACGTATGCGTTCGCTTCTGCATGCGAGCACACGGGGACACGGGGAAATTTTTTTTTTTTTTTATTGTTCATTTTACTTTATTTATTTTAGTTTGAGGCTTTTTTCCAAAAAAAAAAATTTTTTGATCACTTTTATTTCTATTACAAGGAATGTAAACATCCCCTGTAATAGAAATATGGCATGACAGGTCCTCTTTACAGTGAGATATGGGGTCAAAAAGACCCCACATCTTACCTCTAGGCTGGGAAGCCTGAAATAAAAAAAATAAAAAAAAAGACCCTGGCTTTGATCGTAGCGGTGAGTCGGTAGAAGCACCTGAGGGCGGCGAGAGGGGGGGGTGTCCCCTCTCGCCTACCGTAAGAATGATCAAGCAGTGGAACAGCCGCTATGATCCTTCTTCTGGTGTAGGAAATCGGCGGATGAAAAAGCTGATATCTGAATGATGCCTGTAGCTGCACCCATCATTCAGATATCCCCGCACAAAGTCAAGGACGTCGTATGACGGCCGGCGGGCGGGAAGTGGTTAAAACACATTTTTTTAAACACAAAGTTGTCCATTTATACAATATTTCTAACACATAGCATGTACATACCAAAAATGACACCCCAAAATAGATTCTCCTACTCCTCCTGAGTACGGCAATACCACATGTGTGAGACTTCCACAGCCTGGCCACATAGAGAGGCCGAGTACAGCCGAGTATGGCAGAGTATGGCTGAGTATAGCCGATTATAGCCGAGTATGGCTGAGCATGGCAAAGTATGGCTGGGTATCACCGAGTATTGCAGAGTATGGCAGGGTATTGCAGAGTATTGCAGAGTATAGCAGGGCATTGCAGAGTATTGCGGGGTATTGCAGAGTATTTCGGGGTATTGCAGAGTATTACGGGGTATTGCGGAGTATTGCAGAGTATTGCGGGGTATTGCAGAGTATTGCAGAGCATTGTGGGGTATTGCAGAGTATTGCAGAGCATTGTGGGGTATTGCAGAGTATTGCGGGGTATTGCAGAGTATTGCGGGGTATTGTGGGGTATTATGGGGTATTGCAGAGTATTGCGGGGTATTGTGGGGTATTGCAGGGTATTGCAGAGTATTGCAGAGTATTGCGGAGCATTACAGAGTATTGCGGAGCATTACAGAGTATTGCGGGGCATTGCAGAGTATTGCAGGGTATTGCGGGGTATTGCAGAGTATTGTGGGGTATTGCAGAGTATTGCGGGGTATTGCAGGGTATTGCAGACCATTGCGGAGCATTGCAGAATATTGCGGGTCATTGCAGAGTATTGCGGGGCATTGCAGAGTATTGCGGGGCATTGCAGAGTATTGCAGAGTATTGCGAGCCATTGCAGAGTATTGCACAGGGTCATTGCAGAGTATTGCACAGGGTCATTGCAGATTATTGCACAGGGGCATTGCAGAGTATTGCACAGGGAATTGCAAAGTATTGCACAGGGTCATTGCAGAGTATTGCACAGGGAATTGCAGAGCATGGGGGGGATGGCTGAGCATGGAGGGATGGATGGATGTGACTGCACATGTCACTGAGCAGCGCTGTGGGCACTAGACATCCAGCCCACAGTGCGGCTCCCATCTGATCTCTCCCCCTCTGTACCGATCGGTACAGAGAGGGGAGGGAGGAACCGACGTCATGTCATGTCACGCCGGTTTGTTTACATGTGATCGCTCCGTCATTTGACGGAGCGATCACATGTTAAACGGCCGAGATTAGCGGCCGTTTACCGTGATCAGTGATGCACCGAGTCTTCTGGACCCGGCGGTCACGGATGTTCCCGTGTGCGCGCCCTAGGGGGCACGCGGGAGCAGTTTTCTGGAATCACGTCATATGACGTGATCCCAGAGTTATCCAACTGCCCTGCAGCCGTCAATTGGCTATGGGCCGGTTGGCAACTGGTTAAAATATCAAAGTAAATTAACATTAATTTTTATAGTGAAATGATGTTCTTTCCACTTCCAAGTTATGGCCCCAACAGTGCTTACTGGAATATTCAGAAGTTTAGAAATCCTTCTGTAACCAATGCCATCAGTATGTTTTGCAACAATAAGGTTGCAAAGGTCTTGAAAGAGCTTTTTGCTTTTACCCATCATGAGATGTTTCTTGTGTGAAACCTTGGTAATGAAACACCTTTTTATATTATCAGTTGAGACTGAACCATCTGATATTAATTTGCACTGACAAGGGGCAGGATTGCTTTCTGATTACTGATAGATTTCAGCTGGTGTCTTGGCTTTCCTTCCCTTTTTTTTGCACCTCCCTTTCTTCATTTGTTCAATACTTTTCCCCTGTGTCATTCCATTTTATTTCACATAATGTATATATCGATTGCATGGGATGTTACCGACGTGGTGAAAATTTCATGTCAATAGCACCTTTTAAAAATATATTTATCCAGAAAAATGGTGACGTGTTCAATACTTATTTTACCCACTGTGTCTACTTTTAGTAAATATTTACTATTTGAGGGTATTTAACTAATCTTCAGGCCTAAAGTACATTGTTTTAACCACTTAAGGACCGAGCCTCTGAGATTTGTTGTTTACAAGTTAACCACTTAAGCCCTGGACCATTTTGCTGGCCAAAGACCAGAGCACTTTTTGCGATTCGGCACTGTGTCGCTTTAACTGATAATTGCGCGGTCGTGCGACGTAGCTCCCAAACAAAATTGACGTCTTTTTTTCTCCACAAATAGAGCTTTCTTTTGGTATTTGATCACCTCTGCGGTTTTTATTTTTTGCACTATAAACAAAAAAATAGCCACAATTTTGAAAAAAACTCATTATTTTTTGCTTTTTGCTATAATAAATATCCCCCAAAAATATATAAAAAAACATTTTTTTCCTCAGTTTAGGCCGATACGTATTCTTCTACATATTTTTGGTAAAAAAAAATTGCAATAAGCGTTTATTGATTGGTTTGCGCAAAAGTTATAGCGTCTACAAAATAGGGGTTAGTTTTATGGCATTTTTATTAATATATTTTTTTTTACTAGTAATGGCGGCAATCATCAATTGTTATCGTGACTGCGACATTATGGCGGACACATTGGACAATTTTGGTGCGATTTTGGGACCATTCACATTTATACAGCGTTCAGTGCGATTAAAATTGCATTGATTACTGTGTAAATGTGACTGGCAGTGAAGGGGTTAACAGTAGGTGGCGCTGTAGGGGTTAAATGTGTCCTAGGGATGTGTTCTAACTTAGGGGGGATGGGCTAGCTGTGACACATCACTAATCATAGCTCCTGATCACAGGGAGCTATGATCAGTGACACTGTCACTAGGCAGAACGGGGAGATGCTTGTTTACATTAGCATCTCCCCATTCTTCCTCTCCGTGAGACGATCGCGGGTATCCCCGCGGACATCAAGTCCGCGGGACCCGCGTCCTGACTCACGGAGCTCCCGGCCAGCGCGCACGCGATGGCATGGCGGCAAATTTAAAGGGACGTACAGGTACACCCATTTGCCCAGCCGTGCCATTCTGCCGATGTACATAGGCGTGCGCCAGTCGGGAACCAGTTAAAAAACGGAAAATTTATATCAAATACTTACCGTAATTTTCCTTTCCTGATGGACTCCATGGCAGCCTACGTATGGGTTAATCCCGCCTCTCATACCTCATAGGACCCCACTCCCATAAATCTTTGCTTCTGGTCAGAGACCGTGTTCCGTAACTTAGCCTACTCCAGCAAATGGGAGGGAACTCCTGCTGCCATGGAGTGCATCAGGAAAGGAAAATTACGGTAAGTATTTGATATAAATTTTCAGTTTTCCTGACAGACTTCATGGCAGCCTACGTATGGGAAATAACTAGCCATACACACCCGGGTGGGTAATTGCTGGATAAAGAAAAAAAAAAGGTTTAATTGGCACCATCAACAGATAATACATGCAAACCAAAGTTAACCGAAGACAAAGAAGCCGGTTCTACACAATAGTGCGTCATAAAAGTGTTAATTGATGACCATGAGGTCGCTTTACAGATTACTTCCGGAGACACATGCCGGGATGCTGCCCACGATGTAGAAACGCTCCTGGTAGAATGAGCGGTTCCGCCTCCGGAGGAGACAAACCTTTAGACCTATAAGCCCATTGAATGGCCTGAACGATCCATGCTGCGATGGTTCTAGAGGAAGCCCGTGATCCTTTGTTTTTACCATGAAAGAGAACAAACAGATGATCAGACTGGCGAAAGGAAGCTGTGGCTTCTAGGTATTGCTTTAGAATCTCCCCAACATCTAGAGGGTGAACATTAGAGTCCTCAGTAGACCTGAATGTAGGAAGGACAATCTCCTGATTCTCATGGAAGACGGTTGTTACTTTTGGATTCGATCCTAACATGGGAATCAAGACCATTCGATTTGGGAAGAAGGTAAGGAATGGTTCTTTGCATCCTAAGGAACCGATTTCGGAAACCCTCTTGGCCGATGTGATGGCCACTAGAAAGACCACTTTGAGAGAAAGCTCTTTAATCGATGATTGAGCCATATGCCGTATTTCCTTTTCTGAGAAGAAATCCAAGACGAGAGGAAGATCCCATTTAGAAAATCTTGGTTTTCTCTGAGGCCTAAGCCTTATTGCTCCCCTGAAGAACTGCCTAGTAAGGGGGTGTCTGGCCCATGATACGCCTGTGAAGGCTGAGATTGCAGAAACCTGGACCCGCAAGGAACTAACCGATAAGGACAAATCCAGGCCAGTTTGTAGAAAACCTAGAATGTCCTGAATCCTTGGGTTACTACAGGAACCATTGGTGGAAACCACATAGTCCGCAAATTTTGCCCAAATCCTTTGATACACTCTGTTGGTGCCCGCTCTTCTGGCATTCAACAATGTAGCAATAGCTGTACTTGGACATCCTAGTGCTTCCAACCTTCCCCTCTCAACCACCAAGCCATCAGATGGAGATGGGATGGGCATGGGTGAAGAGACGCTCCCTGCAACAGGAGATCTGGTCTGGATGGGAGAGGGACCGGCTCTCGGTAACTGAGCTGCATCAGGAGAGGAAACCATGGCCTGTTGGGCCAAAACGGGACAATTGACAATACTTCGACATCCTCCCACCTGAGCCTCGATAGAAATCGAAGAATGATTGGAACCGGGGGAAAGGCATAAGCCCTGTGGAATCTCCACTGGTCCGTCAAGGCATCCACTCCGAAGGCTTGGGGACAACGACACCTTGTATAATATTTCTCCAGCTTGAAGTTGCAAGGGGATGCAAACAGATCTACTTCCGGCATCATCCCTAGAGACAGGACCCAATTGAAAACTTTTGTGTGGAGGGACCACTCGTTGTTGTCCAGGGTGACTCTTGAAAGGAAGTCCGCCTGGACATTTTGAATTCCCGGGAGATAAACAGCCGATAGATTTGTCAAGTTCGTCTGGGTGCAGGACATGATCGGGCTTACTTCCCTCAGTAAGGAGAGACTGCGGGTGCCCCCCTGTCTCTTGATATATGATCCAGCGGTCGTGTTGTCTAACCTCAGGAGGACTGAGGCTCCTGATATCAGATGGAGAAATGCTTGGAGGGCACGGAAGGCAGCTCGAAGCTCAAGGACATTTGAGACTATCCCTTGGGATGGGAAGTCCCATCTGCCTTGGGCTACCTTCGTCAGGCAGAGAGCGCCCCAACCTCTGTTGCTTGCATACGTTGTCACCATAATTCAGGAGACAGGTGCTATGGAATGGCAATTGAGGAGATTTTTCTGTTGCAGCCACCAGGGGAGGCTCTCCCGCATGGAGGTGGTTACCCGTACAAGATGGTCTCGAGACCCTGGATCCCATCGTTGGAGAAACCCCTTCTGAAAGGGCTGCATTTTCCATTGCGCCCACCTCACCATGGGGGCTGTGGCTACCATGGTGCCAATTATCTTTAGACACTGTGAGGCTCTGAGAAGAGAAGATGACAACGCTAGGCGAATTCTCTCTCGAATTACCGGAATTTTCTCCAGGGGCAGAGAGATGGTGCTCTCCACTGTGTTGAATTGGGCTCCGAGGAATATTAGAGCCTGTGTCGGAACTAGATGACCTTTCTCTCTGTTCAATAGCCAACCGAACTCTGTCAGGGTAGAGATGATTTGATCTCGATGTGACAACATCTGTTCCCTGTGTTGTGACAGCAGGAGTAGGTCGTCCAAATAATGGTGTAACCGAATACCTCTGACTCGGATTAGTGCCACCACAGCCAATAAGAGCTTCGAAAACACTCGAGGCGATGTTGTGAGCCCGAATGGGAGACATGTAAATTGGAGATGCCTCTGGTCTACTGCAAATCGGAGATACCTCTGGAATTCTTTTGCGATCGGCACATGAAAGTAGGCATCTTTCAGGTCTATGGAGACCAGCCATCTCCTGGTAGTATTGTTTGTCGGATTGTCAGCAGGGTTTCCATCTTGAATTTTTCCTTCTTGATGAAGGAGTTCAGATGTGTCAATGTCGATTACTGGCCTCCAGGAGCCATTCTTATTGAGGACCATGAAAAGGGGGGAATAAACCCCTAGAAATCTTTCTTCTGATGGAACTTGAATGGCGGCCCCCTGGGCAATCAATGAATCTGTATATGATAGAAGAATTTGTTTTTTCTCTTCTGAGTGCGGAAAGGACCGTAGGCACAAACTGGTGTATGGGTGGACTGTTGAATACCCAAGTGTGACCTGAGGAGACCGTTTTGACGGTCCAGTAATCTTGAATCGAGGCTGCCCAGACGTGCTGATACCGGAGTAAACGAGCCCCTACTTGCTCCGTCTGGACAGGCGCCGTATCAAAAGGACTTGGAAGTCTCCCGTCCTCCTGACAGGGCTGACTTTGAGGCATTTTGGCCGGAAGGCTGGCCTCTCCTCCAGTTTTTTCTAAACTCACGGGCAGGTCTGTAGCGGCGAGCATCTCTAGCGCGCTCTGGCTCTTGCCTAGCACAGGAAATGGCAGAATCAAGTTTATTTCCAAAGAGTGAGGAACCCTCAAATGGAATCCTGCACCATGCTTGTTTAGAGGCAGGGTCTGCAACCCATGGGCGTAACCATAGGGCACGTTTTGCTGTAACTGACGAGAGCATGACACGTGCCACAAGACGAATAATGTCAATGGATGCTTCCCCCAGGAAGACCGATGCCAGCTTCAGCTCATGTACAGGAGAGCTCTTGAATAAGTCTTCAGACACACTTCCTAAAGCTGCACCCACATCGTCTGTCCAGGACTCCATCGCTTTAGACAAAGCTGCAAGGGCCAGAGCTGGTTTACAAGCCATACCCGCCGTGATATAAATACGTTTTAAGTCCGTATCAATCTTCCTCTCCAAACCATCCTTGAAAGAGACAGTATCCTCTAGAGGGAGCGTAACATGTCTCACCAGCCTCATGAGAGCTGCATCGATAAGGGGTGCTGATTCAAGATGTTTTACTTCATCACTCTTGAATGGATACATCTTTGCTATCTTGGAAATTAAAGAGTTTTTGCTCACGTTCGTCTCACCCGTCCGCAGCACTCGTCCCTTCACTGGAGCTCCGCTCTATCTCCCTTCACTCACTCCTCTAGCACTCGTGTGAGATCTCACACGAGTGCTAGAGGAGGGAGTGAAGGGGGATAGAGCGGAGCTCCACTGAAGGGACGAGTGCTGCGGACGGGTGAGACTAACGTGAGCACACACACCTCCTGGGTCCGCCGTGGCCTGCCTGTTAGTTTGGTTGCCATTGCTTGCTGTGCTGTGGGAGTTCTCCATTTGCCGTGAAGTGACTTGCCTGTTATTTTATTTTAAATGTGAGTTCAATACAAGTTGTTTTATGTGTGATTAAATCTTTTAAACGAGATTACACTATTGGAGCTTCTTTTATTTTTATGTCATACTACCAACCTGAGAAAAGCGGTGTTCCTATGGAGCAGTGGAGGTGTATGCTCGCATGTTAACCCCCATGTAAGTGGGTTAGAAGCTCTGTCAGGCCAAACACGAGAGTGAGAGGCCTTAACAGTTGGTGAGTTTGAATTTCAGCAGGGAGTGGATTCACGTCACAGAGGTGTGGTGGATGTTTGAAAACACAGCTGAGCAGTTTTGGAGTCACCCTCACTCTTTTTTTGGACTTTCTTCAAATATTTTCACGATTATTTTTCACGATTGATTGGTTTCTGGACTTTATAGATATTTACTGTGCTCAATTTTTATTATATATATTTTTTCTTGGATTTATATATTTGTATATCACTTTCACTGAGTGTTATAATATATATTAGCTCATATTGAATTTTATTTAATATTAATTTTTACTTTTTGGGATATTTAGCAATATATGCTTTTTCACTTTTTCTCTAGTCACGTCTGTAATCAGCTCACTGGCTGGATAAGAGTGTCTGGCATCTCCCCACCTGGGGATTAGCGCCACTATTTCATCTATAATTTTCTTTTGGTGAATTCGGTTTATATAAGAGATACTCCTTGGTCCTAGGAGGAGGACAAAAAAGGAACACGGTCTTTGACCAGAAGCAAAGATTTATGGGAGTGGGGTCCTATGAGGTATGAGAGGCGGGATTAACCCATACGTAGGCTGCCATGGAGTCTGTCAGGAAACATTTTTTTTGCTAGAAAATTACTTTGAACCCCCAAAATTAAATTGATACCCAACATGTCATGCTTCAAAATTGCGCCCCCTCGTGGAATGACGACAAACTTTTTCCCGTAAAAATCTCCATAGGCGACGTTTAAAAAATTCTACAGGTTGCACGTTTTGAGTTACAGAGGAGGTCTAGGGCTAGAATTATTTCTCTCGCTCTACCGATTGTGGCGATACCTAACATGTGTGGTTTGAACACAGTTTTTATATGCGGGCGCTACTCACGTATGTGTTGGCTTCTGCATGCGAGCTCGGCGGGACGGGGCGCGTTTAAAAAAAAAAAAGTTTTTTTCTTATTTATTTTACCTTTTATTTTTACGCTGTTCTTTTAAAATAAAATTGTGCCACTTTTATTCCTATTACAAGGGATGTAAATATCCCTTGTAACAGAAAAACGCATGACAGGACCTTTTAAATATCAGATCTGGGGTAGTACGCTCCTTATATTGGTAGCCAGTGGGTAGGTGTATAGTTTTCACTATTTAAATTTTTGTGAAAAGATGAACTCACACTTTAAGGCTTGCCATTTTGGGTATCCAATTACTTGGCATAACATCATCTATTTTTCCAAAATATTGAGTCATACATGACGTTTGTGTGTCCTAAAATTGCAGTTAGTGTACTTTTTTTCTTGAACACGTCCACCTGATAAACTGTTGCTTAAATTTCTCATGGCACACATATTTGGAGCCACCACCATTGTATCCTCTCGGATCTCTGCTTTCGGTAAATATACACTGTTCGAGGGTTTTATCCAATCTTCAGGTCTAAAAATACATATTATTTTAAGCATTAAAGAAAAAAAAAATGTAATATACATAAAAATAATAATTAGCTTTTGGGTCAATTTTCCAGCTCAAGTGGTCCACCCTGACCCAAAAAAAGTAATAAAATTGGTGGTCAGTGTGGTGCTCGGGGGTTAGTACGCTCCTTACATTGGTGGTCAGTGTGGTACACGGCAAGTAGGACGCTCCTTACATTGGTGGTCAGTGTGATCAGGGAGGGGGTAGGACACTCCTTACATTGGTGGTCAGTGTGGTACACGGTGGGAAGGGAAGGACGCATCTCACATTGGTGGTCAGTGGGAAGGTGTACGGTATTAGTTCACTTTCGTTTTTTGTGAAAAGGTGAACTACACTTTAAGGCTTACCATGTTTGGTATCTAGTTACTTGTCGCACCCTCATCTTAGTAATTTACCAAAATATTGAGTCATACATGGCGTTTGTGTACGCTAAAAATAGGATTTTTTCGTCATACTTACCTCCAGGTGAATGGACACTAGTAGACCAAAGGTCTTTAGGCAGGAAGTCATCCACTATATAACCCCCCATACAGGAAGTACTTCAAGCAGTGTTCTACCAAAAAAAAATTAAAAAATGAAAAGCCAGGAGCTATATATCGCCTTGAGGCGATTCAGTTCGCATTTGCAGCGCTTTACAAATCATTCATTCATTCATACATACTGCGGCTGCTGGCTTTTAACAATAGAACACTTACCTGTTCTGGAGTCCAGCGATGTCAGCACTGCAGCTGACGTTTCCATCAGCTGTCTGGTGCTGCCGCCTTCATTGTGGGTAAGGGTTCCCGGCAGTGTAGCTTTATGGCTTCACGCCGGGAACCCTACTGCTCATGCGCGAGGCCCCGCTCCTCTCTCCTACTGGCCAGGAGACAGGAAAAGGAGGAGGGAGGCCCACGGTGATGTCACAGGCCGTGGCCCGGACTCCCGGAAGTGGGAACAGGATACCTGTCAAAGACAGGTATCCTGCCCCCCCCCCCCCCCCCCCGAATTGTGGCACCAGAGGGGGAGAAGAGACAAACTTGCGGAAGTTCCACTTTTGGGTGGAACTCCGCTTTCAAGCACTGAATCCTCAAAAAAGATGGGAGGGATATCCGTTTCCCATAATGTACTCAAGAAAAGCATTTTACAGGCAAGTATGACAAAAAAATCCTATTTTCTTTTTCATACATCATGGGACACAGAGTCAGGCTAATATTCATTACCAGCTGGGACATCCCAGAGTAATAGCCTTGAGGGGAGGAAGACACCCTGCCAAACAATAGCCATCAGACCCTTATACGGCAGCCCGCAGTACACTGCGGCCAAAAGCAGAATCCTCGGCTGCTCGAACATCCACTTGATAAAATTTCGTGAACGTATGCACTGAAGACCAGGTAGCAGCCTTACAAATCTGAGCCACAGATACCTGATGGCAAAAAGCCCAGGAGGTTCCTACACCCCTGGTAGAATGAGCTCTCACCCTAAAGGAAGGAGCTTTACGTTTCAGACCATAGGCCTGAATGACCAATGGACGGACCCAATTGGCACTGCGTAAACTGTAAAAGCGCTGCGTATACTGTTGGCGCTATATAAATCCTGTATAATAATAATAGGCAATGGAAGCTTTGGAAGCTGCCTGCCCCTTCTTGGGTCCTTTTGGTAAAACAAAAAAGGAGTCTGATCCTCGGATCTCCGCAGATCTAGACAAATAAATCTTGACTGCCCGGACAACGTTCAAAGAATGCAGTCGTCTCTCTTCCGCCAAACGAGGCTGCGAGAAAAAAGAAGTCAAAATAATGTCCTGATTTAAATGAAAGGCCAACACCACTTTTGGCAAAAAGGATGGAAAAGGTTGTAACATGACCCTGTCGCGCTGAAGGATCAAGCATGGTTCCCTGCACGAATGGGCCACCAACTCTGACACACTTCTAGTTGAGGTTATGGCCATCAGGAAGGCTAGCTTGCGTGACAGCAAGTCTAATGGAATTTCCTTGATAGCCTCAAATGGTTGTTTCTGTAACACAGACAACACCAAGTTCAAGTCCCAAGGACACATAGGTGACCTAATGGGGGAAGCAAGTGAGTTGCCCCCTGCATAAAAGGTTCGAACCAGTGAATGGGAGGCTAAAGGCCTTTGGAAGAATACTGATAGGGCCAAAACTTGACCTCTGTACTCAAAGCCAATTTGATTTCCACAGCTGACTGTAGAAAAGAGAGAATTCTCCCAATCACGTATTTACGAGGATGCCATTTTTTGTCTTCACACCAAGCAATATAAGTCTTCCAGACCTTATGATAGATCTTCCTAGTGACAGCTTTTCTAGCATTCACTAGGGTAGACACCACTGGTTCTGAGATGCCACAGTCCTTTAACACCCTGGCTTCAATAGCCATACCGTCAAATTTAGAGACTGTAAATTGGGGTGGAATATAGGACCTTGAGACAGTAGATCGGGGCGACATGGAAGCGTCCATGGCCCATCTATTGTCAGTCTCGCAATCTCCGTGAACCAGGGCCTTCTGGGCCAGGCTGGTGCCACCAGAATGACTGGAACTCCCTCTCTCCGAATCCTGCGCAACAAATGTGGAAGGTGAGGGATCGGAAGGAAAGCATAAACCAGAGAGTACTGGCTCCATGGAACTACCAGAGCATCTGCTCCGATTGCCAGAGGATTTCTTGTTCGGGACACAAACTGCTGTAGTTAATTGTTGAACCGGGATGCCAGTAGGTCGACCTCTGGCCATCCCCAACATTGGCAAATTTCCTGGAACACCCCTGGGTGTAGGGACCATTCCCCCAGGCAGATCTGATGGTGGCTGAAATAATCTGCCTTCCAGTTCTCTACTCCCGGGATATGGACTGCCGATATAATCGGCACATGTCCCTCTGCCCAGGTTGGTATGTGGTTCACCACCTTCAGAGCTAAACGACTCCTGGTACCGCCTTGGTGGTTTATATAGGCCACTGCAGTGGCATTGTCGGACTGAACCCCGATAGGGTAGTCTTGAAGCTCCACCATCCAGGACCATAGGGCCAGTCGTACTGCCCGTAATTCCAGGGCGTTGATGGGTAGGATCTGTTCTGTCCTTGACCATTTCACCTGAGCTGTGAGCTCTTTTAGAGTCGCTCCCCAGCCTGAGAGACTGGCATCTGTAGTCAGTACTCTCCAAGTTACCGGGAGGAAGGCTCTTCCCTCTTGCAGGTTCTGATCCTGTAACCACCCGTTTAGGCTTAAGCATGCGAACATTGGATAATCCAGGGCTTGTCCTCTCCTGTTCCAAGCCAACAAGATGTCTTGTTGTAGAGGCCTGGAATGGAACTGGGCATAGGGCACCACCTCGAAGGAGGATACCATCCTCCCTAGAAGACTCATACAAAGCCGAATGGAGGGTTGTCTGGTGCCCCTTATCTGACGCACCTGATCCTTCTTGCCGCCCGCAAGGATCTGTGCCCTGAATACTCTTGCTTGGATGGTATCTAGGATGAGACCTAAATACTTTAGACTTTGAGCTGTACTCAAGGTTGACTTTTCGGTATTTATGATCCAGTCTAAGCTTTCCAAATACCGCACTGTGCAAGTTATACTCTGTGCTAGAGCCTGTAGTGAGTGATCTCTGAGCAGGAGGTCATCCAGATATCCGAGCACCAAGATCTTTTGGGCCCTTAAAAGACCCAGCACTGGTGCTAGGACCTTTGTGAACACCCCGGGAGCTGTAGCAAGCCCAAAGTGTAGAGCCACAAACTGAAAATGACGTTCCTCTTCTGCAAATCGCAGGAACCTCTGATGAGGCTGAAAGATAGCTATCTGTAAATACGTGTTTTTTATATCGATGGAGGCTAGAAAGTCTCCCATCTGGAGTGAGGCTACTACTGAGGGGACAGACTCCATCCGAAAGGACTGGATCGGGAGATACTGGTTCGGGGATCTTAGGTCCAAAATGGGCCTTGTGTCCCTGATTGGTTTTTGAACTGTAAACAGGTTTGAGTATAACCCTGTGCCTTTTTTCGGATACGGGAACCTCTACAATCACTCCTTAATGCACTAAATGATGTAATGCCGGAAACAATACGTTTCTTTTTGGAGGATCAGAGGGAACGCTAGATCTTAAAAACCTCTGAGGGGGTACCCCCACCGCAACTCGGGATATAGTTGAGGTGACCCACTCGTCCTGAATTATTGTTCTCCAAATGTACGCAAAGTGCAGCAGCCTTCCCCCCACCTGCTGGAGTGGGGGTGTCCCCTCAAAAGGAGGGCTTGGTGCTGGGTTTAGAAGAATTTTGCACCCAGGGCTTTTTCTAGCCATGGCCTTGCGGCTTTCCCTTGGCCCTAGCGCCCTGTTGGCGGCAGAACTGCCTTGGCGCTGAGACATTTGAGGAAGCAGTCCCTGGGGTTTTAAACGAGGGACGCCTGGTGCTTTTCTTCACAGGAAGTAGAGAACTCTTTCCTCCAGGAATCTTTTGGATATATTTGTTCAAATGATCACCAAATAAACGCTTCTCATAAAAGGGGAAACCTGCCAATAACTTCTTACAAGGAAGCTCGGCTTACCAGTTCTTAAGCCAAAAAGGTCTGCGCATATGTACAGACAAGAGAGCCAAATGAGAAACCTGCTTATTGAATCCTTTAAGGCATCAACAGCAAAACACAGCGCTTGAGGAATATCTGCCTTATTTTCAGGCAGATCATCCTCCTGGTTAGGCCTGTCAGGCCGTCTGATCTGATCCTTTATGGACTGGCAGATACCAATTGCTGCAACAGCTGGCTGAATAGGCCAAAGAAAAGGAAGCCTTTAATAATGACTCCAATTTCTTGTCAACGGGGTCTTTCAAGCCCTGTGCGTTATCTACCGGATAAGTCAAGTTCTTGTTTAAGGAAGAGACTGCTGCATCTACGGCTGGCATGCTCCACTTCTTAACGAACTTTTCATCCATGGGATATAAAAAGGGAAAACCTCTTAGGAGGAACAGAACTCCTGTCAGGATGTTCTCAATCAGCATACACTGCCTGTTTCAACAGAGGGTGTAAAGGGAAAGCCTGTATGGCCTGAAGAGGCCTCAGGGATCCCAAAGAGGACCAAGGAGGCTCAGTAACCTCTGCAAGAGGCAACTCAAAGGCAGAATGAACCATTTCAGTAAGAGTCAGGATCAAAAGCCTCTGTGATTGAGAGGCAGACAACAACTGGATATCTTCTTGTCCAGATTGCTCGGAACCAGACTCATCCACCAGGCCCTCCACAGAATCCTGAGCTTTAAGCTCTTCTCCATCCTCAACCCATTCCTGCCCCAGACTAGGAGGCTCCGGGGAGGGGGATCTGTCACACTTCTTGCCATCCTGCGGGATGGGGGCAATCATGCCAGCAATCCTTTGCTCTAAACCAGCTAGGGCTGAGGACAGTTCATCCTTAGTGATAAAGGGTGAAGCAGCAGTGTTGACTGTACGTACAATACCAGATAGGCACACCGGCTCAGATTGCCCGGAAGCCTTTGGTGCTTCAGGGGATACAACACTAGGGATACGACTAGGTTCATCGGGAACTACTGATGACATAGGTATGCCCTTCCCTGTAGTGTTAGTCCTGCTCCTCTTTTTTTGAAGACATTTACTAGCCACAGAGTACTTGGATGTGGTATTAAAACACCTCAGAAGGGAGACCCTTTAATAGGGCCCACCAAGCCCCTATGCAACAATCCTGCTAAGCACCTTTAGCCTGCCAAGCAACACCTGGTGACTCACGTGACCCGGGTAGGGAGAAATGAACTGCTGCAAATGCCTGGTTCAGAGCCTGCTCTGTGTCCCACAGCTGCCTCCTGGAAGCACTGCATGCTTGGCATGCACAGCTCAAATAAGCTAGCCGTGCGCCAGAACATTCTGTGTGTGTGCGCGGTCCCGGCGAAGGGGAGTGGCTGTATTCGCGTATAATGCGAATGTTCATGAGCCCAGATAAAGGGTACGGCGTATGTTCGGTGAAGCCGCGTGCGCCATGGCCGCCAAACAAACTGCTGAGCCCAGTGGCGCTCTTGCGAAAGCACGTGCGCCATGGTGAACCAAGGCGAAATAGTGCACCATCATACAAGTAAAAAACAGCCAGACACAAGCAAAAAAGTACACTTTGCAAACACCCACAGCTAGCTCAAAAACTCCCCCGTATGGTCATCGCACACAGGTGTCCAGCCTCTAGCTAGCTTGACTGATTGTTACAATCACTGAGACACCCCACAATAATTAAAGGGATTTCACTTACCTGTCCAGGTGCAGGGCAGCTTAGAAACGAAGAGCCCAATCTTCACCCTTCACGGCGGGTTCCTGTCACTTGTGGACCTTCAAGGACTGGGTACCCTTTCATGTTTAGGGTCCACTCGCTTGGACTTGTACAGCACCCTGCAGGAATGCCTTAGCACTGTGGTGTTAAGGATGCCACTTCGCAGGGTCCAGCGCCCAAAGGCTGCATTACAGGCAAAACCTTGCAGGATCTTGAGTCTTCTTTGCGAGGCTCGGGTACCATTTATCTAAGCATATAAAGCCTGTGTCAAATGGATCCGATCGGTCAATCCCTTGATTCATTTAAGAACCGTTTGTGGGACTAGAGACCTGGAGCTCAGAGAGCTCAAACAACCATGCCATCCACCTTGCAGACACTGGTAAAAAACTGAAGTACTTCCTGTATGGGAGGGGTTATATGGGGGATCACTTCCTGTCTAAAGACCTTTGGTCTATCAGTGTCCATTACCCTGGAGATTAAGCATAACCCAGCAGGAAATGAATATTAGCCTAACTGTTCCATGATGTATGAAAAAGAAATTAAAAGAAAATTAAAAGAAATTAGTTTGTGTACTTTTTTCATGAAAACCTGCGCTTCATAAACGATTGCGCAAATTTTTCATAACATAAAAAATTTGAACCACCACTTTATCCTCCCAGGTCTCTACTTTCAGTAAATATACACTGTTTGGGGGTCTCAACCACTTGCCAACTGCCCGCCGTCGATTGACGGCAGCAGAATGGCACTCCTGCGTAAATCGCCATAGCTGTACGGCGGGAGCTTTAAGGAGTATAGGGGCTATGCGCTCCTGTCGCGTCCCTAAGGAGCCGATCTGCCGGGCACCCCTGATCGCTTCTGACGGAGCGAGAACAGGGATTTGTGTGTGTGAACACACAAATCCATGTCCTGTCAGGGGAGAGGAGACAGATCGTGTGTTCCTAGTATATAGGCACAACGATCAGTCTCTTCCCCAAGTCAGTCCCATCCCCCCACGGTTAGTACACACAGTAAGGGAACACATTTAACCCCTTGATCCCCCCTAGTGTTAACCCCTTCCCTGTGAGTGACATTCATACAGTAATCAGTGCATTTTTATAGCACTGATCGCTGTATAAATGTCAATGGTTCCAAAAACGTGTCAAAAGTGTCTGATCTGTCCGCCGCAATGCCGATAAAAATCGCAGATTGCCTTCCAGTTCTCTACTCCCGGGATATGGACTGCCGATATAATCGGCACATGTCCCTCTGCCCAGGTTGGTATGTGGTTCACCACCTTCAGAGCTAAACGACTCCTGGTACCGCCTTGGTGGTTTATATAGGCCACTGCAGTGGCATTGTCGGACTGAACCCCGATAGGGTAGTCTTGAAGCTCCACCATCCAGGACCATAGGGCCAGTCGTACTGCCCGTAATTCCAGGGCGTTGATGGGTAGGATCTGTTCTGTCCTTGACCATTTCACCTGAGCTGTGAGCTCTTTTAGAGTCGCTCCCCAGCCTGAGAGACTGGCATCTGTAGTCAGTACTCTCCAAGTTACCGGGAGGAAGGCTCTTCCCTCTTGCAGGTTCTGATCCTGTAACCACCCGTTTAGGCTTAAGCATGCGAACATTGGATAATCCAGGGCTTGTCCTCTCCTGTTCCAAGCCAACAAGATGTCTTGTTGTAGAGGCCTGGAATGGAACTGGGCATAGGGCACCACCTCGAAGGAGGATACCATCCTCCCTAGAAGACTCATACAAAGCCGAATGGAGGGTTGTCTGGTGCCCCTTATCTGACGCACCTGATCCTTCTTGCCGCCCGCAAGGATCTGTGCCCTGAATACTCTTGCTTGGACGGTATCTAGGATGAGACCTAAATACTTTAGACTTTGAGCTGTACTCAAGGTTGACTTTTCGGTATTTATGATCCAGTCTAAGCTTTCCAAATACCGCACTGTGCAAGTTATACTCTGTGCTAGAGCCTGTAGTGAGTGATCTCTGAGCAGGAGGTCATCCAGATATCCGAGCACCAAGATCTTTTGGGCCCTTAAAAGACCCAGCACTGGTGCTAGGACCTTTGTGAACACCCCGGGAGCTGTAGCAAGCCCAAAGTGTAGAGCCACAAACTGAAAATGACGTTCCTCTTCTGCAAATCGCAGGAACCTCTGATGAGGCTGAAAGATAGCTATCTGTAAATACGTGTTTTTTATATCGATGGAGGCTAGAAAGTCTCCCATCTGGAGTGAGGCTACTACTGAGGGGACAGACTCCATCCGAAAGGACTGGATCGGGAGATACTGGTTCGGGGATCTTAGGTCCAAAATGGGCCTTGTGTCCCTGATTGGTTTTTGAACTGTAAACAGGTTTGAGTATAACCCTGTGCCTTTTTTCGGATACGGGAACCTCTACAATCACTCCTTAATGCACTAAATGATGTAATGCCGGAAACAATACGTTTCTTTTTGGAGGATCAGAGGGAACGCTAGATCTTAAAAACCTCTGAGGGGGTACCCCCACCGCAACTCGGGATATAGTTGAGGTGACCCACTCGTCCTGAATTATTGTTCTCCAAATGTACGCAAAGTGCAGCAGCCTTCCCCCCACCTGCTGGAGTGGGGGTGTCCCCTCAAAAGGAGGGCTTGGTGCTGGGTTTAGAAGAATTTTGCACCCAGGGCTTTTTCTAGCCATGGCCTTGCGGCTTTCCCTTGGCCCTAGCGCCCTGTTGGCGGCAGAACTGCCTTGGCGCTGAGACATTTGAGGAAGCAGTCCCTGGGGTTTTAAACGAGGGACGCCTGGTGCTTTTCTTCACAGGAAGTAGAGAACTCTTTCCTCCAGGAATCTTTTGGATATATTTGTTCAAATGATCACCAAATAAACGCTTCTCATAAAAGGGGAAACCTGCCAATAACTTCTTACAAGGAAGCTCGGCTTACCAGTTCTTAAGCCAAAAAGGTCTGCGCATATGTACAGACAAGAGAGCCAAATGAGAAACCTGCTTATTGAATCCTTTAAGGCATCAACAGCAAAACACAGCGCTTGAGGAATATCTGCCTTATTTTCAGGCAGATCATCCTCCTGGTTAGGCCTGTCAGGCCGTCTGATCTGATCCTTTATGGACTGGCAGATACCAATTGCTGCAACAGCTGGCTGAATAGGCCAAAGAAAAGGAAGCCTTTAATAATGACTCCAATTTCTTGTCAACGGGGTCTTTCAAGCCCTGTGCGTTATCTACCGGATAAGTCAAGTTCTTGTTTAAGGAAGAGACTGCTGCATCTACGGCTGGCATGCTCCACTTCTTAACGAACTTTTCATCCATGGGATATAAAAAGGGAAAACCTCTTAGGAGGAACAGAACTCCTGTCAGGATGTTCTCAATCAGCATACACTGCCTGTTTCAACAGAGGGTGTAAAGGGAAAGCCTGTATGGCCTGAAGAGGCCTCAGGGATCCCAAAGAGGACCAAGGAGGCTCAGTAACCTCTGCAAGAGGCAACTCAAAGGCAGAATGAACCATTTCAGTAAGAGTCAGGATCAAAAGCCTCTGTGATTGAGAGGCAGACAACAACTGGATATCTTCTTGTCCAGATTGCTCGGAACCAGACTCATCCACCAGGCCCTCCACAGAATCCTGAGCTTTAAGCTCTTCTCCATCCTCAACCCATTCCTGCCCCAGACTAGGAGGCTCCGGGGAGGGGGATCTGTCACACTTCTTGCCATCCTGCGGGATGGGGGCAATCATGCCAGCAATCCTTTGCTCTAAACCAGCTAGGGCTGAGGACAGTTCATCCTTAGTGATAAAGGGTGAAGCAGCAGTGTTGACTGTACGTACAATACCAGATAGGCACACCGGCTCAGATTGCCCGGAAGCCTTTGGTGCTTCAGGGGATACAACACTAGGGATACGACTAGGTTCATCGGGAACTACTGATGACATAGGTATGCCCTTCCCTGTAGTGTTAGTCCTGCTCCTCTTTTTTTGAAGACATTTACTAGCCACAGAGTACTTGGATGTGGTATTAAAACACCTCAGAAGGGAGACCCTTTAATAGGGCCCACCAAGCCCCTATGCAACAATCCTGCTAAGCACCTTTAGCCTGCCAAGCAACACCTGGTGACTCACGTGACCCGGGTAGGGAGAAATGAACTGCTGCAAATGCCTGGTTCAGAGCCTGCTCTGTGTCCCACAGCTGCCTCCTGGAAGCACTGCATGCTTGGCATGCACAGCTCAAATAAGCTAGCCGTGCGCCAGAACATTCTGTGTGTGTGCGCGGTCCCGGCGAAGGGGAGTGGCTGTATTCGCGTATAATGCGAATGTTCATGAGCCCAGATAAAGGGTACGGCGTATGTTCGGTGAAGCCGCGTGCGCCATGGCCGCCAAACAAACTGCTGAGCCCAGTGGCGCTCTTGCGAAAGCACGTGCGCCATGGTGAACCAAGGCGAAATAGTGCACCATCATACAAGTAAAAAACAGCCAGACACAAGCAAAAAAGTACACTTTGCAAACACCCACAGCTAGCTCAAAAACTCCCCCGTATGGTCATCGCACACAGGTGTCCAGCCTCTAGCTAGCTTGACTGATTGTTACAATCACTGAGACACCCCACAATAATTAAAGGGATTTCACTTACCTGTCCAGGTGCAGGGCAGCTTAGAAACGAAGAGCCCAATCTTCACCCTTCACGGCGGGTTCCTGTCACTTGTGGACCTTCAAGGACTGGGTACCCTTTCATGTTTAGGGTCCACTCGCTTGGACTTGTACAGCACCCTGCAGGAATGCCTTAGCACTGTGGTGTTAAGGATGCCACTTCGCAGGGTCCAGCGCCCAAAGGCTGCATTACAGGCAAAACCTTGCAGGATCTTGAGTCTTCTTTGCGAGGCTCGGGTACCATTTATCTAAGCATATAAAGCCTGTGTCAAATGGATCCGATCGGTCAATCCCTTGATTCATTTAAGAACCGTTTGTGGGACTAGAGACCTGGAGCTCAGAGAGCTCAAACAACCATGCCATCCACCTTGCAGACACTGGTAAAAAACTGAAGTACTTCCTGTATGGGAGGGGTTATATGGGGGATCACTTCCTGTCTAAAGACCTTTGGTCTATCAGTGTCCATTACCCTGGAGATTAAGCATAACCCAGCAGGAAATGAATATTAGCCTAACTGTTCCATGATGTATGAAAAAGAAATTAAAAGAAAATTAAAAGAAATTAGTTTGTGTACTTTTTTCATGAAAACCTGCGCTTCATAAACGATTGCGCAAATTTTTCATAACATAAAAAATTTGAACCACCACTTTATCCTCCCAGGTCTCTACTTTCAGTAAATATACACTGTTTGGGGGTCTCAACCACTTGCCAACTGCCCGCCGTCGATTGACGGCAGCAGAATGGCACTCCTGCGTAAATCGCCATAGCTGTACGGCGGGAGCTTTAAGGAGTATAGGGGCTATGCGCTCCTGTCGCGTCCCTAAGGAGCCGATCTGCCGGGCACCCCTGATCGCTTCTGACGGAGCGAGAACAGGGATTTGTGTGTGTGAACACACAAATCCATGTCCTGTCAGGGGAGAGGAGACAGATCGTGTGTTCCTAGTATATAGGCACAACGATCAGTCTCTTCCCCAAGTCAGTCCCATCCCCCCACGGTTAGTACACACAGTAAGGGAACACATTTAACCCCTTGATCCCCCCTAGTGTTAACCCCTTCCCTGTGAGTGACATTCATACAGTAATCAGTGCATTTTTATAGCACTGATCGCTGTATAAATGTCAATGGTTCCAAAAACGTGTCAAAAGTGTCTGATCTGTCCGCCGCAATGCCGATAAAAATCGCAGATTGCCGCCATTACTAGTAAAACAAAAAATAAACAAAAAACACCGTAAAACTATCCCCTATTTTGTAGACGCTATAACTATTGTGCAAACCAATCAATATACACTTATTGCTTTTTTCTTTTAACAAAAATATGTAAAAGAATATATATCGGCCTAAACTGATGAAGAAATTTGTTTTGTTTTGTTTTTTTTTATTTTGGGATATTTATTGTAGCAAAAAGTAAAAAATATTGTGTTTTTTTTTTAAATTGTCGCTCTTCTTTTGTTTATAGCGCAAAAAATGAAAACCGCAGAGGTGATCAAATACCACCAAAAGAAAGCTCTATTTGTGGGAAAAAAATAGGACATTTTTTTGGGTGCAACGTTGCATGACTGCGCAATTGTCAGTTAAAGCGACGCAGTGCCGTATCGCAAAAAATGTCTTGGTAAGGAAGGGGGTAAATCCTTCTGGGCTGAAGTGGTTAACCAATCTCCATGCCTAAAATATTTTTTTTTTTAAGGTCTGCAAAATAAAAAAGTTAAATCGCTCTGGCAGTGAAAGGGTTAAAAAGTCAAGTGTCAAGCTGGCATTCATTCTAAAAAATATATAATATACACAAAAATGTACTTTGGGTCCATTTTCTGGCTCAAGTGTCCCGTGATGAACCCCCCAAAAAAAGTGACGGCGCTATATAAATACTTGTAATAAATAAAAAAATTAATAACCAATCTTCAGGCCAAATTTTTTTTAAATGTATCCCAAAAAAAATTAAAAAAGTAAAACCACTCTGGTTGTGAAGGGGTTAAAAAACAACAGTAACCGTCCATGAGTCAAACAGTTGTGTAAATTTCTCATGGCATAAAAAAATCGGAACCACCACCATTGTATTCTCCCGGGTCTCTATTTTCAGTAAATTTACACTGTTTGGGGCGTTAACCAATCTTTAGGCCTATATATATATATTATATATATATATATATATATATATATAAAAATGTACTTTGGGTCCATTATCTGGAGTTCAAGTGGTGCATGATGAACCCAAAAAAAGTGACGGCGCTATATAAACGGCGCTGTAATAATTAAAAAAAAGTGACGGCGCTGTAATAATTAAAAAAAAAACAAAACAAACAAAGCCTAAAAATGTTTTAAACGTGTCCAAAAAACAAAGTAAAAAGTAAAGCTGCTTTTGGTTTTGAAGGGGTTAAAAAACTATGGTGCCCGTCCATGAATATAACTGTTGAGTGAATTTCTCATGAGATAAACTATTTTCAGTAAATATACACTGTTTGGGGTTTTTTTAACCAATCTTCAGGCCTAAAAATATATTTAACGTCTTCAAAAAAAAAATCTGTAAAACTGCTCTGGCAGCGAAAGGGTTAAAAACCACCGAGTCAAGCTGGCGTTCATTCTAAAAGATATAATATACTAAAAATATTTCTGGCTTAGCTAGCCTGTGATGAACCCACAAAAAGTGACGGCGCTATATAAATACTTGTAATAAATTAAAAAAATAACCAATCTTCAGGCCTAAACATTTTTTAAAAGTATTCAAAAAAAAAAAAACGCTCTGGTTTTGAATGAGTAAGGCTTGATTCACACGAATCCGTTTTTTGATGCATTTTGCAGAAATGCAGGGAAATTTTTTTAACATGGGTTCCTATGGAACATGTTCATATCAATGCATTTTTGTGCCTCTGCGTTTTTGGAAAGGGTCAGGGACTTTTTTTCCCCGCAAAATGCAGCGTTTTGCTTGTGATAGAATTCAATGGACCCGCATCCAAAACACAAGTACCGCGTTTTTACCACGATTTGCGGTTTTTTTTACACTGTATATAGCTGGTTGCGAAGGAGGGGGCCGGGAAGCCAGCTGCGGCGTCCTTAACAACCGATGAGTCATTAGCTGTCAGCTGGCTTCCCGCTCAATGTAAAAAAAAAATAGTGAAAAAAAAACAGCGTGGGGTCCCCACCAGGCCCTTGGGTCTAGTATGGATTCGGAGGGGACCCCCATGCCAAAATTTTTAAAAAAATGGCATGGGGTCCCCCCAAAATCCATACCAGACCCTTAACCGAGCATGCAGCCCGACAGGTCAGAAAAGGGAGGGGAGAAGCGAGCCCCCCCCACCATACCAGGCCGCATGCCCTCAACATGGGGGGATGGGTGCTTTGGGGCGGGGGGGGGGCTCTGCACCCCCCCCCCACCCCAAAGCACCTTGCCCCCATGTTGATGGGAACAAGGACCTCTTCCTGACAACCCTTGGCCGGTGGTTGTCGGGGTTTGTGGGGGGCTTATTGGAATCTGGAATCCCCCTTTAACAAGCGGGCCCCCAGATCCCGGCCCCCCTATGTGAATGAGTACGGATACATAAAAAAAGTAGTGTGGTGTTAAAAAATACAGTAGACAGTTTTTTACACGTCTTTTATTAAAAATCTTATTCTTCCTCCATCTTCTCCCGCATCTTCATCCTCCGGTCTTCTCCTTCCACTCTTTCTTCTTTGTCTGGTGTTCTTCTTCCTCTGCCGCCGCTCCCACCGACGACCCTCCTCTGATGCTGCGTCCCGCTGATCTGTCGGCGCCGATGTCCTGCATTTCTTAAATAACGATGGGGGCGTGGCAATCGGATTACGTCATCCAGAGGCCACACCCCTGTGTGATGTCACCGCCCGTGGCATGATGGGTCCGTGAGGACTCACTCGTCCCCTCCCTTTCCTGACCTGCCGGGCTGCATGCTCGGATAAGGGTCTGGTATGGATTTTGGGGGTCCCCTCCAAATCCATACTAGACCCAAGGGCCTGGTATGGACCTGGGGGGGATCCCACGCTGTTTTTTCTTTTTTATTTGCCAGCCATTTTTTTTTTTTTTACATTCTGCGGGAAGTTCGCTGACAACTGATGACTTATCGGTTCTTAAGGACACAGCGGCCGGCTCCTTAGCAACCAGCTATATACAGTGTAAAAAAAACCAAAAAAAACGCAAATTTGTGATTAAAATGCGTGGCCAAAAACGCAGCAAGCACTGCAAAAAGTACTGCAGAAACGCTTAAAAGCAACATACATAGATGTGCATCGAGCCTTAAGGAAAAAAAAAACAACAGTGACCGTCCATGAGTCAAGCTGGCGTTCATTCTAAAAAATATATTATATACAAAAATATTTACTTTGGGCCCATTATCTGGCTCAAGTGGTGCACGATGAACCCCCAAAAAAGTGACGGCGCTATATAAATACTTGTAATAATAATTAAAAAATAATAATAATCTTCAGGCCTCAAAATGTTTTAAACGTGTAAAATCGCTTTGGTTTTGAAGGGGTTAAAAAAACACGGCGTCCGTCTATGACGCAAACTATTGTGTAAATTTTTCACGACATAAAAAAAATTGTATCCTCCCGGTTCTACGTTCAGTAAATTTACACAGTTTGGGGTTTTAACCAATCTTCAGGCCTAAAAATATATATTATTTTTTTTAAACATGTGCAACAAAAATTAAAATTGCCCCGGCGGTGAAGGGGTTAAAAAAAACCATGGCGCCCGTCCACGAGTCAAGCTGGCGTTTATTCTTAAAAAAAAAAGTATATACTAAAAAAAATAAAACACTTAAATTTAGGTCCATTTTCTTGCTCAGGCGGTTTGCGCCAAACCCCCAAAAAGTGCCAAAATGGTGAGTGAGAATTGTGTGTGGTGGGTGAGGAGCCTCCTCAGGGTCGGTGGTGATGTCCCCTGTGGTAACACATGAGGTAATGGGGGTGGGGGGGGGGGAGATGGAGTCTCCTCACCAATGGCGCTGTGCCGGGGCAGGACAGCACATGCTCCCCCGGCCTGCGCGCCTCCAGCACACACAGCCAGCCTCGTCCGCCCCACCATTACCCAGCATTCCCCGCACACAGTTCACGCGAGCTCCCGAAATCATAGCACAGCTCCGGCTCCGCAGCGCGTTTTGGGCTCAGGGCGCCCGAGAATCTCCGTGCCGGCCGCTCCTCACATACGGTAAGCGGGCTCTCCCGGTACGGGCTGTGCGGGGAGAGGGGGAGGGTAGTTTCCCTTGCAGGCCCGGGGCTGGCGGAGTGGGGGGTGGGGTAACGAGCACACAGGAGGCTTCGCCGACCATCGCTGTGTCGGCCGCCATCTTGGCAGAGCCTGGCGTGTTGTTGTTGCCTAAACAAACAGACGGCGGAGCGCTGGTGTCAGGGCGAGGGGGTGTGTGAGGAGCGGGGAGCGGCGATCATTAGGCGTCACACGGACGAATTTCCTGTAATTACATTGACGTGTGGCGGGCGGCTGTGTGCCCTCCGCTAGAGCCCGACACATACAATGGAAGGACATGAGGAGGAGGATGGTGAGGAGGAGGAGGCCATGAGAAGGCCAGCCTCACCTCACTACTACATGATCACCTCATCATATCCATCACTCATCACACACATAGGCAGGAGCGGAGTACACAGGGACATGGCATGCCATTGTACAGCATTGGGCTCCATGGAGGAGATTACCACCAGAAATCTCAATTATCCTCATCATCATCATCATCCTCACCACCATAAATCATCATCATCCAGCGCCTCATCACCCTCCTTACTATCCCCCTCACCACCAGAAATCATCATCCTCTTCACCGCCATAAATCATCATCATTCAGCTCCTCACCACCATCATCACCCTCCTCACCATCCCTCTCACCACCATAAATCATCCTCCTCCTCACCACCATAAATAATCATCATCCCCCTCGCCACCATAAATCTTCCTCCTCATCATCATAATCCTCCTCACCGCCATAAATCATCATCATCCTCCTCACCACCATAAATCTGAATTATCCTCATCATCATCCTCACCACCATAAAGCATCATCATCCTCTTCACTAAGGATGAGCTCCGGCGTGTTCGCACAGCCCACATGCAGAGCCCGCCAGGAAGCCGGCACAGCGCAGCACTAATCACAGGCAGTGAGACATTGTCCCGATGTGCGGCTGCAGAGATCTGGAAATGTCTCACTGCTTGTGATTAGCGCTCCGCAGTGCCGACTTCCTGGCGGGCTCTGCATGTGGGGTGTGCGAACACGCCAGAGCTCATCCTTACCACCACCATAAATCTTAATTAACATCATACTCCTCCTCACCACCATAAATCATCACCCTCCTCACCACCAAAAATCATCATTATCATCCATCTCCTCACCGCCAAAAATCATCATCCTCCTCACTGCCATAAATCATCATCATCATCCTCCTCACTGCCATAAATCATCATCATCATCCTCCTCACTGCCATAAATCATCATCATCATCCTCCTCACTGCCATAAATCATCATCATCATCATCCTCCTCTCTGCCATAAATCATCATCATCATCCTCCTCTCTGCCATAAATCATCATCATCATCCTCCTCACTGCCATAAATCATCATCATCATCCTCCTCTCTGCCATAAATCATCATCATCATCCAGCTCACCATCCCCCTCACCACCATAAATCATCAGCCTCCTCACCATCATTATCCTCCTCACCGCCATAAATCATCATCATCCTCCTCATCATAAATTATCATCCTCCTCCCCACCATAAATTATCATCCTCCTCCCCACCATAAATTATCATCCTCCTCCCCACCATAAATTATCATCCTCCTCCCCACCATAAATTATCATCCTCCTCTCCACCATAAATTATCATCCTCCTCTCCACCATAAATTATCATCCTCCTCTCCACCATAAATTATCATCCTCCTCCCCACCATAAATTATCATCCTCCTCCCCACCATAAATTATCATCCTCCTCTCCACCATAAATTATCATCCTCCTCCCCACCATAAATTATCATCCTCCTCCCCACCATAAATTATCATCCTCCTCTCCACCATAAATCTTCATCATCGCCCTCCTCCTCTCCACTATAAATCTTCATCATCACCCTCCTCCTCACCACCATAAATCATCATTGTCCTCATCATCATCCTCCTCCTCACCACCATAAATCATCATCCTCTTCGCCATCTGATTTCACAAATCATGAACTATACAAATGTACATCTCCTTCTCTCCAGAACCCGGCACATTATTATTATTCAGGATCTGTATAGCGCCAACATATTGCACAGCAGTGTACAAATAAAGGGACATATACAAGAGGCCTGCACCGAAGAGCTTACAATCTAAAATGAGGAGAGATGCACACACTTAAAACGGGCAACTCTGCAGCAATCAATCTGCAGGGCAGCTTCACACTGCCCCAGGAGGCCCAACTTCTAAAACGCACCAAAAATGCATCCCTCCATTAAAATGAATGAAAAACGCAACGTACTTATGGGAAGTGCTTGTCCAGTGGGGAAAAACACAAACTAATCAAAAACACATATGCATTTGTGATACGTTTTTTCAACAGAGCAGTGTAAAAGTTGCTTTAGGCTCAGTTCACATATATGTGGTGTGGGCATTGCAGCGATTGCCGTGTGTTTCCTGCACCGCATTGAAATGGCACAGCGTTCATGCGAACCGCAGCCGGTGTCAATGTTAAGTTACTGACACTGCAAAACGCATTTTGAACTGCATCTGATTCACGAAGACCCCTTTCACACTGGAGGCGTTTTTCAGGCGCTTTATCGCTTAAAAAAGCACCTGAAAAAAGCCTCAGCTGAAATCCCAGTGTGAAAGCCCAAGTGCTTTCACACTGGGGCGCTGCGCTGGCAGGGCGCCACAAAAAGTGCTGCAAGCAGCTTCTTTGCAGTGCTGTAGGAGCGGTGAATGGTCAATGGGCAGCGCCGCTGCTGTGGCATTTTTAACCCTTTTTTGTCCACTAGCGGGGGTTGAAAGCACCCTACTAGTGACCGAATAGCGCAGCTAAAACGATGAAATATAAAAATAGCGGCGCTTCACCGCCGGCGCTGGCAGTGTGAAAGTTCCCCTTAACGTGAACCAAACCGGCTTTCAATGGAGCTGGATCACAAATATGCGGGCCTGTTGCAGTGCACATTTTAAAGGAGAAGCACTTCTATGGATCACAGGAGTGCAGTTTGTTCTGCACTCCTAGGGCTCGTTTTCAGCAGTCACAGAGCCAGTCCCGGCTCACAGCCATATAATCGGGATCCGTCCACATGCCTGGACCGCCACCCGGCTCAACCTCTCAGTGAGCCGCTGAGAGCCTGAGCTGGCTTCTCCCACCCCTCCACAGCTCTATTGGGAGCAGGGGGTGGGGGGGGGTGGGCAGAGACGGGACTAGAAAAAGGAAGTTCAGTAGCCAATAGCTTCCGTCTCGTACTTGCTTCAGAGCATGCGTCTGGTTCGCATGCGTTTTTGGTCCGTCGGAACAGCATACAGACGAGCGGTTTTCCCGATAGGAATTGGTTCCATCAGAAATATTTAGAGCATGTTCCATTTCTAGGTCCGTCAGAATTTTCTAAAAAAAAAAGTCCGATAAGGCACACACATGATCGGAATATACAATGAAAAGCTTCCGTCGCACTTTTTCTGTCAGACATTCCGCTCGTGTGTATGCGGCTTTAGGAGTGATACTGTTACACCATTTCATCACTAGTCAGAATCAAGGGTGGCTTCACGCTGCCCCACTGCACTCTAACCCGCGGTTTTCGTGTGAGTTCGCGGCCCTTTCCCATAGACTTCTATGAGGTCCTGCAGTTTTGGTGTGTTATAAGAAAGCGCACCAAAGATGCAGCATGCAAGGAGTGTGGTCACATATGAGATACACACACAATGCCAGGTTTCTTCAGCCTCTTAGTCATTTACCTGCTCAGAACCTCCCGTACGGGCAGAAAGTTACTGAACTTAAGGAAGAATCAGTGAACTGCAGAAGTGCTCACCAGCTCCCTCATAGTTCATTGAGAACTACAACCTGTTTGCCACAGTAGATGATGGTACTTTGTAGTTAATTCATTTATACAACTTTGTGAATGAATGGCACAGCCATGTGAGCCCCGCACAGCCATGGTATTTTTAAATTGTGACAGTAGGTGCAGGGAGAGGGGTGGAGGGTCCACTGCTTACTGCCACAAGGGGTTGCACCTGTAGGTGTGAACCAAGCCTTAGGTTACTTTCACACTGAGGCGCTTTACAGGCGCTGCATCGCTAAAACTAGCGCCTGCTAAGAGCCTCTCCAGTGCGAAAGCCAGAGGACTCTCACACTGGAGCAGTGTGCAGAAAAAAAGTCCTGCAAGCCGCATTTTTGCAGCGCTGTAGGAGCGGGTATACACCGCTCCTAAAGCGCCCTTACCCATTGAAAACAATGGGGCAGCGGTGGCAAACCGCTGCTGCAGCGGTGCTTTGCGGGCGGTTTTAACCCTTTTTCGGCCACTAGCGGGGGTTAAAACCACCCCGCTAGCGGCCGAATAGCGCCGCTATAAGTATCGCTGCTTTACCACCGACGCCTGCCCGCCCCAGTCTGAAAGTAGCCTTAGGCTTCATCTACATGTACATATGTGTTATTTCCCTTATCGTCTTTCAGGACAGCACTTGAGAGAGTGACTCCTCCCCTTGCCAACAGGAAACACCTCTTCCACCAAACTTTAAAAGGAGGCTCCTTTCCACATCTTGTCAGTTTTTTGTGTTTCCTCCGGAGGGAACACTTCGTGGGGAAGTCAGGGCTCTCAGGTGCTGTCCTGGGAGCTCAGGTTTCCTGGTTTTTTCATCAAACACGTTTTTTACCTCATGAGAGCTGTTCCTCCCATTCCACAGCTGAGGTGAAGTGCTGCTGGCTGGGCTCCCTCTCCCTCTTCATATGGGCTCAGGGTGAGTCCGACTGTCGTGGGCATCGCTCCTAGGCGGCGGCAAAACAGGCGGTGGCCGTTTACTGTGTGTTTTTTCTCAGGTCCACCGCCTGTTGCTTATTGCGCCGCCGCCATCTTGGGGATGGCAGCGGGGCTCCATCCGCCGGAAGTGAGGCATCCGGAGGGGGCGGAGCCCACGGAACAGGCGAGCGGCGTCATTTCCGCCGGAAATCGCAGAGGGAAAGGGGAGGAATGGGGCTGGTGCTTATTTAGCGGTTCCGGTCCGGCGCACAGGCGCTATTGGAGTCCGGAACCGGCGTTTAGCCACACAAACACAGCAAGCGCTCCTCGATGGAATCGATGGCGGCAGCAAGTGGGACAGGCACAGGCACCAGCAAGGCCCAGGTAAGGGGAAGTTGTATACTGTCCTCCTTGTACTGTGGGGTCTCTCTCTCTCTCTCTATCTCCCCCCCCCCCGGTGGCAGGGACCTGTCTGGGCACATAAGGCAGTTTAGTTCTTACTGTGCACCTGTGGTGAGCATCCTTGGGTATAGGACAGGTTGTCTCATTGGGATGGTTTCTTCTTTTGTCTCATGGCAGGCCAAGAGCTCTGATCCAGTGGCAAAAAGAAAATGTCCTTCATGTAAATCCAAGCTACCTGAAGGATGGAAGAAGACGTTATGTCAAGCTTGTATTGATTTGCTAGTTAAAGAAGAAGCTTCTTCCGCTTGCAGCGACTTGATTGCATCTGTTAAAAAAGAACTTGATGCGACTATTCAATCATTTCGCTCTTCCCTAGCAAACCCATCCCTGAGTCAGCCTACTACCTCACAGTCCTCCCAAGGCTCACTTATAGTCCCGGTGATGGAGACTGAGGCATCTCCTACCCCAGAGGGACATTCACCCTCTCAATCTGAGGATTCTGATGAGGGTGAGGAAGGAGAAAATTTACCTTCAAGATTTAAATTGTCTTTAGAACAGGTAGATGGCCTGTTAAAAGCAATCTATACCACACTGGGTCTGGAGGAGGAAAGAAAGGAGTTATCTCTGCATGATAAAATGTATGCAGGGCTTAGCGAGCACAAAAATCGCAATTTCCCAGTGCACTCTGTTATCTCTGAAGCTATTAAGAAAGAGTGGGCAGAGCCAGAGAGAAAGCCTTTCTTTCCCAAAGCCTTAAAAAGGCGTTTTCCTTTTGATGAAGATCCAGCGGCGGTTTGGAACAAAAACCCCAAACTAGATGCCGCATTTTCCCAGGTCTCGAGGTCTACAGATTTGGCATTCGAGGACATGGGGGTGTTGAGAGATCCCATGGATAAAAGGATGGACCAGGTCCTAAAAAGGGCTTGGCAATCTATCATGGGAAATCTTAAACCTGCTATGGCAACTACAGTGGTATCCAGAAATATGGAGTTTTGGTTAGAGCAACTTAAGGCCCATATCTCAGCAGACTCACCAAAACAAGAGATTTTGGATTCATTCTCAACTCTGTCGGCCGCTGTCGCATTTATATCTGATGCATCAGCGGAATCAATTAAAATGACAGCTAGATCTGCTGCCCTGGCCAACTCAGCCAGAAGGGCTTTGTGGTTGAAAACTTGGCCGGGGGACGCGGCATCCAAAAACAAGCTGTGTGGGATACCGTTCCTGGGTGACTTGCTTTTTGGGCCTGACTTAGATGCGGTTCTAGATAGAACAGCGGATAAAAAGAAGTCTTTTCCCATCAAAAAGAAAAAACAGCCAGTTAAACGTTTTTTTCGTTCCCAAAGGGCGCAAGAACAAAACAAACCCCAGGAGAAAAGAAAAAATTGGGCTTCGCAGAAGGGAAAAGGAAATGTCCTTTTCCATCCTCCTGCAGCCTCCGGTAAAACGCAATGACTTATGCGTACCGGTGGGGGGAAGGCTTCAAGGTTTCCTTCCCCTCTGGGCCAGCATGACAGAAAGTCTATATATTTTGGACATGCTGTCCCAAGGTTACAGGATAGAGTTTTCGGATCGCCCGCCAGAAAGATTCTTTGTAACAAACCTACCAAGGGATCAAACAAAGGCTCTGGCCATGAAGAACCTTTTAAGGGATCTGAGGCACCAGAGGGTAGTGATACCAGTATCCCCAGAAGAACAGGGTCAGGGTTTCTATTCTCACATCTTTCTGATAAGAAAACCATCCGGAAACTTCCGTCTTATCCTCAACCTAAAACCCCTGAACAGGTCAGTCCTATACAAAAAGTTTTGTATGGACTCAATTTTCACGGTCAGAAGCATTCTGACAAAAGATTGTTTTATGGCATCAATCGATCTGAGGGATGCTTATCTTCATATTCCTGTAGCACCTCAGTCCCAGAGGTTCCTGAGGTTTGCGGTGAATATGGGCAAAGAGATTATACATCTTCAGTTCAGGGCCCTTCCCTTCGGCCTGTCGTCAGCTCCTCGTATTTTTACGAAGGTAATGGCGGAAGCTCTTGCCCCTCTTCGACTCCAGGGGATTGCGGTAATTCCATATCTGGACGACCTCCTCTTTTTTGCCCCATCCAGGGAAAAGTTGCAGGAGGATTTGAACAAATCCCGCAGTCATTTGGAGTCAATAGGGTGGATAGTGAATGTTCAAAAATCAAATTTCATCCCAGCTCAGCAAGTACTGTTTCTGGGTTATTGGATAGATTCAGTGGAGCAAAAGATTTTTCTCCCAGAAGAGAAAAAGATCAAGGTCCAAAGGGTAATAACGGCACTACAAACAAATCAACTGATTTCAGTCCGAAAGGTTATGTCGGCTCTGGGGACATTAACCTCTTCAATGCCAGCCATCCAATGGGCAAGGCTGCATTTCAGGACTCTACAGAGGTTCCTTCTAAGGACATGGAACCACAGGACGGAGAGTTTAGATACAAAAGTAAAGATTCCCACCAGAGTCAAACGCTCACTTTGGTGGTGGAAAAGTCAGGTGGTACTGCAAAAAGGTCTTCTTTGGTCTTTTCCGACCGGGAAAGTGGTCACAACAGACGCCAGTTTGCAGGGATGGGGGGCCCACATGGGTCAGGCCTTAGCGCAGGGAACATGGTCCCAGTTCGAGGCCCAAAAATCCTCAAATTGGAGAGAGCTGAAAGCGGTTGCCCTAGCATTAGCTTTCTTCTCTCAAAACCTCATAGGTTGCCATGTCCAGATTTTGTCAGACAATGCCACGGCCATAGCCTACCTGAACAAACAGGGAGGCACAAGAAGCAGGGCTCTTCACTTACTGTCAGTAGAGATTCTGGAGTGGGCAGAGAACCACTTACTATCTCTATCCGCAGTCCATCTAAAAGGCACATTGAACGAAGTAGCGGATTATCTGAGCCGACAGAAAGTTCAGGAATCAGAGTGGAGTCTGAACAGGAAGGTGTTTGCATTAATCACCAGTGTTTGGGGTCTTCCGCAGGTAGATCTGTTTGCTTCAAAACAAAACACGCAGCTCCCGAATTTTTTCTCCCTTCAGAGAGACATTTACTCCCAGGGGATAGATGCTCTGGCTCAGCCATGGGATTTTCACCTAGGCTATGCTTTTCCTCCATTCAGGTTAATCCCTCTAGTGTTGAGGAAAATACTGGAAGAGAGAGTATCAATAATTTTGATTACTCCATATTGGCCAAAGAGGGCTTGGTTTTCCACGATTCTTCAGTTGGCAATCAAACCATGTTGGCATCTTCCGCTCAGTCAGGATCTGTTGACTCAGGGGCCAGTGCACCATCCAGATGTAGGCAGGTTAAAGCTCACTGCCTGGTATCTGAGGAGCAGTTAATGAGAAGCAAAGGCTTTTCTGAACGTTTAACTACGATGTTGCTTTCCAGTAGGAAAAAGGTAACCAGGGATATTTACGCCAAAGTATGGAAAGTCTATGTTTCTTTCTGTCATTCTGAACATAGGGAGGTTAAGGATCTAGTTTCAGTGCTGGAGTTCTTGCAAAACGGTGCAGACAAGAATCTGGCGGTCAGCACTCTTAAGGTGCAGGTGGCCGCCTTGGGAGTTTATCTGGAGAGATCTTTATCTTCAGAAACTCTGATCATGAGATTTTTCAAAGCACTTTCCAGGTCTAGACCGGTCCCGGTGAAGCATTTCCCAAATTGGGATCTCTCGGTGGTTCTGCAGGCTCTGGCAAAAGAACCATTTGAGCCTTTACAGGCCATATCCCTAAAGAATTTAACTTTGAAGACTATTTTTCTGGTCGCAATTACTTCAGCAAGAAGGATTAGTGAACTGCACGCCCTATCAGTAAAAGAGCCTTTTTTTGTCAGTTTTTCCTGATAGAGTGGTCCTTAAAGTAGATCCGGGGTTTTTGCCAAAAGTGGCAAGCTTTAGTAACAGGTCTCAGGAGATTACTCTACCAACCTTCTCTGCTAACCCTTCGGGTGCAAAGGAAGAGCAGTTTCACAATTTAGACGTAAGACGTACCCTATTACAGTATTTGGAAGTAACAGGAGGGTTTAGAGTTTCAGATTCATTATTTGTTCTTTTTTCTGGAAACAAGAAAGGCCAACAAGCATCAAAAGCATCATTGGCTAGATGGCTTAAGACAGCTATTTCTGTAGCCTATTCTCAAATGGGTTTATCTTCCCCGCTGGGAATTAGGGCTCATTCAACAAGAGCCCAGGCCACTACATGGGCAGAAAGAGCTGGTGCCACCCCAGATCAGATTTGTAAGGCGGCTACGTGGTCAAGCTACTTAACGTTTGTCCGTCATTACAGACTGGATCTCCTATCAGCAGGTGATCAGGCTTTTGGCAGAAAGGTTCTGCAGGCTGTGGTCCCTCCCTAGGGGGGGTAAGTCTCTCTTATCCTCTCAAGTGCTGTCCTGAAAGACGATAAGGGAAAATTCAAGTTAGACTTACCGGTAACTTGTTTTCTTTGAGTCTTTCAGGACAGCAGCATCCCGCCCTATTGTTTTTACATATATATACTGTGACTAATCATATCTCGATTATGTGTTCCAGTTTGGGGCCGGAGGTTCTCTACTACTACTGACAAGATGTGGAAAGGAGCCTCCTTTTAAAGTTTGGTGGAAGAGGTGTTTCCTGTTGGCAAGGGGAGGAGTCACTCTCTCAAGTGCTGTCCTGAAAGACTCAAGGAAAACAAGTTACCGGTAAGTCTAACTTGAATTTTTTTGAACACCGAAAAGGTTGTTGCTGGCAGAGGTAGCAGTACATCCAAATACACTCGTAAAATACTTCCATTTAGACACATGCAGTTCTTCCAATGGATTTGTGCGTGGATGTGTAACATGCATTTACACATGAAAGACTTTCAGGTATGCACGGCCCCGGGCACAGCTGTGTCTTGTTTTGTTTGTACTCTGCTAAACACCGGCCCGTTGAATCCTATAGTGCAGGGATATGCAATTAGCGGACCTCCAGCTGTTGCAGAACTACAAGTCCCATGAGGCATAGCAAGACTCTGACAGACACAAGCATGACACCCAGAGGCAGAGGCATGATGGGACTTGTAGTTTTGCAACAGCTGGAGGTCCACTAATTGCATATCCCTGCTATAGTGCTACTTATAGAGGCGTACAAAACTATACGCTATATGCATCTAAACACAGCTGGCTGGCCATTGTAGCGGAAGATCCTGACTTGAGTTTAGACATGTTCACCATTTAGACATGTACATTTATTCGATTGACTATAAACGTGTAAATCTGTAGATATATACAGCCCCAGACACAGTTGTGTCCTATTTTCCTGTGTGTGTGTGTAAATGTGGCGCACATTTTCATGTGTAACTGTGCGTCCCCATTGATTCCTATAGTGCTGTGTTTAGATGCGAACTAAACTATATGCTGTACACATCTAAATGTAGGCGCCTCTGTGAATGACCCTTTAAAGTGATAAACCTGTTTTTTTTTTTTGTTTTTTTTTCTGGCACAATCCAGCTTTTGTAAGAACAATAAAAAAAAAAATGTGCATATATTAGGTTTTTGCACTGGCACCTGCAGAGCTTTGCAGATGTGATCAGTGGATAATGGGTGCAGCGCACAGGCTTCTGCATTGTTTACATCCCAACCCCAAGTCTGTATGGAGGTATATGGGACTAGAGGAGGTAATCAATGGACTACAAGCTTGGTGATGTCACCATAGTTGTTCTCCGCTGAGATCTGCGAATCCTTCTGCCGAAGGCATATGAGACTTCTCTTCTTTCCATTGGTAGGCCTCTGTGAATGCATGATGTGGCTGTGCTGACAGAGCTATGCACAGCTGCATCAAATTCAAACACAGAAGGCTGCAGGGAGAGGAAGCCTTTGATTTAGCCAAGGGGTGCATGTGACTGTTAAGCAAATTCACGTATGGTCATCTCATGCAATTTTTTTTTTTCTAAAATATCACATATGATAACAAAAGATAAAGGGCCAGTTTAAGCTGGCCATACATTATACATTTTCTTTAGATTTACCTTAAACTATGTAGTGCAAGGGCCTGCCTGATTGCTTACAAATAAAAACTGTTTAGGTTTGACCTCGTATTATATGTTTTAGGTAAATCTAAAGGAAAATTGAACAAGAAAATTGTATAATGCCGTAATCAAAGTAAAATTTTGTATGTGAGATAAATACTTCAAAGGTGAATCCTCCAAAAATTTAGATAAATCATTAGTCTGCAATCACACATGATCAATATCAAATGGCTGCAAACCGTTGGGTGCGTTTACTTCTACTGGCACACCAGTCGTGCCCTGATTTTGACATTGCCACGATTGTCACGTGGTAAATCGTGCTGCAATCGCAGCACACCATGCTTGTCGCTCAAAAAGGAACATAAGATTCTTTTAGGCAACAGCAGCAGCAAAATTGTGGCACGATTGGGGTGCCATTAGAAGTAATGTCGCCGCAAACGTGTCCCGTGTTTTGCAGCCATTTGTATTGGCGGAGTGGAATCATGGCGATTGCAGTGCGATCATGTGTGAATGCAGCCTAAAGTCAATTCACCAAGGCTTCATGTACACAGGACGTTTTTTACAACCTCTGCTGAACGATTTAACCTGACCGATAGTAACCCACGTTTAAAATGTCCGTCTACATGCCGCGTTTAGCGGTGTTTTGCGTTTACAATCTTTTTTTTTTTTTTTTTTTCAAAATAGCCCAAAACGAAAAGCGCCTGTAAACGAAACGTGGCTAAACATGAGTTACCGCGTTTAGAAGTGTTTGGCGCTTGAAATGCCTCTAAACTCAGATTTTGAACCCATTTTTTTGCGTTACAAAAAAAGCTTCTAAACTCAACTGCCTAGAAAAGAGTATAAACGACCCTGTGTACATGTACTGATAAGATAACAGAGGAGAGTTCAGGGACAGTTGAAAAAAAATGCCCAACTGATCCTAAACGTCTGTTTACCAGCAGCAGTGTACATGAGGCCTTAGGCAGGCTATACATGGGTCGAATTTCAAAAGAATTTTCTTTCATAAATCTTATCTAAGAATTTTCGTTCGTATTTCGCACCATTAGTGGGCTGCAGCAACAGCCATTTTTCGTGTGGGCATCCAATTTAAGTAATCAGACGTGTTAAAAATTTTTTGAAAAACAAATGATTTTCTAATCAGTAATGGGAGAATCGTGCGAGAAATGTAGTCAAAAAAGAAATGCATTTGTGCAAGAAAAGAATATTCCCGGAAAGAAAAGAAGATTCCCAGCCACGAAAATTCTTTTCTGTAGCAACATGAGGTGAAATTAAAGGCTTGGTTGGTTAGATTTCAAAATCAATGGTGGCACCATCGGATCACAAAATGTACAAATTTTCTCATTTTCAAAAGAAAATTCTTTCGAAATTCGAGAAGCAAACACATTTATCTTCTCAATCTGGGCAGTCAATAGTTTAGAAATATACAAAATAACAATGAGGGGAACTCTGCACTGGCCAGTAAGTTATAAGTATACAATTGTGTTAATTCTCTGCTCGTAACATTTTACTAGGAGATTGTTCTATGAATGAGGGCACACTAATGCCTGGCAGAAGGAAAGCAATGTCAAAAACATGCCTAAAGCCAGGTACTATTTTTTATTTTTATTTTAAACCCAGCTGGTTGAATAAAAGAGAGCTGACAGCTCCAATCGGAATCGGTTGGATCTCCCCCGCTGAGCTGTTGTGTTCTGACAGAGGGGATGCCCCCCACCAGAACACTCCAGTCAGCGCTCTCAGCCATTGGTTTTCCCAGCATGCTCGTCCGGCAGAAGCCCGACCAAATGGCCAGCTTCTGTCGGACTGGGTGCCATACACACGGTCCAATGTCAGCCGGTTTTTATAGAACCGGCCTAATTCCCCCAACATTTGGCCCTTGTGTACTAGGCTTAAAGAGGAACTGCAGTCTGTTCACATAGTTTGTAATAAAAACATCTTTTCCATTCTGAAGCTTCCCTCCAACCACTTTGCATATTATTTTATATATACTGTGATTCTGTACTTGCCAAATATGCTGCAGAAATCTCCCTCCACTAAGTCTGGCTGCATCCATTTTAACTGTGGGCAGCTGAAGCTGCTGCCTGTTCACTTCCTGGATTTACACACACAAACAGAGGCACACCTCCACCTCTGCAGCTCTCATTGGCCCTCCTATGACTCATTCCCCCCTCCCTTCCTGGCAAACTCTCAGGAGAGTGAGAGAGAGCGCTGTGCATGATGTCATAAGCCTAGGCTAATGACCAGACAAGAAACAGGAACTGGGCTGTATAAGCCATTTACTGGCAGAAAATAAACGTTTTACTATCCAAAGTTGAGCCAACAAGGGCAGAAGATTTAATAGATGGAAAAATGAAAAAAATCACTGAAGGTCCACTTTAAGGCTAGCCATGCACAGTTCATATCTCGGCTGGTTCAGCAGGAACTGGCCAAGAAACAAACCATTAATGGGCAGGCTGAATGTACCAAGTTGATCAATCGATCAACTTGGGTAAAATCAGCCTGCTGAATGCACTTGCCGACGGCGGCAGCTAAAGTTGCTAGTATAAATCACGGACTTCTCCCGGTGGGGACAACTTCCACTGCCCCAATCCCCCCCCCCCCCCCCCCCCCGCCTGGGAGCGGACAATTGCTTGGCAGGAGGGATTCACTGTGTTGATGGGGGGAATCGGGCAAATTTCTTTTCTGCTACCTGTGGTTCACACTGGTGTGACTTGTCATGCGATTTGACAGTTCCAAATCACTTGACAAGTCGCAGCCTATTTTTGGCAATGAAACCGTTCATATCGCCACAGCGATAATGAAAAAGGTTTCTGCACTACTTTTTGATGATTTAATTGCAACTTGTATAGACTTCTGTTAACTGATGAAATCTTCAGTGCAAATCGCACTGATGTGCGGCTTTGAAATGACGCTGAAGTAGTGTAATTTTAAAACTGCACCGGTGTGACCCGGGACTGAGGCTGTGTTTTTGAGAATGTGTTTAGGCTCGTCAAGTGCTTAGATGTTCATTTATTCTGGCCTTTGAAATGAATGAGTACCCAAGCACTTGACGCACCTAGTGCTTAAGCACGCTTAGGCATGTCAGGTGTTTTTCCTACCAAAACGCTGCTGCTCCTGAACTCGCTGGCAGTGGGTTTTATTTTCTGCATCTAAACTACCGGTAAATGCCTATGTGCATGGACACATAGACTAACATTAAGGGTCATTTAGAGGCAGAAAAGATAACGCAAGACACCTCCATAAGCAACATTTAAAGGAGAAGTCCATGCTGAGTTCGTTTAGCTGGGCGTCTCCTATGGAATACAGGAGTGTAATTCGTTTTGCACTTCTGCAACCTGTTTTCAGCAGAGAGCAGACCGAAGTCCGCTCTTTGCTGACGTCACACAAAAATCAGTCCAGGCACCACGTCATCGTGACAATAAAATCTGGATCCGCCAGGTGTCTGGACTAATGCCTCTCTCAGCCTCTTAGCGAGCCGCTGAGAGCCTAAGACAGCGACTCCCCGCCCCTCTACAGCTCAGCGCTCCAGTTAGCGAGGAGGGAGCAGAGCGGAGAGCTGCTGATTGACAGTCGGCTGCTCTCTGCTCGGGGAGCTGTGAGAACTGAGCCGTCGGCAGTGTTGGATTGCTTGGTTCTCAGTGTAGAGGCGCTGGGGGACAGATGAAGCACCGATGCTGCATCCACCTAGGTAAGTATAAGGCCCCTTTCACATGTGCGGACCGTTCAGATCCGCCTGTCAGTTTTTTCAGGCAGATCTGAACGGTCGCTCCATACAGCTCTATGGAGCGTTGGATGTCAGTGGTGACATGTCGGCTGACATTCGATCCGATCCGCTCTGCAAAATCCAGACGGATGGGTGTCCTATTTTCCATCCGTCTGGCGGATCGGATCAGATGAAAACGGATAGGTGGTCCGTAATCATCCAATCCCCACCATAGGGGAGAGCGGACTCTGACAAGTCCGTCCCTGCATAGTGTGAAGAGACGGACTTGTCATCCGCCGGCTCAGCAGGGATCAACGGAGCGATCCCTGTTGAGCAAGCGGAGTACTAGAAACGGACACCCCCGTGTGAAAGGGGCCTTAAACAGCAAAAAAAAAAACAAAACCATACTTGTCTTTTAAAATACCGAGTGCGCATGAGACCTGAGAATGTTTTCATACATTCACAATATTTCTGTGTACCTTTATTCATAGAACAATCTGATGCAGTGTAAGTTCTCATGTACACAGAGCATCAGTTAGGCTCCATTTACAACTGAGCGTTTTGGATCGCGGGCGAAATCACCAATGGCTTTATTTCTTTATGGCACCCCAAACGTGCGATTTATCCACAATTGCGCCAAAATTTGCGACCGCAAACACTCCTAGCTCTGTGACAAGATTTGGTACATGAGCTTCTTTTGGAGTGGAGGGAGACCCATTTAAATGAATGATGCCGCTCCAAAAACTTTCAACTAAAAAGAAAAAAAGAAAAAAACACGCTGCAGCAGTTGTCAGCTACTTTACGCTTAGGTGTGAATGGAGCCTAAAAAGCCCCTCTGACCACCAGAACTCCTGGCAGGGAAGAGGCTGTTTAAAAATATGCCACGTATTTCACACGCATTTAGGCCGGCCATACATGTTCAATCTTCTTGTACAATTTTCCTTTAGATTTACCAAAAAACATATAATATGAGGTCAAAACTAAACAACACTTTAAATTGTATCCAATTAGGCAGGCCCTTGCACTATATAGTTGAAGATAAATCTAAAGAAAATTGTACAGAAAATTGTATAATGTATGGCCAGCCTAAGTCAGGTGTAACGTTTCAGTATTTATATATTCTGTTCATTTATTCTGGCTACTGGAATGCATTAATACTCGAATGCAAAGCACATCATGATCTCCTCCTCCCTCGGTGTATGACCCATATAATAGTATTAATAAACTTTATTTTATATAGCGCCTTTTAAAGGTAGCTTCTGAAAGCGTTTACCCATTTGTATAACCCATATGTGCTGTATCTAGTGCCTAAGTTCGTGATTTAAAGCATTTGTATACCTTTTTTTTTAAACTTTTACCTACAGGTAAGCCTATAATAAGGCTTACCTGTAGGTAAAAAAAATATCTCCTAAGCCTGTACGGTTTAGGAGATATTCCCCTCGCAATGAGCTGCTGTCTGCTGCGGCGCATGCGCACATGGGGAGTCTCGGAAAAAAAGGCCCACACTTACATTAGATGCTGCTTCTCCCTCTTTAAACCTTGCCTTTTTCCCTTGTTTAAAACAATTCAGTTACTTGCACCATGGAACAATGGAACACAGAGCTAAAAAAGTAATAGCTGCAAAAATGTCAATTTGGCACTTGTTTACGGCATTATTTTTATAGAGAATGTATACCAGCACTTACTACAAGATTTCTCTATATTCAATGCAATTCCATAAATAAGGACCAGGGACTTCATATCAAAAGTATGTGCACTTGTGACTTAGGCCGGGTTCATGACAGTCGTACCACTTTGGATCCGACTTTGCCCTGCGGCTTGAAGTCCGACATGCGTCCAACTTCAATGAACAGAGTTTGATCCCTAACAATACCAGGCACTGTGTCTGGTATGAATCTTTAGGTGAAACTCCACGCTAATTAAAAAAAAAACAAAAAACGTCACGTTTCCCCCTCCAAGAGCATACCAGGCTCTTCGGTCTGGTATGGCTTTTAAGGGGAACCCCCACGCCAAAAAACGGTGTGGGGGTCCCCCCAAAGTCCATACCAGACCCTTATCTGCGCATGCAGCCTGGCAGATCAGGAAAGGGGGTGGGGACGAGCAAGCGCCCCCCCCCCCCCCGAACTGTACCAGGCCTCATGCCCTCAACATGGAGGAGATGGATGCTTTGGGGCAGGGGGGAGCCCTGCGGCCCCCCCCCACCCCAAAGCACCTTGTCCCTATGTTAATGAGGACAAGGGCCTGTTCCCGTCAACCCTGGCCGTTGGTTGTCGAGGTCTGCGTAAGGATGGGCTTCGCACAGCCGGCGTGCAGAGCCCGCCAGGAAGTCGGCACGGCACTGCGCTAATCACAGGCAGTGAGACATTTTCCCGATGTGCGGCTGCAGAGATCGGGAAATGTCTCACTGCCTGTGATTAGCGCAGCGCCGTTCCGACTTCCTGGCGGGCTCTGCACGTGGGATGTGCGAACACGCCAGAGCTCATCCTTACTAGTGTACCTCCCACATTCACTCCCATCCCAAAGATTCATGGGAAATGTAGGCTGATTACAGTTAGAGAGAGAGAAGAGGATATGATGCAATCACTGATCTAACACCTCCTCCCTGCAAGAAAAGATTATGCATTGTGTACTAATGGGGGATTTTTTTGAAAATCCTGGAGTTCTGCTTTAAAGCAATAAATTATAACTAACAATAAAAAAAACTAAAAAACTAAAAGGGTTTATTCACTATCGAATGCAAAAAAATAAAGTGACCGGTGCTTAGAAATTAATAAACAGTTAGGCTTCATGTACACTAGCCTACACTGGCAGCTCCTAAGCTTGAGTTTAGGAGATTTTGGCTTTTTTTTTTTAGCCAAAGCTCCTAAACTCAACTCCATAAATGTGTCCGATGTATCATAGTACACATTGGGGGAGATTTACTAAAACTGGAGAGAGCCAATCAGCTTCTAACTCCAGCTTGTTCAATTAGGCTTTGACAATAACACCTGGAAGATGATTGGTTTTCCATGCAGAGCTGCACCAGATTTTGCCCACTCCAGTCTTATGCCGGCCATACACGGTTGGAATTTCGAAAGAATTTTCTTTCGAAAATCGTATCAAAGAATTTTAGTACGAATTTCGCACCATTAGTGGGCTGCAACAACGGCCGATTTTCGTGCGGCAATCAAATTTGAGGAATCGAACATGTTGGAAATTTTTTGAAAAACGTACAATTTTCTAATCAATGATGGGAGAATCGTGCGAGAAATGTAATAAGAAAAGAAAAATTACGGAGAGAAAAGAAGATTCCCGGCCACGAAAATTCTTTTCTGTAGCAACATGAGGTGAAATTGAAGGCTTGGTCGGCCGAATTTCAAAAATCAATGGTGGCATCATCGGATCACAAAAAAAACAAACTTTATGATTTTGAAAAGAAAATTAGTTCGAAATTCGACCATGTATGGCCGGCATTAGTAAATCAACCACGCAGGCTTTTAGCAGAGTTTAGGAGCCACGGTTAGGTGAGCTTCAGCCTTCCTCTCCTGAACGTGGAAAAAACACTTTCAGGACAGGATTGCACCAGGAAACCGCAAAACACGACAAAATTGCAGCGCAATTTTTTTCCGGTGGCCGCAGTGAATGTAGGATCGTGTACATGAAGCCTAATACAGTGCTTAAAAAGTGTCTCTGTGCAATACAACATAATAAACTTGTGAAAACAGTGTCCATGTTATTAATCTTCAATTTCACAAAATATCTTCTCTCGGTGTCCATTCCAAAGTCCAAAACTTCCCACCAGTAGCACAGAATAACTCACCAGCATCAAAGACCCTTTAATGACTGGGTCAAATCAGGCTCAGTCGATTCCCCGCAATGATGTGTCATCCATGGTGTCACGTGTCATACTAACTATAACTTACAAAGCCATCCACTACCTGGACCCCAGCTACATCTCTAACCTAGTCTCAAAATACCAACTTAATCGTTCTCTTCGCTCCTCCCAAGACCTCCTGCTCTCAAACTCCCTTGTCACCTCATCCCATTCTCGCCTTCAGGACTTCTCCAGAGCCTCTCCCATCCTCTGAAATGCTCTACCCCAATCCGTCTGATTTTCTCCTACTTTATCCACTTTCAGACGATCCCTGAAAACTCATCTCTTCAGAGAAGCCTATCTGGCCCCCACCTAACAACTGTACATTTATCTTCTCAATCAGCACATCACCCACAGTTATTACGTCTTGTATCTCTTGACCTTCCCTCTTAGATTGTAAGCTCTAAGGAGCAGCACCCTCTGATTCCTATGGTTTTAAAGTGTATTGTATTTGTACTGTCTACCCTCAAGTTGTAAAGCGCTATGTAAACTGATGGCACTATATAAATCCTGTATAATAATAATAATCCAAGGGTTCTCTCATGTATTGGGAAAATCTCAGCATAAAAGAAAAAGAGAGGGTGAACCTCACCACATAAAACCATTTATTTAAAAAAAATAAAAAACACAAACACAGTAAACAATGCGTACTGACATTTCAAATGAAATAATCCAGCATAAAATAATAACACTATTTTTTATTTACTAAAACTAGAGTGCAAAATCAGGCTCACTTCTGCAGAGAAACCAATCAGCTTCCAAGTTTTATTGCCAAAACCTAATTAAACAAGCTGAGGTTAGAAGCTGATTCGTTTTTATGTAGAAGTGAGTCTGATTTTGCACTCTCTAGCTTTGGTAAATAAACCCCTATGACTTCAAGCTGTATCGGCTCCAGCCACATAACTTGGCTGAAAGCAGATCTCAAGACGACAAGCCTTGCCCCATGCGTTTCTTTGTGATGACATGAGCCTGGTATACTATTTATGTTCTTTTTTTCATGTTACTCATTCCGTTTTTTTGTGATACATTGCATGATGGACCGGTAATGAAAATTGTGTGCTGCTTAGGGTACAAGGGAAAGCAGTTCTGTGTCCACCGCTCTGGGTGCAGGCCAGGGAGGGAGCTTGTCTTGGCTCCAAACAACTGTTAGGGCTCATTTACACTTACTTCAGCTTCAACACACGTTAAGGGCTAGTTTACACTTGCTTCCAAACAAGGCTTCGGAGACACTGTGTTAAAGCTCTCTGAACGCTAGCCAAAGCCCACGTCACTAAATAAAATGGTTAGCTTACAGTCCTGTTTACACCTTGGGTTTTCTTTGCTTCGGCTTCGCTCCAAAAATTATACCCCGTGTCGCTTTTGTGGTGCTTCAAAGCGTCTTCAAAGTCTCCACAGGAGTCTATGGGCTCATTTACACTTGCTTCGGCTTCAACGCACATTAAAGCTCCTACTGCTTCAACAAGCTTTTATGATGTGTTTTTGATGCTTTGGTGGTGCTCTTTTGAAGCTTTGTTGAAGCTTGGCCAGATGCCCTGTGTGTGTGCGTGTCTTGATATCTCACACCTGCAATTCCTCCAAAACAAAGCGAAGCTGAAGCAGAATTAAAGCCTCTCAAAAGGCGCTGTTGCTTCTAGCGAGCTTCAGACAAGCTTTGTCATAGAGCTCAGTGGAGGCTTTGAAGCTCCACTAAAGCTACATGGGGCATAATTTTTGAAGCGAAGCTGAAGCAAAGCAAACAGAAGGTGTAAACAGGACTGTAAGCTAACCATTTCATTTAGTGACATGAGCTTTGACTGGCGTTAAGAGACTTTAACAAAGTTGTTTTGAAGCAAGCATAAACTAGCCCTATGACAAAGCTCGCTTGAAGCACCACCCAAGCCCCACCGAAGCATCAAAAAAGCATGTTGAAGCAGTAGGCGCTTCAGTGGTGCTTCAATCGAGCTTTGTCATAGACTTCTATGGAGGCTTTGAAGCACCACTAAAGCGACATGGGGTATAATTTTTGAAGCAAAACCAAAGCAAAAGCAAGGTGTAAATAGGACTGTAGGCTAACCATTTTATTTAGTGACGGCTTTGACTGGTATTCAGAGAGCTTTAACAAAGCGTGTCCGAAGCCATGTTTTGAGGCAGGTATAAACTAGCCCTTAAAGTTATTGTGAAGTCTCTTTTGCACAAGGCAGCCTAGGTCCTTCTCTTCTCGGGTCCCTCTTTGCTGCTCCTAGCCCCTCCCTCCTGTCGAGTGCCCCCACAGCAAGCAGCTTGCTATAGGGGCACCTGAGCCGAGCTGCAGCTCTGTGTCCATTCAGACATGGAGCTGGTGGTCGGCCCCGCCCCCTCTCTCCTGATTGGCTAACTGTATTTTATTGACAGCCACGGGAGCCAATGGTGCCACTGTGTCCCAGCCAATCTGGTGGAGAGTCCCAGGCGGCCGAGTGACTCGTGCACAGAGATGGGTCTCAGGTAAGTATTAGGGGGTGCTGCGGGGGGGGGGTTGCTGCACACAAAAGGCTTTTTAGATAAAAAAAACTTTCTGCCATGAAGCTGCACATCAATGCAAACCCGCTGGCATTGGAATGAATAACAGTCTCAGTCTGGGCTCCTGCTGGGTCTCGCCCCCAATGCATTTCACTCTGCCTCTCGAAGCTTAATCATGGGGATGATTAAAGCGGTTGTATACCCGCGTTTTTTTTTTTTTTTTTTCCTATACCTGCAAGGGAAAAGGCATAATGAGCTAGTATGCACCGCATACTAGCTCATTATGATATACTTACCTTAGAACGAGGCGCCGGCATCTCATCCTGTCCACGCCGAGGGAGCTGACATCTCCCCTCGGCGTGTCTTCCGGGTATCGCGGCTCCGGCACTGTGAGTGGCCGGAGCCGCGATGTCGTCACTCCCGCGCATGCGCGCAAGAGACTTCTGCCCGGCAAGCTCCGGAGTTTGCCGGGCTGTCAGCCGAGAATCCCCTGTGCGCATGCGCCGCTGGAGTCAGCGGCTCATTGCGAGGGGAATATCTCCTAAACCGTATAGGTTTAGGAGATATTTTTTTTACCTACAGGTAAGCCTTATTATAGGCTTACCTGTAGGTAAAAGTTAACAAAAAGGGTATACAACCACTTTAAGCTCCGAGGGGAGGAGTGAGACGCATTGGGTGTGTGGCCTGGTGGGAGTCCAGGTTGAGACTGCTTTTCTTTCCAATACCAGCGGGTTTGCATTGCTGTGTGGCTTTATGGGATCTATCCTTTGCTTAAAATTGCATGATGGGACATGTAGTCCTGATCAATATGATCTAAGGACTGCTAACAACGATATTAGTGCATGCTGTCTGACTAAAAGTTCAGGGAAGCGACAAACAGCTGGAAGATGTGACAGCAAATTGAAAGTAATGTATTTGGGTACTTTGCTGAACAGAATATATTTTTGACTTGTAATACGTACAATAATGAATCACAATGTGTTGTTAAAGCGGAGTTCCACTCAAAAGTGGAAGCTCCGCTTGATTGCTTCGCCCATCCGCCCCCCCCCCTCCACATGTGGCACCTTTCAGGGGAGAGGGGGGAACAGGTGCTTTTTTTTGACAGGTACCCTTCCCCACTTCCGGGAGACCCCGGAAGTTCCGACCCCCACAGTATTTGTAGCTGCTGACTTTTATTTTTTTGGTGGAGGGGCTGGACCTCCTCTTTAAAGTGGTGTTTCACCAAAAAAAAAAAAATTAGATGTCAGCAGCTGCAAATACTGCAGCTGCTGACTTTTAAAATAAGGACACTTACCTGTCCCGGGGTCCAGCGATGTCGGCACCCGAGACCGAGCCGTCCCTCGATCCTCGGGTGCTGCCGCCGCCATTCACACTGAGGGAATCAGGAAGCGAAGCGTTGCCGCTTCACTGCCCGGGTCCCTACTGCGCATGCGCGAGTCGCGCTGCGCGTCTTCACTGGTCCCCGTTGTGTTGTGGGAACTGTGTATTTCCCACAACACAACGGGGGTGGGCGGGGAGTCTGCGGCTAGCTGCGGCTAGCTGTACCCGGAAGTGGGTGCAGATACCTGTATTATACAGGTATCTGCACCCCCCTCCCCCCTGAAAGGTGCCAATTGTGACACCGGAGGGGGGGAGGAATCCGATGAGCGGAAGTTCCACTTTAGGGTGGAACTCCGCTTTAATAAAAAAGTGCAAGGGTTTGCATTCACATGGTTCAGCAGAGCTTCCCCACATCCATTAAGCTAAGTGATTGTTCCCTTGCAAAGTAAAAATGCTCTACTCCTTTACAGCCGGTTCACACTGGGCCGACTTGTCAGGCGACTCAGCCTCCTGACAAGTCGCGACCTGTTCTGTACAATGGAACCATTCTAATCGCAGCGATGCAAGTCGCTCCGACTTAGAAAAAGGTTCTTGTACTACTTTGGGGGCGAGTTGAGGCGACTTGCATTGACTTCTATATAGAAGTCGTTTTGCAAGTCGCCACTGCTGTCTTGTTCAAGTCGCCTGAGGCAGTCGCGCTGCAAGTCGTGCTGCCTCAGTGTGAACCTACTCTTAGTGCATCAGGGTCTGTGTCTATTCTTAAACATTCTTATCTATCTGCTCCCGAATTTTTGAAAGAACATTCTTTGCATATCTCAGTACTGTGATAAATCAACTCCCATTTACATGCGTGCCCGGCCGTGACACATATTAAATGGAAGATATGACTATTTTAACTGATGATGCACTGTATATTGTTGGTTCATCTACAGCTCTGTACACACTCAAAAATCTTTACCTGCAATAATTTTGGAATTATTATGGAACCTGTTGTAGTATTTTAGTTTCTTTCTACTTGCAGTGGTATCATAGTTACATAGGTTGAAAAAGATTTCCAATATTCCATTTAGTTCAACCAATAGACGTAAAATAAATAAATGTAAATTCTGCACCCGCAGAACCCCAAACCCGCAGTTAATCCAAATGAAGTCAAAAAACCTTTTTAAAGGATAAGTTCACCTTTCATAACATGTTGGTTACACCCATATTCGACATGTTATGAATGCATCGGCCCCCGCACCTCCCAGATCCCTGCTGTGCCAGCTAGTGGGGGTTCTTCTCCACCTGCTAGCTGTCAGAATTGAACAAAAAAAAAGTGGCCGTGCAGGGCTCTGCCCACCTGGCTGTGTCGCTCATTCATAGCTCTATGAATGGAAAACTACAAAATCCAGCAACCTTTGTGGCTGTCTGCTTGTAGTTTTCAATGAAGAGCGCTGTGGTATTAAATTCAATCTTCTTGTCAGCATGTATTGGCTTCCTCCTACAAGGAAGCCGATGCACTGACAGGTCTGCAGGAGACCTACATGGCATCAGCGATCTGCTGATTACTGGTGCATTGCTTTACAGGCTCCTGCAAAACATAATAAATGCACATTTTTTTACCTGTAAAAAAAATGTGCATTTATTATTTTTTCTGAAAAGGTGAACTTTTAGGCAGGGTTCGCATCCAATTCACATAGCAGGAGATTGTGACCGGCTTCTCTATGGAGGCAGTGCAAATTGCACAGGAGTCCTGTGTGTCTTTTGGTCCGTTTCAGGTCCGAATTCAGCCCAAAATTCGGGCTAAAATCGGAGTTGGAATGGTGAATGGAGACGCACCGGACTCCTGCAGTGAGCTGCTGCGTTCTCAAGTGTGAACCCAGCCTTAAAGAAAGGTTCAGTTTCCTGCAACAGGCCGGGTTCACACTGGTACGACAGGACAGTCGTACCACTGTGGATCCGACTTTGCCCTGCGACATCCGTCCGACTTCAATGAACGGGGATCCGACTTTGATCCCGACAATACCAGGCACTTTGGGTCTGGTATGTATCTTTAGGGGAAACACCACGCCACAAAAAAAACAAAGCGGTATCGGTTCCCCTCCAGGACTATTCCAGGCCTTTCGGTCTGGCATTGATTTTAAGGGGAACCCCCCCCCACCGAAAAAACGGAGTGGGGTCCCCCCCAAAATCCATACCAGACCCTTATCCAAGCACGCAGCCCAGCAATGAATCTTTAGGTGAAACTCCACACCAATTTTTAATTTTTTTAAACCGGCATGGGTTCCCCCTGCAAGAGCATGCCAGGCTTTCCGCTCTGGTATGGATTTTAAGGGGAACCCCCACGCCAAAGAAACGGTGTGGAGGTCCCCCCAAAATCCATACCAGACCCTTATCTGAGCAATACAGCCTGGCAGGTCAGGAAAGGTGGGTGGGGATGAGCGAGCGCCCCCCCCCCCCCCCCCCGAATGGTACAAGGCCACATGCCCCCAACATGGGGGGTGGGTGCCTTGGGGCAGGGGGGGCCTTGCGCCCCCACCCCAAAGCACCTTGCCCCCATGTTGATGAGGTCAAGGACCTCTTCCTGACAACTCTGGCCGTTATCCGGATCTGCGGGCGGGGGGCTTATCGGAATCTGGAAGCCTCCTTTAACAAGGGGGCTCCCAGATCCCGATCCCCCACCCTATGTGAATGAGTACCCCTACCAATTCAAAAAAAAAGTGTCAAAAAAACAAAACGCAGTACACAGGTTTTTTTTGTTTTTATTTTTAATAAATTTGCAACGATTTTAAACAAAAAATTTTCATGTTGTCATTATGGGGTATTGTTTTTAGAATTTTGAGGAAAATAATGAATTTACTCCGTTTTGGAATAAGGCTCTAACATAACAAAATGTGGAAAAGGTTAAGCGCTGTGAATACTTTTCAGATGCACTGTAAAAATTTTACTCTGTAATTTGTCCTGTTTAAAACCACACTAAAATTATGATTTTGGTACACAGTATTGCCCAGTTATTTACAACTAAAGTAAAGTAGGTTTTTTAAATTTTGCGTTTTTTTTTTTTCAGTGTGATACGTGTAAAAATATTAATGAAAAAAGAAAACAAAAACAGAAAACCAGTTTAACCACTTCCCACCCGGGTGGTTCTGGTATCCTGACTGGGCGTCATATGACATCCAGCAGGATAACATTCCGGCGTGTGCGCGTGGCGATCGGTGGCCGGTGGCTTCTTACCACGTGATCACCTGTGACCAATCACAGCTGATCATTGCGTGAACAAGGAAGTGTCGGTAAACGGCATTCCTCGGTTCGCGCTGACAGGGAGAGATGATCGGCAGCTTTCCCTGTCAGAAGGGGGGGTCTGTGCTGATAATCGGCACATTGATTATCAGCACAGCCCCCTCAGTTGTCCCAATCACCTGCCAATCAATCCCCACCACCGCAAACAATAATAAAGTCTCCCAGTGCCCACCACAGTGCCAATCAGTGCCCAGCAGTAACACCTGTCAGTGATCTATCAGTACCTCATCATCAGTGCCACCTGTCGGTACCACCTGTCAGTGCCAATCAGTATCGCCTATCATTGCCAATCAGTGCCCATCACAGCCGCCTATCGGTGCCGCCGGTCAGTGCCCATCAGTGCCACCTATCAGTGGTGCCTATCAGTGCTGCATATCAGTGCTGCCTATCAGTGCCCATCAGTTCTACATATCAGTGCCACTTTATCAGTGCCAACTCATCAGTGCCCTTTAGTGCCACCTCAGTGCCCATCAGTGAAGGGGAAAACAAAATTTTATGACAGAAAGTAAGAAAAACTTTTGTTTTCACAAATTTTGGTCTTTTTTAGTTTGTTTAGCAAAAAATAAAAACCCCAGAGGTGATCAAATACCACCAAAAGAAAGCTCTATTTGTGGGAAGAAATTTATAAAAATTTAGTCTGGGTACAGAGTAGCATGACCGCGCAATTGTCATTCAAAGTGCGACAGCGCTGAAAGCTGAAAATTGTCCTGGGTAGGAATAGCTGAAAGTGCCTGGTATTGAAGTGGTTAAATATTAGTTAATAAAATAGAAAAATAAATCACCTGGGAAATTATAATTGAATTGAGAATGAGGAGTTAATTAGGGCTTATTAGAGTAAACTACGGGGTTAATAAGGGGTGGAGATATCTGGATAATGCCTAGCTACAGGCATCATTCAGATAGCTTTCTTTTCAGCCGGCAGTTCCCTCTAACGTAAAAGCCATCTTAGCTGATTAGCGCTGGATTGCTTTTACAGTCAGTGGGAGGGGAGTACCCATCTGCGCCTCTCCAGGTTCTCCTGTGTGATCGGGGAGCCAGAGATCTGATCCGGCAGCGGGTTTCCACAGAGCTGGCTGAAGACCGGATGGTCTCCAGCCAACTGTATGATCCCGGGGAGGCTAGAAGTGGCATCATGACATCACGTCCGGCGTTGGCAGATGTAAACACTGCCAATTTTTTCTGCCTGAAATGCAGAGATCAGTGCTTTATCTATTTATTTATTTATTTTGATCCAATGTTTCCCAGGGTAGAGAAGAGATTTGGGGTCTTTTAGACCCCAGATGTCTCCATAAAGGGGGCAAGTTGTAGCTCAGTTACTGAGCAATTACATTTTTGCAGCTTTTGGAGCTAGTGACAGAAAGACAGCTTCCGTTGCTACTAATCTAATTCAATGCAGCAGCTGTTGACCATGGCAAATACGGATTTGTACAGTAGCTCCAAAGATAAGCATTGTGGTCAGCTATAGCAGCAACTCTGTATCCAACTGCAAATTGAAAGAGCAATTAAGCTGAGATTTGTAGGTGCTACAAAGTTGCTAGTGTGACATGGGCCTGTTGGCCAACAGCTTCAGTATAACCACAGCCCCTCTACTTATTTCCACCAGTTTTTAATACATCAATCACTATGCATCATAGTTTGTCACATCAGGTTTCAGAAAGCAGACCAGAAACAAGATCAGCAGCCTTTTCCTCTCCATGCAGCCAGTTCCCCACTGCTCCATCTGACAATGACATTCTGACATCATCACATACAATGCAGGATCAGCAGTCCTACATTGTATGTGAGGATCTCGAGGAGCTGTGCACAAGCTGCAGTATCGGAGGGAAGAGGTGAGCACTGGCTACCAGGGGAGTGAGGGGTAAGCTGAGTAAAAACTGCATTTAACTGCATTTGTAGACAAAAAGGCTCAGTGTGGGGTAGCCCCACTTCATAGGCAGTTAACATTTTAACAGTTTAAGGGGGAGATGCATTAATCAGAACCAGTATACCCAGGTTGGGCTTGTGTATATCATTTAAAAATACATACTGTATACGGTATTTTTTTAAATTGTAAATTTCATTCTTTGGTAAACTTCAATTCAAAGTATGACTAAAGACAAATCATTTTTTTTTCTTCTTTTTTATGTTTTAGATAGAATGGTGATTAGACCTGTCAGATTTGTATTGCTATCTGTTAGTTAGATTTACCCTCCCTGTTTGTCCTGGCTCCTTTTATCATTGAAAGTGAAAGAAAACCTCACATTTTGCGTTCTTACCAGAACAGAAATGGGGGGGGGGGGGTCTTCCAATGGGGGCACTAGATCTGGTGACAGCCAAGCATTTCCTCACTTTGGCGGGATCTCAACTCACTTCCTGTTTTGCCTATGGCACAGGAAGTGAAGGGAAATCTCCCCAATGTGACACAGATGGCAAAAAATACCTGACGGGGTCATACCCTTTTTTACTCTATTCAAAGTGGGGGAAAAAGTTTTGCTTTTAGTTCTACTTTAAAGCTGTTACTTCACCATTATAGAAGGAATAAAAAAGTAAACTAACACTATATACACTCTCCTCTCCTGGTCCCTGCTGTACTTACCTTCCAGTATGCTGAGCTGTCAGATCCCATGTAGCAGGTCCAGAAGTATGGGGATTTGTAATCCCTGCTCTTCTCCCACTTCTCTGTGTAACGCTCCTGGGATGAGCCATACTTGGTCAGTGCCATCACAGTGAATTACTCTGGTCCATCCAGAAAGTGCTGCACAGAGAAGAGGGAGAGGAGCAGGGATTTCAAATCCCCAGTCTGCTGGACCTGCTCCATGGGATCTAACAACTCAGCATCCGTGGTGACTGTTGCTAAAAAAAAATTGGGAGAGGGGCGCAAACAAACCCCTTCAGGTCTGCACTCACCACGGTCATGACTCAACACACACACACACACACACTGTGTGTGTGTATGTGTGTGTGTGTATATGTGTGTGTGTGTATATATATATATATATATATATATATATATATATATATATATATATATACATATATACACACAGGGTCTTCAAAAACTTTCCCCACATTTAATACATTTAATGGAGTTAAAAAAAGTGTGGAAACTTCTTGAAGTACTCTTGTAAACACACACACACCAAGACTTAAAGCACTGACATATTCTGTGGCACCTTACGAAGAACCATATCCTCCAAGCTCACACATAAGCAACCTACAAACTCCATACAGACAGGAATGAATCCTAGTACCCTTCAACTCAAACACAAGCAACCTACAAACTCTATGCAGGAAGCTATTACACCGAGTACCCCACAGCTCAAACACAACAACCTATAAACTCCGTGCAAACGGGAATCAATCTTAGCACCTCACAGCTCAAACTCATGACCCACCAATGAGCTGAAAGCCCCCCTAAATATATCAAACCCAACACAACTGCTAAAGAACCACAAGTCCCAGCAGAGCCACCATAACAATCTCCAGCAGCCAAGAACTACATCTTTATAAAAGAGAACCTGCCTCTGTCCATCAAACCCAGCCTGCCCCCAAAACTCAACAGCACCAACTTTACAGGAGAGCTGCAGTAACCCTGGCTGGCAGGACATGCTTGCAGTTGTAGTTCACCAACAGCGGATGACTGTACTGGTCCTGATCAGAGCCATGCTGGAGGAACAGAGAGAGCTCACATCATCCATCAGCAAAGGGCACTACAGTACTACCCGGGCAGGGTTATCCCTGTCCATGCCACCTGAGCCAGCAGCAGCAGCTAGGCAGGCAGGGAAGGCTGGATCCCCCTCTTGCTGTCTGCAAGTCATACACTGTTGAACTAGGTCAGGCAGCCCCCCTCTACTGACCTGAATAGCAGATGCAGCCTGATGTATGGAGACAGCTCCAGTTTTCTCTCTTGTTGGTGATCTGCAGGCAATGCGGGGCACAGTGTGGGGGCACCTCCTCTCTGTCGGCGGCTGCTGGTGGGTTGGTTGGTCAGCAGGCATAGCGGGGACACCTCTCAGCGGCGGCTGTTGGGTCGACTGGTCAGCGGGGACACAGTGCGGGCCAGGATACCTCTCCAGACAGTGCAGCGTGCTATTCTGAAATAGCTCTGCTCGGACAGTGCGTTCCATGGAGCTGCTGACGTCACTTCTGGTTTATCACTGGCACAGGGAAACCAGAAGTGACGTCATAACTCGGAGGGAAAGCGCCGCCCATGTCCTCCAGGGTGGCGCCAATCTAGAACAAAGCAGCCGTAGTGATACTACAAGTGGAAGCATTCCGGCGCATTGGATTGCGCCACAAGGCAGGTCAAAACCCTGCAAATGAAGCGTCTCGTCTGCAATCTCGTGATTGCATAGACGTCACGCTTCCCATAGTGCACTGTGTCCAGCGCCCGAACATAGTGGGGGGGGGGGCGTGCGCCCCCTATGGACGGGCCGCCACTACTCAGCATCCCTGGAGGTACAGTGACTTGCAAAAGTATTCACCCCCCTTGGCATTTTTCGTGTTTTGTTGTCTCACAACCTGGAATTAACATGCATTGTTTGGGGATTTTCATCATTTAATTTACAGAACATGCCCACAACTTTGAAGATTTTTTTTTATTGTTAAGCAAACAACAAATAGGACAAAATAACAGAAAAACTCAATGTGCCTAACTATTCACCCCCCAAAAGTCAATACTTTGTAGGGCCACCTTTTGCGGTTATCACAGCTCCAAATCACTTTGGATAAGTCTCTATGAGCTTGCCACATCTTGCCACTGGGATTTTTGCCCATTCCTCCTTGCAAAACTGCTCCAGGTCTTTCAAGTTGGATGGTTTGCACTTGTGAACAGCAATCTTTAAGTCTGACCACAGATTTTCTATTGGATTGAGGTCTGGGCTTTGACTAGGCCATTCCAACACATTTACATGTTTCCCTTTAAACCACTCAAGTGTTGCTTTAGCAGTGTGTTTGGGGTCATTGCCCTGCTGGAAGGTGAACCTCCGTCCTAGCCTAAAATCACACACAGGGTGGTACAGGTTTTGCTCAAGAATATCCCTGTATTTAGCACCATCCATCTTTCCCTCAACTCTGACCAGTTTCCCAGTCCCCACTGCTGAAAAACATCCCATTAATCTGCCACCACCATGTTTCACTGTGGGGATGTGTTCTTTGGGTGATGTGATGTGTTGGGCTTGCGCCAGACATAGCGTTTTCTTTGATGGCCAAAAAGTTCAATTTTAGTCTCATCAGACCAGAGCACCTTCCTCCATACATTTTGGGAGTCTCCCAGATGCCTTTTCGCAAACTCAAAATGTGCCATTTTGTTTTTTGCTGAAAGTAATGGCTTTCTTCTGGCCACTCTGCCATAAAGCCCAACTCTATGGAGTGTACGGCTTATTGTTTTCCTATCTACAGATACTCCAGTCTCTGCTGTGGAACTCTGCAGCTCCTCCAGAGTTACTTTAGGTCTCTGTGCTGCCTCCCTAATTAATGCCCTCCTTGCCCAGTCTATGAGTTTTGGTGTGCAACCGTCTCTTGGCAGGTTTGCTGTTGTGCCATTTTCTTTCAATTTGGTTATAATAGATTTTATGGTGCTCCTAGGGATCATCAAAGATTTGGATATTTTTTTATAACCTAACCCTGACTTGTACTCCTCAACAACATTGTCCCTTACTTGTTTGGAGAGTTCCTTGGTCTTCATGGCAGTGTTTGGTTAGTGGTGCCTCTGGGGCTATGTAATGACAGATCATGTGACACTTAGATTGCACACAGGTAGACATCATTTCACAAATTATGTGACTTCTGAAGGTAAAAAAATGGCGTGGGGGGTCCCCCCAAGATCCATAGCATGCAGCCCGGCAGGCCAGGAAAGGGGGGGGCGAGCGTACGCCCCCCCTCCTGGACCATACCAAGCCACATGCCCTCAACATGGGGGGTTGATGCTTTGGGGCAGGGGGGGCCCTGCGCCCCCCTCCCCAAAGCACCTTGTTCCCATGTTGATAAGGACAAGGGCCTGTTCCCGACAACCCTGGCCGTTGGTTGTCGGGGTCTGCGGGCGGGGGGCTTATCGGAATCTGGGGGCCCCCAGATGCTGGCCCCCCACCCTATATGAATGAGTATGGGGTACATCGTACCCCTACCCATTCACCTGGGGAAAAAAGTGTCAATAAAAAAAACACACTACACAGATTTTTAAAGTAATTTATTAGGCGGCTCCGGGAGTCTCTTCCGACTTCTCCGCTCTCTCCGGCCTCTTCTCCCTGTTCTCCGGCTTTTCTGCGCTCTCCGGCCTCTTCTCCCACTGTCCGGTGTCTTCTGCCAGGCTCCTCCGCTATCTTTTGCTCTTTTGCTAGCTCTTGCCTGGTCTTTTCTGTTGTCTTCTTCCCTCTTCTCTTCTTCCGATGTTGACTCGACGCTCTCTCCCGCTGTAATGCCGTGTGAGCAGCGACTTATATAGGCATGGTCCAGGGTCGTCGGGTGATGTCATCTGGTGACCTCGTCCCTTATGACGTCACAGTCACATCATACCCCGGGACATTTACAGCTCAAAATGCCATGGTGGGCATGAGGCCATAGGCTAATATGGAGAGGCATTTTTAAGCTGCAAAAAACACTCAAAAAAGCGTCTGTAAAAATGTCCGTGGGCATGAGGCCTAATATTCATATCTACTGTAGCCCACTCACACCCATACATAAACAGATATACTGTTACCTACATTCACCACAGCCTGTTTTTATTATTCTAATGTTAGACTGCTGTTCATTTTCAGGGTGAATTTCTAGATTCTGTTTGATGTAAAGATCATTGGTTTGTAGACCTTCAGAATTTCATAATACTTCTTGCTGTTTCTTGCTAAGACATAGCTAAATGTGATTAGGGAGCTTAAGTCCTCCAACGTGCCCAGCTAAACATGTCCCTACCTGTTTTAAATGTAGACTGACTTTTTTGTGTGGATTTTTGGTTCTGTTGCTGGTTTGCAAGAGAACTTTCGCTTGCTTTTCAGTTTAATAAATAATGTACGCAGAGAACCTAATATTTACTGTTAACCACTTGAGCCCCGGACCTTTATGCTGCCTAAGGACCAGAGGTCTTTTTCCAATTTGGCACTGCGTCGCTTTAACTGCTAATTGCGCGGTCATGCAATGCTGTACCCAAACGAAATTTGCGTCCTTTTCTTCCCACAAATAGAGCTTTCTTTTGATGGTATTTGATCACCTCTGCGGTTTTTATTTTTTGCGCTATAAACGGAAAAAGACCGAAAATTTTGAAAAAAAATGATATTTTCTACTTTTTGTTCTAAAAAAAATCCAATAAACTAAATTTTAGTCATACATTTAGGCCAAAATGTATTCGGCCACATGTCTTTGGTAAAAAAAATGTCAATAAGCGTATATTTATTGGTTTGCGCAAAAGTTATAGCGTCTACAAACTAGGGTACATTTTCTGGAATTTACACAGCTTTTAGTTTATGACTGCCTATGTCATTTCTTGAGGTGCTAAAATGGCAGGGCAGTACAAACCCCCCCCAAATGACCCCATTTTGGAAAGTAGACACCCCAAGGAAATTGCTGAGAGGCATGTTGAACCCATTGAATATTTATTTTTTTTGTCCCAAGTGATTGAAAAATGACAAAAAAAAAAAAAAAAAAAAAATATTTACAAAAAGTGGTCACTAAATGATATATTGCTCACACAGGCCATGGGCCTATGTGGAATTGCACCCCAAAATACATTTAGCTGCTTCTCCTGAGTATGGGGATACCACATGTGTGGGACTTTTTGGGAGCCTAGCCGCGTACTGGACCCCGAAAACCAATCACTGCCTTCAGGATTTCTAAGGGTGTAAATTTTTGCTTTCACTCTTCACTGCCTATCACAGTTTCGGAGGCCATGGAATGCCAAGATGGCACAAAACCCCCCAAAATGACCCCATTTTGGAAAGTAGACACCCCAAGCTATTTGCTGAAAGGCATGGTGAGTATTTTGCAGCTCTCATTTGTTTTTGAAAATGAAGAAAGACAAGAAAAAACATTTTTTTTTTTTTTTTTTCAATTTTCAAAACTTTGTGACAAAAAGTGAGGTCTGCAAAATACTCACTATACCTCTCAGCAAATAGCTTGGGGTGTCTACTTTCCAAAATGGGGTCATTTGGGGGGGTTTTGTGCCACCTGGGCATTCCATGGCCTCCGAAACTGTGATAGGCAGTGAAGAGTGAAATCAAAAATTCACGCCCTTAGAAAGCCTGAAGGCGGTGCTTGGTTTTCGGGGTCCCGTACGCGGCTAGGCTCCCAAAAAGTCTCACGCATGTGGTATCCCCGTACTCAGGAGAAGCAGCAGAATGTATTTTGGGGTGTAATTTCACATATTTCCATGGCATGTTTGAGCAATATATCATTTAGTGACAACTTTGTGCAAAAAAAAAAAAAAAAAAAAAAATTTGTCTCTTTCCCGCAACTTGTGTCGCAATATAAAATATTCCATGGACTCGACATGCCTCTCAGCAAATAGCTTGGGGTGTCTACTTTCCAAAATGGGGTCATTTGGGGGGGTTTTGAACTGTCCTGGCATTTTATGCACAACATTTAGAAGCTTATGTCACACATCACCCACTCTTCTAACCACTTGAAGACAAAGCCCTTTCTGACACTTATTGTTTACATGAAAAAGTTTTTTTTTTTTGCAAAAAAATTACTTTGAACCCCCAAACATTATATATTTTTTTAAAGCAAATGCCCTACAGATTAAAATGGTGGGTGTTTCATTTTTTTTTTTCACACAGTAATTGCGCAGCGATTTTTCAAACGCATTTTTTGGGGAAAAAACACACTTTTTTTAATTTTAATGCACTAAAACACGCTATATTGCCCAAATGTTTGATGAAATAAAAAAGATGATCTTAGGCCGAGTACATGGATACCAAACATGACATGCTTTAAAATTGCGCACAAACGTGCAGTGGCAACAAAATAAATACATGTTTAAAAGCCTTCAAAAGCCTTTACAGGTTACCACTTTAGATTTACAGAGGAGGTCTACTGGAAAAATTACTGCACTCGATCTGGCCTTCGCGGTGATACCTCACATGCATGGTGCAATTGCTGTTTACGTTTGACAGACCGCCGCTTGCGTTCGCCTTAGCGCGAGAGCAGGGGGCGACAGGGGTGTTTTTTTTTTTTTTTTTTTTTTTTTCTTTATTATTTTTTTGCTTTTTTAATCTTACTTTTAAACTGTTCCTTTCATATTTTTTTTTTTAATCATTTTTATTGTTATCTCGGGGAATGTAAATATCCCCTATGATAGCAATAGGTAGTGACAGGTACTCTTTTTTTGAAAAAATTGTGGTCTATTAGACCCTAGATCTCTCCTCTGCCCTCAAAGCATCTGACCACACCAAGATCGGTGTGATAAAATGCTTCCCCAATTTCCCAATGGCGCTATTTACATCCGGCGAAATCTAAGTCATGAAATACTCGTAGCTTCCGGTTTCTTAGGCCATAGAGATGTTTGGAGCCACTCTGGTCTCTGATCAGCTCTATGGTCAGCTGGCTGAATCACCGGCTGCATTCTCAGGTTCCCTGTTGAGACAGGAGAGCCAGAGAAAAACACGGAAGACGGTGGGGGGGGGGGGGCATTCCCTCCCACGGCTTGTAAAAGCAGTCTAGAGGCTAATTAGCCGCTAGGATTGCTTTTACATGAAAGCCGACCGCTGGCTGAAAAGAATGATACCAAGATGATACCTAAACCTGCAGGCATCATTCTGGTATAACCACTCAAAGTCGTGAATGGCGTACCTGAAGACAAAAAAATGGTTAACAATGGTTAACAATAAAGCACAGTAAAGTGTAAATAATTACACACCTGAAAAACAAACATGATAAAACATAATAACAATAACAATAAAACATTGCAGAATAGAATACAGTAAAAAAGAGCAGAACAATAGAGAGAGAGAATAGAGAGAGAGAGAACAATAAAACAACTATTTTTTTTTATTTCATATTTTTTTTTTTTTTACACTTTTTTTGTAACTAACTTTTATAACGGTACCCGGTTCCAGGTTCGGGTCTCTCAAAATGCGATGGCATTTTGGGAGACCCTGTGAAAGTGCGCCTAGTCTGTGCAATGCTGTACCCTACGCTAATACTCAACTAGTGAATGGTAGCGTTCAAAACATTCACCAATGCAAAGACCAGGATTGTCAGGACAGGAGGGACAATAATAGCGGGTGTCACGCCTATATCCGCGCTAGCTGCAGACACAACATCTTTTTGGGGGCGTTCGCTGGGTAGGGGTACTCGGGAGGACATAAAAATGCCTCTCATGCAGCCGACTGCATTTGGTTGGGGATGTGAATGGGGGAAGTACGGGCGCTGCAGAAGCGGTGGGTTCCCAATTAGGATTGGCGAATGCAGCAGGAAGGGCATTATGGGCACGACGGGCCTGTGTTTGTCTTTCTGGTGGCAGCGGGACACTACTTGTGCTTGCCATCTCGCCAGCTTGAACTGCACTTATGGGACTCGCCACGTCACCACGTGTTACTGCAGTGCTGGTTTGACTACGACCGGGGTGTACTAGGCCGCTGGCGCTTGCCAGTTCACCAAAACGCTACCAAAAAACTGTTAGCGATCGCAGGGATCAGGCCTGACTCTGCGAACGCTGCAGTTATGCTTTTAGTGTTTTGTAAGTGACAGTGATCGATCGATACTGCACTTGGGTGGGCTGGGCCGGGCGGAGGGGCAAAACGCAGGTGCTAGCAGGTATCTGGGCTGATCCCGCTAACACTGCGTTTTTGGGAACCCTAAACTGCTGGTGACGCTAGTATAGATCTGATCGGATCAGATATTGATGCGATCAGATACTATACCACTAAGGGTGGTGTACGGTGCGTGCGTGGGTGTTAGCGGTACTGGCGCTAATCTGACGCTGCCTGGGGCTGGTGCTTGCCAGTTCACCAAAATACTACCAAAAAAACTGTTAGCGATCGCAGGGATCAGGCATGACTCTGTGAACGCTGCAGTTATGCGTTTAGTGTTTTGTAAGTGTCAGTGATCGATCGATACTGCACTTGGGTGGGCTGGGCCGGGCGGAGGCGCAAAACGCAGGTGCTAGCAGGTATCTGGGCTGATCCCGCTAACACTGCGTTTTTGGGAACCCTAAACTGCTGGGGACGCTAGTATAGATCTGATCGGATCAGATATTGATCCGTTCAGATACTATACCACTAAGGGAGGCGTATGCTGCGTGCGTGGGTGTTAGCGGTACTGGCGCTAACCTGACGCCTGGGGCTGGTGCTTGCCAGTTCACCAAAATGCTACCAAAAAAACTGTTAGCGATCGCAGGGATCAGGCCTGACTCTGCGAACGCTGCAGTTATGCGTTTAGTGTTTTGTAAGTGACAGTGATCGATCGATACTGCACTTGGGTGGGCTGGGCGGAGGCGCAAAACGCAGGTGCTAGCAGGTATCTGGGCTGATCCCGCTAACACTGCGTTTTTGGGAACCCTAAACTGCTGGGGACGCTAGTATAGTATCTGATCGGATCAGATATTGATCCGATCAGATACTATACCACTAAGGGAGGCGCATGCTGCGTGCGTGGGTGTTAGCGGTACTGGCGCTAATCTGACGCTGCCTGGGGCGACGCATATCACCGCCGGGCGATCGGGGGGCTAAACCTTTATTCGGTAATAAACGGCGGGTGCCCTGACACTATAAAAAATAAACAAACTAACCAGCGTCAACCGTAACGGTTATACGGTGATCAGTGGTGAAAGGGTTAACTAGGGGGCAATCAAGGGGTTAAAACATTTATCAGATAGTATAGGGGGGTCCCTGACGCTATAAAACGCTGACGGCGAACCTAAATATTTACCTCACTAACTAGCGTCACCAGCGACACTAATACAGCGATCAGAAAAATGATCGCTTAGTGACACTGGTGAGGGGGGGTGATCAAGGGGTTAAAACTTTATTAGGGGGGGTTAGGGGGGTACCCTAGACCTACAGGGGGGTAACAGTATCTGTCCCAACACTGTAACTGTCACAAACTGACACTATGCAGTAATCAGAAAAAAAAAAAAAAAAAACTGCTGGTGTCAGTTTCTGACAGGGGGGGGGGGGGGGTGATTGGGGGGGGATCGGGGGGCGATCGGGGGGGGGGATCGGGGTGTTTTGTGTGCCTGGCATGTTCTACTGTGTGTGTGTGTGTTGGTGCACTCACATTGATGTCTTCTCTCCTCGGGCCGGAACGGAAAATACCGACCCGAGGGGAGATGACATCATTTCCTTTGCTGCTGTTTAGCATACAGCAGCAAAGGAAGATTCTCATTGGCCGGCGGCGATCGCGAGGGGGGGGCCACGAACGGATGGTCTCCCCCTCATCACCGATCGCCGCTGGACAAAAGACGACCGCCTCGGGCACCGGGGGGGGGTCCGATCGGACCCCCCACCCGCGGAAGGCAAATCACGTACACTGTACGTGATTTTGCCTGTCCGTGCCACTTTGCCGACGTACATCGGCGTGAGGCGGTCGTCAAGTGGTTAAAATACAACTAAAGGCTCCTGCATAAAAGCCTAAAAATCAATTACTAAGGGATGCACAAGTCTCATAAAGTAAACAAGAAAGTTCCTTTACCATCCCTGATGGAGGCAAATTTCCTTTATTTGTGTCTCAGTTGTTCTCCCTCGCGGACACTGCAGATCACAGTGAGTTCAGCAACAGAGGAAATTGGAAAGCAGTGGACAGGACTAGGTGTGGCCAGGTGCTGATTGATAAGCTACAGGCTTGTGACTTAGCAGTAACAATGCTGATAGATCCACCCCCTGCAACATTTTTTCATCTCACTGTAGTGCAAGCAGGCACTGTCTACATAAGAGTGGCAACTTTAAAGTGGTATTAAAGATTCCGTTTTTTTTTCTTAAATAACAAACATGTTGTTATACTTACCTGCTCTGTGCAGTGGTTTTGCACAGAGCGGCCCCGATCCTCTTCTCAGGTCCGCTGCTGGCGCTCCTGGCTACTCCCTCCTGCCAAGCGCCCCCAGAGCAAGCAGCTTGCTCAGGGGCATCCGAGCAGGCTCGCTCCCAAGCCACTTCTCTGTGTTACATATTTACATAGTCTGGTTGAAAAAAGATAAAAGTCCATCTAGTTCAACCAATAAAAGGAAAAAAAAAAGAATCATACAATCCTATATACACAATCTTATACCCACAGTTGATCCAGAGGAAGGCAAAAAACCCCAGCAAAGCATAAACTAACTTGCTCCAGCAGGGGAAAAAAATTCCTTCCTGATCACACGGAGAGGCAATCAAATATTCGCCGGATCAACTTTACCTATACATGTTAGTACCCAGTTATAATATGTACATTTAGGTAAAAATCCAGGCCTTTTTTAAAGGCCTTTCACACACAGAGTCGTGGCTCAGTCCCACCCCCTCTGGCTCCAGGCTGTGATTGTCCTCATTGGCTGAGAGAGCAGCGGGAGCTGTCAATCACAACCAGTGAGCCAATGAAAAGAAAGACGGGGCAGGTCTGAGCCTCGTGTCTGAATCGGCATGCAAAGCAGCAGCTTGAGAGCGAGCCTGTTTGGGTGCCCCCACAACAAGCTGTTAGCTCTGGGGCCAGTTGGTAGGAGGGAGGGGCCAAGAGTACCGGCGGGGGAGGATCAGGGCTGCTCTATGCAAAACTACTGCACAGTATATGTATAACATGTTATTAAAAAAAAAAAAAAAAAACTTGCCTTTAACCAGTTCCCGACTGGCTCGCGTACATATGCGGGGGCAGAATGGCTCCCCTGCGTGAATCCCATACAGGTAGGGGGTTCCTTTAAGAGCTGCCAGAGGGCGCGCGCCCGCTGCACGATGGAGGACCCGATGCGCGTGGTCGCGATTGCATGCACGAGCGCCAGCATGGGATTTGTGTGTGTAAACACACAAACCCCTGTTCTGTCAGAGGAGTGGAGACATGTCGTTTGTTCCTACTATGTAGGAACAGTGAAATGTCTCCTCTCCTACTCAGTCCTATCCATATACTTTTAGAAACACTCACGAGGGAACACATTTAACCCCTTGATCGCCCCCTAGTGTTAACCCCTTCCCTACCAGTGTCATTTACACAGTAATCAGTGCCTTTTTATAGCACTGATCGCTGTATAGATGTCAGTGGTCCCAAAAATGTGTCAAGTGTCCGATCTGTCCGCCGCAATGTCGCAATACAGCTACAAATCACAAATCGCCACCATTACTAGTAAAAAAAAAAAATAATAAAAATGCCCTAAATCGTTCCCATAGTTTGTAGACGCTATAACTTTTGCGCAAACCACTCAATATATGTTTATTGTGATTTTTATTTTTTATTACCAAAAATATTTATTATAGCAAAAAGTAAAAAATATTGTTTTTTTTTTCAAAATTGTTGCTCTTTTTTGTGTATAGCGCAAAAAGTAAAAAAACGCAGAGGTGATCACATAGCACCAAAAGAAAGCTCTATTTGTGGGAAAAAAAGGACGCAAGTTTTGTTTGGTTACCGCATTGCATGACCACAAAATTACCAGTTAAAACGACGCAGTGCCAAATTGTAAAAACTGCTCTGGTCAGGAAAGGGGGTAAAACCTTCCGGGGCTGAAGTGGTTAATATCACAAGACATTCTTCTACTTGACTACCAAAGCCTTTGCAAATGCTCTGGATGTTGTGGTTGGATTTTGGAAGGCTTCCATATTCCTATGATCTATATTACCCACTGTTTATAAATTCCTAATTTAAAACAGCTATGTGACCACTAACCCTTTTTTTTTTTTTTTTAAATCTAATGGAACCAATGTAGCAGTCAGTAAGCTTCCACCTTTAATGTCCTCAGTTAAGGTTTGAAAATGAAATATAGCATGTTATTGCTATAGGAAATAAGAAAATTTCCTGTTCGCACACAACCACACCAATGCATGTAGAGCTTTACAATGCAAACAACAAGTAATCAAAAAGGCATCAAGCCTATTCAGAGCTTACAGAAGAACAATAGAGGCTCATTAAGCTGAAGGACTCAAGCTGATTTATTCCTTCTTTGTTTTACGGTAAAAGATGATTGGTGGGTATAGGTGTCTGTAGTTCTTTTATTACACACATTTCAAAATGATTCAGCTTTACAAAGTTAACATGTGGCTGCATAAAGTAAATGCTATTCATAGGCCTATTCATAGCTTTTGTCTGCCCTTTCTTAGAACAATCAGGTGCACAACTTGCCTTCCAGCACTTTCTCCATACCCTGTTTCCCCGAAAATAAGACCTAGCGTGATTGTCGGTGATGGCTGCAATATAAGCCCTACCCCCCAAATAAGCCCTAGTTAACCACTTTAAGACCAGCCTCGTTTTGGATTTTAGGTGTTTACAAGTTTAAAACAGGTTTTTTTGCTAGAAAATTACTTAGAACCCCCAAACATTATATATTGTTTTTTTTTTTCTAACACCCTAGAGAATAAAATGGCGGTCATTGCAATACTTTTTTTTGCACCGTATTTGCTCAGTGGTCTTCTAAGCGCACTTTTTTTTGAAAAAATTCACTTTTTTTGAAAAAAAAAATAAGACAACAGTAAAGTTAGCCCAATTTTTTTTTATATTGTGAAATATAATGTTACGCCAAGTAAATTGATACCCATCATGTCACGCTTCAAAATTGCGCCCGCTCGTGGAATAGCGTCAAACTTTTACCCTTAAAAATCTCCATAGGCGACGTTTAAAAAATTCTACAGATTGCATGTTTTGCGTTACAGAGGAGGTCTAGGGCTAGAATTATTGCTCTCACTCTACCGGTCACGGCGATACCTCACATGTGTGGTTTGACCACCGTTTTCACGTATGCGTTCGCTTCTGCGCGCGAGCTCGTCGGGACAGGGCGCTTTAAAAAAAATTTTTTTTTATTATTTATTTTACTTTATTTTATTTATTTTTTCACTGTTTTTAAAAAAAAAAAAATTTGAATCACTTTTATTCCTATTACAAGGAATGTAAACATCCCTTGTAATAGAAAAAAGCATGACAGGTCCTCTTAAATATGAGATCTGGGGTCAAAAAGTCCTCAGATCTCATATTTAGACTAAAATGCAAAAAAAAAAGAAAAAAAAAGTCGTTTAAAAAAATGACACAAAAATAATTGTGCCTTTAAGAGAAGTGGGCGGAGCCGTCGTAATGACGTCGCTCCGGCCGTCACATGGTATGGAGACGGGTGGGGGCCATCTTAGCCTCACTCGTCTCCATACCTAAGCAGGGAAAGGACCCGATCTCCTCCGCCGTTACCGACGGCTCCGGTAAGCGGCGGAGGGTGCGGGAGAGCGGCGGGAGGGGGGGTGGCACCTCTCCCGCCGCCGATAACGGTGATCTCGCGGCGAACCCGCCGCAGAGACCACCATTATCATGTACGGAACCGCTCACTGAAAAGATGGATACCTCAGTTGTGGCAGCAGCTGCTGCCGTTACCGAGATATCCATCTTCAAAAAAATGACGTATATATACAGTGAGCGGTCCGGAAGTGGTTAAAGTCCTTATAGGTCTTATTTTCAGGGTAGGGTTTATTTTTGGGGAAACAGGGTAGGGCTTATTTGGGGGGTAAGGCTTATATTGCAGCCATCACCGACAATCACCCTAGGTCTTATTTTCGGGGAAACAGGGTAGCTTTGCTGCACTAGTGCAAGTCTTCATCTATCTGTTTGAAATAATGGAGCTGACATTCACAGAGTAAGCGAGTGAGTGACGATAAGGACATTGACCTCCGAAAGGAAACATTCCCAGGACTTTTTTGATTATCAGAATGGTAGTTGCACCTACTTGCACTTACTTGCACTGTGTGTTAATAAACTGCTCCATTCATCTGTAGAAATTCATGCAGCCTGTTCATGCAGGAGACCCATTTAGCTACTGAGGAAGTACAGATAGATGAACTTGTGAGAGTATTAAACATTTTAAATGTGACATTCTGCTTATATACTGTAGCTTACTTTCTATGGAAATTCTTCTACTGACCTGCCAATTGCTGCTAATATTCTGTGACTGATGGTGAACAGTATAAAAAGTAACATGCATATGACTTTCTACAAAAAGGTGTTCTAATTTATTCATACTTTACTAATTATTATATTTTTGGAATTTCAATTATTTAGCTAAAATTTTTTAGCTAAATGTGGTATAACATTGTTTTGATAAATATTCTCTTTCGCATCTGAGCTACATTTACGAATCATATATTTTTAGGAAAAACCTTTTAAGTGATTATAATTGCAGGGTCTGTTCATCTAAAACTAGTAATTTAATTATGGGTAGATGTCAAGAGGTTGAGTCGTCCACCAACTTTATCCAGCTGGTAAAATAAGTATTGAACACGTCACCATTTTTCTAGGTAAAAATATTTCTAAAGGCGCTATTGAAATTTTCACCACGTCGGTAGCAACCCATGCAATCTATATATATTAGGAAACCAAAACAACTAAGTTCAGAAATTAAGTTATGTGTAATAAAATGGAATGGCACAGGGAATAGGTATTGAATACATGAAGAAAGGGAGGTGCAAAAAGGCATGGAAAGCCAAGACACCAGCTGAAATCTTTCAGTAATTAATTAGAAAGCATTCCTGCCCCTTGTCGGTGCAAATTAATATCAGCTGGTTCGGTCTCAACTAATAGCCTATAAAAAGGTCTCTCATTACCAAGGTGTCACACAAGAAACATCTCATGATGGGTAAAAGCAAAGAGCTCTCTCCAGACCTTTGCAACCTTATTGTTGCAAAACATACTGATGGCATTGGTTACAGAAGGATTTCTGAATGTTCCAGTGAGCACTGTTGGCGCCATAATCCAAATGTGAATAGAACATCATTTTACCATAAACCGGCCACGACTCAAGATTTCTGACAGAGGAGTGAAAAGAATTATCAGAAAATTTGCCCAAGAGCCAAGGACCACTTGTGGAGAGCTTCAGAAAGATCTGGAATTAACAGGTACAATTGTTTTAAAGAAAACAATAAGTAATGCACTTAATCGCCATGGCCCGTATGCACGCTCACCACGCAAGATTCCATTGCTGAAGAAAAAGCAAGTTGAAGCTTGTTTAATGTTTGCTGTACAACATTTAGACAAGCCTGTGAAATACTGGGAGAATATTGTCTGGTCAGATGAGACCAAAATTGAACTCTTTGGATGCCATAATACACACCATGTTTTGGAGGTCAAATGGTACTGCATATCACCCCAAAAACACCCCATACCAACAGTGAAGTTTGGAGGTGGGAACATCATGGTGTGGGGCTGTTTTTTAGCATACAGTGCTGGCACACTTCATGTCATTGAAGGAAGGATGAATGGAAAAATGTACCAAGACATTCTTGATAAAAATCTGCTGCCATCTACCAGGATGATTAAACAAGGGTGAACATTTCAGCAAGACAATGATCCCATACACAAAGGCAAGAAAACTCTTGGGTTCAAAGAAAGAAAGTAAAGCCCAGCCAATCACCTGACTTGAATCCAATAGAAAATCTATGGAAAGAACTAAAGATCAGAGTTCATAGAAGAGGCACCTTGGAACCTTAAAGACTTGAAGACTGTTTGTGTGGAAGAATGGGCAAAAAAACCTGAGCAATGCATGCGACTAGTTTCTCCATACAGGAGGCATCTTGAAGCTGTCATTACCAACAAAGGATTTTGTACCAAGTACAAAATAATATTCAATTACTGTAGTGTGTTTAATACTTTTTCCCCGTGTCATTCCATTTTATTACACCTAACTTAATTTCTGAACTTATTTGTTTTGGTTTCTTTGTATGTATGCTTTGCATGGGTTGTTACCGACGTGGTAAAAATTTCATGTCAATATATTTACCTATAAAAATGGTGAGGCGTTCAATACTTATTTTACCCGCTGTATATCTCTTTTTTTTATTTGTTTTTGTTTATTTATTTTTTTTCCTTTGTTCAGAACCTTTTTTTTTTTTTTTTTTTTTTTTCTTTTACTTATCGCAATACTGGCATTATACACCCCTTCCTTTCCAGGTAATTTTTCAGTGCTGTGATATTTTTGGCTGACAACTACTCTGTCATGAAATCATGTATAATTCATTTATATACTTTTTTTGAGACAGATATCTTTCTTTTGGTGGTATTTAAAGTGGTTCTTATGGTAAAAAAATGTTAAGACTTAGAGGTGCACCAAAATGAAAATTTTGGTGCTGAAACTGAAAATTCAGGGTGCACTTGCCCGAAACCGAAAATGACAGTTTTTAAAAATATATATATATTTTGTATATATGTATGTATGTATTATATTCAACTTTTTAATTAATCTCATGAATTTAAATGAATATGAATTTATTGTTGGCCATTATTGGCAGCTTTAGCACAAGAAAAGCTCAAGAAAAATGCATCCCTTTAAATTCTTTGTGTGTCTTCACACTGGCCTGTTGCGCTTCCGTTGTCTGTGTTAGTTGCCACAGAGGAGGAGCTAAGAGAGTCACAGGGACCCCAGAAAAGAAGGATCAGGGCTGCTCTGTTCAAAACTACTGCACAGAGCAGGTAAGCATACCATGTTTTTTTATTTTGATTAAATACCCAAACTTTTGAAAAACATTGATTTCTCTTTCTATATGTTACAAAACATTGAATACAAACACTCTCAAAATTACCTTTTTCTAACTACTTCAGCCCCGGAAGATTTGCCCCCTTAATGACCAGGCCATTTTTTGCAATTCAGCACTGTGTTGTTTTAACTGACAATTGTGCGGGCGTGCTACTATGTACAAAAACAAAATTGATGTCCTTTGTTCCCCACAAATAGAGCGTTCTTTTAGTGGTAATTGATCACCTCTGCGATTTTCTTTATTTTTATAAACAAAAAAAAGCGACAATTTTGAAAAAAAAAAAAAAACAATATTTTTTGTTACAATAAATATCCCCCAAAAAAATAAAAAAATAAACAAATTTCTTCCTTAGTTTAGGCCAATATGTATACTTCTACATATTTTTGGTAAAAAAAAAAATCATGAGTGCAATAAGTGTATAATGTTTGGTTTGCACAAAAGTTATAGCGTCTACAAAATAGGGGCTATATTTTTGGCATTTTTATTATTATTTTTTTTACTAGTAATGGCGGTGATCTGCGATTTTTATCCAGACTGCGACATTGTGGGGGACAGATTTGACACTTTTGACACGTTTTTGGGACCATTGACATTCATACAGCGATCAGTGCTATAAAAATGCACCAATTATGTATAAATGACAATGGCAGGGAAGGAATTAACAGTAGGGGGCGATCAAGGGGCTAACTGTGTATCCTAGGCAGTGATTCTAACTGGGGGGGATGGGACTGCCTGGGTGAGGAGACCGATCATTGTTCATACTTAGTATGAACAACAGATCAGTCTCCTCTCCCCTGACAGCACGGAGATCTGTCTGTTTACAGTATAACTAGACACCTCAAGATGATCTCATTTTTGTATGATGGTATTGAGGTTCTTAAAGTGGATGTAAACCTGCAGTGTTTTGTTATCTCTCTTCAAAGCGCTGTTATCAGCCTGATAACTCTTGACAAGCTCTCCAAGATGGGAGATAGAAGTGTGTGTGTGTGTGTGGGGGGTTGCTATAAATAGATTAGCAGACTGCTAAACTATTCGCAGGAAACCTCTGCTTGTGTGTGTGGGGGGGTGCCTATCCTCCAATTAGCTGTCTTACAGTGTCTCACAGTGTATAGCAAGCATTCCCTCCTACAGGGGAACCAGGAAGCGAAACTTCTAACAGGATGTGCACTTTCTAAACAGTATATAAAGGTGAAGACAGCAGATATACATGTAAAACCTATGTAGGGAGATGTGTCCCATCATGCCTCTGCCTTTGGCACTTGTAGCTGTCAGTCGCTTGCAGTGCATCATGAGACTTGTAGTTCCGCAACAAGTAGAGGGACACAGATTGAGCACCCATGACCTAAGGGGTTGATTTACAATAAGCCTTGTCTTTATCTGAGCTTTTGTTCCCTTTAAGAACAAACACAGCAAGAGTTTGAAAATTAAACCAGTGATTACTTACCACTGCTTAGAATTTTGAGATTTCATTTATTTTTTTTAGGATGAAATGGCTGAACTTTTGATGGAATGTGAGGAGGAAGAACTTGAACCATGGCAACAACAAGATAAAGATAATAATGATGAAGATGAAGACGATGATGAACTTATCTTTGTTAGTGAAATTAGTGGTTCAAAAACCACCAACACAGGTACGTTTTATTTTACATTATATAAAACAAAGTAACATTACAGTATAAGAGTAAGACTTGCCATACCTACAAAGCAAATACAATAAAACATAGTAAAAATAAAACATTGCAATCTGTGCCTAAAAAAAATATATGCCGAAGCATGGGGGCAATCAGCCCCTAATGTTAGGAGCAAATCGCTCCTCCACCCCTGCTGCCCCCATACTTCAGCATATATGCTCTTTTTTTTTTTTTTTTACTGTGGTGGTGAAATAGCCTCTGAAAGCAGTGGAGTCACGGCTTTATGTATCGTGAAAGCAAATGCCGTTGCTGTCAAGATAAATAAACCCGTGCTGCAGCTAAATGGCGTACCTGCTAAGCAAATGATGGTTAACAATAAAACAAACATTACATATAACATACCATACCTGCAAAGCAAATACAATAAAACATAGCAAAAATAGAGAGAACGATGGATATAGAACAATAGTGAGCGAACAGTAGAGCGGACAGTAGAGAGCGAACATAAGAGAGAGAATAATAGAGAGGAGAAAAATACAACCACAACTATTTTTGGATTTTTTTTTGTGTTTTTTTTTTTTTTCACTTTTATAAAAACTGTAAAAAAAAACTGTAAACTGAACGTTGCAGACTAGGGTCTCTCAAAATGTGATGGTCATCACATCTTTCCAGACCCCGAGACCCTGTGTTAGCGTGCCTAGGACTGTGGTGCTGTACCCTACGCTAAAACTCCACTCCACTGTGTGGTAGCGTTTGAAACATTCACCATTGCAGAGACCAGGTTGGTCAGGACAGGAGGGACAATAAAAGCGGGTGTCACGCCTAAATCCGCGTTTGCTGCAGACACAACATCTTTTTTGGGGTTTCTTTGGGTAGGGGTACCAGGGAGGACAAAAGGAAAATGCCTCTGATGCAGCCGGCTCACTGCATTTGGATTGGGAAATTGGGCAAGAGCACCGACTGGAAACATAAGGGCTCTGATGATCTCTTCCTGGAATTTAAGGAAGCATCCAGTCCATCCTGAAGCTCTGTATAGCACATGAGCGTTCAGCAAAGCCAAATGAAATAAGTATACAGACACTTTTTTGTACCAGCGTCTGGCCTTACGGCAATTAGGAATGACGTCAACAACTGGTCGTTGAGGTCCACCCCTCCCATGTTAAGGTTGTATTCGTGGACACAGAGGGGTTTCTCCACAACACCAGTCGCTGTAGGAATTTGGACTGCTGTGTCTGTGGGAAGTGAGGACACAATGAAAACATTCCGTGAATCCTCCCACTTCACTGCTAACAAATTATTACACCTCAAGCAGGCTCTGTCCCCTGTCTAAGTCGGGATTCTACAAGCAGTTGGGGGAAGCCCCGGCAATTAGATCGCATGGTGCCACATGCGCCAATTCCATAATCAAAAAGGTGACTAAAAAGTGGCACGCTCATGTAATAATTGTCCACATACAAGTGGTACCCCTTTCCGAATAAGGGTGACACCAAGTCCCACACTATCTTACCAGCGCTCCCTATGTAATCTGGGCAGTTCTCTGGCTCTACGTGACTATCTCTTCCCTCGTAAACCATAAAACTACATGTATAGCCTGTGGCCCTGTCGCAGAGCTTATACATCTTGACCCCGTATCTGGCACGCTTGCTGGGAAGATACTGTTTGATAGACAAGCGGCCAGAAAACGTAATCAGGGACTCATCAATGCAGACAACTTGATCAGGAGTAAACAAGGCTGCAAAACGTTGGTTCAAGTGGTTTACGAGGGGCCGAATTTTGTAGAGCCGATCAAATCCAGAGTCACCCCGAGGAAGACAGAGTTCACTGTCGCTGAAGTGCATGAACCACAAGATCTGCTTGTATCGTGTCCTGGTCATGGAGGCAGAGAACACAGATGTATGGTGAATTGGGTCAGTGGACCAATATGACCGCATCTCACTATTTTTGGTTATGCCCATGAGGAGGGATAAGCCCATAAAGGTCTTAAATTCGGAAACCGTAATTGGTCTCCAATCTCTGGCAAGGGTTAGCTGGGGATTAGCAGCGATGAGTTGACCAGCATACAAATTGCTTCGGTGGCGTAAAATCATTTCCACCTGAATTCCGGGTTGGCCAGTGAATGGGGGAAGTACCGGTGCTGCAGAAGTGGTGGGTTCCCAATTCGGATTGGCGAATGCAGCAGGAAGGGCACTATGGGCTCAACGGGCCTGTGCTTGTCTTCTTCTTGGTGGCAGTGGGACACTACTCGTGCTTGCCACCTCGCCAGCTTGAACTGCACTTATGGGACTCGCCAGGTCACCAAGTGTTACTGCAGTGATGGATGTATGACCAGGATGTACTAGGCCGTTGGTGCTTGCCAGTTCACAAGAAGGAATAGTGGCGCTAGTACTGGCTCTCTGCTCCATACGAGAGCCCTGCGGTTCTTGCACCTCAACGACAGCAGAAGAAGATCGGGGTCTGGTACGCCTGACCTTGGCAGGGACCACAACTCCGTCGTCAGAGCTATCTGTCAGGGTGCCGCTGTCGTCTACAGGATCGTATTCTGAGCCTGAATCTAACAGATGAGTGACTTCCTCTTCACTATCTGTCATGCTCAGAAACGTGTAGGCCTCTTCACTAGTGTACCTTCGATTTGCCATTTTGGGCTCTAAATTTACTGGTACACTAGTGAGACTCACAGGTAAAAAAGCTCCTAACTGTTAGCGACTGATTCAAACGCTACCAAAAAAACTGGCCTGACTCTGCGAACGCTGCAGTTATGTGTTTTGTAAGTGACAGTGATCGATTGATACTGCACTTGGGTGGGCTGGGCGGAGGGGCTAAACGCAGGTGCTAGCAGGTTTCTGGGCTGATCCCGCTAACAGTGCGTTTTTGGGATATCGATCCGTTCAGACACTATACTACTAAGGGAGGCGTATGGTGCGTGCGTGCGTGGGTGTTAGCGCTACTGGCACTAATCTGAAGCTGCCTGGGGCGACGCAGACCCTATCTGATGCTAAAACCTAACTGATATCACCCGCCGGGTGATCAGGGGGTTAAACCTTTATTGGGTAAAATATGGCTGGTGCTCTGACGCTATAAAAAATAAACTAGCTAAACTGCATCACCCGTGACACTTATACAGGGGGTAATCAAGGGATTAAACCTTTATTGGGGGGCTTAAAGGGGAGACCTATCTGGGCTTAAGACTAATTACCCTAACACTGATTTTTGTCACTAATGACACTAGTGCAGCGATCAAAAAAAAAATCTGATTGCTATACTGGGTGACACAGTGACAGTTGGTGAAGGGGTTAACTGGGGGGAGGTGATCGGGGGGGAATTGTGCCTATGTGACCTGATGTCAGTGTAGTGTTTATGCAACTCACTGTTTGATGCTCTCTCCTCTCGGTGTGGAACGAAAAGACCGACACGAGGAGAGATGACATCACTTCCCCTATCAGTGTTTACAGTTACACGACAGGGGAAGGATATCATTCGTCAGGAGCGATCACCAGGTCCAGGCCAGATTTCATTGGCCTGGGGGTTGATCAGCTCCTGATCGAACCCGATCGGCGGGGGGGGGGGCGCCCCCCAGCCGGCCACGTGCATCACGTATAGTAACTTGATTTCGTGCAGCCGGACCAACCTGCAACAGTAAGACTGCGGTGGCTGGTCCGGAACCGGTTAAACGTCAATGTTTAGTAACTGAAGTGCATACACAAAATATCTTTGAAAAAATAAAAGAACTTAAACTGAATATATCAGCTGGATCCTCCTAAAAAAAACTTCAAACACAGTCCTTTCATCACAGCACGTCTTCTCATGATGTTTCTTTTGGGCCACCAGGCCTTGCATCTCTTTGTTGCATTGCTTGCATTTTGCACACATACCTGCTTTACCCATAGGTAGAGGAACTTCATTAAAATATTCCCAAACTGGGTCTCTTTTACAGCCTGCTGCCATTTTGCTCCTCAAGGGAGGAATAAAGCACTTCAAGCTATGTGCAGAAAGATTACAAGGTTTATTAGCTGCTTAGAAGGTTTCACTTTCATTTTTCTGCTTGCCCTTCCTCCTCACACTTAGAGCCTGGTACGGATGCATTTATCTTCAAACAATCATACAGTTTGTAGTGTACATAGATTTGCAAAACAATAGGATAAAGGAATATTCCTGATCTTTGTTTTATCTCATGGGTACTGTGAAATTGTGTGAATGCATCAATGCAGTGCATGTTATCTCAGCTTGCAGAGCTTCGATTAATTGAATGAGTTTACCAAACATGTAAATATTGCAGAATATACAGCGTCATGCTACATAACTAAGCTCCATTGCATGCTGAATAAATTAAACTATTAATGTATCTTAAATAGAAAACTATCTTTAGATGGATTCTTACTTCAAACGCATTTTATTAAAATTTATTTTTATCCACCCTGCAAAAAAAAAGTACATGAGGTACTTTTCAGGCAGAATTGTGAATTTTTGACCCCATAGGCTTCAATGGAGCTCGAAAAACGTGACATGAGCTTTTTTGTTTCGTTTTTCCAAGCGTTTTGTTGCATGTTTCTGCTTAAACAGCATCTCTCCGCCCCTTTTTCAGCCGCACTCCCCTCCTTTATAATTAGAAAAACGCCTGACAAAAGCTGCAAAAACGTGCAATTCTGCTGCAATAAAACGTCTGAAAAAAAGAAACGCTTGAAAATGCAAGGCTCAGGTGTGAATGCAGCCTTAGAGTAGAAGTGATTCAGGCTGTAAAACTACCGAATTACTTCTACCTGCCAGAATAGTGGAGCCCAAACAACCCCCTGTATGTTTGGTCAGATTTTAAAATCACTGTGAGGGGAATTTATCAAAATTGGAGTACCTATATTCTGGGGCAATTGTGCGTAGCAACCAGTCAGCTTCTCTCTTTCATTTTCCAAGCTTTACTGAACAAACTGAAGATAGACACTGATTGGGTGCCATGCATAGCTGCTTCACATTCTAGCTACTCCAGTTTTGATAAATTCCCTCCTGTAATTTTAGAGCGTGTGTAACCCCAAACTGAATTACATTTAATGGTCTGTTTTTAATAGCTGTCTTTCCCAAATAACATATTTTATTTTAATATATAAAAAATGATTATGAAAAATTGGAAATGCTGGAACTTCTAGTTCTCTGTGTTTTATCACTATTTTTATTTATTCATTTTTGGCTAAGGCATACGTTCTCAAATCTAAATGAAGACAAAAGGTTTTTGTCACTACTAAATACATTACATACCGTATATACTCGAGTATAAGTCGAATTTTTCAGCACATTTTTTTGTGCTAAAAGTGCCCCCCTCGACTTATACTCGAGTCAAGCACTTTTCTGCAGCAAAAAATTTCATTTTCCGAACCGATTTTGGGGCCCCGTATCTCAGGGCCACTTGGTGCTAGGAACCCCAAATTTGGTGTGCAAACCCAGTGGAACTGGTACCACAACATATCCAAAGCTGGGGTTCCTAGCACTAAGTGGCCCCGAGATACGGGGCCCCAAAATCGGTTCAGAAAATGTCATTCTCTGCTGCAGAAAAGTGCTTGACATTTTCTGAGCCGATTTTGGGGCCCCATATCTCAGGGGCACTTAGTGCTAGGAATCCCAAATTTGGTGTGCAAACCTAGTGGAACTGGTACCATAACATATCCAAAGCTGGGGTTCCTAGCACCAAGTGGCCCTGAGATACGGGGCCCCAAAACCGGTTCAGAAAATGTCATTCTCTGCTGCAGAAAAGTGCTTGACATTTTCTGAACTGATTTTTGGGGCCCTGTATCTCGGGGCCAGTTGGTGCTAGAAACACCAGATTTGGAAATTTTATGGTGCTAGTTCCACTGGGTTTGCACACTAAATTTGGGGTTCTTAGCACTAAGTGGCCCCGAGATACGGGGCCCCAAATTCGGTCAACTGTGTCCATCTGCAGCAATGTCATTTCGGGACCCTTTGGGTTCAGAGACCCCAAATTTTGGCTGCAGCTAGGGGGCATCTAGGAACCCTTAACTACCGAGTTTGAAGTTCAGGGGACCTATGGCTGCAAATGGGCACAGTGAGGCATGCAAATGGGCAGTGATGCTGCAAATGGGCATTGTTGACCCTCTTACAGTAGCTGTGCATTTCTCACCCTCGTCTTATACTCGGGTCAATAAGTTTTTCCCATTTTTTTGTGGTAAATTAGGGCCTCGACTTATACTCGGAACGACTTATACTCGAGTATATACGGTAAATTATTTGATAGCTGTGTAGTTTACAAATTTACTCTAGAGCTTGGAGTAAGGCAGTTTTTGTAGTATTGTAAAGTCCATCTTGCTCTAGTAAAGGAGTCATTTTTTTCTGTTAGCAATTACATCTACAAAGACTCTGCTGCAAAATCATTAGAAGTTACATTCAAGGGTTGTGTTGAATGTTAGGGTCTCTACCGTTTTTTTAATTTTTTTTTTATTAAATTGCTAGTTAAATTACTGCAGGAACCGATGTTCATTTCATGTGCACTAGCAATGTTCCCTTCAACACGTTAATTTACTGTGTTTTGTAATCAATCAAACAGGCAATTCTTCAGGGGCCCAGCCTACTTCAGTTGGAAGGGCTGAGAATGGAACACCTGCAAGAGGTAATTGTCTTTTAATATAAATTTAGGTTTATGTTCTAAATTGTAGACTTTATTATGGATTTAACATTATTTTTTTTTTTTGCAGGCACCAACACTACATTTCAATCACCAAATAAAAACTACAAACCCACTACTGCAGCACACAGTGTTGCTAATGTCAATCAACCGGTTACATCTATGTATCAGCCTGTTACTAGACAAGCAGTTAGTTCTGCTATTGTTCAACCACTACCAAGACCTGTTGGCATACAAGAACCAGTAAGGAGACCTATTGGAGGACTTCCATTTCAGCAGCCACCAAGACCAAGTCCGGTTATGCAGCCTATCTGCAGGCCTGTGGCATTCACACCAAACAGTCCACCAGTATGTCGAAACATCACATTTCCTACTGTGTCACAACAGCCACTTCGACCTGTTGCCACCATCCCTGCACAGCCTGTAATGTTAAACCAGGTATATGTCTTATGCCTTCAAGCTGTATTGTCCAATGGTCAATTGATAAGATATAATATATATGCAGTTAAATTATTTTGAAATCTTATTGATCATATCTTTTGTCTTTTAGGGTTATATTATGACCTCTCCCCAGGTTTCTGCTAATAACTCTCATAACGTATTGTATGCTTTGCGGCCGAGTACAACATTAACGCAATATCAAGGTGTGCAGACACTTACCGCAACAGGTATGTGTAGACTGAAGGCATATTTACCTTAACCACATCTATTTTCCATTTTGTGTTTTGGGAGATACCATTTCACTGCCACAATTCAAACCTATCCAAACAGCGGGGGGAGACTGTAGTTCTCACATTGTGCCTCTCTGTTGCGGGGCGGCTTTACAGTGTGCTGATGGTTCGTTTTTGTCTGTGTTGCAGGGCGGGTTTGCTGTGTTGAACGGCCGGTTTTGCCTGTGTTAAATGGGTGGGTTGCAACATAGACAAAACCAGCTCTTCAACAGCCACTAGCCACCCTCCAGCAGCAGCGATGCACAATCTGAGAACTACAATCTTCCCCGCTGTTTGTATAGGTTTAAATTGTGCCTGTGAAATGGTATCTCCCATCGAGAGATACCTCCTACGATGTGCGCATGCGCCCTGGTCACGTCAGCCCAGCTGATTGGCAAATCTGCTGTTGTGCTGTTCCATACGCATGCGCAATACATCCCGGGCACTATTCTATGGGGGGCACTTCTCGATAGAACACCGGCCTTGTGAACTGATTGCTTCATTCACTGTGTGCCTTGTACTACTTGGAAAGACAATTAAGAGTCTTTGTGACCAATGAGCAATTGTTCTGTTTTCATCAAGGAAAAGTGACTGATATCTCCTTCACATGCACTAGTGATCTGCCTCTGCAGGCTCAGAGGGAAAAGTCTTGGCTGTGATAGTTTTTTACCTTCCTTTGTTAGGTGTATGTGTATTTTTTTAGTATTTGGTTTGTTTGTCAAAGTAAACCCATGTCAAGAAATATTGGGGTTATTGCTGCTGACCTTTCCTATTTTGCTTTCCCTGGTTGTCATGATAATGTATTGACTAACAGAATAATTTGCCTTTTTGACTTTCATTTGCTGCATGCTCATTCTGGGCCTGTAAATTGCAGGTATTAAAGCCAGACAACGATCATTTTCAGGAGTCAACATATTTCTTTCCTGACAGATGGTTTCAATGCTTTAAAGAATTGGTTCACCTTAAATGCCATTTTCCAGAAAATTCCCCATTCAGTCCAGCATCCCCAGCACATTACATTCCACTCCTCCACTGTTCAGATAGTTGCTGCTGTCCCTTCCGTTGTACATTTAGACCTAATACAGCCTGTCTGAAAAAACTCTTTTTGTAGATGCCCCTTCTCTGCAGCAGGACAGGCCGTACATTAGAAGTGCTCGTCCAGCGTCACCCCTTGGTCGTTCGAACCCTTCACATGCACAATGCATTCTCTCAACTGCTGCCGTTACAGAGGGAGTGCACTGTTTGAACAAGCCAGGCAGCCACGAGGATGCACTTCTAATGTCTGGCTTATCCATCAAGGAAAGAGTGTGAGGGTTTTTTTTTGTACAGGCTGCGCATGGCCTACCTGAATAGAAGTGGACAGGAGCGACCATTTGAACAGCTGAACATGCTGAAATACATGGGGGATTGTTTGGAAAATGGCCATTAACCACTTGACAACCAGTGACGTACCGGTGTACGTGGTTACACCAGCTGTAAAGCGGATTCAGGCATTATCCAGGTATTGTTTTTTAGGGCCAACAGCTCTCTTGTAAAAGCATACCTAGCAACTAATAACTAGCTGGATTACTTTTACAACTGGCCTCATTTCCCCCCAGGCCACTATCCAGGTAAAAGCAATCCTAGCAGCTGACTAGCTGGATTGCTTTTACAGGTGGCCTCATTCCCCCCAGGCCACAATCTAGGTATTGTGCTTTAGGGGCAACAGTCAGCTCTCTTGTAAAAACAACCCTAGCGGCTAACTAGCTGTACTACTTTTACAAGCGGCCTCATTCCCCCCCAGGCCACAAGCCAAACATTCCCCCCAGCTGCCTTCTGCCGCTTTCTCAACCCAATCGACCAGCCAGCAGAAGCGACCCCCCCCCTCCTGTGCTCGCTTGCAAAGGTCCCGCACGCATGCAAACTGCGATTGTCCCACACATAAGGTATCACTGAGAACATCAAATCATAGGCAGTAATTCTAGCAGGGGACTTCCTCTGTAAACCTAAAGTGGTAACCTGTAAAGGCTTTTAAAGCGTCGCCTATGGATAGCAAAAATTACGTAATTTAAGTGTGACATGTTCAGTATCTATATACTCGACGGAACATCGTCTTTTAAATTCTAGCAGACAAATGGGTTATTTATTGTGTTTTTGTACAAAAAGTGCATTTAAAAAAACTTCTGCGCAAATACCTTTGTGACATAAATTGCAACACCCACCGATTTATTCTCTAGGGCCTCTGCTTTAAAAAAATATATAATATTTGTAGATTTTAAACATTTTTTTAGCAAAAAATACTGATTATTACATGTAAACAAAAAGTGCCAGGAAAGGCCCAGACTTGAATTGGCTAAAGTGGTTGTAACCCTAAAAAAAAAAAAAAAAAAAAAAAAGATCCTGTTCCTTTAAAGCAGGGGTCTCCAAACTTTCTGAACAAAGGGCCAGTTTGCTGTCCTTCAGACTGTAAGGGGCCAGACTGTGGCCAATGTGAGTAGAAAATGCCTTGATGTCAAAGAAATGAAAGAATTCCCCATCAATGGTATTAGTTGGAGTAATATTGCCCCATTGTTGATATCAGGGGAAGGAATAGTGCCCCATCCGTGGAGGAAATAAAGCCCCATTGTTGGTGTCAGTGGGAGGAATAGTGCCATGTAGTTGGTGCCCGAAGGAGGAATGCTGTCCCATCATTGGTGTCAGTGGGAAGAATAGTGCCCCATTGTTGGTATAAGTCACAGGAATTGTGCCCCACTGTTGATGTAGAAGGAATAATGCCTTGTATCAGCAGAAAGAATAGTGTCCCAAGGGCTGGATAAAGGCATGCAAAGGGCCATATCTGGCCCCCGGGCTGCAGTTTGGAGGCCACTGCTTTAAAGCATGATAAATAGCATAGTGCTTCTGCAGTGTAATTTGTCCCATTCTATGCTGTAAAATACCTGGTTGATCCTGCCTGTTCCTATGTCCCCCTGTGTGTGCTGACCATGGTAATCATGGCTGCTGATCCTTGATACCATGGTAAGTTTATGTGCCTCCGTCATCCTGCTGTGTGTTCTGAGTCTCTCCCCTCTCCCCCTCCCTCCCTGCCTTTCTGTGTCTGAGCCAATCTCCTCCCTGGCCCTCCCACCGCTTTTCCGCTGCATTATGTAACATAATGACTTGTATCCCATCTGGTTTATAAAGAGATAGACTACTGTATGTGTGTGTTTTTTTGTTTTTTGTTTTTTGTTTTTTTAATGATAATGCTAAATACCTTTTCTCACACCGCCGCTATGCAGTCACATGATCTACCTGTACTACCACTGTGGTTTTTGTCTTTATAAATCAGAGGGGATGCCAGTAAGTTCATAATGTCACTTTACAACCACTTTAAATATAGATAATATTTACGTGTGTGTAATAAAAGTGTAGCCGAACTTCTTTATTTTTTTTTCTTTTTTCTTTTTTTATCTTTGGGTAGAGTAGACAAGGGTTAAAATGCCTACTAGACATTTTACTGCCTATGTCTTGGAACTAAACCTTCCTATTCTTTTCAGCCAAGGAAGCGGTCATCTTAGCCTGCTGACAATTCAGTTGAGCGCACAAGCGACCGTGACAGTTCTCATTCACGGCATGCCTTAAATGAAACCAGCAAATTAATCGTTTTTTTTTTCAGCTATGACAGAATATTTTTTTAAACTTGGATTTTGAACTTTATTTATTGAACAGTGTCAGTTGATGAAAAACAGGAGCAGTTAACAATTGGTAAAATAAAATGCCTCCTATTGTTGGACACTAAAGTTATTGACAGTAGTTCTTCCTTTTTCTTTTAAGCTTAGTTAAAAGAATATCTTGACTAAATAGATCCAGTTGGATATCTGTGGCTCAAGAATAGTATATACACAGAGCAGTCCAAACTTACCATATTGATATATGTATTTCCCTTTTTGTTGATGGTAAAAACTAGTGTGTTGTGTTTGTTACAGGAAATTCTACTCCGTTAATTCGACCACTACAACCCCTACACCAAATCCGCCCAGTTTCTACACCAGCAAGAACAGCACCCACTTTCATTTATAGGTCTCCTACCCCATCGATGCCGCAAAACAACCTAATACCAGTACTTCAACAGCCTTTACTGCAGAACTCACAGAAAACCCAACAAACTATCCTTACACAAAGCTCCTCAGGTATAAGAATGCCTTCCACATCTCAAAAAGGATGTACAGTAAATTGAAGAATTTTAACACTTCCCCATAACTACTGGAGGAATTGGCATTAGCAGTGGTGACACACATTAGATATGACACAGGAAAATAAAAATGTGGGACAATTGGCTGTAAATATGGGATAGTGTCATGCATGTGGCAAGGTGGTCCTTCCTGAAAGTACTGAGTACGAAACAAATTTTTTTTTCTTTTCTTTTCTTTAAAGCAAACATAGGTCGAAATGAAAATACACCAGTTGGGAAACGACCATCAGATACTATTGATCTCACAGATGATCCACCGAAAAAGCAAAAAACCAACGAAAATATAGCAGATAATAGGCCCGTTGGAGCTTCTCCCACAGTATCTTTGTCTATGCCTGGGAGACAACAGCAAACCACTCCATTGCAGGATACACCCACAAAAGGTAAATACCTATCTAATTTTATGTGTATATATATATATATATATATATATATATATATATATATAGTGCCTTGAAAAAGTATGTTAAAATGAAATTAAAAGTGTGGCGTGCATTTGTGTTCACCCCCTTTACCTTAATACCCCTAACTAAAATCTAGTGGAACCAATTGCCTTCAGAAGTCACCTAAATAGTAAATAGAGTCTACCCATGTGTAATTTAATCTCGGTATAAATACATCTGTTCTGTGAAGCCCTCGGAGGTTTGTTAGAGAACCTTAGTGAACAAACAGCATTATGAAGGCCAAGGAACACACCAGACAGGTCAGGGATAAAGTTGTGGGGAAGTTTAAAGCAAGGTTGGGTTATAAAAAAATATCCCGAGCTTTGAACATCTCAGGGAGCACTGTTCAATCCATCATCCAAAAATGGAAAGAGTATGGCACAACTGCAAACCTACCAAGACATGGCCGTCCACCTAAACTGACAGGCCGGACAAGGAGAGCATTAATCAATGAAGCAGTCAAGAGGCCCATGGTAACTGGAGGAGCTGCAGAGATCCACAGCTCAGGACAACTATTAGTCGTGCACTCCATAAATCTGGCCCTTTTTGGAAGAGTGGCAAGAAGAAAGCCATTGTTGAATGAAAGCCACAAGAAGTGCATTTTTCAGTTTCTGAGAAGCCATGTGGGGGTAACAGCAAACATGTTTAAGAAGGTGCTCTGGTCAGATGAGACCAAGATTGAACTTTTTAGCCTAAAACAAAACGATCTTCCTTCTGACAGAGAAGTACACAGAGATCTTCTGTTCCTTGTAACCAGGAACAGTGGTCTCTGTGTTCTTCCTGTCAGTCCATCCCCCACACAGTTAGAAAACACTTGCAGGGAACACACCTAACCCTTTGATCGCCTCTGATGTTAAGCCCTTCCCTGCCAGTTTCATTTATACAGTGCTCAGTGCATTTTTTTAGCACTGATCACTGTATTGGTGTCACTGGTCCCCAAAAAGTGTCACTTGGGGTCAGATTTGTCCACCGCAATGTCGCAGTCCCGCTAAAAAGCGCCTTTCGCTGCCATTACCAGTAAAAACATAAAGTCAAATCTATCCCGTAGTTTCTTGACGCTATAACTTTTGCGCAAACCAATCAATATACCCTTATTGGGATTTTTTTACCAAAAATATGTAGCAGAATACATATTGGCCTAAATTGATGAAGAAATTTGTTTTGTTTTCTTTGAATATGTATTATAGCAGAAAGTAAAACATTTTTTCTTTTTTTTTTCAAAATTGTTGGCTTTTTTTTGTTTATATCGCAAAAAATTTAAACTGCAGAGGTGATCACACGACAGTGCAATTGTCAGTTAAAGTAACGCAGTGCTGTATCGCAAAAAAAATGGCCTGGTCATTAAGGGGGTAAAACCTTCCGAGGCTGAAGTGGTTAAATACTTTTTCAGGGCACTGTATATAATGAATATGAGAGCATCCACTAAGAACTCTTGATTAATGGGTTACTTTTTTTTCCCAAAAAAAGCTAATGCAGGCTCCGGTTCAGGAACAACTCCAACAAAAAATGGAATGCCTTTTCCTCGAGCTTGTCCGAAATGCAATATACATTTCAACCTTTTGGAACCCATGAAGAACCATATGAGGGTAATGAAGTCTAATCATTTGTCTGTTTACTGTTGTAAAGGTGCAGTTTACAAGAATGTAGCTCATCATAAATATCGTAACAGAAGTGAGAAGTTTAGAAAATATTCGGAGATTAGTGAAGTTGGTGTTAAAGTGATATTAAACCCTCAGTATTTTAAGCATATGCAGCAGCTGATTTAATCACTTACTATTCTTTTCCTAAGCAGGGAATGAAAACAACTAGATCCCCAGTAAAAGCAGCAAACAGTACAAATAAAAACTTGTTAGGCACATATTTAATCCCTTGAACGCCTTAGATGTTAACCCCTTTCTGCCCAGAGTCATTAGTACAGTGACAGGGCATATTATTAGCACTGATCACTGTAATAATAGCACTGGTGATGTCAGTGGCAGTTAGATCCCCCCAGCGCCAGTTAGTGTCAGATTTCCCGCCGCAGTCCCGTTATAAGTCACTGATCGCCACCATTACTAGTATAAATAAATAAAAATTCAGTTATATATCCCATAGTTTGTAGTTGCTATGACTTGTACGCAAACCAATTAACCCTTTCATGACTAAGCCTATTTTTTGAAATGTGGTGTTTACAAGTTAAAATCTGTATTTTTTGCTAAAAAAATTACTTAGAGTTCCCAAACATTATATATATTTTTTTAGCAGAGAATCTAGAGAATAAAATGGCGATTGTTGCAATATTTTATATCACACGGTATTTGTGCAGCGGTGTTTTAAACGCAAATTTTTGGAAAAGGGACACTTTCATGAATTTTAAAAAATCCAAACAGTAAAGTTACCCCAATTTTTTTGTATAATGTGAAAGATGATGTTACGCCGAGTAAATAGATACCAAACATGTCACCCTTTATAATTGCACGCACTGGTGGAATGGCGACAAACTACGGTACCTATGAATTTCCATAGGCGACGCTTTAAATTTTTTTTTTACGGTTACCAGGTTTGAGTTACAGAGGAGGTCTAGGGCTAGAATTATTGCTCTCGCTCTGACGATCGCGGCAATATCTCACATGTGTGATTTGAACACCGTTTACATATGCGGGCGCGACTTCCGTATGCGTTTTCTTCGCTGCGCGAGCTCGCGGGGACGGGGGCGCTTTAAAAAAAATTTAATTTTTTTTTATTTATTTTAGTTTTTTTATACTTGTAAATTGTGTTTAAAAAAAACAATTTTTTTTTAAATTTTATTGCTGTCACAAGGAATGTAAACATCCCTTGTGACAGTAATAGGTGGTGACAGGTACTCTTTATGGAGGGATCGGGGGTCTAAAAGACCCCCGATCCCTCCTTTGCACTTCACAGTATTCAGATCGCCGAAAACGGCGATTCTGAAAACTGTATATTTTTTTAAAACCGGCGCCATTGCCAGCCGAGTAAACGGGAAGTGACGTCATGACGTCGATTCCGCGTTTACATTGAGAAGGCTGGAACGAAGCCGCCCACAGCATCGTTCCAGCCCGCCCCCAGCCGCCGAAGGCGGCCGATTGGACACCGGGCTTCCCGATCGCACAGGAGGCCCGGTAAGAGTGGCGGGAGGGGGGGGATGTCCCCTCCCGCTCCTCCGGTATAACAGCCAAGCGGCTTTTAGCCGCATCAGTTGTTATATACGGTTAGCCGATCGCCGGCTCTAAACAACGGTACCGGGATGATGCCTGCAGCTGCGAGCATCATCCCGGTATAACCCCGGAAAGCCGAGTACGCAGATGTGCGTATGGTCGGCGGGAAGGGATTTTTAATATAAACTTACTGGAATTATTTTTACTAACAATTTTTAGCAGAATACATTTTGCCCAAAATTTATTATGAGAGTTGATTTTTTTAAGGGGTATGTTGTATAGCAGAAAATAAAATAAAATACCACCAAAAGAAAGCTCTATTTGTGTGAAAAAAATGATATTATTTTTTGTTTGCGTGCAGAATTACATGACCGCGCAATTGTTAAAGTGGCACAGTGCAGAAAAGAAAAAAATGGGCTTGTCATGAAGGGGGTATAACCTTTTGGAGCTGAAGTGGTTAAGAAGCAGTACAAATCCAAATCCAGATGAAAGCATAGACAGTTATTGTGTGGGGTCGTGTTGGAAACAAAAATAAGCCTGTGGCGTGCTTGTGATACAATAACCTGTATTGTTTAGGGAACTTCTATAGCTCCTTCCACATTTTATATTGTGTAACTAAGGCTTAGTATCTCACCTAAAGATAATGACTGTACTTTGCATATCAAGTAGAGCATAAAGAAAAAATCAGAAAGTCTAATTCTTATTCATGTAATTATATGACAACAATTCTCTTCTTTCTTGATTACAGTATTGTTGTCCAGAAAGGATGCAACTTTTTTTCCCCAGAATAGGAAATGTAGAATTTTCAAGACCACAAAATACAACAGAGGAGAATGACAAAGGAAAACTAATAATGCTTGTCAGTGACTTTTATTATGGAAAGCATGCTGGGGACCCTCTGCTGGTACAACAAGACCAGAAGACAAACACAACTTTCAAATGTTTCAGCTGTCAAAAAGTTCTCAAAAACAATATAAGGTATGTAAATATTTGCAAAAATGTTGTTACCATGTAATAGTGTTTATTTTTAACAGCAGTAGAGAAATGTTATATTTTATACATTTCTTAATACGAAAAGAGGTTTTGCATATTGCCTGTACAAAATATGCCCAGCTTTTTCCTGATTCTCTTTGACCTTTTAAATTGTAGCATTTTACTAGATGCTATATTCACACATTAAATGAGTCATCCTGTGGCCTGAGATGTTACTTAGAGAATACCCTTACTAATCATCCTGTTACCTATTGCCAAAAGCTATAAATCAGTATGGTGGGTGAGGGAGATTTGTATTTTTAGAAATGAAAGCACCAGGGCTTGACAAATTTGCTTTGAATCTAGGAGCCAGCTAAAAAAGGAGCCAGTTTTTTTTAAATAACAGATCTTATGGGTGAAACATGTAACATGTTCCTAAAGGTAAACTTATCTTTTAATGTTAACCCTTTTACAGCTGAGCTGTTTTTTAATTTTTTGCACACATTTAACCACTTGAGCCCCGGTCCATTATGCTGCCTAAGGACCAGAGGTCTTTTTCCAATTTGGCACTGCGTCGCTTTAACTGCTAATTGCGCAGTCATGCAATGCTGTACCCAAACGAAATTTGCGTCCTTTTCTTCCCACAAATAGAGCTTTCTTTTGATGGTATTTGATCACCTCTGCGGTTTTTATTTTTTGCGCTATAAATGGAAAAAGACCGAAAATTTTGAAAAAAAATGATATTTTCTACTTTTTGTTATAAAAAAAATCCAATAAACTCAATTTTAGTCATATATTTAGGCCAAAATGTATTCGGCCACATGTTTTTGGTAAAAAAAATGTCAATAAGCGTATATTTATTGGTTTGCGCAAAAGTTATAGCGTCTACAAACTAGGGTACATTTTCTGTAATTTACACAGCTTTTAGTTTATGACTGCCTATGTCATTTCTTGAGGTGCTAAAATGGCAGGGCAGTACAAAACCCCCCCAAATGACCCCATTGTGGAAAGTAGACACCCCAAGGAAATTGCTGAGAGGCATGTTGAACCCATTGAATATTTATTTTTTTTGTCCCAAGTGATTGAATAATGACAAAAAAAAAAAAAAAAAAAATATTTACAAAAAGTTGTCACTAAATGATATATTGCTCACACAGGCCATGGGCCTATGTGGAATTGCACCCCAAAATACATTCTGCTGCTTCTCCTGAATATGGGGATACCACATGTGTGGGACTTTTTGGGAGCCTAGCCGCGTACGGGGCCCCGAAATCCAATCACCGCCTTCAGGATTTCTAAGGGCGTAAATTTATGATTTCACTCTTTACTGCCTATCACAGTTTCGGAGGCCATGGAATGCCCAGGTGGCACAAAACCCCCCCAAATGACCCCATTTTGGAAAGTAGACACCCCAAGCTATTTCCAGAGAGGCATATTGAGTCCATGGAATATTTTATATTTTGACACAAGTTGCGGGAAAGTGACACTTTTTTTTTTTTTTTTTTTTTTTTTTTGCACAAAGTTGTCACTAAATGATATATTGCTCACACAGGCCATGGGCATATGTGGAATTGCACCCCAAAATACATTTAGCTACTTCTCCTGAGTACGGGGATACCACATGTGTGGGGCTTTTTGGGAGCCTAGCCGTGTACGGGACCCCGAAAACCAATCACCGCCTTCAGGATTTCTAAGGGTGAAAATTTTTGATTTCACTCTTCACTGCCTATCACAGTTTCGGAGGCCATGGAATGCCCAGGTGGCACAAAACCCCCCCAAATGACCCCATTTTGGAAAGTAGACACCCCAAGCTATTTGCTGAGAGGCATGGTGAGTATTTTGCAGCTCTCATTTGTTTTTGAAAATGAAGAAAGACAAGAAAAAACTTTTTTTTTTTCTTTTTTCAATTTTCAAAACTTTGTGACAAAAAGTGAGGTCTGCAAAATACTCACTATACCTCTCATCAAATAGCTTGGGGTGTCTACTTTCCAAAATGGGGTCATTTGGTGGGGGGTTTGTGCCACCTGGGCATTCCATGGTCTCCGAAACTGTGATAAGCAGTCAAGAGAGAAATCAAAAATTCACGCCCTTATAAAGCCTGAAGGCGGTGCTTGGTTTTCGGGGTTCCGTACGCGGCTAGGCTCCCAAAAAGTCTCACACATGTGGTATCCCCGTACTCAGGAGAAGCAGCAGAATGTATTTTGGGGTATAATTTCACATATTCCCATAGCATGTTTGAGCAATATATCATTTAGTGACAATTTTGTGCAAAAAAAAAAAAAAATTGTCTCTTTCCCGCAACTTGTGTCGCAATATAAAATATTCCATGGACTCGACATGCCTCTCAGCAAATAGCTTGGGGTGTCTACTTTCCAAAATGGGGTCATTTGGGGGGGTTTTGAACTGTCCTGGCATTTTATGCACAACATTTAGAAGCTTATGTCACACATCACCCACTCTTCTAAGCACTTGAAGACAAAGCCCTTTCTGACACTTATTGTTTACATGAAAAAGTTTTTTTTTTTTGCAAGAAAATTACTTTGAACCCCCAAACATTATATATTTTTTTAAAGCAAATGCCCTACAGATTAAAATGGTGGGTGTTTCATTTTTTTTTTTCACACAGTATTTGCGCAGCGATTTTTCAAACGCATTTTTTGGGGAAAAAACACACTTTTTTAAATTTTAATGCACTAAAACACACTATATTGCCCAAATGTTTGATGAAATAAAAAAGATGACCTTAGGCCGAGTACATGGATACCAAACATGACATGCTTTACAATTGCGCACAAACGTGCAGTGGCAACAAAATAAATACATTTTTAAAAGCCTTTAAAAGCCTTTACAGGTTACCACTTTAGATTTACAGAGGAGGTCTACTGCAAAAATTACTGCCCTCGATCTAACCTTCGCGGTGATACCTCACATGCATGGTGCAATTGCTGTTTACATTTGACGCCAGACCGCCGCTTGCGTTCGCCTTAGTGCGAGAGCAGGGGGCGACGGGTGCTTTTTTTTTTTTTTTTTTTTTTTTTCTTTATTATTTTTTTGCTTTTTTATCTTATTTTTAAACTGTTCCTTTCATTTTTATTTTTTTTTAATCATTTTTATTGTTATCTCGGGGAATGTAAATATCCCCTATGATAGCAATAGGTAGTGACAGGTACTCTTTTTTGAAAAAATTGGGGTCTATTAGACCCTAGATCTCTCCTCTGCCCTCAAAGCATCTGACCACACCAAGATCGGTGTGATAAAATGCTTCCCCAATTTCCCAATGGCGCTATTTACATCCAGCGAAATCTAAGTCATAAAATGCTCGTAGCTTCCGGTTTCTTAGGCCATAGAGATGTTTGGAGCCACTCTGGTCTCTGATCAGCTCTATGGTCAGCTGGCTGAATCACCGGCTGCATTCTCAGGTTCCCTGTTGAGACAGGAGAGCCAGAGAAAAACACGGAAGACGGTGGGGGGGGGGGGGCATTCCCTCCCACGGCTTGTAAAAGCAGTCTAGAGGCTAATTAGCCGCTAGGATTGCTTTTACATGAAAGCCGACCGCTGGCTGAAAAGAATGATACCAAGATGATACCTAAATCTGCAGGCATCATTCTGGTATAACCACTCAAAGTTGTGAATGGCGTACCTGAAGACAAAAAAATGGTTAACAATAAAGCACAGTAAACGGTAAAGTATAAAAAATTGCATACCTGAAAAGCAAACATGATAAAACATAATAACAATAAAACATTGCAGAATAGAATACAGTAAAAAAGAGCAGAACAATAGAGAGAGAGAGAGAACAATAAAACGACAACTATTTTTTTTTATTTTATATATATATATATATATTTTTTTTTTTTTTTTACACTTTTTTTGTAACTAACTTTTATAACTGTAACCGGTTCCAGGTTCGGGTCTCTCAAAATGCGATGGCATCTTGGGAGACCCTGTGAAAGTGTGCCTAGTCTGTGCAATGCTGTACCCTACGCTAATACTCAACTAGTGTATGGTAGCGTTCAAAACATTCACCAATGCAAAGACCAGGATTGTCAGGACAGGAGGGACAATAATAGCGGGTGTCACGCCTATATCCGCGCTAGCTGCAGACACAATATCTTTTTTGGGGGCGTTCGCTGGGTAGGGGTACTCGGGAGGACATAAAGAAAATGCCTCTCATGCAGCCGACTGCATTTGGTTGGGGATGTGAATGGGGGAAGTACGGGTGCTGCAGAAGCGGTGGGTTCCCAATTAGGATTGGCGAATGCAGTAGGAAGGGCACTATGGGCACGACGGGCCTGTGTTTGTCTTTCTGGTGGCAACGGGACACTACTTGTGCTTGCCACCTCACCAGCTTGAACTGCACTTATGGGACTCGCCACGTCACCAAGTGTTACTGCAGTGCTGGTTTGACTACGACCGGGGTGTACTAGGCCGCTGGCGCTTGCCAGTTCACCAAAACGCTACCAAAAAATCTGTTAGCGATCGCAGGGATCAGGCCTGACTCTGCGAACGCTGCAGTTATGCGTTTTAGTCTTTTGTAAGTGACAGTGATCAATCGATACTGCACTTGGGTGGGCTGGGCTGGGCCGGGCGGAGGGGCAAAACGCAGGTGCTAGCAGGTATCTGGGCTGATCCCACTAACACTGCGTTTGTGAGAACCCTAAACTGCTGGGGATGCTAGTATAGATCTGATCGGATCAGATATTGATCCGTTCAGATACTATACCACTAAGGGTGGTGTACGGTGCGTGCGTGGGTGTTAGCGGTACTGGCGCTAACCTGACGCTGCCTGGGGCTGGTGCTTACCAGTTCACCAAAATACTACCAAAAAAACTGTTAGCGATCGCAGGGATCAGGCCTGACTCTGCGAACGCTGCAGTTATGCGTTTAGTCTTTTGTAAGTGACAGTGATCGATACTGCACTTGGGTGGGCTGGGCTGGGCCGGGCGGAGGGGCAAAACGCAGGTGCTAGCAGGTATCTGGGCTGATCCCGCTAACACTGCGTTTTTGGCAACCCTAAACTGCTGGGGACGCTAGTATAGATCTGATCGGATCAGATATTGATGGGTTCAGATACTATACCACTAAGGGAGGTGTATGCTGCGTGCGTCAGTGTTAGCGGTACTGGCGCTAATCTGACGCTGCCTGGGGCGACGCATATCACCGCCGGGCGATCAGGGGGCTAAACCTTTATTCGGTAATAAACGGCGGGTGCCCTGACACTATAAAAAATAAACAAACTAACCAGCGTCAACCGTAACGGTTATACGGTGATCAGTGGTGAAAGGGTTAACTAGGGGGCAATCAAGGGGTTAAAACATTTATTCGGTAGTATATGGGGGTCCCTGACGCTATAAAACGCTGACGGCGAACCTAAATATTTATGTCCCTAACTAGCGTCACCAGCGACACTAATACAGCGATCAGAAAAATGATCGCTTAGTGACACTGGTGACAGGGGGTGATCAAGGGGTTAAAACTTTATTAGGGGGGGTTAGGGGGGTACCCTAGACCTAAAGGGGGGTAATACTCACTGTCCCAACACTAACTGTCACAAACTGACACCAATGCAGTAATCAGAAAAAAAAAAAAAAAAAAACTGCTGGTGTCAGTTTGTGACAGGGGGGGGGGGGGGGGGGTGATTGGGGGGGGATCGGGGTGTTTTGTGTGCCTGGCATGTTCTACTGTGTGTGTGTGTGTGTTGGTGCACTCACATTGATGTCTTCTCTCCTCGGGCCGGAACGGAAATTACCGACCCGAGGGGAGATGACATCATTTCCTTTGCTGCTGTTTAGCATACAGCAGCAAAGGAATGATTCGATTGGCCGGCGGCGATCGCGAGGGGGGGGCCACGAACGGATGGTCTCCCCCTCACCACCGATCGCCGCTGGACAAACGGCGACCGCCTCGGGCACCGGGGGGGGGTCCGATCGGACCCCCCACCCGCGGAAGGCAAATCACGTACACTGTACGTGATTTTGCCTGTCCGTGCCACTTTGCCGACGTACATCGGCGTGAGGCGGTCGTCAAGTGGTTAAAAAATCATTTTAGGCCTGAAGATTACATAAAATCCCCAAACATTATATATTTTCTGAAAGCTGACACCCTAGAAAATAAAATAGTGGTAGTTCCAATTTTTTATTTCACACGATATTACCGCAAAGGTCTAGGAAACACAAAATTTCAGTAAAAAAACAGATTAAAAGTTAATTTTAGTGGGCACAATATTGCAATAAATTACACCATTTTTTGGTAAAATATAAAAGCCGAGGTTGCACCAAGTAAATAGATACCCAACCCTATATTTTCCATAGGTAACTAATTAAAAGCCCCCTATGATTCATCAGTTTAGCATTACGAAGGAAGTTTGGTATTAGAATTATTGTTCTCACGCATGTGCATCGCAATGTACCGTATATACTCGAGTATAAGTCTAATTTTTCAGCACATTTTTTTGTGCTGAAAGTGCCCCCCTCGACTTATACTCGAGTCAAGCACAAAAAAAATTTCATTTTTTCCGAACCGACTTTGGGGCCCCGTATCTCAGGGCCACTTGGTGCTAGGAACCCCAAATTTGGTGTGCAAACCTAGTGGAACTGGTACCATAACATATCCAAAGCTGGGGTTCCTAGCACCAAGTGGCCCTGAGATACGGGGCCCCAAAACCGGTTCGTAAAATGTCATTCTCTGCTGCAGAAAAGTGCTTGACATTTTCTGAACTGATTTTTGGGGCCCTATATCTCGGGTCCACTTGGTGCTAGAAACCCCAGCTTTGGAAATGGTATGCTGCTAGTTCCACTGGGTTTGCACGCCAAATTTGGGGTTCTTAGCATTAAGTGTCCCCGAGATACGGGGCCCCAAATTCGGTCAACTGTGTCCATCTGCAGCAATGTCATTTCGGGACCCTTTGGGTTCAGAGACCCCAAATTTTGGCTGCAGCTAGGGGGCATCTAGGAACCCTTAACTACCAAGTTTGAAGTTCAGGGGACCTATGGCTGCAAATGGGCACAGTGAGGCATGCAAATGGGCACAGTGATGCTGCAAATGGGCATTGTTGACCCTCTTTTCCACTTACAGTAGCTGTGCATTTCTCACCCTCGTCTTATACTCGGGTCAATAAGTTCTTCCCATTTTTTTGTGGTAAATTAGGGCCTCCACTTATACTCGGAACGACTTATACTTGAGTATATACGGTACATTTTCAGGCGTAGGCTCCCTGTCACGTGCATAAATGTGTGGGAGGGGGGCTAAAAAAAATGTGGGGGGTGTGTGTGCTTGTGTATAAAGTTAATTTTTTACAATTAAAAAAGTATATATTTTTTTTACCTAACTTTTTTTTCCATTACATAAAGTCCTCTATGTAATGATTTTTTTTTATGGTGACAGGTTCTCTTTAGCCCACGTTCACATTGGGCCAATTTGGCATGTGTTTTGACATGTCAAATCGTATGCCAAATCAACGCCTGTTGCCGGCAATGGCAAAAGTAGTTCCTGTACTGCTTTTTGTGACTTTGGGGGCGATTTCAATAGACATCTATGCATGAACCCACACATACAGTCAGGTCCATAAATATTGGGACATTGACACAATTCTAATCTTTTTGGCTCTATACACCACCACAATGGATTTGGAATGAAATTAACAAGATGTGCTTTAACTGCAGACTTTCAGCTTTAATTCAAGGGTATTTACATCCAAATCAAGTGAACGGTGTAGGAAGTACAACACTTTGTATATGTGCCTCCCACTTTTTAAGGGACCAAAAGTAATGGGACAATTGGCTGCTCAGCTGTTCCATGGCCAGGTGTGTGTTATTCCCTCATTATCCCATTTACAAGGAGCAGATAAAAGGTCCAGAGTTCATTTCAAGTGTGCTATTTGCATTTGAATCCTGTTGCTGTCAACTCTCAATATGAGATCCAAAGAGCTGTCACTATCAGTGAAGCAAGCCATCATTAGACTAAAAAAACAAAACAAACCCATCAGAGAAATAGCAAAAACATTAGGTGTGGCCAAATCAACTGTTTGGAACATCCTTAAATAGAAAGAACGCACCCGTGAGCTCAGTAACACCAAAAGACCCCGGAAGACCACAGAAAACAACTGTGGTGGATGACCGAAGATTTTTTTCCCTGGTGAAGAAAACACCCTTCACAACAATTGACCAGATCAAGAAAACTCTCCAGGAAGTAGGTGTATGTGTGTCAAAGTCAACAATCAAGAGAAGACTTCACCAGAGTGAATACAGAGTGTTCACCACAAGATGTAAACCACTGGTGAGCCTCAAAAACAGGAAGGCCAGATTAGAGTTTGCCAAACAACATCTAAAAAAGCCTTCACAGTTTTGGAACAACATCCTATGGACAGATGAGACCAACTTGTACCAGAGTGATGGGAAGAGAAGAGTATAGAAAAGGAAAGGAACTGCTCCTGTTCGAAAACATACCACCTCATCAGTGAAGCATGGTGGCGGTAGTCATGGCATGGGCATGTATGGCTGCCAATGGAACTGGTTCTCTTGTATTTATTGATGATGTGACTGCAGCAGGATGAATTCTGAAGTGTTTTGGGCAATGTTATCTGCTCATATTCAGAAAAATGCTTCAGAACTCATTGGACGGCGCTTCACAGTGCAGATGGACCATGACCCGAAGCATGCTGCGAAAGCAACCAAAGAGTTTTTTAAGGGAAAGAAGTGGAAAGTTATGCAATGGCCTAGTCAATCACCTGACCTGAATCCGATTGAGCATGCATTTCACTTGCTGAAGACAAAACTGAAGGGAAAATGCCCCAAGAGCAAGCAGGAACTGAAGACAGTTGCAGTAGAGGCCTGGCAGAGCATCACCAGGGATGAAACCCGGCGTCTGGTGATGTCTATGCGTTCCAGACTTCAGACTGTAATTGACTGCAAAGGATTTGCAAGCAAGTATTAAAAAGTGAAAGTTTGATGGATGATTGGTAATCTGTCCCATTACTTTTGGTCCCTTAAAAAGTGGGAGGCACATATGCAAACTGTTGTAATTCATACACCATTCACCTGATTTGGATGTAAATACCCTCAAATTAAAGCTGAAAGTCTGCAGTTAAAGCACATCTTGTTTGTTTCATTTCAAATCCATTTTGGTGGTGTATAGAGCCAAAAAAATTAGAATTGTGTCGATGTCCCAATATTTATGGACCTGACTGTCAAATCGCCCCCGAAGTCGGACTGCATTGCCGGTTTGAGATCGACTGATTCAGCTGAACTCGCACAATTTCAAACCTGCGTCAGTGTGAACCTAGACTTAATGAGATAATCCAGGGCCTAAAACACTCTACATGTCTCCCCTGTGCTCCACTGATGTGCACTGCATTACGTTCTTTCACGACCATGATGGCTGAGGAAACTGTCAACGGGGACCCAAAAGTGACATCACATTCTCCTCCCCTGCCTCCTCCACCGGGAAGCACCCGCTGTATACATAGCTGGGGGTGTGGGTAGCATTTTGGCGGCTGCCCAGGTGCCAGGATGAAACTTCTTGTTGCCATTGGCGATAGGGCTGAAACGATTAATCGATAAAATCGATAATAATCGATAATGAAAATCGTTGTCAACGATTTTCATTATCGATTAGTTGGTCTGCGAACGGCACGCAACATCTTCCCTGCCTTTCAGACCCGCCTCCGTCCGAGTGTTCCATTCCCCTGTGTAAAAAGCCAGCGCCGCTGTATACATCTCGTAAGCGGCTCTCATGTGACACGTCCGCCTCTCTCCTCCTCTCTGCTGACGTCAGCGCGGTATTCTCAGCCACGCTCGCTTTGCTGCCTCGAGCGAGAAGAGAGAGAGAGGAGAGAAGAAGCCGGTCACGTGAGCGCTGAGCTGCGATAAGGTAGCAGCTTGCTCATCATCTTAGTATTTATGGGAGGACAAGTGCCCCATCACGGGTGTTCCGGGGGGGGGATAGTGTCCCAGCATTGCCCCACCATTGCTGCTCCTTGGGGGGGGTAGGTAGTGCCCCATCATTGCTGATGCTGGGGGGGATAGTGCCCCATCATTTCTGTTCCTGGGGGGATAGTGGCCCATAATTGCTGTTCCGGGGGGGGGGATAGTGCCCCATCATTGCTGATGCTGGGGGGATAGTGCCCCATCATTTCTGTTCCTGGGGGGATAGTGGCCCATAATTGCTGTTCCGGGGGGGGGGGGATAGTGCCCCATCATTGCTGATGCTGGGGGGATAGTGCCCCATCATTTCTGTTCCTGGGGGGATAGTGGCCCATAATTGCTGTTCCGGGGGGGGGGGGGAATAGTGCCCCATCATTGGTGTGCTGGGGGGGGATAGTGCCCCATCATGGGTGTGCCTGGGGGGGGATAGTGCCCCATCATTGGTGTGCCTGGGGGGGATAGTGTCCCATCATTGGTGTGCCTGGGGGGAATAGTGCCCCATCATTGGTGTGCCTGAGGGGGGAATAGTGCCCCATCATTGGTGTTCCTGGGGGGGGAATAGTGCCCCATCATTGGTGTTCCTGGGGGGGGAATAGTGCCCCATCATTGGTGTTCCTGGGGGGGGGAATAGTGCCCCATCATTGGTGTTCCTGGGGGGGGGAATAGTGCCCCATCATTGGTGTTCCTGGGGGTGGGGGGAATAGTGCCCCACCATTGGTGTTCCTGGGGGTGGGGGGGAATAGTGCCCCACCATTGGTGTTCATGGGGATGGGGGGGAACAGTGCCCCACCATTGGTGTTCCTGGGGGTGGGGGGGAATAGTGCCCCACCATTGGTGTTCCTGGGGGTGGGGGGGAATAGTGCCCCACCATTGGTGTTCATGGGGATGGGGGGGAATAGTGCCCCACCATTGGTGTTCCTGGGGGGGAATAGTGCCCCATCATTGGTGTTCCTGGGGGGGGGGGAATAGTGCCCCGTCATTGGTGTTCCTGGGGGGGAATAGTGCCCCATCATTGGTGTTCCTGGGGGGGGGGGATAGTGCCCCGTCATTGGTGTTCCTGGGGGGGAATAGTGCCCCATCATTGGTGTTCCTGGGGGTGGGGGGAATAGTGCCCCACCATTGGTGTTCCTGGGGGTGGGGGGGAATAGTGCCCCACCATTGGTGTTCCTGGGGGGGAATATTGCCCCATCATTGGTGTTCCTGGGGGGGGGGGGAATAGTGCCCCATCATTGGTGTTCCTGGGGGGGAATAGTGCCCCATCATTGGTGTTCCTGGGGGTGGGGGGAATAGTGCCCCACCATTGGTGTTCCTGGGGGTGGGGGGAATAGTGCCCCACCTTTGGTGTTCCTGGGGGGGGAATAGTGCCCCATCATTGCTGTTCCTGGGGGGGGGATAGTACCCCATAATTGGTGTCAGACCTCTCCCACCCACACTCTGGTCTGGAGCCACCATCACTCCTTCCCACACTCCGGTCCGGTTCCTCCAGCCTGCTATGGTCCGCTCCCTTGCCCCAGCCCACTCCCCCCTTTTGGGTCTGGTTCTTTGTCCAACCAAGCTCCCTTTCTATTGCAACCCCCTCTGGTCCGGTTCCTCTCCCACATGCCTCTCTTCCAAACTCCCTCCCAACCTACTCCCTCTAACGCTTGGTCTCCAAACTAGCGAACTCCCTCCAACCCTCCAGTACGGTCCCCCCCTCTCCCATTCAGGGCCGGCCCCCTCACTGCATTGTCAGTAATCAATGAGGAATTTACTTTAATAGTTATGTTGTGATGCAGTTTGAGTGTAACACTCAGTTTTGTCATTATTATTTTAAATAAACTATTTTTTATTTTTTTTAATGATTTTATCCGATTAATCGATTAATCGAAAAAATAATCGGCCGATTAATCGATTATGAAAATAATCGTTAGTTGCAGCCCTAATTGGCGACCTGGCGCTTGATGTTTTTCGAGCCCTGAAAATCTGATATTTCCTATCGTACATCACAGGACACAGAGCCATAGTAGTTACTATGTGAGTTATAGGCCATCTTCAGGTGATGGACACTGGCACGCCCTATATTAAAAAGTGCACTCCCTATATAACCCCTCCCACTGGTGGGAGTATCTCAGTTTTTTCGCCAGTGTCTAAGGTGTTGGTCACGAGTGAAGATGCGCTGTGCTGAGCTCCACTGGAGCAATCCTTGCTGGGGCTAGCCATGCAGCCGGATCCATTCAAAGTGTCTTTTTTGGCCAAATTGAATGGTACCCAGGCTTCGTATCCGAAGAAACGAGGTCTTGCCTGTAACGCTTCTCTTTTAGAAAGCTGGACCCTGGGATCCAGTACTTTTTGGTATTAAGGCCATAAAGTTTTTACTGGCGGAGGTGCTATTACAGGTCCAGGATTATGGGTTTCCTCTAGGATCCCCAGTTCCTGAAGGTTTAATGGAACCCACTGTGAAGGGTGAAGATTGGGTCTGTTGGTTTACCACAGAAAACCCTGCGGCGGAAAAGGTAAGTGGAGTTTTCTAAGAAATGTTTTAAATTTTCTTATGAATGTCTCCTTTAATTTAACTTCTGTCGTGCCTATGTGTCACCACTGGGGGCTGTATTGAGCACTCACCGTCTCATGCTTCTCAGAAAGCTCACGCTGTGTCTTGAAAGCTGCAGATGCTTCTTCCTCCGGCCAAAGAGCAGACCTCTGGTAAGTCTGGGGGGGTTCCCTCTCCCCACCAGACGCCCCTTGTGCTGGTTTTCTTCCCCTCTTCAGTGGGGAAGGAGCGCTGAAGATTTAAAAAAAAAAAATGGAGCGAACGGCACACCGCTTGGCAGATTCCAGACCCCCCCCCTTGCCATTTCTGCTTCTCTCCCTTGATCCCATAGGATCAAAAGCCCACGCTCATGCGGGAAAAAGCTATTTTTAAAAAAGAGGGGAAGGGCCGTAGGTGACGCGCGGGGGGGGGGGGGGGCAGAGCTTGGCTCGGCGTTGGCGTCCTCCAACATCCAGCGCAGGAAGGTATGTTTTTAAAACTATAAGACTTTGGTGACACGGGCATTTCTTTGACACATTTACTACTGCATCAGGCTGAGCATTAATAGCAGTGACAGAGCTGGACTATTGCTCAAGCAGTGGATGCATTCCTTCTGATAGTACCTCTGCTTTGTGCATCATGCTATGCTCAGAAGGGGGGTGAAAAACTTCTCAAAACGGGCTCTAGAAAGACATTTACAGGTCACATGGAAGCCTAGATCCATCCCAGTAAAGATGGCATCCTCCCCTGAGAGTAATATGGCTGGTCAGAGTGAGCCATCAGGAGGGGCAAGTGTTGCAGCTGCTCTTAAACACTGCAGACCCTGTGTATATTTCTAAGGAGGTTTTTTTCTTCAACCATTTTAAGTTTGAAGCAAAAGATTGATGCTTAATCGCATCCCAGAATGGGACCAAGCGTAGCAGGTCCCCGTCCATTGCTCAGGACCCTCTTACTGAGGAACATGGAGCAAGAGATGACAAATTTCTTTCAAAGGACCAGGAAGAGGCTAATGTCTCCTCTTCCGAAGAACCTGACATGGAAGTGTCAGGTTCACAGGAAAGGTTGCTGGGTACAGTCTCTCACTGAATTGGTCCGCTCCACATTTTTACTGCCAGTAACGCAGTCAGTGGATGAACCCACTTCTGGTTTGGGTTCACTAAAATCCCCCCAATCTGATTCTTGTTTTTCCTATCCATTCTTGGCTAAGGAAGCTAACGTATTCTGAGTGGGAGCACCCAGATAAAGTTTTTTCCTCCGAAAAAGTTTTCAATACTTTATACTATGGGGAATTCCAGCAATTGACGCTGCTATATCCTCTGTAAACATGACTTGTCCTGTAGACAATGCTCATATGCTAAAGGATCCAACAGATAAGAAGTTGGAGTTCCTTTTTTTTTTTTTTAAAAAACAAAACTATATTTCGCTCGCAGGTTCAGTCAGCGATGGCAGCGATCGAAGTATCTTAGTCCTTATAGGACCAGTTTATAAAGATACTCCAGATCAGCAGGCCCAGGATTTGGCCGGGATATCAGAAGCGTTGTGTTTTACAGTAGACGCTATGAAAGATTCTATTCTGCAGGCCTCACGGCTCATGCTAGGGCTGGTACATGTGCGTAGAATCCTATGGTTGAAAAATTGGTCAGCCGAAGCGCCATGCAAAAAGCTCTTGGCTAGTTTCCCTTTTATGGTGAACGGTTATTTGGAGACGATCTGGATAAGTATATCCAAAGAATTTCTAATGGGAAAAGTTCCCTTTTACCGGTTAAGAAAGTTTTTTCTTTTAAACGTGCTTCTTCTCCATTGCCAGGGGCATCAGCTTCCAGGCAGTCACGACAGCCTCCACCGTCAGGTTTAAGAGGTAAACCTCAGGGTCAGTCCCAGGGTCAAAGGAGGATCTGGGGGAGGAAACCCACAAAACAGAATATTAAAGCCTCCTCATGAAGGGACGCCCCCGCTGGCTTAAGTGGGGGAAGGCTTCTACAGTTTTCAAGGGTCTGGCAGGAACAATGTCAGGACAAACGTTCCCAGAGATCCAGTGAAAAAATAAGTCCCTCTTTCTAGCTTGGTCATCTCTTGTCTCAAAGAGTGGTATCAATAGTCCCTTTGGAAGAAGCAAGGTTTAGGGTTTTATTCAAACCTGTTCACGGTTCCAAAACCAAATGGGGATGTCAGACTTATTTTAGGTATCAAAGATCTAAACCGGTTTTTGAATATCCGTTCATTTCGCATGGAGTCAATCCAATCAGTAGTCTCCATCCTACAAACTTCTGCTCTGGACTTTCCAATGCATTTATCCCCCGATGTGCGTCAGAGCCTCAATTGGTGGTTGATATCCAAGAATCTTTCTACCAGTTACCTGGAAGGTGGTAACAACAGATGCCAGCCTTCTGGGCTGAGGAGCAGTCCTTGAAGAAGCATCTGTCCTAAGGAAATGGTCCAAATCAGAGATGACCTTGCCCATCAATATTCTAGAGATTTGGGCAGTACGCCTGGCCCTCGAGGCCTGGATGCCCAGACTACGGAATTGTCCTGTCAGGATCCAATCTGACAATGCAACAGCTGTGGCCTATGTCAATCACCAAGGGGGCACGAGAAGAGATGAATCATATTCAATCTTGGGCAGAAAACAACATTCCTTGCCTATCAGCAATTTTTCATTCCAGGGATAGAGAATTGACAGGCAAGCTACTTGAGTCGCCAACAATTGTTCCCAGGAGAATGGTCTTTTTACCCCGACATCTTTCTTTCAATATGTCAAAGATGGGGAATTCCGGATGTGGATCTGTTTGCGTCCAGGTTCTACAACAAGATAGACAACTTTGTGTCAAGGACAACGGATCCGATGGCATACGAAACAAGTGCCTTGGTTTTTTCGTGGGATCAGTTTTTCACTGATCTATGTATTCCCTCCTGTTCTGCTGCTTCCACGCCTTCTCGTAGGATCAATCAAGAAGGGAAGGAGGTGATTCTTGTGGCCCAGGAGATCTTGTTTTGCCGAGGTCATAAAGATGGCGGTAGGGGACCCTTGGACCCTACCACTATGGCCAGACCTTCTCTCGCAAGGTCCGGTATTCCAGCCTACCTTACCAACGCTAAAATTAGCAGTTTGGCTATTGGGACCCACATTCTGAAAGATCGTGGGCTGTTAGTTTCAGTAGCTTCTACTTGGTTAATGCTGGGAAGCTGGCCTTCAGAGTCCTATAATATAGAATCTGGAAAGCGTATGTCTCCTAGTGTGAATCCAGGGGTTGGCACCCCAGGAAATATGTCAAAGGTAGGATCCTTGAATTCCTACAGATAGGATTAGGAATGAAGCTGGCCTTGAGTACTATCAAAGGCCAGATGTCGGCATTATCGTTTTTTTTTTTCAACGACCACTTGCTTCACTCTCTCTGGTTCGTAACTTTGTTCAGGAGGTAACGCGGATTAAACCTCCAGTTTGGTTACACCTGAACCCTTGGGACTTAATTTTAGTCCTGTTTAGCTTACAGAAACAGCCAATACGACATATTCCCTTAGTCCTCTTGACGGGGAAAAAATTTTTTTCTTAGTTTCCATATCTTCTGCAAGAAGAATATCAGAGTGGGCTGCTCTTTCTTGTAAATAGCCATATTGGTTTATTTATAAGGATGAGGTTGTATTGCGGCTTCATCCTGAATTCCTACCGGGTTTTCATTTAAACCAGGATATTGTTCTGCCTTCATTTTTTTCCAGAAACTCGTTTCTGTGGAAGAAAGGTCACTACATTCTCTTGATGTGGTGAGGGCAGTCAAGTTCTATTGAAAGTGACCGCTCAGATTCATAAAACAGATGTTTTGTTTGTGTTGCCAGACGGTCCTAAAGGAGGACAGGCAGCGTCGAAATCTACCATCCCTAAATGGATTCGTCAAGTGATTGTGCAAGCTTATGGTGTAAAGAGGAGAATTCCTCCTTTTCATATTAAAGCGCACTCCACCAGGGCTGTTAGTGCTTCTTGGGCAGTGCATCACCAAGCCTCCATGGCTCAGATCTGCAAGGCCGCAACTTGTTCTTCAGTCCATACATTTACCAGATTCTATCAAATAGATGTAAAAGATCATGAGGATATCGCCTTTGGGCGCAGTGTACTGCAGGCTGCAATATGAGTCCTCTGATCTCTTGGTGTCCAACTTTGTTGTGTCTCCCTCCCTTCAGCTGGCATTGCTCTGGGACATCCCACATAGTAACTACTATGGCTCTGTGTCCCGTGATGTACGATAAGAAAATAGGACTTTTATAACAGCTTACCTGTAAAATCCTTTTCTTTGAAGTACATCACGGGACACAGAGGTCCCTCCCTTCTTTGGTATGCATGTGTATTGCTTTGCTACAAAACTGAGGTACTCCCACCAGTGGGAGGGGTTATATAGGGAGTACACTTTAGGGCATGCCAGTGTCCATCACCTGAAGGTGGCCTATAAGCCACATGGTTCTGTGTCCCGTGATGTACTTCAAAGAAAAGGATTTTACAGGTAAGCTGTTATAAAAATCCTATTTTGTGGTATGGGGTTCTTCAGCACATACTGTACATCACAAAGTAATGGTTTTTCCACTTTATTACAGTAAAGCGGTTTTACTGGAAAGCAAAATTATATAAGCCAAACTCTGACTATCCTGTTCTTGGTTAGTGCCGTGTGTCATAAACTTCTGTATCACATTTAATAAATTCTCTTCAAACAGCGCCACACCAGGATCAAGTCACTTACTCTGCACTAAGCTATTAAATTAATTATGTTGTATCCCAGTATTCAGCGCCATTGTCTTAGGGGGATACACATGAATAATTGTTGTATTTTTGCCTGTGGTAAGGGCTGCTATTAGATGTTGCTTTGATTGAATAACTTCTAGTTTCCAAATCAGCAAAAAGGAAATGTGGATCTTCTTTATTAGGCACAATAGCTTGTTTAAGGACCTCTGCCTGGCAGCGGAGGTCATGGTACTTCCACATAAGAACCTGAAGGAGAAGCTGAAATGGCAAAATGTGCAGCTGAAAAATGTCTCAAGTCTACAAAGGGCATCGTTTGCAAGTTGAAATGAACAGACTTGCCTTATTTCAAATCATTAAGGAAAACAAAGTCTGTTGTAATTGCAGGCTTTAAAATCACGATTACATACACTTACAACCACACAGGTTGAAGCTCCGGCAATTTATCTTGTAAACAGCAGGAAACTAATGTATGTAGTCAAGAACTGTTATTCTTGAAAATGTGTTGCTGTTGCAGCCTTGCTTTTGCTGAAATCATATTTCATGAGTGAAAACAGATACATTTTAATGACAAAATCTGTATTTATAAACTCTCTTCTTTTTCATACATCATGGGACACAGAGTCAGGCTAATATTCAATTCCTGCTGGGTTATACTTTATCATCAGGTGAATGGACACTGGTAGACCAAAGGCAGTGAAGGGCCTTCGCGGCCGTAAAGGGTGAACGGCCTTCACGGCCGTGAAGGGTGAAGATTGGGCCCTTAGTTTCTAAGTGGCCCTGCGCCTGGACGGGTGATACCCCTTTATTTTATTATTGTGGGGTGTCCCAGTGATTGTAACAATCAGTCAAGTTAGCTAAAGGCTGGACACCTGTGTGCGGTGACCATACGGGGGAGTTCTGGGCTAGCTGTGGGTGTTTGTAAAGTGTACATTTTTTGCTTGTGTCTGGCTGTTTTTTACCTGTATGATGGTGCATGATCGGTGCGTCATTTCGTCTTGGTTCGCCTTGGCGCACGTGCGTTTGCAAGAGCACCGCTGGGCTCAGCAGTTTGTTTGGCGGCCATGGCGCACGCGGCTTCACCGCACATTGCCATAGCCTTTATCTGGGCGCATGAAGATTTGCATCGTACGCGAATACAGTCACGCCTGCTTGCCGGGACCGCGCACTAATGCATAGAGCATTCCGGCGCACACCCAGTTTATTTAAGCTGTGCAGGCCAAACATGTGCTGCTTCCAGAAGGCAGCTGTGGGACACAGAGCAGGCTCTAAACAGACACTTGCAGTGGTTATTTTTTCCTTTCCTGGGTCACGCGAGTCACCAGATGTTACTTGGCAGGCTAAAGGTGCTTAGCAGGATTGTTGCATAGGGGCTTGGTGATCCCTATTAAAGGGTCTCCCTTCTGAGGTGTTTTAACTACACCCAAGTACTCTTTGTTTGCAGGCATTGAATGTCTTCCAAAAAGAGGTGTGGGAATAACACCATAGGGAAGGGCACACCTACGTCATCAGTAGTTACTGATGAACCTAGTGTTGTATCCCCTAAAAGACCAGAGGCTCCCGGGCAATCTGTGCCGCTGCGCCTATCTGGTATTGTGCCTACAGTCAATGCTGCTGCTTCACCCTTTTTCACCAAGGATGAACTGTCCTCAGCCCTAGCTGGATTAGAGCACAAGATTGCCAGCATGATTGCCTCCATCCCGCAGGGTGGCAGGAAGCGTGACAGATACCCCTCCCCGGAGTCTCCTACTCTGGAGCAGGAATGGGTTGAGGATGGAGAAGAGCTTAAAGCTCAGGATTCGGTGGAGTGCCCGGCAGATGAGTCTGCTTCCAAGTAATCTGGACAAGAAGATATCCAGTCGATGTCTGCCTCTCAGTCGCAGAGGCTTTTGATCCTGACTCAGTGTATGTATCAGTGTATCAGCAGTGTATGCTGATTGCCAACATCCTGACAGGACTTTTTTGCCTCCTAAAAGGTTTTCCCTTTTATATCCCATGGAAAATGGAACATGCCAGCCGTATATACAGCAGTCTCTTCCTTAAACAAAAACTTAACTTGTCCGGTAGATAACGCACGGGGCTTGAAAGACCCTGTTGACAAGAAATTGGAATTATTATTAAAAGCTTCCTTTTCCTTGGCCAATTCAGCTATTCAGCCAGCTGTTGAGGGAATTGGTTTTTGCCAGTCCGTAAAGGATCAGGTCAAACGGCCTGATAGGCCTAACCAGGAGGATAATCTGCCTGAAAGTAAGACAGATATTCCTCGAGCACTGCGTTTTGCTGTTTATGCTTTAAAGGATTCAATACAGCAGGTTTCTCATCTGGCTCTCTTGTCTGTACCTATGCACAGACTTTTATGGCTTAAGAACTGGTCAGCCGAGCTTCCTTGTAAAAGTTAATTGGCTGGTTTCCCATTTCATGGGAAACTTTATTCAGTGATCACTTGGACAAATATATCCAAAAGATTTCCGGAGGGAAGAGTTTGCTACTTCCTGTGAAGAAAAGCACCAAACGTCCCTCGTTTAAAAACCCAGGCACTGCTACCTCAAATGTCTTGGCATCAGGGTGGTTCCGCCACCAACAGGGTGCTAGGGCCAGGGGCAAGCCGCAAGGCCAGGGCCAAAAAAGGCCCTGGGTCCAAAATTCTTCTAAACCCAGCACCAAGCCCTCTTTTTGAGGGGATGCCCCCACTCCATCGGGTGGGGGGAAGGCTGCTACACTTTGCGGACATTTGGAAAACAAGAATTGAGGACGAGTGGGTCACCATAATTTCCAGCGTTTCCTCGGATGCTCCAAAAAGAAACATATTCTTTCAGGCACTACATCATCTAGTGCATCAAGGAGTGATTGTAGAGGTTCCTGTATTCGAAAGGGGCACAAGGTTTTACTCAAACCTATTTACGGTTCACAAACCAAACGGGGACACAAGGCCCATTTTGGACCTAAGGTCCCTGAACAAGTATCTATTGATACAGTCCTTTTCGGATGGAGCTTGTCCACTCGGTAGTAACCTCACTTCAGAGGGGAGCCTTTTTAGCCTTCATCGATATAAAGGACGCATACTTACACGTACCCATCTTTCAGCCTCATCAGAGGTTCCTACGTTTTGCACTAGAGGAACGTCACTTTCAGTTTGTGGCTCTACCCTACGGGCTTGCTATAGCTCCCCGGGTGTTCACAAAGGTCCTAGCACCAGTACTGGGTCTTTTAAGGGCCCAAGGGATTCTGGTGCTCGGGTATCTGATGGTGGAGCTTCAGGACTGCCCCATCAGGGTTCAGTCTGACAATGCCATGGCAGTGGCCTATATAAACCACCAAGGCAGTACCAGGAGTCGTTCAGCTCTGAAGGAGGTGAATTACATACTAGCCTGGGCAGAGGGACGTGTGCCAATGATATCGGAAGTCCATATCCCGGGAGTAGAGAAATAAAGAGCAGCCGCCAGCAGATCTACCCGTGGGAATGGTCCCTACACCCGGAGGGGTTCCAGGAAATTTGCCAACGTTGGGGATGGCCAGAGGTCGACCTACTGACATCCAGGTTCAACAACAAGCTACGGCAGTTTGTGTCTCAAACAAGAGATCCTCTGGCAATTGGAGCAGATGCAATGATAGTTCCATGGAGCCAGTACTCCCTGGTTTATGCGTTCCCTATGATCCCTCTCCTTCCACATTTGTTGCGCAGGATTCAGAGAGAGGGGGTTCCAGTCATTCTGGTGGTATCAGCCTGGCCCAGAAGGCCCTGGTTCCCGGAGATTGTGAGACTGACGATAGACGGGCCATGGGCGCTTCCACATCGTTCCGATCTACTGTCTCGAGGTCCTATATTCCACCCCAATTTACAGTCTCTAAATTTGACGGCATGGCTATTGAAGTCAGGGTGTTGAAGGACCGTGGCATCGCGGGATCAGAAGTGTCCACCCTAGTGAATGCTAGAGAAGCTGTCACTAGGAAGTTTTATCATAAGGTCTAGAAGACTTACCGTATATTGCTTGGTGTGAAGCCAGAAAATGGCATCCTCGGAAATATGTGGTTGGGAGAATTCTCTCTTTTCTACAGTCAGCTGTGGAAATCAAATTGGCTTTGAGTACAATCAGAGGTCAGGTTTCGACCCTATCAGTATTCTTCCAAAGGCCTTTAGCCTCCCATTCACTGATCCGAACCTTTATGCAAGGGGCAACTCGCTTGTTTTCCCCCCCATTAGGTCACCTATGAGTCCTTGGGACTTTAACTTGGTGCTGTCTGTGTTACAGAAACAACCATTTGAACCTATTAAGAAAATTCCATTAGACTTGCTGTCACGCAAGCTAGCCTTCCTGATGGCTATCACCTTGACCAGAAGGGTGTCTGAGCTGGTGGCCCTTTCATGCAGGGAACCGTACTTGATCCTTCACCATGACAGAGTCATGGTTACGACCTGTTCCATCCTTTTTGCCAAAGGTGGTGTCGGCCTGTCATTTAAATCAGGATATTATTTTGCCTTTTTTTTTCTCTCAGCCTGGTTCAGTGGAAGAGAGACGACTGCATTCTTTGGACGTTGTCCGGGCAGTCAAGGTTTTTTTTTTTTTTTTAACATAAAGTTTATTAAAGTTTTCAGACAGACAGAGTATAAATCACATTACATTATCAGTTAGCATAGTCATTAAGCAGTAGAACAAACTGTTGTGCACACACATCATAATAGCAAGTGTAGCTGTAATTACAATAGTAAGTAACCGCTTGGCATTTGCCGTATTACTCAAATGGGACCTGAGATCTCGAGGGCAGGGGAGAGAGGAAGGGGGGGGGGGCCCAAGGAAGGAATAAAGGGTAAATAAGGATAGGGAGAGGAAATGGGGGGGGGGGGGGGGATGGGCAGGGGGGGGGGTGGGGGGGAAGGGCGGGTCTCTCCAAGTCTGACGCAGCGCTTGATCACTGTATTTAAGTTAGAGATTTACACTGTTCGCACAAGAAAGTGACATTGAGGAAGGAAGGAGAAGGCGATATAGCAGCTAGTTAGTGTTATTCTAGGGTTAAATGTTTCGCCTCAACCCAACTGGCCCAAATCTTATCGAATTTGCGTGGGCAGTTCCTGCCTAGATAGGTTAATTTATAGAGGGGCAGGGCGGCATTTATCAGGGACAACCAGACCTTTTTTGTGGGGGGTTGTGTCTGATTCCACTGAAGAAGAATAGCTTTCCTTGCGTAGAAGGACGTATAAAATACAAATAATTTCTTCCTCTGGGGGGCTTCAAGGAAATCACAAATACCCAAGAGAAGTGGGATGGGACTAAATGGGACCGTGAGCTCACCTATAGAGTTAATCTCGGACAGGACTTCCCTCCAATATCCCTCCACCACAGGACAAGACCAAACCACATGAATGAAGTCTGCACCATCTGCACCACATCTAGGACATACCGCCGATCTACCTGGGTTAATTCTCGCTAGACGCGCAGGGGAGTAGTAGGCCCGATGAAGAAACTTTAGCTGAGTGTATCTGTCTCTAGCTGAGATCATCAGGGGTAAGTATTGTTGAATCCCCTCCTCCCAGTCCTCGTCCGTCAGGTTGGGGATGTCATTCTGCCATGTTGTGTACAGTCGTGAGACTTTAGAGGTATCCAGGACTACCAGCTTATTATAAATGCTAGAGAGCGTACCTCCGTCTAGATCCTGCAGCATATTTTCTAAGTCAGATAGCTGTATATCTATCCCATTAGGGAATTGGGACCGAAATGCATGGCGTAGCTGCAGGTACCGGAAGAACATGTGGTTTGGTAAATCTCTACTGTGCTTTAGGTCATCAAAAGTAAGTAGCTGCCCTTCGGAGACGATGTCACCCAGGGTTGTGATTCCATACCTGATACACAAACTTGGGTCAGGGATGGAAGCAAAGTGGGACAAGCGGGGGTTACCCCACAGTGGGGTCAGGGGGGACCGCGCATTCGGTGTCCCCATCTTTGAGGCCACAGTATCCCACACCTTGATTGTCGTCCTCATGGGCGTATTCACCCGGGGGCCGGACTTGGGGCCTTTATGAATTAAGACATTGAGCTCCTCATGCGAGCCCAGTATTGCCGCCTCCAATTTAGACGCAGGGTTCATCGGTACTTTGGACAGCCACCACTTAATAGTAACCAGGACTGCTGCCCAGTAGTATTTTATGAAACACGGTAGGGCCAAACCCCCCAAAGTGACTGGTAGTTGTAGCGTTGATTTAGCTATCCTAGGCATTGCTCCCTTCCATACAAAGGAGGTAATTATGCTATCTAGTTTGTTAAAGAAAGAGACTGGCAAAGGTACCGGAGTATGCCTAAAAAGGTAAGTGAACTTGGGCAGGACGGTCATCTTAACCAAATTCACTCTACCCACAAGTGTGAGCGGAAGATTCTTCCAAACTGCACACCTATGGGACAGTTGGGACACCACCGGGGTCAAATTCAGAGGAATAAACTGCTTTAGGTCCCTGTGGATCTCCACCCCCAAGTATCTGAACTGAGAGACCCTTTGAAGCTGTTCATCTGGGGGGGGGGGATCGGTGCCAGAATGGAGCGGGAATAATATAGATTTACCCCAATTTATACAGACCCCTGAGTATTTCCCATATTCGTTGATCACCGAGAGCGCATTCCGCAGGGAAATGCCATCGTCCCCGAGATATAAGAGTGTGTCGTCTGCATATAATGATATTTTTTCATGAAGGGGGCCTATAGGAATACCCCGTATCGCAGGGTCAGACCGAAGGAGGATTGCCATGGGTTCTATAGCGAGTGCAAAAAGCCCCGGAGACAGGGGGCATCCCTGCCTCGTACCCCTACTCAGAGAAAAGGGCGCAGACAGGACAGTGCCCGTGCGGACCCTTGCCATCGGACTCGCATACACGGCCCTGACCCAGGAGACAAAGACCGGACCAAATCCGAACCTACGGAGGACCTCCCACAGATACAGCCACTCGATGGAGTCGAAGGCTTTCTCTGCATCCAGGGAGGCCACTACCGCAGGGCAGTCGTCTCCCGCCCCCGAGGCCAGGACCGAGTAAAGTCTACGAAGATTGATGTCTGTACCCTTGCCAGGCATAAAGCCCGACTGGTCCTCATGGACCAAGGTGAGAATCACCTCATTTAGGCGTCTGGCAAGGATTTTTGTCAGTATTTTAGCGTCCGAGTTAAGGAGGGATATTGGTCGGTATGATGAGCAGAGCTGAGGGTCCTTGCCCTCCTTGGGAATCACTATTATAATGGCTTGGGCCATGGAGGAGGGAAGGGCCCCCTCCTGCAATGTTTCGGTGATCATGTGGTGCAGCCTGGGTGCCACTGCCTCCATGTTTTGTTTATAAAATTCTGATGGGAATCCATCCAGCCCCGGAGTTTTACCTGTCTGCATTGATTTTAGTGCAATCTGTACCTCCTCCAGGGTGATCGGTGCCTCCAAACCCTCTCTTGCTGAAGAGGAAAGGACCGGGAACGACACTCTATTTAGGAACTCAGATAGTTCTTCCATTGTGTAGTTCACCCTGGAGGAATACAGCTCAGAGTAGTATTTCACAAAACTAGTATTGATTTCTCCCGGGGCAGCCACCACAGTCCCGTCCTCTCTCCTAATTCTCGCTATAGCGGAAACTGAAGACTGCTCCTTAGAGATCCAGGCCAGCAGTCTTCCCGTTTTATCCCCCTGTTCAAAAATTTTTTGGGTTTGGGCCAGTTGGTGTTTGTTTACCTTGGCCACTCTGAGCAGCATTACCTCCCTATATGCCACCTTCATGTCCTGGCCTGTTATGGGATTAGCAGTCTGAACATATCGGGTCTCAAGGGCCTGGGCATTGGCCTCCGCCTGCTCCAGTGTGATCAAGTCATTTTTGCGTTCAGTGGCAATTGATGAGATATAGCAACCTCTAATATAGGCCTTAAATGCCTCCCACACATTCCCCGGTGAAGTGGTGCCTGCATTTAGAGCCCAGAATTGGTTAATTAGAGTGTTTATTTCAAACTCGATAGTGGGGTGTGTGATCCAGAATTTCGATAGGCGCCAAATTCTATCTGCTGCCGGCGTTTTAGTTTGGATGCAGCAAAGTAGCGGTGAGTGGTCTGATACACCTCGCGGGAGCATGGTGATATCCTGCATTTTGGGGAGCATAGTGGCGCTTGCGTACAGGAGGTCGATACGGGATAGCGAGTTATGCGATGAGGAGTGGCAGGAGTACATGCGATCTGAGGGGTGCTTCCAGCGCCATACATCTACCAACCCGAACACCTGCGCCCATCTAGAGAGGGCCGATTCTGTTTGGGAGTCTGATGATAACTTATCCAAAGAAGGGTTGGGCGGGATATTAAAATCTCCAACTAAGACTACATTGTCTGTAGGAAATTGTGTCAATTGCGAAGCAATAGATTGGAGGAGGGACATATTAGCTGGGGGTGGCAAATACACCCCAACAATCACCATTTCAATCGTGTCGACCAGCATATGGAGCATCACATATCGTCCCTCCGGGTCCAGTTTTACCCCCAGAATCTCACAGCCCAGGGATTTGTGTATCAAGATGCTAACCCCACGAGAGTAACTCGAGTGGGAGGCATGATAATGATGCCGTACCCAGGGGCGTTTAAGGCTCATAACTTTGCTTCCCACTAAATGGGTTTCTTGAAATATGCAAATTTGGGGATTGTATTTTTTAATGTATTCAAAGACCAGGGAGCGCTTAATTTTATTGTTGAGACCTCTGACATTCCACGATAAAATTTTTAATGGAGCCATATTATAAAGAAAAAAAGGGGGGGGGGGGATAAGTAGCCGGAGATCCCTGTGGGCAGGACCCGGAGAGACTGACACGCCCCACGAGGCTAGAGTCACGAAGGGCCTACCAGCCCCTAGTAGCCAGCATAGTGTCATGGAGCACCACATGTTATTCTTACTTAGCAGTGTTACACTCTGTCCGATCAAATATGAGCAAACTAAACAAATACATAAAAAAGAAAAAGAAAAAGAAAAATTTGTAGAACTAAACCAAAAACATAAAGCCCCACCCAACCCACCCCACACCCTGATAAACATATCTCAGGGTGTCCGTGTACCCGAACTTATCCCAACAAACACTTATAGAACTATAGTGTAGGAAAGAATCCTGTGGGGGAAGTGCGCAAGAAGGAGCACACTCAGGACTTCCCTCCCTGAAAGCGGAAGCAGGACACTCCGCCAACCATTATGTCTGGAGGCTTACATAATATTAAACCAGGTATATAGGAACATATCTCATTAGAATAGTAGTTCACCTAGATAGGAAGAAATCTATTCAGGACACTCATTGTTTTACACTTAGAACAAGCTAAGGGCACAGACTTAGTTGCTAATTAACCCCATGACCACAGAGTAGGTTTTGCAAAAATAGAATAGTAATTCCTCTAGATAGGAACAAGCCTATGCAGAACACTTATAGTTTACGCTTAGAACAGGCTAAGGGCACAGACTTGGTTACTCAGTAGCCCCTTGATAACAGAGCAAGTTCTGCACAGATATAATAGTACTGCACTTGAAGAGGAACAAATCTATTCAGAATACTTATATTTTTTCACTTAGAACACGCTAAGGGCACAGACTTAGTTACTAATCAACTCCGCGAAAACAGAGTAGGTTTGCAGAAATAGAAAAACCAATTCACCTAAATAGGAACACATCTATTTATATCTCTTATTGTTTTACACTTAGAACACGCTAAGGGCACAGACTTAGTTACTAATCAACTCCGCATGACAGAGTAAGTTTCATAAAGATAACTAAAACTCAAAATATGAATGGAAGATGAGTTCTTCCCCGTTTTTATCAAAGTGCATCCCCCCTCCAATTCCCCTGGAGAGCCACAGTGTGTGACCGTGAGTCCCTACGTAGCCATAGGTCCCAGCTTGAATCATAAAAGCATGCATAGTTACATGTGAGTTTCACAACTGCTGAGTCCAAGGACCAAAATCCATCCCTCATCTCTGCGGTTGAGCATCACAGGGAGAGGAGCTTTGAGCGAAAGTCCCACCGGAAGACATAGGAGGATCCTCAGCTTTGGGTTGCAGGGGTGGCAGGGCGCTGGAGACGCACAGTAGATCCGGTCATGGCCGCCCGTCCCCGCCCCACTCCAGAAAGTACCAAGGAGACAGTTCAGGATACGGGGGAAGAGAGCACCACCCCCGGACACTACATAGTCCCTCTGCCTCTCCGCATGAGTCGTGACAGTACTCTCGGGCAGTCAAGGTTTATCTGTCTAGATCTGCGGAGATCCGAGGATCAGACTCCTTTTTTGTTTTACCAAAAGGACCCAAGAAGGGGCAGGCAACTTCCAAGGCTTCCATTGCCAATTGGGTCCGTCAATTGATCATTCAGGCCTACAGTCTGAAACATAAAGATCCTCCCTTTAGGATGAGAGCTCATTCTACCATGGGAGTAGGAGCCTCCTGGGCTTTTCGTCATCGGGTATCTGTGGCTCAGATTTGTAAAGCTGCTACCTGGTCTTCAGTGCATAAGTTCACAAAATGTTATCAAGTGGATGTTCGAGAAACCGAGGAGTCGGCTTTCGGCCGCAGTGTACTGCGGGCTGCCGTATAAGTTCTGATGGCTATTGTTTGGTAGGGTGTCTCCCTCCCCTCAAGGTTATTTCTCTGGGACGTCCCAGCAGGTAATGAATATTAGCCTGACTCTGTGTCCCATGATGTATGAAAAAGAAAATAGGATTTTTACGTCATGCTTACCTGTAAAATCCTTTTCTTTGAGTACATCATGAGACACAGAGATCCCTCCCCTCTTTTCTGAGGATTTAAAGCTTGCTACAAATCTAAAGTACTTCCTGTATGGAAGGGGTTATATAGGGGATTACTTAATGATGGAGTATAACCCAGCAGGTAATGAATATTAGCCTGACTCTGTGTCCCATGATTGTACTCAAAGAAAATGATTTTACAATCCTCGGTTTCTCGAACATCCACTTGATAACAATTTGTGAACGTATGCACTGAAGACCAGGTAGCAGCCTTACAAATTTGAGCCACAGATACCCGATGACAAAAAGCCCAGGAGGGCTCATGAGTACATCATGAGACACAGAGATCCCTCCCCTCTTTTCTGAGGATTTAGAGCTTGCTACAAATCTAATGTACTTCCTGTATAGAAGGGGTTATATAGGGGGTCACTTAATGATGGAGTATAACCCAGCAGGTAATGAATATTAGCCTGACTCTGTGTCCCATGATGTACTCAAAGAAAAGGATTTTACAGGTAAGTATGATGTAAAAATCCTATTTTTTCTAGTTTGCTTTGTCTGTTTAGACAGATTTGTGAATTGTTTTCTTTTTGTTTTATGCGACAGATATGTGATGATTTTTAGGTGACAGGTTCTCTTTATTGAGACATGCAGGGTCTGAAAGTCCCTGCATGTCTCCTCTGTGCTCCACTAAATGTTTTGCAATGCAGATCACATTGCAAAACATTGCTTCCCTGCTGTGCTAGCCGGGGAAAGTGACAGTCTTTTTCCAGAACACAGCAAGAAGGAGGGGAGCAAATGTGTGTCTGCTCTTCTCCCTCCCCTCCTTCTGCCGGCACCCGCTATGTCAGTCCCGGGCTCGAAGATGGGCAAGCAAAGCCCGGAACACATGGCAGGGTGTGCACGTGCGCCAGTACCGGGGGTGTGTGTAGGAGACTGCCAGTCAGTTTTACACACAATCCCAGTGGTTGCAGCCACTGGATTGTGTGTGAAACCCCCAAACAGACCTGGTAGCAAAAGAGTTAAAGTGCACCTAAACCTAAAACAAAAATGTAATATATTACAGCTTAGATATGTGGTGGGTTCCTTTAGATTTCTTTATTGAGATAGTTTCTTCTTTTCTTTTTTGCCTGCTTTTTCTCAGCAAATAACAGATGTCTGTCTCTTTGCGGCTACTCTAAATTTCTCACGGTATTAAATAAAATAAGCTTTTAGGACTTCAAAGACATCTTCATCTCTCAAACGAAGCCCCAGATTGCAGTAAAACTCAACTCCAATCCTTCCCCACTCAGACTAAAGAAAAAAGTTTTGGCTGGACATAACCTTTTATTGCTCAAAAGCCCCGTGGTGTTAAAGCTCAGATAATACAAAAGGCATCTTCAGCAGGAAGTGGCTGGTTCTATCAAAATCTCCCCTCTGTTTATATGAAGAATATACAAAACCTTTGTATTAACCACTATTTGGGTTGCTTAATGTCTGATTAGAAGAAAACACTGAATTCAGACATTCAGAAACCCTCCTTGACAATGGTTGCCCTGTGCATTTAAATATGGCTGCACACAGGCACTTCCTACTACTGTTACCGGCAACACAACAAAAATCGGCCTAGCCCCGACCCCCATCTAGACGTCATAGGCTCTCATGAAGAAGCTTCTAAAAAAAAAAGTATGCCACCAATGCTATAAGAAATAAAAAAAAACAATCATGGGGGAGCTGGGAGAAGGTCCAGTGCACATATACAGTATTGCTGTGCAGGGCTTTGAATCGAGACTGTCAGCAGTGGATCCAACTGTTATTTTTGTGATTATTATATTATTATGATTGTGGTACAGTATTTTAAAGTGGTTCTAAATGCAGAAGGTTTTTTTTACCTTTTATGCATTCTATGCATTAAAGTAAAAAAACCTTCTGCACGCAGAGGCTCTGTCTGCTCTCTCCCTCCTCATTGGCTCAGACACAGCAGCAGGAAGCATTAGCTTTGAGCACAGTTTCTAGTTGAAATATTTATCGTATGTCCACTGTCCAGCCATACCCTCGGATCTTTACTTACCTTGGATTGATGTCCAGATTTGCAGGTTTTGTATACATTTGTATGGCTTTGTACAGTGGCAACTTTATTGAACATTGAATATTTATGCATCTAGATTGTTTTGTGGTTTTTTAATAATTGCATTTTATATGTCTTTTCACTAAATAAAATAATTCTTTTGTAAATTACTTTGTATTATTGTGCCTAAAAAGTCCAAAGTCCCCTCCCATGATTTCTATGCACTATTTCTAGGACGTGGCACTTAGCTACTAGCCATGTATCCACAGTACCACTCTGTGTTGTGATACATCTTTATGTTTAATAAACCTGAGTATAAACTAGTCTCTCACTTTCCCATCAAGCTGTGCTCACTAAATGAGATAAGCCATTTGCAAAAAATAGGCATTGCCAAATTTGGGTAATGATATTATCACTATCCCTGACTTAATTGTTTACGTTGAGCCCTGTGCCGAAAGTCTGCATGCCCACCCCTTGTACTGGCGTACATCTGTAACCAGCTCAAAGTTGGTTACAATTGCTGCTACTTTTGTAATCTGCAAACTGGTGGTACTTCTTCAAGAAGCACAGTGGCTAAGTGGTTAGCGCTTCCGCCTAGCAGCACTAAGGTTGATCGGTTTGAATCCCAACCACGACACTACCTGCCTGGAGTTTGCATGTTCTCCCTGTGCCTGTGTGGGTTTTCTCCAGGTACTCGTGGTTTCTTTCCACTCTCCAAAGACATGCTGGTAGCTTAATTGGCTTCTGTCTAAAGTGGCCCTAGTAGGTTTCTGAATGTGAATTAGGGACCTTAGATTGTAAGGGACCGATGTGAATGTGAAATATATATGTAAAGTGCTGCATAAATTGACCTCGTTATACAAGTACCTGAAATGCATAAAAATCTACTGTTGCCATAGCAATAGGTTCTTAAAGTGGCAGTAGTTAGAGCTACTTGAATTTGTTGCCCATGTGTCTGACTTAGACACTGTGATAGTTTGCTTGGACATACTGCTTGCTCTAATATATATTTCTGTCCTGCATGTACTACCTGTTAGAACACATCTTTAGCATAGTTTGAAATATCTCAAACCTGGAGAAGGAACACTTATGCTAGTTATTTTTTCACTAGCCCCGTTGTAAATGTTTGCCTCTCCTTAGAAAATAGTAATACCCGTCGTCCTTTTTTTTTTTTATAGAGATATTATGTATTTAGTAACAGCAAAACTGTGTACAGTCTACATATGCTCAAATAACACTTTTTGCCTAATTCAGTGGGGTAAACATTTGTTCTTCTGAGAAACGAACATTATTAAAGGAACCAGAGGGCACCTTTCTTGTCTGCTGCTTACATAAACATAAATCTTTTGGCTCAGCTAAGCATTCTTATTGCGTTAAAGAGCTATGGGGGAGCAAGAAAGCAACAATGGCCTTCATCGTCAGCAATATTTATCTCAACGAGGAACAATAGGGATGAGGATTCGTTCATGTGTGATGCATTGACATTCATTCTACTGCATTTTTCAGTTCAGTTTAAAAAGTATAAATACACCCAAAAATGACTGGAACCACTGTGTTCTATGTTGAACAGGCATTAAACTTCATTAATGAATGTATACTTCTGTCTGAGCATGGACATGGATGATTGTTTCCTCTAGTAGACTGTTATCCAGTGTTTATGGGCAGCTTATTTCCGCAAAGATCCGCCTGAATGCAAAACTGTGTAAGGTTGAGTGGCCTTACTAGTCCATGGAGTTGAGCCTTGTTCAGTTCAAACTCTGAAGTTGGTAAAGATCTGCAAGGCATTAAAGTGCCATATATGTGCATAAAATCTGTAGATTTTCTTTACATGGTATAGGGGGAACCATAAGCAAATGTTCAGTGTTTATGTGTTTAACCACTTGACGACCGCCTCACGCCGATGTACGTCGGCAAAGTGGCACGGACAGGCAAAATCACGTACAGGGTACGTGATTTGCCTTCCGCGGGTGGGGGGTCCGATCGGACCCCCCCCCGGTGCCCGAGGCGGTCGTCGTTTGTCCAGCGGCGATCGGTGGTGAGGGGGAGACCATCCGTTCGTCCCCCCCCCCCTCGCGATCGCCGCCGGCCAATCGAATCATTCCTTTGCTGCTGTATGCTAAACAGCAGCAAAGGAAATGATGTCATCTCTCCTCGGCTCGGTAATTTCCGTTCCGGCCCGAGGAGAGAAGACATCAATGTGAGTGCACCAACACACACACACACAGTAGAACATGCCAGGCACACAAAACACCCCGATCCCCCCCCGATCGCCCCCCAATCACCCCCCCCCCCCCCTGTCACAAACTGACACCAGCAGTTTTTTTTTTTTTTTTTTTTTTTCTGATTACTGCATAGTGTCAGTTTGTGACAGTTACAGTGTTGGGACAGATACTGTTACCCCCCTTTAGGTCTAGGGTACCCCCCTAACCCCCCCTAATAAAGTTTTAACCCCTTGATCACCCCCTGTCACCAGTGTCACTAAGCGATCATTTTTCTGATCGCTGTATTAGTGTCGCTGGTGACGCTAGTTAGGGACATAAATATTTAGGTTCGCCGTCAGCGTTTTATAGCGACAGGGACCCCCATATACTACCGAATAAATGTTTTAACCCCTTGATTGCCCCCTAGTTAACCCTTTCACCACTGATCACCGTATAACCGTTACGGTTGACGCTGGTTAGTTTGTTTATTTTTTATAGTGTCAGGGCACCCGCCGTTTATTACCGAATAAAGGTTTAGCCCCCTGATCGCCCGGCGGTGATATGCGTCGCCCCAGGCAGCGTCATATTAGCGCCAGTACCGCTAACACCCACGCACGCAGCATAACCTCCCTTAGTGGTATAGTATCTGAACGCATCAATATCTGATCCGATCAGATCTATACTAGCGTCCCCAGCAGTTTAGGGTTCCCAAAAACGCAGTGTTAGCGGGATCAGCCCAGATACCTGCTAGCACCTGCGTTTTGCCCCTCCGCCCGGCCCAGCCCAGCCCACCCAAGTGCAGTATCGATCGATCGATCACTGTCACTTACAAAAGACTAAACGCATAACTGCAGCGTTCGCAGAGTCAGGCCTGATCCCTGCGATCGCCAACAGATTTTTTGGTAGCGTTTTGGTGAACTGGCAAGCGCCAGCGGCCTAGTACACCCCGGTCGTAGTCAAACCAGCACTGCAGTAACACTTGGTGACGTGGCGAGTCCCATAAGTGCAGTTCAAGCTGGTGAGGTGGCAAGCACAAGTAGTGTCCCGCTGCCACCAAAAAGACAAACACAGGCCCGTCGTGCCCATAGTGCCCTTCCTACTGCATTCGCCAATCCTAATTGGGAACCCACCGCTTCTGCAGCGCCCGTGAATGTTTTGAACGCTACCATGCACTAGTTGAGTATTAGCGTAGGGTACAGCATTGCACAGACTAGGCACACTTTCACAGGGTCTCCCAAGATGCCATCGCATTTTGAGAGACCCGAACCTGGAACCGGTTACAGTTATAAAAGTTAGTTACAAAAAAAGTGTAAAAAAAAAAATATATATATATAAAATAAAAAAAAATAGTTGTCGTTTTATTGTTCTCTCTCTCTCTATTCTCTCTATTGTTCTGCTCTTTTTTACTGTATTCTATTCTGCAATGTTTTATTGTTATTATGTTTTATCATGTTTGCTTTTCAGGTATGCAATTTTTTATACTTTACCGTTTACTGTGCTTTATTGTTAACCATTTTTTTGTCTTCAGGTACGCCATTCACAACTTTGAGTGGTTATACCAGAATGATGCCTGCAGGTTTAGGTATCATCTTGGTATCATTCTTTTCAGCCAGCGGTCGGCTTTCATGTAAAAGCAATCCTAGCGGCTAATTAGCCTCTAGACTGCTTTTACAAGCCGTGGGAGGGAATGCCCCCCCCCCCCCCCCACCGTCTTCCGTGTTTTTCTCTGGCTCTCCTGTCTCAACAGGGAACCTGAAAATGCAGCCGGTGATTCAGCCAGCTGACCATAGAGCTGATCAGAGACCAGAGTGGCTCCAAACATCTCTATGGCCTAAGAAACCGGAAGCTACGAGCATTTTATGACTTAGATTTCGCTGGATGTAAATAGCGCCATTGGGAAATTGGGGAAGCATTTTATCACACCGATCTTGGTGTGGTCAGATGCTTTGAGGGCAGAGGAGAGATCTAGGGTCTAATAGACCCCAATTTTTTCAAAAAAGAGTACCTGTCACTACCTATTGCTATCATAGGGGATATTTACATTCCCCGAGATAACAATAAAAATGATTAAAAAAAAATAAAAATGAAAGGAACAGTTTAAAAATAAGATAAAAAAGCAAAAAAATAATAAAGAAAAAAAAAAAAAAAAAAAAAAAAGCACCCCTGTCGCCCCCTGCTCTCGCACTAAGGCGAACGCAAGCGGCGGTCTGTCGTCAAACGTAAACAGCAATTGCACCATGCATGTGAGGTATCACCGCGAAGGTTAGATCGAGGGCAGTCATTTTTGCAGTAGACCTCCTCTGTAAATCTAAAGTGGTAACCTGTAAAGGCTTTTAAAGGCTTTTAAAAATGTATTTATTTTGTTGCCACTGCACGTTTGTGCGCAATTGTAAAGCATGTCATGTTTGGTGTCCATGTACTCGGCCTAAGATCATCTTTTTTATTTCATCAAACATTTGGGCAATATAGTGTGTTTTAGTGCATTAAAATTTAAAAAAGTGTGTTTTTCCCCAAAAAATGCATTTGAAAAATCGCTGCGCAAATACTGTGTGAAAAAAAAAAATGAAACACCCACCATTTTAATCTGTAGGGCATTTGCTTTAAAAAAATATATAATGTTTGGGGGTTCAAAGTAATTTTCTTGCAAAAAAAAAAAACTTTTTCATGTAAACAATAAGTGTCAGAAAGGGCTTTGTCTTCAAGTGGTTAGAAGAGTGGGTGATGTGTGACATAAGCTTCTAAATGTTGTGCATAAAATGCCAGGACAGTTCAAAACCCCCCCAAATGACCCCATTTTGGAAAGTAGACACCCCAAGCTATTTGCTGAGAGGCATGTCGAGTCCATGGAATATTTTATATTGCGACACAAGTTGCGGGAAAGAGACAATTTTTTTTTTTTTTGCACAAAATTGTCACTAAATGATATATTGCTCAAACATGCCATGGGAATATGTGAAATTATACCCCAAAATACATTCTGCTGCTTCTCCTGAGTACGGGGATACCACATGTGTGAGACTTTTTGGGAGCCTAGCCGCGTACGGAACCCCGAAAACCAAGCACCGCCTTCAGGCTTTCTAAGGGCGTGAATTTTTGATTTCTCTCTTGACTGCTTATCACAGTTTCGGAGACCATGGAATGCCCAGGTGGCACAAACCCCCCCCCAAATGACCCCATTTTGGAAAGTAGACACCCAAAGCTATTTGCTGAGAGGTATAGTGAGTATTTTGCAGACCTCACTTTTTGTCACAAAGTTTTGAAAATTGAAAAAAGAAAAAAAAAAAAGTTTTTTCTTGTCTTTCTTCATTTTCAAAAACAAATGAGAGCTGCAAAATACTCACCATGCCTCTCAGCAAATAGCTTGGGGTGTCTACTTTCCAAAATGGGGTCATTTGGGGGGGTTTTGTGCCACCTGGGCATTCCATGGCCTCCGAAACTGTGATAGGCAGTGAAGAGTGAAATCAAAAATTTTCACCCTTAGAAATCCTGAAGGCGGTGATTGGTTTTCGGGGTCCCGTACACGGCTAGGCTCCCAAAAAGCCCCACACATGTGGTATCCCCGTACTCAGGAGAAGTAGCTAAATGTATTTTGGGGTGCAATTCCACATATGCCCATGGCCTGTGTGAGCAATATATCATTTAGTGACAACTTTGTGCAAAAAAAAAAAAAAAAAAGTGTCACTTTCCCGCAACTTGTGTCAAAATATAAAATATTCCATGGACTCAATATGCCTCTCTGGAAATAGCTTGGGGTGTCTACTTTCCAAAATGGGGTCATTTGGGGGGGTTTTGTGCCACCTGGGCATTCCATGGCCTCCGAAACTGTGATAGGCAGTAAAGAGTGAAATCATAAATTTACGCCCTTAGAAATCCTGAAGGCGGTGATTGGATTTCGGGGCCCCGTACGCGGCTAGGCTCCCAAAAAGTCCCACACATGTGGTATCCCCATATTCAGGAGAAGCAGCAGAATGTATTTTGGGGTGCAATTCCACATAGGCCCATGGCCTGTGTGAGCAATATATCATTTAGTGACAACTTTTTGTAAATTTTTTTTTTTTGTCATTATTCAATCACTTGGGACAAAAAAAATAAATATTCAATGGGTTCAACATGCCTCTCAGCAATTTCCTTGGGGTGTCTACTTTCCAAAATGGGGTCATTTGGGGGGGTTTTGTACTGCCCTGCCATTTTAGCACCTCAAGAAATGACATAGGCAGTCATAAACTAAAAGCTGTGTAAATTACAGAAAATGTACCCTAGTTTGTAGACGCTATAACTTTTGCGCAAACCAATAAATATACGCTTATTGACATTTTTTTTACCAAAGACATGTGGCCGAATACATTTTGGCCTAAATGTATGACTAAAATTGAGTTTATTGGATTTTTTTTATAACAAAAAGTAGAAAATATCATTTTTTTTCAAAATTTTCGGTCTTTTTCCATTTATAGCGCAAAAAATAAAAACCGCAGAGGTGATCAAATACCATCAAAAGAAAGCTCTATTTGTGGGAAGAAAAGGACGCAAATTTCGTTTGGGTACAGCATTGCATGACCGCGCAATTAGCAGTTAAAGCGACGCAGTGCCAAATTGGAAAAAGACCTCTGGTCCTTAGGCAGCATAATGGTCCGGGGCTCAAGTGGTTAATTTGCTCTTAAAGTATTCTTTGTTAAAATGCCTGTTACTGGTTTGCCTAAGCTCTTTAGAAAATTAAACCTAACATAGAGGGGTTGATTTAATAAATATGTTAACTCTGCAAAGGAATTTTCCTTTGTGAATGTTGTAAATCTTCTCTTTGTAAAGTATACTCAAGGAAAATTAAAGAAACAAAATATAGTTTTGGATTGGATGATGGAAATCAGCAGAGCCTTGGCCCTCAATAACTAAGCTAAGAAGAAATTCAATTTCAACGCGAAAATTCCAGTTGCAACATGAACTAGCCTATTTGCCTTCTGTAAATCAACCCCATGATGTAGCTTTTGTAATGATTAAGAGCCCTTTCACACTGAGCCGCAGGCCACGTTAGCGGTGAAGCACCGCTAGTTTTAACGGCCCTTTACTGTCCTTTTATCGGCGCTAGCGGGACGCTTTTAACTCCCGCTAGCAGCCGAAGAAAGGGTTAAATGCGCTCTAAAAGTGCCACTGCCGAAGCGATTTGCAGGCGCTTCGGCAGCGGTGCCCATTCATTTCAGTGGGCAGGGGTGGTGGAAGTCCACCGCCCCAAAGATGCTGCTTGCAGGACTTTTTTTAACATCCTGCCAGCGCACCGCCTAGTGTGAAAGCACTCGGGATATCACACTGGGGCTGCGGAGAAGGCGTTTTTCAGGTGCTTTACAGGCACTATTTTTAGCCCTTTAGTGCCTGAAAAACGCCTCAGTGTGAAAGGGGTCTTAGAGCTATTTGAATTACTTTTGTACGTGTGTGTGTGTGTGTATATATATATATATATATATATATATATATATATATATATATATATATATATATATATATATTATTGTCAAAAGTATTGGGACGCTTGCCTTTCTACGAAGATGAACTTTAATGGCACCCCAGCCTTAGTCCATAGGGTTCAATATTGCGTTGGCCCACACTTTGCAGCTATAACAGATTCAACTCTTCTAGGAAGGCTGCCCACAAGGTTTAGGAGTGTGTCTATGGGAATGTTTGATCATTCTTCCAGAAGCGCATTTCTGAGGTCAGGCACTAATGTTAAACTAGAGGGCCTGGCTTGCTGTCTCTGCTCTAATTCATCCCAAAGTTGTTCAATGGCGTTTAAGGAGAGGACTCTGTGCAGACCAGTCAAGTTCCTCCACCCCAAACTCGCTCATCCATGTCTTTATGGACCTTGCTTTGTGCACTGGTGTGCAGTCATGTTGGAACAGGAAGAGGCTATCCCCGAACTGTTCCCACAAATTTGGGAGCATAAAATTGTCCAAAATGTCTTGGTATGCTGACACCTTAAGATTTCCCTTCACTGGAACTAAGGGACCAAGCCCAACCCCTGGAAAGCAACCCCAACACCATAATCCTTCCTCCACCAAATTATTTTGACCAGTGCATAAAGCAAGGTCCATATTAGACATGGATGAGCGAGTTTGAGGTGGAGGAACTTGACTGGCCTGCACAGAGTCCTGACCTCAACCTGATAGAACACGTTTGGGATGAATTAGAGCGGAGACTGCGAGCCAGGCCTTCTCGTCCAACATTAGTGCCTGACCTCACAAATGCGCTTCTGGAAGAAATGGTGGGCCAACTCAATATTGAAACCTATGGACTAAGACTAGGATGCCATTAAAGCTTATGTGTGTGTGTGTAAAGGCCGGTGTCCCAACACTTTTGATAATATAGTACATGTGTGTGTAGAGATATATATATATATATATATATATATATATATATATATATATATATATATATATATATATATATATTATTTATTTATTTTTTAATACGGTTGGCCAGTTTAATAAGTATTTTAATTTAGGCTTATAATGCAGATTTTTTTTTTCCTTGCTTAGTTAATTTATTTGTTGTTTCAATATTTTTGCCTGTTGTTATTTTCTTGGTTAGGTTCATGAACCACATGAAACATCACTTGGAACTTGAGAAGCAGAGTACAGAAAGTTGGGAAAACCACACCACCTGCCACCACTGTTATCGCCAGTTTCCAACTCCCTTTCAGCTGCAGTGCCACATTGAAAGTTCACACACGCTCTATGAATCCACAAGTAAGATCGGAGGGCTCTACTCTGTGTTATAGATTTGTGTGATTCATCCATTGGTGTTCGTATCGTTATTAAAGCTGACAAGAGTAAATTTAATTTCATGCTCAGCAGTCGTTGTAATGCACTTAATTTTCCAATTAACACAAATCTGCAAATTGTTATCAGCTTGCACCTTTATTTTGAAAGAGCTATAATGTGTACTGAATTGACCCTATAAAAAATCTAAATGTCAATGAAATTTGGAGCTTTTTTTGGTGTAAGCCCTGGTTCACAGTACAGCGATTTTGGCATGCTATTCGACATGTCAAATCGCATGCCAAATCGGCGGCTATTGCCGGCAACAGCACCGTCCGATTCGGTACGGCCTTGCATCGATTCCCAAAAGTAGTTTCTGTATTATTTTTGGCAACTTCGAGGTGCAATTTCAATAGATATCTGTGCAGAAACCCACACAGATGTCTCTGAAATCGCCTCCGAAGTCGGGACTGACATGCGGGAATGAAATCGCGCGAGTTCAGCTGAACTCGAACGATTTCATTCCCGCTGTCAGTGTGAACCTGGGCTAAAGCTAGAAATGTGTCAGTGCAGTCAAATGTTTATTACATAGTTTTAAAAGAACCATCATTGCCTATGTATTTTTGCCCAAATCTGGAAAAGCAGCATAATCATGTTAAATTGTATTTTACCCATAAAGTATAAAAACTAAGCCAGGTTGGATCAAAAACCTAATTAATTGTAATTGTACAGTTTATTTTCTCTTATGTTTTCCCAACCCCTGCAGAAAACTCTTGGTTCTGGAAGGCACGTGCAGCTAAAGACCTCTGAGCTGTGTGAGAGCCGTGGTTTTTGCAGAGTGGTCTAACTTGCCCCCTTACTGACTGCAGCGCTGTAGTGATGACGACTGCACACTCATGCCAGGAGTAGGAGTTTTCTTTTTGGTTTGGGGAAATGTAAAAAAAAATTTAAACAGTAAGACAATTTAGTACTTTCCGTTTTGATCCAACCTTGCTTCATTTCTATAATTTTTGGACAAACTACATTTGTGTTTTTTTAAGAGAGTTACACCTTTTGCAAAAAAATTAAAAAAATGCATCCATAATTCAAAAGTGTGCATTTATTATAATTTTCTTGCATTTGAGCCAGCAAAGCATTTCTATTGTGTTCAATGAATAGTGAGTGCATTGCTCGGGTTCCTGACTACTATTCCTCCAGCTTTGGTCCATACGGAGGTACAGAATTTTATCTATAGAGCTAGAGGAAGTATTGATGGACTACAAGTGCATTGACTTCATGGCACTAATGTTCCATTGAGAACTACGAGTCCCTATGCCAGATGGGACTTGTAGTTTTTTCTTCCATAACTCTGTGAATAAATTATGTGGCTGTGTGGCCAGAGCTATGCATAGCTGTACCAAATTCAAATTTGACAGGAGCCAGTGTGAAAGAAGAACCTCCCGATCCTGAAAGTTTTTTTTTTTTGGGGGGGGGGGGGGGGGGGGACTATGCATGCTAACCTTCCTTCATGTTATATCCTAAATATGGGTGTAACATGAAACCTGGTCAGAAAGGTGGAGTTTTTAAAGCTGACCTCTGTATAAGTTTACTTGCATCCCCTTTACCCCCATCTGTTTCATTGCTGGCAAGTGTGAGGAACACCGAGTCTATCATCAGCTCATCATGTACGTAAAAACCTGACTGTACAATGTTTGTACAACCAAATTTGCATTGGCAAAGCACAGATTCCATTAAAAGTATAACTAAAGCCAAAAGTATTTTTTTTAGTTTTGGACATTGTGGAGATGGATTAGAATACCTGTCAGTTTTTATTGCTGTCTGTTTCCCCCATTAAGGAGATTCCCCCTCTCTATTTGTCCTGTTTACCATTATAGTTTAGCCCAGGTTCACACTGATGCGGGTTAGAAATCAGCTGAACTCGCCTGATTTCAAACGGGCAATGCAGTCCGACTTCGGGGGCGATTTGACAGACATCTGTGCGGGTTCATGCACAGATGGCTGTTCAAATCGCCTCAGAAGTCACCAAAAATATTACAGGAACTACACTTGGAAATCAGTGCAGCGTCGCACCAATTCGGACAGTGCTTTTGCTGGGAATAGCTGCCGATTTGGCATGCGATTTAAGATGTCAAATCGCATGCCAAATCAGCCCAGTGTAAACGTGGGCTTAAAGTAAAAGAAAAAGCCCAAATTTTGGGTTGTCCCCAGAAAAGTAATATATGGGAAATCTTCCAATGGGGACACTAATTCTGGGGACCTGGGGGTCCCCAAGGAAATCCCTTAATTTGCAGGGATTTCCTCACACTGCCTGTTTTGCTATGGGACAGGAAGTGAAGGGAAATCTCCACAATGGGATACAGGTGGCCTATAAATATCTGACAGGGGTTATAAACCTCCCTTGCTCTATCCAATATAGAAAAAAAAATGTTTGCTTATAGTTTTACTTTAAGTTAAATTGCATCTGGTATGCTTAGTGCTCAGCTTCATGATTGTAATATAGGATTGACAACTTATATTGTCATTTCTGACCCTGTATCCAGTAATGGACTCTACACATCACTGTGTTTGAAATATAACAAATATGACCTTCGACAGAATAATGTCCCGTACACATGGTCGGACATTCCTACAACAAAATCCTAGGATTTTTTCCAACAGATGTTGGCTCAAACTTGTCTTGCATACACACGGTCACACAAAGTTGTCGGAAAATCCGATCATTCTGAACGCGGTGACGTAAAACACGTACGTCGGGACTATAAACGGGGCAGTAGCCAATAGCTTTCATCTCTTTATTTATTCTGAGCATGCGTGGCACTTTGTGCGTCGGATTTGTGTACACACAATCGGAAATTCCGACAACGGATTTTGTTGTCTGAAAATTTTAATGCCTGCTCTCAAACTTTGTGTGTCGGAAAATCCGATGGAAAATGTGTGATGGAGCCTACACACGGTCGGAATTTCCGACAACAAGGTCCTATCACACATTTTCCGTCGGAAAATCCGACCGTGTGTACGGGGCATAAGACTGGGTTCACACTAGTGGGAATTTGATGTGGGTTTTCCCGCATCCAATTCGCATGTCAGGAGACTGGGACCGGCTCTCTATGGAGCCAGTTCACACATCCCAGGGACGCCTGCGGAGCGGTTTGCAGAAGAGTCCTGTGCGTCTTCTGGGCCGTTTCAGGTCCGAATCCATCCAAAAATTCGGGCCTGGTTCATCCCTGAAACTGAGAGCAGGGACGCACCAGACCCCTGCTGTGAGCCTCTCCGCACAGCAGTGTGAACCCAGCCTGAAGTGATTTGTTTGGTATTTTAGGAAGCATAAGGGCGAGTTCACACTGGAATGCACAGCTGCCAAGGCTGTAAAGTGGCTGCGGAAAGGGACAGTGTGTCAGATTCAGTGCATCATATGGCTCCCTTTTTGTTTTTTTTGTACGAATTTTATTTGAACTGTACAAGCAGCTTAAGCTGCAAAGAAGTGTACACATACCAAGGCCACAATTTGACATGCAGCACACACAGTTGCAGCATGGTGGTGCAGTTTTTTAGGGGGTTAAAACAAGTAAGGATGAGGCGACTTATCAATACCTGGCCTCCTGTGAAACATTCTCTGAAAAGTAAACCACCATGGATTGCTCTTAAGCGGGCAAAGCTTGTGTGAACTAGCCTTTGGTTAGGTGTGCTTGTTTGGTATTTTGGTAAACTGGCCCTTAGTTACGTGTGCTTGCTGGTAATTCAAATACAAATAAGTAAGATCAAACAAAACAGAGATTTGCTGAATTTATATTCTACACAAGCAAGATTCTTAAGGCTGGGTTCACACTGCAGCACTCTCCTGCTCACAGCAGGAGTCCGGTGCGTCCCCATTCACCGTTTCAGGTCCGATTTAAGCCTGAAATCTTGGCTGAATTCAGACCTGAAACGGACCAAAAGACACACAGGACTCCTGTGCAATTCGCACCAGAGCCGATGCGGAGATGTGTTAACCGGCTTCATAGAGAGCTGGTCACAATCTCCTGCTATGCGAATTGGATGCGGAGAAACTTGCATCTAATTCGCAACAGTGTGAACCCAGCCTTACTTCGAGACTATGCTACATTTTCTGTTTGTTCCTGAAACAGCATCTCAAATTATTATTTTTTCTTCATCTTTATTTTCTTCAGCCATGTGCAAGATATGTGAATTATCATTTGAATCTGAGCAGGTCCTGTTGCAGCATATGAAGGATAATCATAAGCCTGGAGAAATGCCATATGTTTGCCAGGTAAGAATAATTAGACCTTTTAGGTTGGTGTGTTTGTTAGTATATGTGTGAATATATACCTTTTTAAATGCTTTCACAATACTCTGTGATTCTGATAATCTGCAACTCGTCAATACTACATTAGCTTGTGGCAAGCACTAAAGGCAGAACTAAAAGTGAACCTATCATGTCTGTTCAGGGTAAAGTATCAAGCTTAGTGACTGCTTGTGTCTGAACTCACACAGGGCTAAGAACCCAATTCCTACCCCTTGGCAGCCCAAGCTTTTATTACTGTGATTTCAGATTTTGATACGATATACGAGATTTTGGTTGCGATATCCTGACCGGACGTCACATCACGGTGATCGTTATTGCGGTGTGTCAGTCTGACACATTAGCTGGTTGTTAAGAAGCGGGGCGGTATGCCGGCAGCCGCAACCCTTAACAACGGATGACTCCTCAGCTGTCAGAGGAGTTCTCCACTGACAGCTGAATGTAAAAAAAAAAAAACATGGCCGGCAAAAACAAATTGTGGGAAAAAAACGGCGTGGGCCCCCTCCCCCCAATTCATACCAGACTCTTAGGGTCGTGTTTTAATAGAGCAATTGCAGCACTTACCTTCTGCTCTGCTTCTTTTTTTTGATGCTCTCCTAGAACATGTCATGAGACAAATTTCACAGAATGACCCTAAACTGCAGAGGTGATCAAATACCACCAAAAGAAAGCTCTATTTGTGGGAAAAAAAAGGACATCAATTTTATTTGGGTACAATGTTGCACGCCCGCGCAATTGTCAGTTAAAATAACGCAGTGCCGTATCAAAAAACATGACCTGGTCATTAAAAGGGTAAATCCTTTCGGGGCTGAAGTGGTAAAAGAGAATTTGACTTACCTGCAATTTCCAAATCTCGGAGTAGCACAGCACAAATACCACCCTCTCTTCCATTCCTGCCTTCAAAAGCTTTGCCAGTCACCAGTCACCTGAAGGTACAAGCATATATACAAATATTTTGCTTGTGTCCTATAGTGTACTCTATTCCAAGATATGGAATATACAGGGAAGTCAAAATTCCTTTTTTTTTTTTTTTTTTTTTTTTTTTTAAGTTGGGGAATGTTAGAAAATCTCTATTTGTGAGGGGAAATCTTTCTAAAGGAACCTCAGATAGCAGTAAAACCTGACAAGGTTTCTAACCGTTCCCCATTCTGGCCAAAACTGCCTAGAAGTAGGTACTAGAATTGGGTAGAGATACACTTTAACCCAGGGCTCAAAATTTCAAGTCCTGAGCTACTAGCCATGCCTTAGAGCCCATTCACACAGGGACGACTTGTCAGGCGACCTAGTCGCCTGACAAGTCGCCTCCCGTTCTGTACAATGGAACCGTTCTTGCGTCGCTCCGACTTAGAAAAAGGTTCCTGTACGACTTTGGGGGCGACTTGCATAGACTTCTATACAGACTTCTATATTTGCAGGTCGCCTCGCTGAGGCGACCTGCAAGTCGTGTTGCCCCTGTTAAACCTCTTAAGGTTTAATCGCCAACAGTTGCCCCACCCAACCCCTACCTTGCCACACCCCTAATTCCACCCCTAAACACACTCATAAATTATCTCATGAAATGACACCTAAATGTTTTATGCAGAATTAAGTTACAAAAATAAATATGAACAATAACTTCATCAGTGCCTATCAATGCAGCCTCACCAGTGCCCATCAATGCAGCCTCACCAGTACCCATCAATGCAACCTCACCAGTGCCCATCAATGCAGCCTCACCAGTGCCCATCAATGGAGCCTCACCAGTGCCCATCAATGCAGCCTCACCTGTGCCCATCAATGCAGCCTCACCTGTGCCCATCAATGCAGCCTCACCTGTGCCCATCAATGCAGCCTCACCTGTGCCCATCAATGCAGCCCCACCTGTGCCCATCAATGCAGCCCCACCTGTGCCCATCAATGCAGCCTCACCAGTGCCTATCAATGCAGCCACATCAGTGCCCATCAATGGAGACTGACCATTGCCCATCAATGCAGCCACATCAGTGTCCATCAATGGAGACTGACCATTGCCCATCAGTGCAGCCTCACCAGTGCCCATCAATGCAGCCTCACCAGTGCCCATCAATGCAGCCTCACCAGTGCCCATCAATGCAGCCTCACCAGTGCCCATCAAAGCAGCCTCACCAGTGCCCATCAAAGCAGCCTCACCAGTGCCCATCAAAGCAGCCTCACCAGTGCCCATCAATGCAGCCTCACCAGTGCCCATCAATGCAGCCTCACCAGTGCCCATCAATGCAGCCTCACCAGTGCCCATCAATGCAGCCCCACCTGTGCCCATCAATGCAGCCCCACCTGTGCCCATCAATGCAGCCCCACCTGTGCCCATCAATGCAGCCCCACCTGTGCCCATCAATGCAGCCCCACCTGTGCCCATCAATGCAGCCCCACCTGTGCCCATCAATGCAGCCCCACCTGTGCCCATCAATGCAGCCCCACCTGTGCCCATCAATGCAGCCCCACCTGTGCCCGTCAATGCAGCCCCACCTGTGCCCATCAATGCAGCCCCACCTGTGCCTATCAATGCAGCCACATCATTGCCCATCAGTGCAGTCTCACCTGTGCCCATCAATGTAGCCTCTCCTGTGCCCATCAGTGCAGCTTCACCTGTGCCCATCTATGCAGCCTGACCTGTGCCCATCAATGTAGCGTGACCAGTGCTCACCAATGCAGCCTCAGCTGTGCCCATCATTGCAGCGTGACCAGTGCCCACCAATGCAGCCTCACCTGTGCCCATCATTGCAGCGTGACCAGTGCCCACCAATGCAGCCTCACCTGTGCCCATCATTGCAGCCTCACCTGTGCCCATCATTGCAGCGTCACCAGTGCCCACCAATGCATCCTCACTTGTGTCCATCATTGCAGCCTCGCCTGTGGCCGTCATTGCAGCGTGATCTGTGCCCATCATTGCAGCATTACCTGTGCCCATCAATGCAGCCTCGTCTGTGCCCATTATTGCAGCGTGACCTGTGCCCATCATTGCAGCGTGACCTGTGCCCATCAATGTAGCCTCGTGTGTGCACATCAGTGCAGCTTCACCTGTGCCCATCGGATGGTGTTTCGTCAGATTAGGCGACCCGCCAAAATTTGTAACAGAAGTGACGTTCCGTCGCCGCCATCTTGCTACACCCCACCCTCGTCCAGAGTAAGGATACAGTGAGAAGGCGGCAAGCAGACATCTTGTTACACCCACCGGAATCTTGCATTTCACACTTATTTTTAAATGAGCTTATATAGTGAAATTCAGTATTTTCAAATCCCTCAGACTGTTTTGATGCGATTTTTCAAAGCAGCGGTGTTCTGTCAGATTAGCAAACCTGTGAGATCAGCAGATTTGCCACTGCTTTTCAAAATTCAACATCTAAACAGTCAGACGGATTTTTAAATACCGTATTTCACTATATATAAGCTCAGTTTACTATTAAAAATAAGTGTGAAATGCATGACTCCGGTGGGTGTAACAAGATGTCCGCTTGGCGCTTTCTCACTGAATCCTTACTGTGGACGAGTGCGGGGTGTAGCAAGATGGTGGCGACGGAACGTCACTTCTGTTACAAATTCTGACGGGTCGCCTAACCTGACGAAACAACAATAATTCTAATGTAAGGTGTTACAGTGGGCGTTTCTCGCTCTGTGATCCAGCCAGCTTGCCTCTTCCTCCACCCTCTCTTCCCCTGGGCAATCGCTGGGAGAACAGCTCCCATTCAACCCTGCCAGAGGTGCTCCATCCCCCCTCGCTCAGAAACCATTTTCCAATGCTAGTGGAAAATTTGAGGGCTGCTTTAACCCACATTTTATTTAAATCTAATTTTTAACAAGGTGAACACTTGTTTATCTACAAATCAATAAAAGGGCCTACATTTTCTTTTTTAAAGGGAACTTGTTCTTCCAGTGACCTTAATAGACTTTCCAGAGTTAAAGTGGTTCTAAAGGCTCAAGGTTTTTTACCTTCATGCATTCTATGCATGAAGGTAAAAAAACCTACTCTGTGCAGCAGCCACCCTAATAATTACCTGAGCCCCATATCAATCCAGCGATGTGCACGAAAGCCTTAGCTCTCTGGGGGACTCTCCCTCATCATTGGCTGAGACAGCAGCGGGTGTCATTGGCTCCCACTGCTGGCAATCACAGCCAGTGAGCCAGTAAGGAGAGAGGGGGAGGAAATGGTCGCTTTTGAGGGGCGTGACCGGATGCAGGTGTGAGCTGTGAGCGAGAGCTCTCTCCCAGCCCCGTCCCTGATGCTGCACTAGCGCTGCTGCTTGTATGGGTCTGCCCAGCCGTGTGATAGTCCTATGAGCTCCGGGTCCCTGCCTTTGATGCCCTGAGGCTCCCACTATCTGAAGTTTGAGGGACGGTGCCCTGGCTGATCGGGGAGAGAGGAGAGAAGGCTGAGATAAGGCTGGGAGGATCAGCTGTTAGCTCTCCCCGCCGTGCGGCTGTGACAAGCGGACTCCTGGGAGTTATTGTCAATGTGTCTGTGGCGGCGCTGGGTTGCTTAGCGACGCCGCGCAGTAGCAGTGGGAGGCCGGTACGACGCTCGGCGGCAGGAGAGGAGACTGGGAAGACCAGCTGAGCGGGGCAGAGACCTGGGAACGAACGCCGCTGCTGCGCTTGAGGCTGTGCTGGGCTGCTCTGTGACACTCTGCTAACACAATGAAAGGTCGTGGAGGCGGACACTACTTCAAAAAGCTCTGCTGAAGCCCTGCAGACTCCCTAGATGTCAAAGGGAGAGAGGTAAAGAGTCTGCTTTCATAGGTATATGTGACAGAGACTGTGTACTTAAGCAGGGAGCCTGGGATCCGGCTTTTGTTAATATACAGAGTGTCTTGCTAAAGTGTGGAAGGATTGATTGCTGGACTGCTTGATTACACTGATTACACTGTGTGGACTGGGAGGCTAAGGTTAAGAGTGCTTAAAGTATTATAGCTGGCTATGACTAAGAGAAAGGGGGAAGATCAACTACAGCAGCCCCAAGAAAATATGCCTGTTCAAGCTACCCGGGCAGCCAAAGAAAAGGAGAAGGGGTCTCAAAATGCATCCGCACTAACAGCTGCGGCAAAGCTGGAAAAATTTGCACATAGCGCTACGCAGTCTCCAGCCAAAAATAACCAGCTGACTGCGGGAAAGTCCTTAGCTGGGGGTCCGGGGGATAGAAGGAGCCTGGGAAAGGGGCCTGATAACCAGCTAGCCAGCACAAGAGTAACGAACAAAAAAAGCCCGGAGAGGGAGCAGCCTGGAATAGTAGGGGATAGCAGTCCTAGCACAGCCATAACCCCTGACCAAGAACCCTCCCTTAAAGAGATACTATGTGCTGTAAATGCATGCAGGAGCTCGATAAGTGGGATGTGGGAAGAGCTGAAAGCTTTAGGTGAGGAGTTTAGTGGTATTAAACAAGAGCTTCAGAAAACAGTGGAGAGAGTTAAAATGGTGGAGGAAAGGGTTAGCCAACTAGAAGATACCGTAACCCCAATGCGGCATGAGCTTAAAAAAATGCAAGCACAAGTGGACGCCAACAGCCTTAAGATGGACGAATGGGAGAACAGGTCCCGAAGACAGAACGTAAGAGTGATGGGACTCCCCGAGAAAAGTGAGGGCTCCCGACCTGAAGAATTTATGGAAAAGTGGCTTAAGGAGGTGTTTGGGGCTGAGGCGTTCTCACAGTTTTTCGCTATTGAGCGAGCCCATAGAGTGCCCTCCAGATCTACGTATTCAGGAGATCGCCCGAGATCAATGATACTGAGATTTTTTTGTTATAAAGATAAGCTGAATTTAATGCAAAGGTCCAGAGAAAAAGGAGACATTTTTTTTAATGGAGCTAAAATTGCGATATACCCAGATTATTCCCCAGATCTACAAAGGAGGAGAGCAGGTTTTTTGGATATCAAGCGCACATTACGGAAGCATAATATTCCATATGCACTACTATATCCTGCACGGCTGCGTATAGAGGCCCTAGGAAGTACCCGTTTTTTTGAAACTGTCAAAGGAGTCACGGACTGGCTAGAAGAGAACAAAAAGAACCTTTGAAGCTGAAATTATACATGGACAGATCCAATTTTTTTTTTTTTTTTTTTTTTTTTTGTTGTTTTGCTTTGTTTTTGCAGCATCAGGGGCTGGGAGGGGGAGGGACGGGTGGATGATGTGTGGGTTGAAAGTATTGTTTAGAGTGTTGATGGGGTTTTTTGTAACTCTTGGGCTAATGGGGCTATTGGGGGGGAGGGGGGAGGAGGGGGGAGTATGGGGAGAGGGGGGGTGGATGAGGGGGGAAGAGGGGAGAAGAGTGGTCACAAGGAAGGCCCCCAGGGCACGCCGAGTTAGGCAAGGGAGGGAGCAGAAGGGATTATTTAAAACAAGGCAGGGGGGGAGGGGGAAGGGAGGGCACAAGGGTAGGGAAATACGTAAGCCACAAGTAAAACTGAGGGGTTGTTTTGTAATAGCATTAATGGCACACATGGTAAAGATAAAGTTGTTGCATAGATTGCCGTCACATTTATTTGCAATTTAAACTTAGTAAAGATAAATTTAGTTAGATTAAAAAGGATGGGAAATGTTCTATCCGAGACACATATATATAACTTTTTGACACAGGTGGGGATAAGTAAAGAAAGTTTCAATATTTATCAGTATAGAGGGCTTATGTTCTTGAGGGGGTTTCTCTTTTTCTCCCGGCTCTTTTCTTGTTTTTGTTTTTTTTTTATTTTATCCTCCTTCTTTTTTTTTTTTTTCTCTTGACCAACAGAGTTTTTTATATTTTTATATATTTGTATGCAGATGGTATTTACTAGTATGTATGTTCATAAGTTAAAGGAAGGCTAGGATGGTAAGAATAACTTCATGGAATATTCGGGGTATGAGCGACCCCACCAAGAGAGCTGCGGTATTCTTAGAGCTGGAATTTTTGGGTACGGATCTGGTATGCTTACAGGAGACACACCTCACCAACGAGTCTAAATCTTTAATTCAGAATAAAAAATTCCAAGCACAATTCCACTCAGTGCACACCTCCTACTCAAGAGGAGTGGGTGTACTGGTTAAGAAGGGTGTAGTGTTCTCCTGTAGGGATGCTAGGATAGACCCGTTGGGTTGTTATGTCTTCTTATTCTGCACAATTGAGGGAAAATCCTTTGTTATAGCTAATGTGTATATCCCCCCTCCTTTTAAAATGGGGATATTATATCATCTCCAGGAATATGTTGAGGACAAGGGGGACGTCCCACTCATAGTGGTGGGCGACTTCAATATGGTCCTTAACGGTAAACTTGACAGGTTCCCTCCAAGAGCAAGGGGGGATAGGGCAACTGAGGGGCGGCTTAGCCAGCTGTTTGAAGAGATTGGGTGGTGCGATCTCTGGAGAATTTGCAATCCAGAGGAGAGGCAGTACTCCTGCTTTTCGGAGTCGCACCACACTCTCTCCCGTATAGATATGGCAGTGGGAAACAGGGGGGTACTTCCCCTTTTAGGAAAAATAGAGTATATGCCGAGAGGGGTGTCAGACCATTCTCCTCTGACGCTGACGATAAACATCTGTAATGGACCCAAGGAGAGAATATGGGCATTGAACTCCATATGGTTGGAGATCATAGGAAAAAAAGAAGAAATATCTGTAAAAATAAAAGACTTTGTGGAATTCAATTCAGGGTCGGCGTCGCAGGGGTTGGTCTGGGACTCTTTAAAAGCGTTTTTGAGAGGTATCCTTTTACAGCATATATCACGGGTTAAGCGACAATCAAGAGATAAGGGTAATCAGATTAGAAAAGAGTTATTAAATCTAGAAAAACAATACGTGGCGGACCCAAGCCCAGAAAAACAGGAGTTATGGGTAAATAAGCAGCAGGAATATAAGATGGATACACTTAAAAACGCGGAAAATAAGAGACTATTCCAGAGGCAGAGGTATTTTGGGGAGGGTGAAAGAGTGGGCCGTATACTGGCATTAATAGCGGATACTAATTCACCCTCCTCAACGATCGCAGCGATTCGGTCCCCTGGGGGGGTAATCTCGTCAGACTCCCCCACGGTTAAAAAGGTTTTTTTTGAATATTATAGTAACCTATATAAATCGCAACAGCAACTGGTAGTAGAAGAGATAGAGAATTTTTCGGAGGGTATTAATCTGCCACGTCTCTCTGAAAGCGACAGGATTAGTCTAGACTCCCCTATAACTCTAGAGGAAGTACAGCAAGCAGTATCAGATATGCCGAACCAGAAAGCTCCAGGCCCGGATGGGCTGCCTGTGGAAATCTTTAAGTATTTTGGAGAGGCTTTACTTCCAGAACTATTGAAGACATTGAACTGGGCGACGACGGATGGTACCTTGCCCTCTTCAATGACTGAAACCAATATAGTCCTGATAAGGAAAGAGGGAAAAGACCATCTTGAGGCAGCATCATACAGACCCATATCTCTACTATGTTCTGATATAAAAATATTGGCAAAGGTAATGGCTACCAGGCTAAAAAAATACATATCAGAACTGGTGCACCCGGATCAGTCAGGGTTTATCCCCAATAGAGCCACTAGTATTAATATCAGGAGGGCCTACCTGAACCTCCAGTCACCGGCGGAGGTGGGAGGCTCCAGAGCGGTCCTCGCTTTGGATATTGCCAAGGCGTTTGATAGCCTGGAGTGGGGATACCTCTGGTGGGTACTGGAGAAGTTTGGGTTTGGTCCTAAATTTATCGAATGGGTTAAGACCCTGTACTGTCATCCAAAAGCTAGGTTAAAAATTAATAGAGAATATACGGAGTGGTTCTCCCTGGAGAGAGGGACGAGGCAGGGGTGTCCTCTCTCGCCTCTGCTATTTGCTCTAGCGATGGAGCCGCTGGCAGAGGCGATAAGACACTCGTCTGGTATACAGGGATTTGGGGAGAGAATTAGGCGGGAAAAAGTGGCACTTTATGCTGACGACGTGCTGATTTTTCTTGGGGACACAGGGCCATCCCTCGAAAAGGCAATACAACTAGTGGAAAGATTTGGGAAATCTTCAGGCCTGGTGGTCAACTGGGAGAAATCAACGTTGCTCCCATTAGACTCAACGTATAACATCCAAGGGGGAGGTATGTCGAGGTTGAGGGTAGCGGAGAGGATGCGTTACCTGGGCATAATTATTTAATCTGACCCGGCACAATATATAGTGGATAATCTAGTCCCGCTGCTGGAAAAATTCAGAAGAAAAAGCGCGGTTTGGTGTCAGCTCCCTTTATCCCTGGCAGGCAGAGTCAATCTGATTAAGATGGTCTGGTTGCCACAATTATTATATGTACTCCACAACTCCCCAGTCTGGATTGGGAAGAGTTGGTTCAAAAAAATAGAAACCCTATTTAGAGAATTAATATGGAAGAAAGGGCAGGCAAGAATCAAATTGCAAACACTCCAGCGCCCGGTTGGGGAAGGGGGATTGGCAGTGCCACATCCCTATAGTTATTTCCTGGCGGCACAGCTACAACAACTGGGAGGCTGTGAATGTCAGGCCCTGGGGAACCCCAACGCGAAAGTTATGCTCTATGATTCCCCATATGGGTCTTTGGCAGAGGCATTAGAGGCGGGGACATTTCAGGAGGGGTCTCCAACACATAAATTGATCTTTAAAGTATGGCGGGCTACTAAGAGGATTATGGGATATGAAGGCCATACGGAATTCTCGCCTATATGGAATAATAGGGAACTGAGGGAGTTGATTACAGTGGAAAAAAACTGGACATGGGTTCGCCACGGAATAAGCAGATTGGTACAGTTATACGAGGGCAAAAATTTGAAATCTTTCTCTGAACTAAGGGGGGAATATGGGATCCCAAACAACACTTTATACATACCTGCAGATCAGGCATGCACTTAACTGTCAATTCAGTAAATCCCCATTAGAATGGTGCAATATACCTCTTTTAAATAGAATCATAGGAGCAAATATCACCAAGGGTCTGATAGCATCAATAAATGGTCAAATCTCCGAAAGGCTACTTAACCTGAGTACGACCCTGGATATTAAGGAGAAATGGGCGGGGGAGGTTGGAGAGATAACGGACAGTCAGTGGAAGGGAATTTTGAAGGCCAGCCCATTAATATCGATATCTCCATCGCAACAGGTATCGCACCTATTTCTCATACATAGGGTTTACTACACTCCCAAGAGACTGTTTAGCTTTGGTCGAAGACCGGACGATAAATGTCCTAGATGTTTGGATACTGGCGACCTAATTCATATGGTATGGAGATGCCCAAGGTTGACGAGATACTGGTCAGAGGTAATTAGAACGGTGGAAGTCAGGTTTAAAACAAAGTTGAAGCAGGAGGCCAGGGAGTGTATCCTCGGGCTGCTGGGAGAAAACGGGGGGAGTAATAATAAGCAAATTGCCATAGGTAGGTGCCTTTACCAAGCCAGGAAATTAATAGCACAGTCTTGGCTATCCAATACACCCCCAACTATAGAAGACTGGATCAGGACAGTGGACAAGCTAGTTTGGGCAGAAAAAACAGTTTATATTAGGAGACATAGTTATCAAAAATTTTTAAAAATCTGGAGCCCCTGGCTACATTGGTTGGGCGTAACCCCTTGACCTGAATTAATTGTTGGAATCTCGCAAAAAAAAAAATGTGGGACTATTTGTTAAGACGGTTTCGCGGTAAGGAAGACTCAATGCCATAAGACTCAACAGCTGATGAGACACTAGTAATAGTTAGAGGTCAGGCAACCTTTCAATATAGCTCATTACAAGGGGAGGGGTGGGAAGGAGTGGGGGGGGTGGAGGGGGGGGGGTAGACAAGCACCAGAATGTAAAGTGTTTCTGTATAATCTGTGATGATGGACTGATGCCTATAAGTGCTTGGAAAAAATATATACTGTTTTCTTATATTTTACCTCTGTATGTAACGAGGAAAAGTTTAATAAAGATTATTGAATTTAAAAAAAAAGGAGAGAGGGGGAACGGGGCAGAGTTGTGGCTGTGTGTGTGAATGGACATGCAGAGCCGTGGTTCAGGAACGAGCCTGCTCTGGTGCCCCCATTGCAAGCTGCTTGCTCTGGGGGCACTCCACAGGAGGGACCCAAGAATAGGAGGATCAGGGCTGCTCTCTGCAAAACCATTGCACAGAGCAGGTGAGTATGACTTTTTTTTTTTTTTTTTTTAAAGAAAGCCTTTAATATAACTTTAAACGTTGGCTGAAATTTACTCCTGAGTTTTGTGTAACAGGATACAGGGTTTTAGAGATATGACATGTTCTACAGTAGTGAAAATAGTTATTTAATCCTGCAGATTTTGTAAGTTTGCAAAGAAATGAAGGGTCTATAATTGTTATCATAGGTGTATTTTGAATAATAGAGACAGAATATCAACCAGAACTCCAGAAAAACACATGATATAAATGTTATAAATTGAGTTGCAGTTCAGTGAGTAAAATAAGTGTTTGATCCCCTACCAACCAACAATAATACTGGCTCCCATAGACTGGCTACTGTATGTGCTCATGTGGTACACAGAGTAGACCCCTTTCACACTGGGGCGGTTTGCAGGCGCTAGTGCGCTAAAAATAGCGCCTGAAAACCGGCCCGAAACAGCCGCTGCTGTGTCTCCAGTTTGAAAGCCCGAGGGCTATCACACTGGAGCGGTGCGCTAGCAGGACGGGAAAAAAAGTCCTGCTAGCAGCATCTTCGGAGCGGTGAAAGAGCGGTGTGTATACCGCTCCTTCACTGCTCCTGCCCATTGAAATCAATGGAGCAGCAATACCGCCGGCAAAGCGCCTCTGCAGAGGCGCTTTGCGGTGGTTTTTAACCAGAATACCGCCGCTAAAACGACGGTAAAGCGCCGCTAATAATAGCAGCGCTTTACTGCCGACGCACCTCCCGCCCCAGTGTGAAAGGGGCCTTAGTCCTGTCAATTTAGGAAGGTGCCAATAACGACAACTCATTATGTGTATAATAGACACCTGTCCACAGAATCTCTTTCTTCCATTCTAACCTCACCATCATCTGCAAAACCGAAGAGCTGTCAAAGGGCATCAGGGACAAGATTGTAGACCTGCACAAGGCTGGAATGAGCTACAAGACCATCAGCAAGAAGCTTAATGAGAAAGAGACAACTTTTGGAGCAATTATTCGCAAATAGAAGAAATACGAAATAACCATCAATCCTTTTCGATCTGGAGCTCAATGCAAGATTTCACCTCATGGAGTAAGGATGATTATGAGAAAAGTGAGGGATCAGCCCAGAACGAAATGGGATGAGCTTGTGAATGGTCTCAAGGCAGTTGGGACCTCAGTCACCAAACAAACCCCTGGTAACACAATGCGCCGACATGGATTGAAATCCTGCAGCGCCCATAAGGTCCCCCTCCTCAAGAAGGAACATGTACAGGCCCGTCTGAAATTTGACAATCAACATCTAAATGATTCAGAGAAGGATTGGGAGAAAGTGCTGTGACCAAAATTGAGCTCTTTGGCATTAACTTGACCCGCTGTGTTTGGAGGAAGAAAAATGCTGACTATGACCCTAAGAACACCATCCCTACAATCAAGCACAGAGGTGTAAAGATGCTTTGGGGCTGTTTCTCTGCTAAAGGTACAGGCCAACTTTGCCGCATTGAGTGGCCAATGGATGGGGCTTTTTATTGTAAAATCTTGGATAAGAACCTTCAGCCAGAACACTGAAGATGGGTCGTGGATGGGTCTTCCAGCATGACAGTGACCCAAAACATACCACCAAAGCATCAAATAAGTGGCTCAAGAAGAAGCATATTAAGGTCATGGAGTGGCCTTGTCATTTTCCAGACTTGAATCCCATAGAAAATGTATGGAGGATGTTGAAGCTTCGAGTTGCCAAGCGTCAGCCAATAAACCTTAAGGATTTAGAGATCTGTAAAGAGTGGACCAAAATCCCTCCTGAAATGTGTATAAACCTGGTATCACACGAAAAGAAACATCTTACCTCTGTGCTTGCCAACAAGGGTTTCTGCATGAGTACTAAGTCATGTTTTGCTTGGGAATCAAATACTTATTTTACTCACTGAACTACAAATCAATTTATGACTTTTGTATCATGTGTTTTTTCTGGATTTTTGGTTGATATTCTGTCGCTATTATTTCAAATACACCTATGATAAAAATTATAGACCCCTCATTTCTTTGTAAGTGGGCAAACTTCCAAAATCTTCAGGGGATCAAATAAATATTTTCCCCACTGTGATGTGTAATACTTCTTGTAAGCTAAATTATGAATATTTTCTAGGTGTATAATATTTAGCTTTTTAACTCCCAATTTTTATTTTCCCTCTTACACCATAGGTGTGCAATTATAGGTCTTCAGTTTTTACAGATATTGATAATCATTTTCGAAATGTCCACGAAAACACTAAAAGTTTGCTGTGTCCATTTTGTCTGAAAGTTATTAAATCTGGAACTCCATACATGCAGCATTACATGAAGCACCAGGTTAGTTCCCTTTATTAAATTATTGTTATGTCTTGGCTGAATTAAAAGTTATTTGTAGATCATGTAAACTGTGGAACCAGGAGTGATGTCATTCTTATTCCTAATATGTTTCCCATTTTAGAATAAAGGTGTGTACAGATGTGCAAAGTGCAGGCTGCAGTTTTTGTCTTGCAAAGAAAAAATGGATCACAAAGCTCAGCATCACAGAACATTCAGAAAGCCAAAGCAACTAGAAGGTCTTCCTCCGGGAACAAAGGTATTGGATTTCACTTTTTGAAGACTGATAATGGATGACTTTTATACTTTTATGGATATTTCTGTTATTATAATTTATGTGCCTTGTTGCTGATAATATCCAAAATATCAAACCATAAGTCAAGTTCATAAAACCCAGTACTGGAGGCAGCTGTGCTGCAATATCTTAGTAGTTTTTTTCCAAAATAGCACAACATATAAATTACATTCATCCCCCATAGATACATTGAAACTTGAAAATTTGCACTTTTCATGAGAACTTTCCCCCAAAGCTTAGTGAATGTGGTGAAGTTTTACTTTACAAAGAATGTCATGCAGAAGAAATGTAAAAAAGCAGCATTTTTGCTTGAACACGATTGAGAGATGGAAGCAGAGAGTCACCTCATTCGCTAAGCTCAGGGGGAATTCCCATGTAAAATGAACTGTTTATTCACTGTAAATCTACCCCAATGGTTACATCTTTTTTTTAAGGAAACATACTTACCTCGGTGGATGCAGCATCAGTCCGATGCTGCATCTGACCCCGACACCTGCACTGAGAACCGAGCAATCGAACACCGCTGATTGCTCGGTTTGTAGAGCTCTGTGAGCAGAGAGCTGTAGACTGTCAGTCACAACTCTGCTCTTCTCCCTCCTCGCTCATTGGAGCGCTGGCGTGGAGGGGTGGGTGCGGCCGGCTCAGGCTCTCAGCGCTGAGAGCCTGAGCCAGGTGTCAGTCCAGGCACCTGGCGGATCCAGACTTTATTGTAGCGATGATGCGGTGTCTGGACTGACTTCTGTGACATTAGCAGATACTGGACTTCAGCCCGCTCTCTGCTGAAAAGGGGTCACAGGAGTGCAAAACGAACTGCACTCCTGTAATCCATAGGAGAAGCACAGCCAAACGAGCTTTGACTTTACTTCTTCTTTAAGGATAATATGAGCTCCCAAACCTTTAGTGTAATAGTATGTCACATCACATGCTATAGTTTTTTTAAAAACTTTTTTCTTTTCTTTTTTGTGTGTGTTCAGGTCACAATCCGAGCATCTTCTGGAGGCAATACAGAGTCTGATTCCTCACCTACCACTTCCACTCCAAGAAATCCACCATCCACTCCGAGAAACCCTCCCTCTTCTCCCAGAAATCCTCCTTCCTCTCCCAGAAATCCTCCTTCCTCTCCCAGAAATCCTCCTTCCTCTCCCAGAAATCCTCCTTCCTCTCCCAGAAATCCTCCTTCCTCTCCTAGAAATCCTTCCTCTTCTCCTAGAAATCCTCCCTCTTCTCCTAGAAATCCTCCCTCTTCTCCTAGAAGTCCTCCATCTATTCCCAGAAATCCTCCCTCCACTCCTATAAGTCCTCCTTCCACTCCCATTATTCCTCCCTCTACTCCGATTAATCCTCCCTCCACTCCACCCAGGCCACCCACCCAGTTCCTGCCTTTAACAGCACCTCAGCCAATTCCTAAACTCAAGACTTTTACTCCTAAGAACAATCAGGTTTCTCCACCCAAAGTAAACACACTGTCACCTAAACCTAAACCACCTCCAAAGAAGTCTGCGACTCCAAACACTACAAAAAGAATCAAGATGACCAATACAGCATTGCGAAATATAAGGTAATCATTTTTTCATTTTTTAAAGCAAGGTCGTTATTAGCACAGATCTCTAGATTAGCAGTGTGCTGTTTTGGAACAAGTTTTAATAATCTTTCTACTGTAAGAGGTATATGCCAATGAGTCACATATTTTGATTTACCTTTTCAAATATTTGCTTAAATTATTTTCTTATTCAGTATTCTGTAACACACCTGTTCATGGTCAAATCTTCTACTTCAGGCAAAGTTAGGTGAATTGAGCCAAGAACTTGTAATGAAATTGTGGGAATAACATTACAGGGTGAGGGTGTTTTTTTTTTTCCTGGAGGCTATTGTATAGCACTTCAAGCAGTGTGTATTCAATGAAGTAATGGATTTCAAGATAGCAGGGCCAGAAAAGAAACCTGAATCCAGAAAAGGTGTAAAAGATAACCCCTTCCCTCTTAAGGGTAAAACAAATGTTAATACCTAAGCACTATTTTGCAACTTTGAGTTGTGCTGGTAAAACCGTACATATCATCATAACCACTTTGTTCATCCAGGTGGATTATACTGTACCTTGTTTATTTTCAGGACAGATTGGGCTTTCATTTGGTGGTAAATAATAATGGATAAAAAATATATATTTTTAAAATTTAGCTGTATATTTTTTGCTACTACCACAACCTACCACCAAAGAACAACCCAAGATAAATTCTCCTGTTCCCGACGGTCACAGCGATATCACATATGTGTATGTTAGATGTTGTTTGTACCCATAGTAAAACCCAGAAACAAAAAAACTGATGCCAATTTAGAAAATGTTTAAATTTATTTAAAATCTTGACCAAAATATACTGACCGTGACTTTTGACCCTGAGCTTGACTTTTGATCCTTAATTGACCCAAACACTAACCCTGGCACTGACCTAGATCAAGCCTTGATCTAGCTGTTTTTTCTTTTTTTCTTTTATACACACAGTTGTGTTTATTAATTTTTCCCTGCAAGGGGAGTACAATGTATCTCTCCCTTCCATTCAGAAAGAAAGAAAACACAGGGACGGGCTTCACAGTGATTGATGACTGTTATAGCCAATCAGAGGCTATCACGGTGATCAAGTGACCCGGAATCAGTATGGGGACCCTGGGCTCCTGGTGAGACCCTGGACTCTGCTGGGAGTGAGCTGTGTGCCGTGCTCCCAGCACAAGACAGATACGCATATATGTGGCTCCATGGGAAAAAGCTCAGTCCAGTGAGGCCGCATATATGCTTACGGTCGGCAGGAAGGGATAATAAGAAAGATGGAAGAAAAGAGGTGAGAAAAGGAGGTACCGTGGACTTCCTTATATTGTCCCTCATGTTCCACTGCTGTTTAATGACAGCAGGCCTTTGTTATCATGGGATTATATACTGCTAAAGTAGACGTAATATTACATTTCACATAAATCAATAGAACAGATCAGCATGACTTAAAATAAAATTATTTTTTTAAAGAAGTATGGCCAAAACGGGCCAAAGCTCTGCATGGCCAGGCTCTGTGCCCCCCCCCCCAACCCCCCCCCTCCACAGTCCAACACTCAAGTGAGCACTCGAGGAGCAGAGCTGAGAGCCAGTGACTGACAGTCGCCACTCTGTGCTCAAAGCAGACCCAAGAACTGAGCATTCAGCATTCGTAAATTGCTTAGTTCTTGGTATAGAGCTGGCGGGGGACAGCTGCAGCACTGGATTGATGCTGCAGCTATCTAGGTGAGTATGTATGTTTGTTTTTTGTAAACTTGCACTTCTCTCTTATACATTTTAAACTTTCTACCATGAAAAAAAAACAAGATGCTGTTTTTTCAATGCATTAAATTAAATTGACCTCCATTAAATTGTAAACATGATTATGTCTGCTTTAGCTCTGCAAAATGCAGTCCTCTGTGATTTTTTTTTTCTGATATTTGCTTGGTTGGCAACGCACTAAAGTGTGGCATTTTGTATTCAGGTTTTTTGTGACTATAGGCTCAACTCACAAATCTAACACACCAGGACAAGTGTAGATTTAGACGTGCGCTCCCTTTCCTCTAAAGCCCAATTTGCAGTCAGATCGTGCTTCAGAGGCTACTGACAGGTGGTGAGGAAGTGATGCAGCGTCTTTTTAACGCCTGTTTTAACCCCATTTTTGCCGATTGCTATATGTTTGGTAAACTTCTGCCGATTTGCTATATGTCGGGCGCAAAGCATCGTGATTGCGGCATGTGAATACCCCATTTCGCTGCCTATTTCAGCTTGGGGGGGGGGGGGGGGTGTTGTGCATTGAGGCTTATGTGTTTCTGTAAAAGAGTCACACAAGGATCAGATCCTATATGTGTTTATTGGAGACTAGAGCAAAACCTATCGACTGGGGGCAACGCCACCAAATGTACTTAACTGTTTCTTTTTACTTTGCCATCTTAATATAAGTTTGTGATCAAATTTTTGTAGTTAGTATGCTAACAGAGCATATGTCCAGCCAGATGTTCTTCCATTCTCAAGTACTAGGGAGGTTATTTGCACATATTTTTTGTGTCAGACACTGGGAACTTTTATGTGTTTTGTGTGCTTTTTTTTTCCTTATCGCTTTTTGTTCATTGTCACTTTATATACTGCAAAACCTTTAGCGTCCCAAAGGTTAAAACAAAGGGATCTCTAAGGGCTCATTTACACTTGCTGTGATTTTACCACACATTAATGCGCCTACAACATGCATTTTTTTATGTGCTTTTGATGCTTTTTTTGAAGCTTTAATGAAGCTTGGCAAATGCCGTGTGTATGTCGATTTTCTATTTGTTTTAAAGAGGCTCAGTAGTACCCACAACTCATTAGTACCCCTGTTCAGCAGATTCCCAGATCATTATTACTCCCACTCAGCAGATCCCCAGCTCATTAGTACCCTTGTTCAGCAGATCCCTGGCTCAGTAGAACCCCTAGTTCTTTAATGCCTCACTCAGTAGTAACCCCCAACTCTGCTGATCCCCCACTCCGTAATAACCCCCAGCTCTGCTGATTTCCCACTCAGTAGTAATCCTCAGGCTCTGCTGATCCTCTGTTTTGCTGATCCTCATTTCTCTCTCCAGTCCCTGCTAACATCCGTCTATATTTCTCCCATGCTGCACCCCATGTGTGACATGTGCTAGTTTCCCTTGCCTTATTCCCCCAGCTCATCTGATTCTCCGCCACTTGGCCCTTTCTCTCCCCCGTCCCTGCTCACCTCCTGCTATATTGCTCCCATGCTGCTCACCACGTGTGACATCTGCTAGTTTCTCCTGCTCTGGTTCCCCAGCTCTGCTGATCCTCCGCCACCCAGTCCTATCTATTTGGTTCCGCTCACCTTCTGCTATAGCGTTCCCACGTTGTGCACCACATGTGCCGTCTGCTAGTTGCTTCGCTCCAGTCTGGACCCAGCTTACCTTACTGCTGCTCCATGCTGCACACCAGATGTGACGTTTGCACCAGACACTTCCAGAATATATACACATGAACCGGAAGTGACTGCTGATAATGTCTTTCTGGTTGCTTGTTGGTTTCCCAGTGCATCCTGGGATATCTTATACCTCCAAAACAAAACAAAGTTAACTCTAAACAAATGCCCCTCAAATGCTGCAGGTGCTGTTAGCGAGCGTTGATAGACTCCTCTGGCTTTGGATAGACTTGGAGGCTTTGGAGATGCTTTGAAGCACAAAGAAAGCGACATGGGGTATAATTTTTGAAGCAAACGCAACAGTGTGAACAGGACTGTAAGGTAACAATTTTATTTAGTGAGAGGTGCTTTGGCTCTCAGAGTGCTTTAAAAAATTTTGTCTTGTCTTGTCACATTTCCAAGCAAGTGTAAACGAGCCCTAATACTGTCATTAAAAGATATGGTCAGCATTGAAATATGTTATTAGTTTGGGGTGAATGATTACATTCTGGTTTACTAATTTCATTGAGTAGCATGGTCTATATGACACTGCAAAAAAATTTATTAAAAATAATTTACCTAAAAAAAAAAATTAAAAAAAAAGAGTAGTTTTGGAGGTGCCAGTCTTTACAGAAGCAGTTGAAATGATCTGTAATGAACATTTAAAGTGCAATTCCAGCTTTATAAATTATGATAATGTTGTGATGGAGGCATCATTGAAGACCTTCTCTGGCCTGTCTGTTGCCTTACTAGTGTATTGGCTACTAAAGTTAAACTTGTTCGGTCCCTTTCACACTGGGGCGGTAGGGGGCGTCGGCGGTAAAACAGCGCTATTTTTAGCGCTGTTTTACCGGGGTATTCGGCCGCTAGCGGTGTGGTTTTAACCCCCCGCTAGCGGCCGAAAAAGGGTTAAAACCACTCGTACAGCGCGGCCATAGCCGCGGTATTGCTGCGGTATAGCCGCGCTGTCCCATTGATTTCAATGGGCAGGAGCGGTGAATACACCGCTCCAAAGATGCGGCTTGCAGGAGATTTTTTCTTCTCCTGCCAGCGCACCGCTTCAGTGTGAAAGCCCTCGGGCTTTCACACTGAACAAACAGCGGAGGCTGTTTAGGGGAGGTTTGCAGGCGGTATTTTTAGCGCAATAACGCCTGCAAACCACCCCAGTGTGAAGGGGGCCTTAAGGATTGTCTTGGATTTAGTGCATAAATAGAAATAAAACAGGTGCTCTGCTTCATTGTAGAGTCTCTCGATATGATGTCAGGCTGAACGATAGGTGACTTTCTTAGTAGAGATGTGGGAGGTTTGAAGCAACTAAAAAGGATTTTTACAGGGAATAGACTAGACAGACACTTTAATATACATTGTCCCTTCTATTTCTGTATGTGGATAATGGCACTGTCATTATTTTAATAAAAGAAACCTCCAAGTACCTTTTTCCTAATCAATCTACAGCTGTCACATGACCCAGATATTTCCCAGCCTGTCTGAAGGGAAACTTTCACAGGAGGAGCTTCTAGTCCTCTGCTGCTGGTCACATGTTCAGCGTAAAAAACAGCCTTTGGGATACAGAGTAAAATAAATAAATAATATCAATAAACTGTTTTTAATTGCCATACAAATATTTATTTGAAGTTAAATCTTTTTTTATTTTGTGGAAATAACATGATGAGGGCGGATTTCTGCCAGTCACAGGCTGTGTCACGCCCCTCCAACCTGCATCTTAGAATAAGAAGGAGGTGAAGCCTCCATCAATCTACATGTAATATCCCATCCCCATTGTGTTTAGCTGGTTCGTGGGCATGGAGAAGGAGGGAGGAAGTGGGCTGTCATTTACCACTGTGTATATGCCCTCATGTGAGTCTGTAGTGACATGGGCTGCTCAGATGTGATAGAAAGGAAATGCTCAGCATAGAAACTCAGTGAAAACTGAGCATGAGCAGAGTTGCCACTAGACATGTGCATTCGTTTTCGTCCGAATTTCAGGTATTTTCGTTATTGTTTTAACAAACGATAACGAAAGTGCAGAATCTGAAAAACGAAAGATCCGACATAAACAAATGCTTTATTTTCGTTTTCGTTGCTACAACAGTACGATATAGATAGGAGATTCGACATGATGATGACAATAACAATCTGTGTCCATCAAACCTGTGGTCGAATGTGCCTAACCTTAACTCTATTAGTCCAAGATTATTCCACATAGAGAGAAAAGATTCGACACAGAGAGGAAAGATTCGACGTAGGGGAGAAAAGATAAATAAAAATAATGATGATGATGAATGTTATTGGCTGATTGTAACCAAAGAGGAGGAGCAGTAAAATAGTCAGAACTACGTACACACGTACTTTGGCTTATGGTGTCTGTTGAAAGTTCTAAGAAGATTCGACGGAGCAGGTAAACTATACAGCGTCGTACAGTTTAGCTGCCCCGTCAAATCTTCTTTGAACATTCGACAGACACCATAAGCCTTCAATGACAGATTCAACCTTAATTTGGATTTTCGGACGAATGCAATTTTTAACGAAAAACGAATTAATAAAAACGAATTTCGGGAGTAACTAAATAAATTTATTTTTCGGACGGAAACGAAATATTTCAGTGTGCACATGTCTAGTTGCCACCACAGCTGCAAAATCCATAGTTGAATTGGGGACGGGGCAGAATACAGAAAACAAATATGAACAGCATGTAACACAGCATTTATTGATAGTTTTTTATGATGTGTGTTTAGTGACACTTTAACACCCTAAACGTACCCAAACGCAAGAAAAGGACAAGAATGCAACTGCAAAAAATAACAATAGGAATGGAATTAAACCGAGATAAAAAGATAGTCTTTTTAGTCCTAGAGAAAAGTCCATATAAAATCACTGTGGCTCGAAGTTCACATTATGGCAGCATCAGCAGTCTCTCTACCAAGTAAGATCTGGGGAGGTTTGCAGCAAAACTGAGATAAGTAGAAGGAAGGTCCTAAAATGGATATCATAGGCCAGATTTTCATTCAAGTTTCTGGTCATCTATTGTAGAGAAATAAGCATCTGTAAACATTTTGTAAATTTTGTCAAATATATTAGAATATTTTGTAACTTGCATTACACCAATAACTAAAGCAGGGTATACACACACAACTCACTGGTTGAACAAAAAGAAAAAAAAAAAATCTCAGATCCCCGCATCAACACAAGCAATGTTGATGCTGGGACCTCTCCGGCTGTATCTTTATATTCGGACAGTGGGGGCTCCTCTCCCACTGATCAGCTCTGCTGCACACACTGATCGAATGCTGGTTTTGCAGCATGACAGTTCAACAGATGCCGTTTATTATGCCTAGTACACACGGGTCGAATATCGGGCAACGTCGGCCGGTTCAATAAAAACTGGGCGACAGTCGGCCCGTGTGTATGGCAACCATTCCGACAGAAGTCGGGCGTTTGGCCAGCTTCTGTCAGACGAGCATGCTGGAAAACTAGCAGCCAACCAGCTTCCGATCAGCGCTCTTAGTCAATGGAGTGTTCTGGCAGGGGGCCGTCCCCCTGTGAGAACACAATAGAACAGCAGGGGAGATCGCTGTACTAACATTGGATTGTTAGTGCAGCGGCTCCGACCAGAGCTGTCAGTTTTTTTTTTTCATCCAACCCAGACTAGTAGTGTGTACATGGCTTTAGGGTAAACAACTATTGTACCATATTTGGATTGCTATAATTTATCCACCTTTAGGATGTATTGCTTGTAATATGAAACCTGAGCAATATGGATAAGGCTGATTGTGTTTGTTGTATTCAGGTACATTCCTGGGTTACATAAATGCATCGAATGTCATCGTCAAGTGGTGGATTTTGAGGGCCATTACCACACTTATGTCCACTGCAGCAAATGCAAGTTCAGTACCAGCTGCAATAAAGCTTACACTAGCCACATGCTGAGGTGAGTAGAGAATAAATGTTTCGTTCTGAAAGTACAGTGGTAAAAATGTATTTCTTTATCATATATCATGGGACACAGCGCCTTAAGTATTTACTTAATGGGTTATAGCCTACCTTCAGGTGTTGACACTGGTAAACCCTAATTAAGGAAGTTTACTCCCCTATCTAACCTCTCCTCCTTCCAGGAAAACATCAGTTTTTTTCATAAGGTGTTGGTCACGAGTGAAGAAGTGCTCTGAGGAGCTCCAGGAGGGATCCATGCTGGATTTAAAGTGGGGTTCCACCCAAAAAAAAAAAACTACATGAAAAATCCTAAAAAAAAATACAAAAAAACATTTGGATATTTTTTTTTTACTCACCTCTAAATGCCTGTTGCTAGGGGGTCCCTCGTAGTCTGCCTCTTCCAGTGCCTGGGCTGGTGACATCACTTCCCCCTCGGCACAGGAAGGGCTCAGCTCTGCTCCCTCCCTCCTGTCAATCATCTGGGACCCATTACAGGCCCCAAGTGACTGAGCGGCCAATCACGGCGCCGCACGCGCATGCGCAGTGGGTGCCAGGCTGTGAAGCCACAGCCCGGCGCCCACAGTTGCAATGCCGGTGCCGCCGAACAGAGGGGGAGACGAGTGGGGCTTCGACCCCCCTGCATCGCTGGACCCAGGGACAGGTAAGTGTCCAATTAAAAGTCAGCAGCTGCAGTATTTGTAGCTGCTGACTTTTATTTTATTTTTATTTTTTGACTGGAACTCCTCTTTAAATTCCTCCATAAAAAGAAACCAGATCCATAAAGAAGTGCCACTGAGGCCCAAAATGGATGATACCTGGGACCTCGTATCTGAAGCACGAGGTTTTGCCTGTAATGCCTCTCTTAGTAAGCCAGGGACCCAGGGCTTAGGTCTTGTTACATTACCTCAAGCTTCCTGATGTGGGGTGCTATACAAGGCCCAAGGCAGTTGGGCCCCGTTTTAACGGACCCAGTCCTTGAAGGTTTGTTAAACGTAACCCGCCATGATGGGTGAAAGCTGGATTTTCTGTTAAATCAACAAAATCTTGCGGCGAGGACAAGGTAAGGAAAGAGAGACTTTGATATTAAAAACATCTATACATTTCTTTCATTTAAGGAAAGATGTTGTCATGCCTTAAAGTGGTTGTATACCTTTATTTGTAACTTTTACCTACAGGTAAGCCTATAATAAGGCTTACCTGTAGGTAAAAAAAATATCTCCTAAACCTGTGAGGTTTAGGAGATATCCCCCTCGCTATGAGCCGCTGACTGCGGCGGCGCATGCGCACAGGGGACTCTCGGCTGACAGCCCGGCAAACCCGGGAGCTTGCCGGGTAGAAGTCTCCCGCACGCATGCGCTGGAGTGACGACATTGCGGCTCAGGCCACTCACAGCGCCGGAGCCGCGATACCCGGAAGACACGCCGAGGGGAGATGTCAGCTCCCTCGGCGTGGACCAGGTGAGATGCCGGCGCCTCGTTCTAAGGTAAGTATCCCATAATGAGCTAGTATGCGGTGCATACTAGCTCATTATGCCTTTTCCCTTGCAGGTGTAAAAAAAAAAAGACAGCGGGTATACAACCGCTTTAAAATCTCTACTAGATGGAGTCTATGCACATACTTTACTGAGTTGTCTTTCACTGTTTGCTCAGTTCCATGTCTGGCTGTACAGCGTGTGGAAGCAGATTTTTTGCAAGGTAGGAAAAGCTGCAAAAAATGTATTTTTTCTTCCCCTGATGGGACCAGAGGGTTAGGGGGACAGCAGCGCTGTACCCACCTTACATAACCCCCCCCCCCCCCGCCGTGGGTGAGACAGAGGATCCCGCTATTATACAGCTGAAAGTTTGTTACTGTGGCTGTATTTTTTACACGTCTGTGCCTCACTGCAGGAGGCTCTAACGCCCCCCCCTCGTGTTGGGTCTGGGACCCAAAAAACGCCGCACTCAGGCCCCGGAAACATTTTAAATAAAAAAGGGGGCGGGATTTTTGGAGGGGACGGGTCCTAACACAGGTGCCGTGAATCGTCCACGGATGAACGGCAGGCTATTAGCAGATAAATACAGCTGTGTCAGTCTCTCCTCTGTTGATGAGGAGGAAACAAGCTGCCTGCACACAAGGACACACAAGCTGTGGGACATGTATGGGTTGCAAAACTGGCATTTCCTGATTCAGAAAGGACACCCTTTTCCAGCACTAAGCTGAAATGTAGAGCTATTCTAAAAGTATTGACTATTTTCAGCGATTTAGTGCAATGTGTATAGCGCCTCTGTTTTTGTACTTTGGACTATGCCTGCCAAAAAAGACACCACAGAAGCAAAAAAAGTAAAGTTTTCACCCCCAGGCATTGGGATTTCAAGCTGTATTTCCACGCTGTCTTCCTAGCCTGAATTACCAATTATGGCAACTCAGGGTGAGCCATTAGAGCAAATTTTTGGTGCAGCTGCCTCTCACATCTCAGCACCTGCATACGTAACTGAAGAAACCCTTTCCTCACTCCAGGGTCTGGAAGAAAGACTAACAGCTCTAATTGCATCCTCCATTCAAATGGATAGGAAACGTACTAGGTCCCCCTTCCCTGCTTCAGCTTTACAGGGGGAACAGTGGGCACACAATGAGGTTTTACCCTCAATCAATCAAGAAGAGCTTACAGATGATTCTTCTACTGAGGAAACAACGGTAGATGAACCTTTTTCAGCGTCTCAATCTGAAAAATTGCTGATACAAACTCTTACAGAGATGGTTCTTCCTCTTTCATGCTGCCTCTAACAGAGTCTCATGAAAGCGTGGCCTCTTCCTTAGGTTCCTTAAAACCTTCCCATCCTTTGCATGCATTTCCTGCGCATGCATTACTTGAACAGCTTATTTTTTTCAGAATGGGATAAACCGGATAAACATTTTCTCCCTCCTAAGAGGTTCTCAATTCTCTATCCTCTGGAGGAGAAATTCTCCAAAAAATGGAAAGTACCAGCAATTGACGCTGAGATTTCCAATGTAAATAATAACTTAACTTGTCCTGTAGACAATGCACAGATGCTTTTTCCATAGCAGGTGCCGTCACCCAGCCCGCAGTCACCACGACAGGCGTCTGCCAATCCCTAAAGGACCAATTCAAACAGGCCCTTAGAGAGCTTTCACAACAACTAGCTCAAGATTTGGCTGAACTACCTAAGGCATTATGTTTTGCCATAGATGCCATTAAAGACTCTATTTAACAGGCATCCCGCCTCATGCTTATGCTTGTACATATGTGCAGAACCCTGTAGTTGAAAAATTGGTCAGCTGAAACGCCATGTAAGAACCTCCTAATTGGGTTCCCCTTTCATGGGGAGCGACTATTTGGAGAAGACTTGGATAAATGTATCAAGACAATTTCTGCTGGGAAAAGTACTTTTTTACCAGTCAAGAGAAAATATAAACGTCCTTTATTTAAAAGGATTCTTTCTCCTGCGCCAGGGGCTTTCGCCTCTAGGCAGTGGCTACGGCCTCACCGTCAGACTCTAGAGGAAAAACTCAGGGTCAGACCCAGGCTCAAAAGAAGCCATGGGGTAAAAGGTGTGCAAAACAGAATCCTAAAGCCTCATCATCAAGAGGCAACCCCCCCCCCCCCCCCCCCCCCTCACCAAGGTGGGGGGAAGACTTCTGCAGTTTTCAGAAGTCTGGAAAAAGGAAATTAAGGACAAATGGGTCATCTCCACAGTAACGCGGGGATACAAGCTGGAATTTCAGGACTTTCCACCGTCTTGTTTCCTAAGATCAAGCGTTCCCAAAGATATAGAGAAAAAACAATCTTTCAGGCATTAGACCGATTAATATCTCAAGGGGTGGTCATACAGATCCCCACCAAGGAGCAAGGTCGGGGGTTTTATTCAAATCTCTTCATGGTACCAAAACCAAATGGAGATCTCAGACCCATTCTAGATCTAAGAAAGCTAAACCAATTCCTTAAGATCCGCTCCTTTCGCATGGAGACAATCAGGTTGGTAATTTCTATCCTTCTAGGAAGAGAACTTCTGGCGTCAATCGACATCAGGGATGCATATCTTCTATAATTCCCTATATTTCCTGCTCATCAAAAATGTCTGCGGTTCGAGTTTGAACAACAGCATTTTCAATTTGTAGCCCTGCCCTTCAGCACCTCGGGTGTTCATAAAGTGCTGGCCCCACCTCTAGCCAAGTTAAGGGCACAGGGCATAACAGTCGTAGCGTACCTGAACGATCTATTACTTATACATCAATCAGTGACTCGTTTGGAGCAAAACGTATGCGCTACAACTAACTATCTGAAGAGTTTGGGTTGGATTCTCAACCTAGAGAAATCTTCCTTAATACCGCTAAAAAGGCTGGAGTACTTGGGTCTAATCATAGACACAGCCCAGGAAAGGGTGTTCTTGCCTCAAGAAAAAATCATCTCCATTCGCCTCTGCATGAGGTTGCTAGGAACCATGGTAGCTTCATTCGAAGCAGTTCCCTATACCGTTCCATTCAAGACTGTTGCAGAACAGTATCCTGCCTGCTTGAAACAAAACAGTTCAACCTTTAGACTTGCCAATGCAGCTGTCCCCAAGAGTGGCCCAAAGCCTCACTTGGTGGTCATTAACCCAGAATCTGCAGAAAGGAAAACCCTTCAGACCAGTCATCTGGAAAGTGGTGACGGATGCCAGCCTTTTTAGGCTGGGGAGCAGTACTAGAAAAGACAACTGTCCAGGGACAGTGGTCAAGAACCGAAAGAACCTTGCCCAATATCCTAGAGCAGAGGTGTCCAAACTTTTTTCAAAGAGGGCCAGATTTCATGAAGTGAACATGCGTGAGGGCCAACCATTAAAATGCAAATTTTATGCAAAGTTTATTGCAAACGGCATACTATTCATTTCATAACACTGATGACAATATATGAGGATATATAATATATATATATCTTCTCTTCTCCGCTCAGGGTAACGATGAGCTCAGGGGTGTTATGTTTAAACAAATATCTATCTATCTATCTATCTATCTATCTATCTATCTATCTATCTATCTATCTATCTATCTATCTATCTATCTATCTCTCTCAAAAGGAAAGGAACCGCATTACGGTTTGATGTAGCCCTCCCAAGTATATCCATCTGTGGCCCCCAAAGCTCGAGCGTGTTATGTTTTTTTTTGGTGTTAATATATCTATCTTCTTTAGCCTGACAAATCCCTGAGCGCCGCGCTCATTCTTAGTATGAGCCAGGGCGTGTGGCTGGGCGTGTTCAGAAGGCGATGTGCCCGAGCCCGCAAGGAAGCTGACATTGTGCAGGGCCACCGCCAATCACAGGCACTGTGACATTTTCCGGATCTCTGCAACTGCAGTCCGCAGATGCAGAGATCGGGAATAGTCACAGTGCCTGTAATTGGCTCTTCACGCTGTCAGCTTTATAGCGGCTCTGGCACATCGACTTCTGAACACGCCCAGCCACACGCCCCGGCTCATACTAAGAATGAGCGCGGCGCTCTGGGATTTGTCAGGCTAAAGAAGATATATATATAACAGCAAAAAAAAACACGCTCGAGCTTTGGGGGCCACAGATGGATATACTTGGCGGGCCACAGATGTATATATCTGCAAATTCCAAGTGGGGGCCACATCAAACCGGAATGCGGGCCGCAAATGGCCCGCGGGCCGGACTTTGGACATGCCTGTCCTAGAGATTCGGGCAGTATGTCTGGCTCTAAAGGCCTGGACTTTCAGGTTACGGGATTGTCCTGTCAGGATTCAATCCGACAATGCCACAGCTGTGGCCTACATAAATCACCAAGGGGGCACCAAGAGTCTCTCAGCGCAGAGAGGTGAACCATATTCTAACTTGGGAAGAAAGGAATGTTCCATGCCTTTCTGCAATCTTCATTCCGGGAGTAGAGAATTGGCAGGCGGACTACTTAAGTCGCCAGCTGTTATTCCCAGGGGAATTATTTTTAATTTTGTTTTTTTCCACTCAGTAGAATATTGCGCGAAATTCTAAAACATTATTTACTTAATTAAGTGTTGGTGTGAACACCCTCATTTTACTGCAATATTATATTTTGTTATGTGATTGTCACACTTTCACCATACAATATTATTGAGATTTTTCACTTATTCTTTACTTTTACCATCCGACGAGCGTGAAGGACATTTTTTATTGACATTCACTAGGTCCCCCAGTGTGGTTCTGGGATTTTTGCTCACCGTTCTTGCAATCATTTTGACCCCACGGGGTGAGATCTTGCGTGGAGCCCCAGATTGAGGGAGAATATCAGTGGTCTTGTATGTCTTCCATTTTCTAATTCCTAAGTCTTCCCAGCCTGGTGCAGGTCTACAATTTTGTTTCTGGTGTCCGACAGCTCTTTGGTCTTCACCATAGTGGAGTTTGGAGTGTGACTGTTTGAGGTTGTGGACAGGTGTCTTTTATACTGATAACAAGTTCAAACAGGTGCCATTAATACAGGTAATGAGTGGAGGACAGAGAAGCCTCTTAAAGAAGAAGATACAGGTCTGTGAGAGCCAGAAATCTTGCTTGTTTGTAGGTGACCAAATACTTGTTTTCCACCATAATTTGCAAATAAATTCTTTCAAAAATCAGACAATGTGATTGTCTGGATTTGTTTCCACATTTTGTGTCTCATAGTTGAGGTTTACCTTTGATGACAATTACAGGCCTCTCTCATCTTTTTAAGTGGGAGATCTTGCACAATTGGTGGCTGACTAAATACTTTTTTGTCCCACTGTAAACTTAGTTTTGTCTGTGTTACAAAAACAGCCATTTGAACCAATACAACAGATTCCCCTAGTCCTTCTGACAAAGAAGTTGGTATTTTTGGTTGCTATATCCTCAGCAAGGAGGGTTTCAGAATTGGCTGTTCTTTCTTGTAAAGAGCCATATTTGATTTTTCACGAGGACAGAGTGGTGGTATGCCCTCGTCCACACTTTTTGCCAAAAGTAATTTCAGGTTTTCACCTGAACCAAGATATTATCCTGCCATAGTTTTTTTTCAAAACCATGTTCCAGGGAAGAAAGGTCACTACATTGTCTTGATGTGGTGAGAGCAGTGAAAATCTATTTAAAGAATACTGCTCAGATCCGTAAGACTGATGTCTTATTTATTCTGCTGGAAGGTCCTAAGGAAGGACAGGCAGCGTCGAACTCCACTGTTGCTAAGTGGATTTGGCAAGTGATAATTCAAACTTGTTATTTGAGGGGTAAGATTCCCCCATTTCAAGTTAAGGCGCATTCTACCAGGTCGGTTAGTTCTTCTTGGGCAGAGCGTCATCAGGCCTCCATGGCTCAGATCTGTAAGGCCGCAACTTGGTCTTCAGTGCATACATTCACAAAATGTTATCAGGTGGATGTAAGGAGGTATGAGGATATCGCCTTCGGACACAGTGTGCCGCAAGCAGCAGTATAAATCCTCAAGTCTGGGTGTACCCTTGTTTTCTCCCACCCCTCATGTGGCATTGCTATGGGACATCCCATTAAGTAAATACTTAAGGCTCTGTGTCCCATGATGTACGATAAATAAAATAGGATTTTTATTACAGCTTACCTGTAAAATCCTTTTCTTGGAGTACATCATGGGACACAGAGGTCCCGTCCCTCTTTGGGGATACAAGTATATTGCTTTGCTACAAAAACTGATGTGCTCCTGGAAGGAGGAGGGGTTATATAGGGGAGTAAACTTCCTTAATTAGGGTTTACCAGTGTCAACACCTGACGGTAGGCTATAACCCATTGAGTAAATACGGTACTTAAGGCTCTGTGTCCCATGATGTACTCCAAGAAAAGGATTTTACAGGTAAGCTGTAATAAAAATCCTATTTTTTAATTTTGAAAAAATGTGTCTGTGTTCTCTATTTGTACATTACATGCTGCTTGCATATGGATTGATGATTATACATGATGTCTCTTTTTATCTAGTGTTTGATTAATCAGGAGTTATGATCATGGAACCAGTTTCATACCTATTTCCTCTGCTGACATCTTCATTGTATTTTTGCAGCTTCCATGGCAGAAATTCCAGCAAAAAATCCAAAGCTTTGAAAAAACATCCTAAGGACAAAAGGTAAGATGTGAAGCATTATAGTGTTTTTTTTTTTGTTTGTGTGTTTTTTTTTTTTTACAATACACATGTACATTGTATTCCTGTTGCTCACTTTCTGAGTAATAAGTGTTGTCGAATTCCTAAAGTAGATGCTTCAATTGTGAAGCATGTTTATAAGTGCCTGCACAAAAAAAACACATTTACTCACATTTAACTCTTTTGCTGCCATTGACGGTATGTATAGCAGCCAAGAGTTTCCTTACATTTCCTCTACACTGTCAGCTTTCTAATAGAAGTAATTTAAGCAGCTTTGCAGCTGTAATAGTGCCGCGCACCTCAAATACCAAAAATTTGTAATTTATAAACTTATAATTAATGAAATATACCACTATATATCAGTACTCTCATAAGTGCTTCAGCAAACAGAAAAACATATGCATATAGAATCTAAGCATAAATATATAAAGTCCACTGAGTTCCAATGTGCTTGAATCAATTCAGTGCTGTTCGTGATTTTCTTTTTTGGCACCTGGGTGGATTCACCAACACACTGGGAATTCATTGAGCCTCAGCACTGAAGGATTTGGAATCAATTCGCTGTATGGTTTTATCTTTATCAAGCACATTAGGACTGAGTAGACTTTATATTTATGCTTTGATTCTATTTGCATATATTTTCTGGATGCACAAGCACAGTGAATGCACACGCACTTATGATAGTACAGATTTATAGTGATATATATATTTCATGATTTATTTTTTGTTTATATATCAATCATTTTTGGAGGAGCACTGCACTATTATTTTCTGGAGAAGACCACTTCAAGGAGCTTTGTTAGAAGTTTCCAGTGCAGTAAAAAGCAGCCACATTACCTGAGATAAAATAGGGTAGGGTGAGAATGTGATTAGATGGTTCTACAGTTTAAAAATATGTCATGAGGGTTTTATATGTAGTACAACTCATGCCCTGTATGTGGTTAGTACACATGGGGAAAGAAACCAACGGGCCTGGTGGCTATAGAGGACACGAGGACACTAGTTGAAGAACGTTTAATAATTAAAAGCAAAGTATTTTTATATATATATATATATATATATATATATATATATGTACAGGTGCATCTCATAAAATTAGAATATCATCAAAAAGTAAATTTATTTCAGTAATTCAATTCAAAAAGTGGAACTCATTTATTTTATATACATGTGTTCCACAGAGAGTGATATATTTCAAGCATTTCTTTCTTTTATTTTTGATGATTATGGCTTACACCTAGTGAAAACCCCAAATTCTGTATCTCTAGAATATTACATAAAACCAATTAAAAAAAAAAGGATTTTTAATGCAGAAATGTTGGCGTACTGAAAAGTATGTCCATGTACAGTATAGTATGCACTCAATACTTGGTCTGGGCTCCTTTTGCATGAATTACTGCATCAATGCGGCGTGGCATGGAGGCAATCAGCCCATGGCACTGCTGAGGTGTTATGGAAGCCCCGGTTGCTTTGATAGCGGCCTTCAGCTTGTCTGCATTGTTGGGTCTGGTGTCTCTCATCTTTCTCTTAACAATACCCCACAGATACTCTGTGGGGTTAAAGAGGAAGTAAACCCTGATGGGTTTACTTCCTCTTTGTTTCTCTGCAAAGGTAAAGCATAATGGGCTACTATGCATCGCATAGTAGCCCATTATGTGTCACTTACCTGACACAGGAGCCTGCGATGTCACAGCTGTCCCCTCTGCTACGGAGCGTCCATCTTATTTCCGGGTATCGTGGCTCTGGCCGATGAAGACACTAACGGCATACCGCCGTTAGCAGCGGCATGCTCAGTGCTCTGCTGTCTATGGCGCATGCGTCGTAGACAGAGGTGCCTGACATTTTGCAAATATCTCCTAAACCGTGTAGGTTTAGGAGGTATTTCTTGGACCTACAGGTAAGCCTTAATCAAAGTGGTCTGTCAGTCAGGCAAGTTTGCTGGCCAATCAAGCACAGTGATACCATGATCATTAAACCAGGTATTGGTACTTTGGCAGTGTGGGCAGGTGCTAGGTCCTGCTGGAAAATAAAATCAGCATCTCCATAAAGGTAGTCAGCAGAGGAAAGCACGAAGTGCTCTAGAATTTCATGGTGGAGGGCTGCACTGACTTTGGACTTGGTAAAAGGCCATGGACCAACACCAGCAGATGACATGGTTCCCAAATCATGGTTCCCAAATCATCACTGACTGGAAACTTCACACGGGACCTCATGCAACTTGGATTCTGTGCCTCTCCACTCTTACTCCAGACTCTGGGACCTTTATTTCAAAATGAAATGCAACATTTTCTACAGTCCGTGATGATTTGGGGAGCCATGTCATCTGCTGGTGTTGGTCCACTGTGTTTTATCAAGTGTATATATATATATATATATATACCGTATATACTCGAGTATAAGTCAAAATTTTCAGCACATATTTTTGTGCTGAAAGTGCCCCCCCTCGACTTATACTCGAGTCAAGCACTTTTCTGCAGCAAAAAATTTCATTTTCCGAACCGACTTTGGGGCCCCGTATCTCAGGACCACTTGGTGCTAGGAACCCCAAATTTAGTGTGCAAACCCAGTGGAACTGGTACCACAACATATCCAAAGCTGAAGTTCCTAGCACCAAGTGGCCCCGAGATACGGGGCCCCAAAACCGGTTCGGAAAATGTCATTCTCTGCTGCAGAAAAGTGCTTGACATTTTCTGAACTGATTTTTGGGGCCCTGTATCTCGGGGCCACTTGGTGCTAGAAACCCCAGCTTTGAAAATTTTATGGTGCCAGATCCGCTGGGTTTGCACACCAAATTTGGTGTTCTTAGCACTAAGTGGCCCTGAGATACGGGGCCCCAAATTCGGTCAACTGTGTCCATCTGCAGCAATGTCATTTCGGGACCCTTTGGGTTCAGAGACCCAAGGGGGCATCTAGGAACCCTTAACTACCGAGTTTGAAGTTCAGGGGACCTATGGCTGCAAATGGGCACAGTGATGCTGCAAATGGGCATTGACGTCTTATACTCGGGTCAGTAAGTTTTTCCCATTTTTTTGTGGTAAATTAGGGCCTCGACTTATACTCGGGACGACTTATATTCGAGTATATACGGTATATATATGTATATGTATATGTATATATATATATATATATATATATATATATATATATATATATATATATATATATATATATATATATAAATATAAGCCCCCCCCCCCCAGACCACACCCCCGGGCCACAAGTATAAAGTACAGAGCAGCATCTCACAATACAAACTGCAGTGTGTGTGTAGGTGTATGTTGTGGCAGTGTGCTGGGGCAGATCTAACATTAAAAAAACCCTCCTTAACCTATCTTGGTTTCCTAAATTTCTTACATGAATGTGTTAAAATAATGTGTAATTCCCATATTTAAAGTTATGTGAAGTTTTCTTTTACAGGGTGCAGTATATACAATCCAACAGACAATTTTTTATCTTTTTTTTCCCCACAAGGCGTATAACCGTAGTATGCCTGAACTGTGATTTCCTGACCGATGTTTCTGGTTTAGATGATATGGCCAAACATTTAAGTGAAAGTCACACTCATTCTTGCCAAGTGGTTACAGAGAATGGTAAGAATTGATTTGCTTTGAAAGCTTTACTCTGTATTCCTTTCTCATCCATCATTATTAGTTGAATCGTTGTTATTGTTAACAGTGACATTTTTTTAAAGTGAATTCATTTTTTTTTTCTTTTGATCTCAGTTTCCATATTTTCCTCAACTCATGAAGGAGACATGTCTAAGTAAGTTAGCTTTTTGCTTACTGCCCTTAAGCTACTATAAACTTAGTGTTTGGCTTCTAAGCTTTGGATAAATAGTCGCCTGTAGCTTAGCGCATACTTTGCTTTATTAGAGCCTACTTAAATTTGTCTTTGTTGTCCATAATCAAGACTATTTATAAGCAATGATTCACTATGTACTAGCCACCTAAAAAGATTCTATAAAACATGTAAACATATATAAAATACTTAGATTTTGCTCTAATTGGAAATGGTAGTTTTATAAGGAAATCCTAACTTCATAAATGATCAGTTTCTGTACTGGGCTAACCTTGTGCAGCACATGCAGGTAAACAACTTCTAGAAAGCAGTAATGCAGCAACCATATTCGTAGAAAGATTTGTATACATTTAACTTGACCAAGTAACTGCATTATAGATTGACATAAAAGATGATTATCCAGATATCTTATCTGATCCTAGTTTTGAACACCCACATTTTCCCACAAAGTTGCACCATCTTAAAGCGGAACTGATAAAAAAAATTATATTTTTTAAAAAGGAACGTACATTCCACATGAATAATTATGTGTGCTGTAAATTGACTCCAGCATTTTCCTGTTTCTTCTTGCTAGAGGCTGCCATTTTGCTGAAGCCCAGAGCCCCTGAACAGCAGTAGTAAATAATAAAGCAGAACTAACCCATCGATTTAACGGTTTCAAAAAACAGTTACATTCCTGGAATGCCGGTGTCTTGCCGAGATAGTTCCCCCGGTGCATAAGGACCCCCCCTCTACTGCGCAGGCGCAGCGCTTGCGCAGTAGGAACAACAAGGGAGCCGCCGAAAAGAGCCAAAGCTGAACACCTGAATCAGCTGTACACGGCGCCTGCGCACTACATTCTTCTCTATGTCCACGTTAAAGCCCCACCATCCAAGTGGACAAAGAGCTAGAATAACAATATGCCGAGCGCAGCGAGGCCGTGCCCGAAGTGCGGCGAGCATAGCGAGGCCGTGCCCGAAGCGTGGCGAAAGTAGCGAGCCTGCGAGGGGCCTGTTACAAACTTTTTTTAATTAAAATAGTGTTCGCACACAGGCGCCGTGTACAGCTGACTCAGGTGTTCAGCTTCGGCTCTTTTCGGCGGCTCCCTTGTTGTTCCTACTGCGCAGTAGAGGGGGGTCCTTATCCGCCGAGGGGAACTTTCTCGGCAGAACACCGGGATTGCTAATTGTCACATTTGCTTGTGTCCTCAACCAAACTGTCAAACCATCAAATGGCTGGTAGCATAACTGATCACATGTGCAGCACCATAGCAGTTGCAGATAAAAAAAAAGCAGCTTCCTGGCTGTCAGAAGATCGGCCTCTACAAACTCGGCAGTACCTAAAAATGCTGAGCAGAGCAGGGTAAGACAGTATGTTACTGGATTTTACACAGCATAAGCACTTATGTTTAATGTTTTACATAGCTATACCTGCAAAAGGGACCAGCCTGAAGTCATCTAGCAGGACTTAATTTTCTGACTAAAGTTCCACTTTAATGCATTTAGAATAAATTACCATTTTAGTGAACCTAATATAAACCTCAGAAGCTCATACATATATAAACATGTATACTGTCTGTACATTACAGTAGAGGATCTCATTTAGAAAACTACCTTAAATATTAACATTAAATATTCTGTGTGATCAGTGTACCAGTGTTCAGTATGAACTCATCCTCATACTCACTGGATCTTCATCTAGCAACAAACATTCGAAGTAAATGTCTTTCAAAAGGCTATTGGACATTTGAGTCCAAAGCTGAAGACTTTGTTGGTGACTCTGAGAAAACTGAGGAATGGCATGTCCTCCCTGATGCTCTCCTCTATTACACCTCTATTTTTAACTTGGTTTAGCAGTTTTTCTTACTCCTCCTATCTGTCATCTTGATTGCTGATGTATCAGTCTTCGCTTAATGGAATCCGTTTTTAATCCTCAGCCTGATCTGTTACAGATTTCACTCGCAATTTGTTTTCTAAGACTACTTATACACCGCAATTTGCTATTTAAGTGAAACTTTAGTTAGAAAATTAAGTCCTGATAGATAACTTCAGACTGGCTCCATTTGCAGGTATAGCGATTTAAAACATTAAAAATAAGTGCCTATACTGTTTAAAATCCAGTAAGACGCTGTCTCAGCCTGCTCTGCGGCCTTGGTTGTCCTGTAGTCTCGGCACTATGTCGAAAATTAATGAGTCAATAGAGACTGATCAGCTGACAACCTAAAGATTTACTGCTGCTGAGGTGGTGGAGGAAAGAACAGGAATGATAGACTATGACCAGGGAACACAGATTAAAGCGTTTGTTAACCCCCTAAAAAAAAAAAAAAAAAGATCCTTTTCCTTTAAAGCATTTGATACAGCACAGTGCTTGTGCTGTGTCATTTGCCCCCCCCCCCCCCCTTATGCTGACTTTTATATATAGTAAGACTGCTGAGCCCTGACACCGGAGTCGTACGTACATGCCTCCATCATCCTCAGCCTGCTATCTGTCTCCTCTGTGCTCTCTCTCCCTCCCCTCTCTGCCTGTCAGCATGTGACAGTGCCTGCCCCCTCAACTCCCGCTGCTCAAATAACTTGAACATCTCCATACCATCCCCTCTGTGTTCTAATCCTGTGTGCCCTTGTGTGAGTGATTTATAAAAAAAAAGTCTGCTATACCTCATTCTCTTCTCAGCAATCACATGACCGGCTGGCTCTCTCCCCTTTCCTCTCCCAAGTGATGTCAGCAGGGGAATTTTGGCCCTGCCCGCTGTATCTATCAGATGTGGAGAGAAGAAAGCCAGCCAATCGTGATCGCTGAGAAGAGCTCTGAAATGAGGTATAGCAGACTTTTTTATAAATCACTCACACAGGGGCACACAGGATTAGAACACAGAGGGGATGGTATGAAGATGTGAAAGTGTCTTAACAACCACTTTAAGGAAAAAGAAAAAAAATCAGGATAGGTGACAAGACAAACTCTACTGCCAGAGTTAAACTTACAAGGATAGTGTCTTATCTTCCTGATTCGCTCTCCTTTCTCCCTGATTCGCTCTCCTTTCTCCCTTGGCAGAGGCAGCTCTCATCAGCTACTGCTGCCTTCCTCCCTAGATGAGCCGAGACATACAATCAGGGCTGGAAATGCACACATTTTAATTGCAGAAAGTGACATATAGTTTTTAAGACTAAGGCCTCATACACACAGTACGAAAAGCAGAAGGGAAAAGTCTGACAAGCTGTCTGCGGATTTTCGGATCGTTAGTACGGTGCATTCGACAGACGATTTGACTTTTATATCAGACAAAAGCTGGATGTGCAGGCTATAAAAGTCTGATGTGAACTCAACGTCTGATTTTCGGATGGTCGGTACAGAAATCTATCACACAAAAGTCAAAAGTACAAACACGCATGCTCAGAATGAAGGAAACGACTGGGAAGAGTTCGGTCTTGTAAACTACTGTTCGCAATCTAGAATTAAAACATTTGTGACGTGGCAATTTTTACAATGTCAAAATTCTCATCTTCTTTAATAGGATAATAATGAAGCTGCTTTGCATGTAGTTATGCCAAACGTATTTTAAAAGGCATTTGTTTTGTACGATCTGAAAATCGGGAATCAACGCTCACCAAACTTGCAGAAGGGGTCCAAAGGGTGGCGCTTGAGAAATGAACTTCCTCTTTATATTCTCATAGTACGTCACTACGTACGTGTTTGTCAAACGACAATTTGCGGATAGTTAGTATGCTAGACAAAATCCTGCACACTTCCTTTTGACAAAAATCAGACGCTTGGTCATTCAACAATCAGACGGTGTGTATGAGGCTTAAGAGGAGGGAGAGCAGAGAGATTTCAATAAGGAAGTAACTGTTCTGGGCTTTAACAAAATGGCGGCCTCCCAGCAAGAAGAAACAGAAGCAATGTTGGAGGCAATTTGCAGCACACACTCTTTTTGGTAGGATAATTATTATTGTGGAATGTATGTTCTTTTGTTATTAAACTGTTATGGATATAGTTTCGCTTTATTAACATATTATTATTAAATGTCTGCTTTTTGTACATAATGTACAGTAAGAAAGTAAGGTAAATCGTCAAAACACTTTTTTAAAAGTTGCAAAATAAAAAAAAAAAATCCAGATTTTGACACCCTATGTGTGTTGTGGACATTGGCTAGTCATCACACAGAGCATAATTTGAGTAACCAACAGATTCTCCCTTGCACATGAATTACTCATTTTCGCACCCTTGCTCTGAGTGAAATAGTGCAAGTAAACCAATGATTGTTATTAAGTACTGCAGGAGCTTCTTAGGAACTACAACTCTTACAGCTGGATTCCACACTTGTATTTAGTAGTGTTTGTTTTAGATGTTTTTTTGAAGTCACAAATGGCTGGATTAAGAATCTATTACAGCAAACTGTAGGGTGGTAAGTATATATTGTGAGCATCTGGTAAAGATTTTAGAACTGGGAGCTCAACATTGAGTATTTAGTAATCCACAACAATTCTGTTGATGCTGCATGCCCTTGTCCCAGTTTAATTGTCAATAATAGTTTTGATCTCACAAACCTTCAGTGGCTAAGTTAAATTTTTTATTTATTGTCCTTACTGAAGTCTATGAACTTGATTACAGCTGCATTCTTTTTGCTTAGGGTTTTGCAAACTTGTCTTCAGCTGACACAAAATTGCCATATCTTCGAGTAGTTGGTATAGTCAGTAGTTAAACAGCTTGGTTGATAGAAACTTTGTAACAAGTGACTGAAAGCTTCTAAAACTTTAGAGCAAAACTGTGGCCTGAAACTAAAAAATTGCAAGCAGAAAGGTTTTTTTTTTTTTTTTTATTACAAAAAAATAATAAAAATAATCTTTAGTAATGTCTTCTAAGTTCTTACCTTCCTTCTCGCAGTCTTAATTAGACTGTACATGGAGCTGCACATGCGGCATCTGCCAGGTCCCAGGATGAATCCTGGTATCTGCCAGGCATCCAAGCATCTGCCATGTCCTAGGTTGAATTACTTCTCATGCACATTTACAGGACTGTAGCCATTGGGTTATAATGCCACCTACATGAGGATTGGACACTGGCAAATAAACAAGTTGTAGGCCAGGATAACCCCTCCTACCACCAGCATGCTTCAGTTTTTTCCATTGTCCTAGGAAGTCAGACATCTTTTTCTTTAGCTCTGCTGGGGAAAGACTAACCTATTTTTACTAGCACTATTTTTGCTCTATGCATTTTTTTTTTTTTTTTTTTTTACAATGAAGACATTGCTGCTTGAGTTAGTCTTTATTATAGCAGCTATCCAGCCTATCCTCAGCTTGGCTTTGGAGTTGCGTAACTGGACCCCACTGCACTGGAAATAGTTGGGCTAGCCTGGAAATGATCTTTAGGCAATGGGCTCTGCATGAGGCACTTTTAGGACCCTGTCTGGTAACTCGTTAGCTCCATTTTAGGTCCAGAGCCATTGTAATTGCCTCCTTGCTTGCCCTGTCTGTATAGACTCACTCAGTGAGTAGGCCGATTAGAGTTAGCACCGAGAGCTACTTAGTGGTTTGGATTGCTTGGCGCCTTTAAAACCTCTGCTTTCCACTGGTGCCTATGATGGAAGGGGTTAACGCTGAGGGACTGAGCACAGATATCGTCTGCTGGGTGGAATGTTGCATACTCTGTGCTCTTTCCACATTGAGGAAGCATATCGCGACTGCTGCTCCTGCATTGCATGGAACCAAGTGGAGTTCTCATGTTTGGTCTGTTCTTACTGCCCTCCTTACAGTGTCACCTCTGGCCATCCAGTCTTTACTTGCTACCAGTGGCTGTGTTTTGAGAGCAGCTGATATTATGCTTTGCTTTGTACACCTAGCTATGTTGCTTCATTGCCACAGTTGTAACATGTCTGATTCTAGACACAGGGACAATCCCACTGTCCCCGGTTTCCCAGCTCACACTCTGACAACTCCAGTGCTGCTTGCAGTATGCCTACCGATGCGTTTGATGCCTGCCATCGGGTTCTAAAGTCTATACCATCTTTGAAGTCTTCACTAGCTCTGTCAGCAATAGCAGCCTCCTCTACTCTGTCTTAGAAGGTTGTTGTTTCAGTCATGCATGAGTTTCTAGACCAAATCACACAAGTGTTGGCTGACTAAACACAAATGACTCCCACACATTCCTCCACATAGTCTATATCAGATCTTCCTGCTGTTTCTCAGTCTTCAGCTTCTGAAACTCTGAGGAGTTTCAGTTTTCTGCCATCACTCGAAAACTGAAAGAGACTGCTTTTGCTCTTATTGCCATAGTGTGGACCACATTGAAGCTAAAGGATCAATCTGTTGCTACTGTCATTTAGGGCTGCAACTAACGATTATTTTCATAATCGATTAGTTGGTCGATTATTGTTTCGATTAATCGATTAATCGGTTAATAACCTTAAAAAAAAAAGTGTGGTGTATAATTTAGTTAATATGTAAAGTTTAAAAAAAAAAAAAAAAGCAATTTATTCTTAAATATCTCTATGCAGTGGTAAATATAAACAACCAAGTATATGGTTAGGGAGCAAAATATTGAATCCACTCTGAGAATAACAGGAAGAAGAGATATACTGTATACACTATTAGAAGAGAAATACATTTTTTTGTCCAATTTGTTGTTGAGCACATTAAAAAATACAAAATGCTGCAAAAACGCATTACATGCTTTTCTGCAGCTTCTCCATTGAAGTATATGGAACCAAAAAAGCACAGTTTTGCGTTAAAAAAAAAAAAAAAGTCCTTGACCCTTTCCAAATACGCAGCGGCTGAAAAAAAGCATAGATGTGAACGTGTCCCATAGAAAACCATGTTAAATGAACTGTAGTGTGTTTCTTCAAAAAGCACCAAAAAACACAACGATGTGAACCAGGTCTAAGACGTTTAGTAACATAACGGGGTAAAAAAAAACTAAAATGAGCCCTTTATAGTACAAAAAAAGCAAATAATCGCTACTGTAAGGGGTTCATTTTTTTAACTGTAGAACTGTGAAAGTAATATTTACAGTAGCGATTATTTGCTCTTTTTGTACTATAAAAGGGCTAATTTTTAACCCCATTATGTTACTGGCCGATTAATCGATTATGAAAATAGTAATCGATTATTTTCATAATCGATTAGTTGTCGATTAATCGATTAGTTGTTTCAGCCCTACTGTCATTGCTATCCTTACTCTGGGGTCTTTTAGAGCTCCTAATACTTCCAAGAATATGCTGTTGCAGGTCTACCTTTTATGGACACTGGAAGCACCCTGACATGATGTTTGTTTCTCCCCCAAGACCTTATTAGCCTTGTACCTGTTTACAGAGGACTTTGTACTGTGTTTGGGCTACAGTTCTGACAAGCTGTTGGAGGTTTCATGTCTCATTTCCCACATAAGTCTCCTATCCGTCCACATGTGTTTAAAGTGTTGGACAGAGGCTGCATCCAAGAAGTGCTTACTCTGCATGGCCTTCGAGGGTCTATTCTAGCTGCCATCATCAATTACGCCACAGGCAGCAAGACCACCTGTCTTCCTCAACCAGAGAAGCCTAAAGCTCAGTCTGGGAAGGCTCACTCCTTGCTGGAGATTAAGAAAAGTCCTTTTCACCACTCTTCATCCATAAAGTCCAAGCCAAGAGTATTGTAAAATGGGGGGGGGGGGGTGTTAGCCTTTGCAGGCAAGCTAGAATTTTGTTCCCAAACCCTCCCCTTCCTTCCGTTCATCATTTTCAACCTTCCTGTGTCCCTGCACAAGTTAACAGACCTCCAGGCAGTCCTATCAGGTCTTCTGTCCCTTTGACAAAGTGGTTTTAAGGGTTTCACACCAAACTATTTATGGCCCCCAAACCCAAAGGGGGTATCCATCCCATCTTCAAGCTCAGAAGATCTGTATGGAATCCATCAGGTTTTTATTGCCTCTTTCCACCAGGGAGACTGCTTAACATCTGTGGATATCGAAGTCTGCCATTCAACCTCTCTTTAGGTTTTTACCATGGTGCTGGCCCCAGTACTAGTCTTGCTGCACTCTTAGGGCATTTCCATTGTGTGGTACCTAAATGCCCAGCACCTACATCCTAGGCGTGATCTGGCAGACTTCTTTAGTTGGCATTGTCTGGACCCAGGGGAGTGGTCCCTACACTCTGAAGTGTCCAGGAACTGTGTCACAGATGGTGGACACCAGATTTGAATATTCTGACTTCCAGACTTAACCAGAAACTAGACAAGTTTGTCTGCGAGGTCCTGTCTAAATTTTCCCTAGGGACCTTGTAAACTGCCTGAGGGATGGGACTGATGTGAATATACAATATATGTAAAGCACTGTGTAAATTTTAAATGCTATATACAGTTGTGCTCATGAGTTTACATACCCTGGCAGACTTTATGATTTCTTGGCCATTTTTCAGAGAATATAAATGATAACACAAAAACTTTTCTTTTACTCATGGTTAGTGTTTAGCTGAAGCCATTTATTATCAATCAACTGTGTTTACTCTTTTTAAATCATGATGGCAGCAAACTACCCAACTGACCCCATTTCCTAATACCATGTATTGCCCCCTTTAACATCAATAACAGCTTGAAGTCTTTTGTGGTATTTGTGGATCATGCTCTTTATCTTCTCAGATGGTAAAGCTGCCCATTCCTCTTGGCAAAAAGCCTCCAGTTCCTGTAAATTATTGGGTTGTCTTGCATTAACTGCACGTTTGAGATCTCCCCAGAGTGGCTCAACGATATTGAGGTCAGGAGACTGAGATGGCCACTCCAGAACTTTCACTTTATTCTGCTGTAGCCAATGACTGGTCAACTTGGCCTTGTATTTTGGATCATTGTCATGTTGGAATGTCCAAGTATGTCCCATTCGCAGCTTTGTAGCTGATGAATGCAAATTTTCCTCCAGTATTTTTTGATAACATACTGCATTCATCTTGCCATCAATTTTGACCAAATTTCCTGTGCCTTTTGTAGCTCACAAATCCCCAAAACATCAGCGATCCACCTCTGTGTTTCCCAGTAGGAATGGTGTACCTTTTATCATAGGCCTTATTGACTCCTCTCCAAATGTAGCATTTATGGTTGTGGCCAAAAAGCTAAATTTTGGTCTCGTCACTCCAAATTACTTTGTGCCAGAAGGTTTGAGGCTTGTCTCTGTGCTGTTTGGCGTATTGTAAGCGGTATACTTTGTGGCATTTGCGTAATGGCTTTCCTCTGGCGACTCAACCATGCAGCCCATCTTTCTTCAAGTGCCTCCTTATTGGGCATCTTGAAACAGCCACACCACATGTTTTCAGAGAGTCCTGTATTTCACCTGAAGTTATTTGTGGGTTTTTCTTTGCATCCCAAGCAATTTACCTGGCAGTTGTGGCTGAAATTTTAGTTGGTATACCTGACCATGGTTTGGTTTCAACAGAACCCCTCCTTTTCCACTTCTTGATTAGAGTTTGAACACTGCTGATTAGCATTCTCGATTCCTTGGATATCTTTTTATATCCCTTTCCTGTTTTATACAGTTCAACAACCTTTACCCGCAGATCCTTCGACAATTCTTTTGCTTTCTCCAAGACTCAGAATCCAGAAACGTAAGTGCAGCACTGGATGTAAGATGCAAGTGTCTGTCAGGAGTCCAGAAACTCATTGACCTTTTATACACACACAATAATTGCATGCAAACGGATCACAGGTGAGGATGGTTACCTTTTAATAGCCATTTAAACCCCTTTGTGTCAACTTGTGTGCATGCTATCAGGCCAAAATCACCAGGGTATGTAAACTTTTGATCAGGGTCATTTGGGTAGTTTCTGTTGCCATGATCTAAAAAGAGTAAACTCAGCTGATTGAAAATAAATGGCTTCAGCCAAACTCTGACCATGAGTGAAATAAATGTTTTTGTGTTATCATTCATATTCTCTGAAAAATGGCCAAGAAATCATAAATTCTGCCAGGGTATGTAAACTTATGAGCCACTGACAACTAACAGAGATTGAAATTTTCACTTGGGACATGTGAACTCTTTTTGTAAAAACTGTCAACTTTATTAAGAACAAAGATGGTAAAGTAATTGGTCAAACTTATTTTTAAAAAGTTTGTAGGTGCTGCAGTTTCTACTTCTGTAAGAGAATGTGGTTATACTGTATCTTTTGTTTCACTTAAGGGCATGGCTCTCTTGAATTGGTTTATTTTAAATATTAGAACTGTGGGATATAAGATTATTACACTGCATATCTTTAGCAAACTTCTTTGCATGATACATAGCATGGCAGCATTTACCGGCTTTAGTTTTAAAGAGATAGGTGTTATACATCAGCTGTAAAATACTGGTTACTGTTTTTCTGTGCATCAGAACTGCTGGATTAGACCTGCTCTCCACTGCAGATGTCAATCACCATGGGCATTATTCAATAAAATGATGCTGTGCATTGTAAATCATAGAAACATATACGATTTTCACTATCATTTTTTAAGGCAACCTTCTGGTTGTTTTACAGCACATTTGCGTTACTTTATTAAACAAAGCCATTTCACGTACATTTATGAAGAACACAGTGCGGCTATTTGCAAATAAACGCATTCATTGCATATGAAAATAACTTGCCTCAACAAATCAGAAGGTAGTGTCCTAACAGAATAAACACAGGATGCGCTGTATTTACCAGCTCACATGTTCATTGCTAGCACTTGTTTACTGATAAAAAGAAATTACAGATTACTTTTGTTTTTGTTTTGTACATTATGCAAAACATCCTTAGGCCTCATGCACGTGGGCAGAAAAAACATTGCTTATGGAAGTATGTTTTTTTCATTTTTTTTATGCCTCTTAATGCAGATATATTTTAGCCAATGTGAATACACACCTATAAGCACAAGTAATTACACACAGAAACAAGCATTTATTACACCTCCTGGCATAAAGATCCAGCGTAGAATGTGTCTTTTACTTTTACTAAACAACATTTACTGCATTGATTCCCAGAGCACTATGGTCTATCTGAAGAGAACATGGCAGTAAAACAGGCTTTTTACAACAAAAGTGCCAAGAAGCTACAGGAAGAATGTAAAAAGCAGGTTAAAGCTGCATCTGCTGGTAGAAGTTACGTGGTTACAATGCAAAACTTTATTTACCTGACTATAAAAAATAACTTTGCACAAAATCAGAAATGCATCAAAGTAATCCCCCTTTAGCCAGAAAGGAATCACTTTGACACAGCTGACTAGCTTGAACAAATATTGCAATTTATGCAAACCAAGAATCCCTGTTTATGCAAATGTTTGTTAGAAATATGTAAGGGTGTATAGCAGTGTGCATAGGGTTGATTAAGAATTTAAAGTTACAAGAACACTCATTCCTGCAAAACAGTGCTTGTAATTCTTTAGGGCCCTTTCACATTGGGGCGGTTTGCAGGCGCTATTGCGCTAATAATAGCGCCTGCAAACCGACCCGAAAGTGCCGCTGCTTTCATTCCAGTGTGAAAGCCCCGAGGGCTTTCACACTGGAGCGATGCGCTGGCAGGACGGTAAAAAAAGTCCTGCCAATAGCATCTTCGGAGCGGTGAAGGAGCGGGGTGTATACTGCTCCTGCCCATTGAAATCAATGGAACGGCGCGGCTATACCGCCGGCAAGGTGCTTCTGCAGAGGCGCTTTGTGGTGGTTTTAACCCTTTCTCGGCCGCTAGCAGGGGGTTAAAACCACCCCGCTAGCGGCCGCATACCGACGGTAAAGCGCCTCTTACAATAGTAGCGCTTTACCGCCGACAACGCCCCCGCCCCAGTGTGAAAGGAGCCTTAAGGACACCCTAGTCCAGTGTTTAACAACCATTTTTGTGTTTGGGGTCTCATATGCATTTTCTCTCATTTATTATTGTCCACAGTTAATATTTATCAATAAAGGCATATATTACAAGATTGTCTGCACCTCTATGCCAGTATACGCAAAAGAGATGTACAACTTAACAGCTGAGGTTCCTGCACACCTCTTAAGCACAAATCAGTCTGTCTGATAACAGTCCTTTATAATACTTTGTAAGCAAGTAAAGGCGCAAAAATGCTGGGCATTCCTATGTACCCATTATGTAGATGGCAGGAGGTAATGACTAATAAAGTCCATAATAAGTCTATGTGGGAAAAAGACTCAATAAAACGTTCAAAAAAGTTTTCAAAGTCCACACAAATGGCTGCCTTCCTGGAAGAGCTGAACCTAAGCCCCAACAATCTGCAGAAAAAACACAAGGAGAGGAGGCGCCTCTAAGTGCAGTATTAAAACCAAATTTAATAAAAAAACTCTGTACAAAACACTCACATTTTGTAGAATAACATTGAGCATGTAATGTGGTTAAAATCCAGGAAGAGAGGGGTCCGTCAGATCCATCACAACTAATGCTGAGTCCTGCTGTGCGTACGGCTGTGCTTGAACACCGCTGAAGCCGGCCGCGGTGATGAAATTCCAAAGCGAGGCCTGAGACGCTGATGGAAGGCAGGCGCGGAGCTGTGACGTCACTGGAATGTGACGCGTTTCATGAGCGTACGGGCTACGATGTCACGGTAGCCGCGCTCCTTCATCAAAGCTACAGATGGATCGAGGAAATGGTTTAAGAAGAGAATGGGGGCGGGGACTGGAAGCAGAGGGGGAGGAAGGAAGAGCGGATTGACAAGAACATGGGGGGGGGGGAAGAGGACGGAGAATGATGGCCATATATCTGGTTTATCCAAAAAATGACAAGGTGCATATTGATGATTGCATATATATACATGTGTATATATAAGAAAATATGTATAAATAAAATAAAGGTAGATATAAGAAAGGATAAATTTAATTAAAGATAAAAATAGAAATAAAAATGAGTATGAGAAATATAAAAATAATAAGAATAAATGAATAAATAAAAAAAATACTAAAAATATAATACTTTATTTGGTAAAAGATGAGCAATCTGGGACAGCAAAAAAAACACAGCAGAACGCTAACGCATTTCAGCCAAAGCCTTAGTCAACAAATTACGACTGTAGAGCTTTAACGCTCTTCTGTGTTTATACGGATGATGCAGATCACTTATCTTTTACCAAATAAAGTATTGTGATCGATTGTGTCATCAGACTCCAGCTCTCTCTTCCAGTTTATAGAGGATTAGCATTGTATCCACTGAATTGTGGGCTGTTTTTTAAAGTTGCAGAACCAGAATTATGTATGTCTTCGTTTGGTCTTAACTAAGTAGGCTGTTGTTTTAAAGGGGAAGTATAGCTATGCACTTCCGTTACCTCCAGCTTCGTCATGCCCTCAGAGCTCAATTCGGTGAAATCTCCCCTAATATAGAGCAATTAGATGTCCTATATATCTTGCTGGGGTCAGACTCCCACAAACTTATCTCGGGGTTCTATAAATCCTTGCTTCGCCCCACAGCGACGACCCTTGCATATAAATTGAAGGATGTTTGGTCTGGGGATGTGGGGGGGCTGGAGGACGACGAGTGGGAAGACGCGTTACTCCTGTAAAAAGGTCTCCACTAAACTCTCAGACCGTCTCACACAACTCTACATTATACATAGATCATATTTGACCCCTCTTCATCTAGCCAGATACAAACCTGATCAAAAACCACTGTGCCCCAGATGCGATAATCCTTCTAGTACCTTCTTCCATCTCCTTTGGGTGTGTCCAGCAATACAAGACTACTGGTTCCAAATAGTGAAATTTATCCACGATGAAATGGGATCCCCCTTAACACTATGCCCCAAACAATGTCTACTGGGGGTGTTCCCAGATCCTGACTCGGATAAATTTCATAAAATATTTCTCCAGCAATCATTGTTTATTGCCAGGTTACTTATAGCCAGGAAATGGTTGCAAACTGCACCGCCAACACTACAGGAGTGGATCTCTGCTATAAATAACGTTTTGCCATATAAAAAGGAAATTTATGCCCACAGGGGCTGCCCAGCCAAATATGGCAAAATTTGGGTCACTTGGTTAGGGAATGCTACCACGTGCACTATGTTGTCTGATTGATGTCTCTAGGGACTTGTGTATCTCTGAATATTGATCCAAAGTCTAGGTCTTTGGCGTCCCTTTGGTTTATGACAATTTAATCCACGCACTATGATACCGTATATGCATATGCTCTGTTGCATACTCCACTTATTTGGACTCCTTTGTTGTTAATTGAATTTAATGCCACTGTACTTTTGTCATATGTAACCTGTATGCCATTTGCTCTTCAAATAAAACACCATTTTATTTGTAAAAAAAAAGGGGGAAGTATAGCCAAAGTTATATTGGCAGTACTTCTCCTGGGGATCACAGGAGTGCAGTTCATTCTTGTTTTGAGTCGAAAGCCTGCTTTAAGCTGAAGTCATTTAGCTGGTCCAGACCCTTGATTGATCCCAACTTTACAGTCAGTAGCCACCCAAATGCCTGGACCGGCAGCTGTCTCAGCCCCTCAGCAAGCTGCTGGGAATCCGAGCCAACCACTTTTGCTCCCTCCACAGCCCGGCGATCCAGTGAGCACTGGAGGAGCAGAGAGCTGGTGACTGACGGTCACTGGCACTCTGCTCACTAAAGGCTGAGAACCGAGCGATCAATGGTCCTTGATCACTCAGTTCTGAGTCTTAGAAGCAGCAGGGGACAGATGCATACATATACACATACATCCCCTTTTTCGACTGTATTTACTAAAAGTAATATGTCCTTATGATTTGTTGTGAATTTCTGTGCTGTAATCCAGAAAGGACTAGTGTCAGCATGATGTGGCAGAGAGTTGCGAAAACGCAATTTTGTCATTCAACTGGACTTTTTGCTCTAAACTTAAAAAAGACCTTCAGAGATTCTGGTTTTTCAATAATAAATGAAAAAGTGCCCTGGATGTTTTGTGGGTCTAGAAAAAAATGGGTACAAATCCACACATTGCTTTCAAAAGTCTAAAGATGTAAAAACACTCATTATTACATGCAGTGCCTTGAAAAAATATCCATTCCCCTTGAAATTTTCCACATTTTGTCATGTTACAATCAAAAACGTAAATGTATTTTATGTGATAGATTAACACAAAGTGGCACACAATTGTGAAGTGGAAGGAAGGAAAATGATAAATGGTTTTCAAAACTTGACTTGAGATCAGGGCGAAGGTTCACCTTCCAGCAGGACAACGACCATAAACATACAGCCAGAGCTACAATGGAATGGTTTAAATTAAAGCATATTCATGTGTTAGAATGGTCCAGTCAAAGTCCAGACCTAAATCCAATTGAGAATCTGTGGCAAGACTTAAAAATGTCTGTTCACAGATGCTCTCTATCGAATCTGACAGAGCATGAGCTATTTTGTAGAGAAGAATGTGCAAAAATATCACTCTCTAGATTTGCAAAGCTGGTAGAGACATCCCCAAAAAGACTTGCAGCTGTAATTGCAGCAAAAGGTGGTTCTACAATGTATTGACTAGGGGGGCTGAATATAAATGCACACCACACTTTTCACATATTTATTTGTAAAAAATTCTGAAAAACATTTATCGTTTTTCTTTCTACTTCACAATTACCGTATATACTCGAGTATAAGTCGAGTTTTTAGCACCTTTTTTTGTGCTGAAAGTACCCCCCTCGACTTATACTCGAGTCAAGCACTTTTCTGCAGCAAAAAATTTCATTTTCTGAACCGACTTTGGGGCCCTGTATCTCAGGGCCACTTGGTGCTAGGAACCCCAAATTTGGTGTGCTAACCCAGTGGAGCTGGCTCCACAACATATCCAAAGCTGGAGTTTCTAGCACCAAGTAGCCCCGAGATACGGGGCCCCAAAGTAGGTTCGGAAAATGTCATTCTCTGCGGCAGAAAAGTGCTTGACATCTTCTGAACCGATTTTGGGGCCCCGTATCTCATGGCCACTTGGGGCTAGGAACCCCAAATTTGGTGTGCAAACCCAGTGGAGCTGGCTCCACAACATATCCAAAGCTGGAGTTTCTAGCACCAAGTAGCCCCGAGATACGGGGCCCCAAAGTAGGTTCGGAAAATGTCATTCTCTGCGGCAGAAAAGTGCTTGACATCTTCTGAACCGATTTTGGGGCCCCGTATCTCATGGCCACTTGGGGCTAGGAACCCCAAATTTGGTGTGCAAACCCAGTGGAACTGGTACCATAACATATCCAAAGCTGGGGTTCCTAGCACCAAGTAGCCCCGAGATACGGGGCCCCAAAGTAGGTTCGAAAATGTCATTCTCTGTTGCAGAAAAGTGCTTGGCATTTTCTAAACCGATTTTTGGGGCCCTTGAATATTTTATGGTGCTAGTTCCACTGGGTTTGCACACCAAATTTGGGGTTCCTAGCACTAAGTGGCCCTGAGATACGGGGCCCCAAAGTCGGTCAACTGTGTCCATCTGCAGCAATGTCATTTTGAGACCATTTGGGTTCAGAGACCCCAAATTTTGGCTGCAGCTAGGGGGCATCTAGGAACCCTTAACTACCGAGTTTGAAGTTCGGGGGTCCTATGGCTGCAAATGGGCACAGTGAGGCATGCAAATGGGCACAGTGAGGCTGCAAATGGCATTGTTGACCCTCTTTTCCACTTACAGTAGCTGTGCATTTCTCACCCTCGTCTTATACTCGGGTCAATACGTTTTTCCCATTTTTTTTGTGGTAAATTATGGCCTCGACTTATACTCGGAACGACTTATACTAGAGTATATGCGGTATGTGCCATTTTGTGTGGGTCTATCACATAAAATCCCAATAAAATACATTTACGTTTTTGGTTGTAACATGTCTAAATGTGGAAAGTTTCGAGAGGTATGAATACTTTTCAAGGCACTGTACAGTATGTTTTCTGACAGTGCTTCTATTAATCTACAGATTCCCAAAGTCTAGTGTTTAATAACCATATACATTTTGGGGGTCACACTTGCAATTTCTGTTATCACCGAATGGTCCTGGTTAATGTTTACTGACAAAGGATTAGCATATTTTTAACTTTTTTATTGATTAATCTCGTATTCATTTGGGACAGTCAGAATTCTAGAATAATAATACCAGCTTTGCCATGTTGGCTTGTAAGTTGCACAAGATAGTACTGTGCGGGCTCAAATTTCAATTTTCAGGTCTGAGAGAATAAAAAGTTTTGTGATGAAATCACTATTTACTGTATGTCATGGCCTTAAAATATATATAAACTCCAAAACAAAAATGAATTCTGTTGCAGCTTACCAGTCCATAGATGCAATGGCTGCATTAGTTTTCCCACCTTTTCCTTTGTGTTCATTTTGTGATCTGGCAAGTGCATCTGTTCTTTTTTAATTTCCATACACAGACCAAGCTGTATAACAAAACTGGCAGATAGAGGGTTGGGAGAACCCATTTATAAAAAAAGGAAAACAATCTGTTTCTGAAACTGCTTAAAAATGTGTTGTCTGGAGTTTAGCTTTAATTTGTTAGTCACATATGTAAAGTCCATCTAAATCTACTAGTCTAACACTACTCTCTCCACTGATTGGCAGCACTGCGGTCCAACAATGGCTATGCTGCTCTTCCATAGATAGAGTGGAGAAGAGAGTGTTGCCACCGTAAGTGGCCAAATCACCAGGTTAAAATAAAGGAGAAAAGAAAGCCTTTAAAAAAAAAAAAACTAACATAGGCAGCACATCTAATGTTTGGTAAGCTGTAATATATTACATTTTTGGTTTTGGGTTTAGATATGCTTTATGAGTTGTCAAAGTCTTAGAATTTGGCTGCATGATTGCATCTTCTAAACTGCCAGTTAAGCCTAATCTCAAAAACATGTAAAACAAATTTCCAAATGACGCTAACTGCATAGAAATGTTGCCTTCATTTAGCGGAACATAATTTGACACCTGTATCGTCCTATAAAAATAAGGTCATATAAAGGTAGAAGTTAAACAGCTGTTAAGAAACATTAAGATGGACTGTTATTGATGTGCCATCATAGACCACAAGTGGTGTTCAGTACTGGAACTTATGGCCTTACAGGGCTTTCAGCCATATTGCTATTGGTCTGTCTCTTGACATAAATCATTCATGATGATGGGGAAGATATTGGGTAATTGGGGTTTTAGAACTTAAAGCCATTCTCCAGTCACAAAAAAAAAAGAAAAGAAAGAAAGGTTTGCAGCTATATATACTATATATATACTGTAGCTGATGACTTTTATTAATAGGATGCTTACCTGTCCAGAGATCCAGTGATATACTCACCAGTGCCGGCTCTTTACCAGTCTTTGGGTCCTCAGCGCCACCATGCTGAGTGTAGAAAGCCGGCTGTGAAGCCGCAACCACTGCACTTGCGCGAATCATGCTACACTGTGTGAATGGTCTCGCGGGTCCTGGGACCTGTAACGTCTCCTAGAAGGTTGCGAGCAGAAAGGGAGGGGGGGCGAACATTTGGTGGAATCACCCAGGTAATTTCAGAGGAAGTGGGGAATTTAAAAAAAAATTATGTTCCAAAAGTAGAAGGGTGAGGGAGGAGGAAGAGTGAAACTTTGTTTTTCAGTGAAGTTCCGCTTTAAAAAATGTATATGTTTGCTATGTGTCTTTTAGTGGTCTTAACGAAGTGGGCTGTAATTTTAAATATAGCCTTATTTAAACACTGAAGCTCCACTCAAATACATATCATCATATCATCAAATATATATCATCCTTGAAAACTTATTCAGCTTCATTTTGCAATGGTCACAACATTATGTGGGCATGATTGTTTTCAATAAGAGCTGCACTAGGTACAGTTTATAGTGTGCAGTAAATACATACCCTAGGACAGGGGTCTCCAAACTGCTGCCCAGGGGCTGGATGTGACCTTCAGCGTGCCCTTATTCAACCCTTGGGGAACTAATCCTTCCACTGATATGAGGCAGTATTCCTTCCACTGACACCAAGGACGGGGCACTATTCCTTCCACTGACACCAAGGACGGGGCACTATTCCTTCCACTGACACCAAGGACGGGACACTATTCCTCCCACTGACACCAAAGATGGGCCACTATTCTTCCTACTGACAGCAACAATAGGGGACTATTCCTCCCACTGACACCAGAGACAGGAAACATATTCTCCCACTGACACCAATTATGGGGTAGTATTCCTCCAACTGACTAATAATGGGTCCCTATTCCTGTTACTTACACCAATCATTTTTTTTTACTCCCACTGACCACCAAGCCTATGGCATTGTTTACTCCCACTAAGTGTCAGTCAACACGATTTAGCAGAGGGATAAGTAAACATATACTAGGAGTACCACATTTTGTTATTAAAGACTTATTGCTTTAAACAATAGAAAAAAAATAAATAATTTGAGATTATTTGATGGTTTAACCCTGACTAATGATCCAGCTGCCTAGTTGTACTGTAAACTGAAGCGACCCATACAGCTATCTCTGTATCAATGCTACATAAGAGGCAGAGCCATCTATAAATCAGCATTACATTGGAGGCATGTCTGTTAGATCCACAGAACCATCTTTAAATCAGCATTGCATAGGAAGCACGTTTGTTAGACCCACTTAGCCATCTATATACCAGCATTACACAGGAAGAATGTTTATTAGGGGTCAGCTTAACCACTGGAAGATGTGTTTTCCATCCAAGATGCTTATGTACCTACAAGCCCATTTATCACAGGCAGAGAACAAAATTGTGTACGGCATTTTCTACAGTTATGAGCAAGTTATAAGCAAAAGGCTCCTGACCAATACTTTCCATCCACTTGGTCATTTGATTTGGTTGTAGTACCTTCAGGTTATTTGCTGCAGTCGTGTATGTCCCCTAGTACCCTGAAATTTCTCTGGACCTGTTACATTCTGTTAATTCTAATATGGTTATTAACAAAGCTGTTAAATTCTGCCTTCCGCTTGTTTTTATACATAATGCTTGACATGCTTCTTTTTTTCAGTTTATGTTGTTTTAGAGACCAAAACATGAGAATGTTTTTTGTTCTGTATGTCATAACCCACCATATTTTATTTGAAAAGGACATGCACTGTCTTATTTTCCTTTGTGTACAGCATTGTTTACTACTTATCCATTTGAATATATTTCTTGGATTTGCTTTGCATGTTTGTATTTTTTTAGTGTGAAGTTTGCAGTCATGATTTTTCTGCAGGAGTGTTTGAATGTAGATCAAAATTGTGTGGCATGGGTTTGATTTCCTGACCACTTATTGCTAACTAAAAATGTTCAGCACCCTTTTTATTAAGATATATTACTTTTCATTAACTATCACTGACTTGGTTTTTCCTCTGTAGATCAAGACTTCATCTTCCAGTAGAGCAAGTTAAAATTGGTAATCAGGTATGATTTGTTTTCTTTTCTTTGTTTTTTACAGTTGTTAAAGAAAAGCTACATACATTTTTTTATTGTATTACACACTTCTGATACATTTCAGCATTGAAATGTAACCACTTTACCCCCAGGCCAATGCTGACATTTCTCACATACATGTAAAAAATCTGCATTTTATTTTATTTTTTGCTAGAAAACTACTTAGAACCTCCAAACATTATATATTTTTTTAAGCAAAGGCCATGAAGAATACAATGGTGGGTGTTTCAATTCATGTCACAATATTTGCACAGCGGTTAATTAAATGCAAATTTTCAGGAAAAAAAAACCCTTAATGAATTTTAGTGAACACAAACTCATTATAAAAGATAATGTTATGACAAGTAAATAGATACCAAACATGTCCTGCTTTAAAATTGTGCACACTTGTAGAATGATAACAAACTCTGGTACATTAAATTATCTCTAGGCAGAGCTTTAAAAGCCTTTACAGGGTAACAGTTTAGGGTGGTGCGGTGCTAGAATTGTTGCTCTCACTCTAAAGTTCACGGGGATACTCATTGTTGCCAACCTCCTGCAGCATTTTTTACTGACAAAACATGGACAATTTATTGATGGAACACCTTTTTTTACTGGCAACCTGAAAAATAACAGAACTCCTATTGAAAACGAAGACAGACAGTATTTAAACAGTATAAACACAATATAGAAACACTGACAATATACATAACAAGTAATTTTTCTGGTTTACACTTAAAAAGTAAACACAGCATGTCAAATTATCAGCCCCTGATATTTACAGACGGTTGCAAAAAAATCTATAATTTTTATAAGCTGTCCAAAAATTTACTGATGGTTGGCAACCTTGGCGATACCTCACATGTGTGATTCAATTGCATTTACATATGCGTGCAGGGCCGACAAGAGCGTTGACCTTTGTGCAGGCGGATGGGGACGTTTAATTTTTATTATTATTATAAATAAATCAGGCGGTAGGTGGTTCAAAGCTAAGTACACCTTTTAGGAAAAAATAATAAATGGACATATTCTTGCAGGAAAACAATTTGCATTCACTAGTTTTTCTACAGGAAGACATTTCACCTACAATCAGGGGTGCAATATCAGGCTCCTGTGCACTCTCCCCTCAGCTTTCTGCCTGTCGCTCTGTACAGGCTTTCAGTTCCAAAGCTGGAGGAAGAGTGAATGGACTGCAAGCACCATGATCAGCATGCTTGTAGAGTATTGAGAATTACAAGTCTGTCTGGCAGTGACATTTACTGATTGCTGTGAATGAATGACAGGGCTGTGCACAGCTGCACAGAGTTTAAATGCGACAGCGGCTGTAGGGGAGAGGATCACCCGCTCGCTGTCACAAGGATCGGGGAAAGAGGCGGGCAGGAGCTGGAATGGCTGTAAGGTGAACTTATCCTTTAATGCACACTTCTCGCATCTTAAAGGAACCGTAAGCATAGAAATATGGGCTGCTATTTGCACGCTCCATGTCAAATATATCACATGCTGCACCAGGCAGGATCAGGCCCCATATTCCACAATTACATCCTAGGCGCTGGCTTGGCTCCTCTCCACCAAAGTAATCCGTTTTCCCAGCAACGGGAATACTGCATGCTGAGATGCAAAATAATATTTTTCATGCAGGACAGGAGTTCATAAATTTAAAAACTGGACTGTCTGGGTGTGTGTTCCAGGTCAGTGAAGAACGGAGCATGACGATGGCCCTAAACCTTGCACATTTTTGAAAATGAGACAAAAATGACAGCTCTTGTATTTCTGTCCTCAGTGTTTCTTTAAGCCCTAGTATCTTGTTTTACAAAACAAAAAAGTTTTAAATACACAAATTTTTCTGGACATATGATAATAAAACATGGCTATCTGCAACCGCTAGCTTGTGATTGTAATTCTGCGCATGAAAATGTCTTAAAAGGTGCTCTGTTCAAAATTATGTTTTTTTCTGAACACTTTTCACTGTTGTTTGCTTATGAGAAATCAATGCAAAGCATTGTCATTGCATGTGGGTTATTGTGAATTTTAACAGATGTAGTTGTGTACAATTCCATACTTCATTATTAAAACCTGGGGTAAAGAAAATTTAGAGCTGTTTCCCATGGCAAGGAATTTGTGTGTATTAGCTAATCGGCATCAGAAGATTTGTAACCCATCTGCACACAAAACTATTGTTAGAAGGTTTCTATTCAGTTGAGATTCCCACCTACATTGTGAGAGGAATCCCTATTGGGAACACAGATGACAGCAGAGACTACTAAAAAAACAAAGTGGACTTTAACTGGATCCTGCTTACAATCTATGGATCCTATAATCCTCAGCATAATACCCGTTTCTCCGTGAATGTTCTTCTAATAGGGAGCTAGATCGGTGTCTGCATTAGTGCCAAGACCTTAGCAGCAATGGTATCCCTAAAATGATCTGTATTCACTTTGATCATATCATCATTCTGACAGCCAATCGTAATGATCACATGGATTTGTTTAAAAAGCAAACCTGTTGACTCTACTGTGATTGTTACCAACTAATGATACAGTATGGAATGTGTTCACCACCAAATCCACCTGTTCGTTATCAGGTACCAAGTTGTGCAAATAAATGTCAATGTAAAAACTTGCTTCTAGTCTTTAAGCTGAAGTTTTGTGATTTTTTTTTTTTAATCAGTACCGGGAATGGTACTTGCGATGAATGAACAGTGTCCCATGTGCTGGTGGCTGCTGTGTTTGGTCAAAATCTTATGTCCTCTGGCCCTGTATACTTTTGACGAGGGCCTGTCACATGCAGAATCCCATATTAACCCCTTGCAGCACAAGAAGATTACTACTGCAGGAGTTAATAAGAGCTGCTGCGCCTGCGACAAGCATTCTCCGCTTTTTTGCAGTGCACCCTGTTACACTCTAGAACAACAAAATCCCATAAGGATTGACAGGATGAGATCAAGACATCTGCGCCCGGGCCTGTACTGAACATACAAAATCCAATGAAGAACGTAAAAATCCAGCACCAGGACGTCTTGGCATTAAACATTGTTATATAATTTAATCCATCAAACCATAAAAAATCAATTTCTAAAAATTTACAAGTTTCAGCCTCCTACATAGGCCTTAGTCATAATGATGACTAAGGCCTATGTAGGAGGCTGAAACGCGTAACTTTTTAGGAATTGATTGCTTTTTATGGTTTGATGGATTAAATAAAGATATCAGTTTATAATGCCAAGACATCCTGGTGCTGAATTTTTACTCTCTTCACACTGTTAAACTATGTGGCCACTTGAAAGAGAATGGGAGGGTATTAAGCAGCGATAATGCAGATAACCCTCCTCAATGTTCATAGCAACTATCCCTGTGTGGCTGCTAATTGTGATAATGATTCAATCAGTTCACTGCAGGCCAAACTTTTGCTACAGTATGTTTAATTATGAATTTATATGGGATGATTACATGGAAGATTTATTTTATTTTGGGTATAGGTGTACTTTAATTCTTCTGACTCCAGTTGTAATAGTGAGTTATCCCTTTCTGTGTCCTATATGCCTGGCCTGGAAAAAAGCAGAGACAATAACTGCAGACAATCTTCATCAGATGGCTGAACTCACCAAACACTTTATTATTGCATAAAAAAGGTTTAAGCAAACAATATGATTTGGTAGATGTGTGTGTTTCAAGATGGAAAGGGATATTTCTTTCCTAACCTCAATATGTGTCTTGCAGGAAGAATAGCAGGAACTTAGAATAAGGAATGGGGGAATGGCATCATAGAAAGGGGAGGATTTACAGAAAATAACTGCAAAAAAGATCACAGGGCAGCAGCATAACAATGAACAGATAAATGGAAAAACACAGGCAGTGTAAATGAGAATTGCATTGCCTATATATAGTAACTGCTGATGGTAGCACATGAACAATCTATTAAACGGTAACCTTGTGTAGGATCTTCTGGGCGACAGTGGCCTAAACCAAAAGAATAGGATAAAAATGATATTATACAAAACTGTTACGCAGAAACAGTATGTCTGCCCAGATGTGATTACCTTTAAAATGTCATGAGTTGACTACCCAATTGAAAGCAGGGTTACCATGTGCCAATATTAATGTTTTTTTATTTGGTTTAAAAGGTAAAAAATATGATTTACTGTTCAGTTTGGTAAAAATGGGTTTGGTACTGATACTGCAAGTACTGTAGATAAATACATCAATAACTGCAGCGTTCTGCATTATTTTCTGCCTGGAATGTTGATGTTCTGTGGGTCTGACCATTTGTGCATGCTATGAATGCCAACTGCATTGATTAATGGATTGTGAGAAACTATTATTCTAGTAATGTCAGTGTTGAAAAGGTACGTCTTTTGAATCTTTTAACTAGAAAGTGCACCAAAATGATGAACTCATATACTTTAAAATTCAGTTTGAATATTTCTATATACATTAGTCACATTTTAGAGGTCTTTGTTTTTAGTTTCTGGCCTCCTCCTAAAAATAATTCTAATGTATGTGGAAATGCATTGCTTTCTTTACAGGTCTTCAATGAAATGATCAAATTAGCATTTTTAACTAAGGTTTTCATATTTTCAGGAAGAAAACACTGACTCAGACAATTATGCAGTAACAGTTGAAAGGTAATTTGTTATGACATCTTTAAGTTCAAAAGCCAAATGTCTGCTCAATTATTTATAGTAGATCTAAACCATAAGTGGATGACATTTAGTTTGTTGAAGCTCTGGGTATCTTTTTCACCAAACGTTCCCAAGTAATATTTGATCAGCAGGTTTTATTTTAATAAAAGCCGCAGATTTAAATAAATGGAAAACAACTTTTGAAATTACATTGTTATGTGAATGTCTATGACATTCTAGTGTTTGTGTTTAGATCTACTTTAATGTACTCTGCGTATGAACCTGTTTATTTACTATTGCAGTTGTGTGTTTAAAGGATTCGTTCACCTTTACTGAAAAAAAAAAACTGCCTATGCAGATATGGTGTGGCTGTAGATAACAAACTGTGCTTTGACCAAAGTTGGATAATACTGTTGCTATAAAGTGTAGGCCATTTACATACTTCCTAAATTCTAGCCAAAAATCTCCCGGAGATGGAATCCCCCTGTACTGCCTTGTTACTAGGACATTGCTTAGACACTCCTATTCATATCTGTTCACCCCCACCATCACATGAGCAAGCTCATTTTCTGATTCAAACTGTCTCACTTGCTCTTTCTCTCCCCTGACACATTAGCGACGCTCTGAACTCAGCATTGTGAGTGATGGTGGGGGTGAGCAGTAACAACTGGGGGTATCTTAGCAACATCCTAGCAACAAGGCAGCATGGAGGGATGCCATCTCTGGATGTTTTTCAGTCAAGCATCAGGAGGTACGTAAATTGGCTACACCAGTCTTTCTCAACCTTTTCACCCCAGAAGAGCCCCTAAAATAGTTTTCAGGTCTTGAGGAACTCTTACTTAAGTAAATTAATTGAAAAATTAATTTATTTGGGGTCTATGAGAAAAATGTCACTTACATTGGTAGTCAGTAGGAAGAACGCCACCATTACAGACAGCTAAAAAGATAACGTGGTCTCATGCTGTTAGTTTTCTCAAGTGTTGCTGGCCCTGGAACTAAGAAGGCACCAGCAGATGGGCGGTCAATCAACCCTCACGGATCAAGCTCAAGGAACCCAAGGGTTCCACGGAACCCTGGTTGAGAATGGCTGGCCTACACCTATATCAAGGGTATTATCTAACTTTAGTCCAAGCTGCACAGTGTGTTTTTCTTCTACAGGCGCCCCTTATCTATATAGGCAGTTTTTTTGGTAAACGTGAGCTAACCCTTTTAATAGTAAGCATGGATATTGAAATATGTACAGTATTCTTTTTCCTTTTGGGGATTCCTTTAATGTTGCAGTAATTAATGTGCGCTGCTTGTGGTTCCTTTTACCTGTGGTAGTCCTACCTATTGCTTTAATGGTGATCTTTGTCTTTCTTTCACCTGTCACATAGCACTGCTGTGCTACAATGTGCATGTGATGCTTGTAAGATTTTTGACACTTTGTGATAGTTCTGTCCACCAAGCAAACTACCATCAGCTTCCACTTGTTTGGCTGCAATAATTACCAGTATTGATTTGTAAGTCTTGCACATTTTGTGTGTTATATAACTGCACCTTGTTTTGCCAAGCTTGTGGTTTATATTTCAGCAAGTTTATAAACTAGAACAGCACAAAGTGCAATAAATAGCAGCAGGCTTTCAGAAATCCCTCTACTGGAGTCAGTTCATGGGTGAATGCTGGATGGGTGCTAAGGGACATATGTATACATCACTGATGGAAAAGTTACTGTCACTGACAAAAAAAGTCACTGTCACTGACAAAAAAAGTCACTGACGAAAAAATCGTCAAAAAAATCATTAGTGAAGGAAAAGTTCCTCAGTGGGGGCAAACACAGCCGTAAAATCCTGACAAAAGTTCTACCCTGTCACTACTCTATCCAAAACAAAGAGAAAGAGATGGGATTCTACATTACATTTACTAGCAAAAGTGTGCTTGTTCCAGTACAGGAAGGGTTGGGGATATAACAGACTAGAAGTATCTTAAGGGACCATATACTCTAGAGAAGGATAGCTCAAAGCAAAATCTACATGAGCTGAGTACTGAGGGCTTAACATACATGCCTGGTGACTGGGAACAGAGGAGATAACACACATGGCCTGAGAAATAGGCATTGAGAGGTTATCAAATATGATGGGGACAGAACACTGAATGATTAACGCACTTGAGCTGGATACTGGGCATCAGGGTTTAAAGCGGATCTAAACTATATGAGTACCACAAACTGAAAATGCTATTTATATCATTTTCTTCAAAACTTGTATTGCAATCTTTAAAGAATTTTACAAGATATGGTAATTACATACACGGACAGCAATTACATTTTAACATTAGATTTACATTAAGATTGATTCACATTTGTAACGTATATGATAAAGGCTTGCTTGGTTACATTTTTGTACCTAGAAGCGTCACAACTAGAGTTAGACATGAACATAATGCTGCCTAGATCAAAGGCAGTAACAGCCACTCAGTGTAGAGATAAGACTGCAGACTAAAGAGCAGGCATGCCATTAAGTTCTTGCAAATCATCCTAAGATAAGTACCCACCAATACTGGTATATCTCTAGTAAGTGGCAACTCCTTTTTAATATTCAGAGCAAACTCACCCATCCAACTGAATTTGCATGTTTTATTTTGTTGAGAAATCACTTTGAAAAACACCCCCTAGCAATTTCTAAGTAAGGGCATACAGTGCCTTGAAAAAGTATTCATACCCCCTGAAATTTCCCATATTTTGTCATGTTACAAACAAAAAGGTAAATGTATTTTATTGGGATTTTATGTGATAGACCAACACAAAGTGGCACATAATTGTGAAGTGGAAGGGAAATGATAAATGGTTTTCAATTTTTTTTTACAAATATCTGCAAAGTGTGGCGTGCATTTCTATTCAGTCCCCTTTACTCTGATACCCCTAACTAAAATCTAGTGGAACCAATTGCCTTCAGAAGTCACCTACGTAGTAAATAGAGTCCACCTGTGTGTAATTTAATCTCATTATAAATACAGCTGTTCTGTGAAACCCTTAGAGGTTTGTTAGAGAACCTTAGGGAACAAACAGCAGTATGAATGCCAAGGAACACACCAGACAGGTCAGGAATAAAGTTATGGAGAAGGGTTAGGTTATAAAAAATATCCCAAGCTTTGAACATCTCACAGAGCACTGTTCAATCCATCATCCGAAAATGGAAAGTATATGGCACAACTGCAAACCTACTAAGACATGGCCGTCCACCTAAACTGACAGGCCGGGCAAGGAGAGCATTAATCAGAAAAGCAGCCAAGAGGCCCATGGTAACTCTGGAGGAGCTGCAGAGATCCACAGGTGTTGAGGTGGAAGAATCTGTCCACAGGACAACTATTAGTCGTGCACTCCACAAATCTGGCCTTTATGGTAGAGTGGCAAGAAGAAAGACATTGTTGAAAGAAAGCCATAAGAAGTCCCAACACTGCACATCACCCTGAACAAACCATCCCCACCGTAAAACATGGTGGTGGCAGCATCATGTTGAGGGGATGCTTTTCTTCAGCAGGGACAGAGAAGCTGGTCAGAGTTAATGGGAAGATGGATGGAGCCAAATACAGGGCAATCTTAGAAGAAAATCGAGTCTGCAAAAGACTTAAACTGGGGCAGAGGTTCACCTTTCAGTGGGACAACGGCCCTATACATACTGCCAGAGTTACAATGGAATGGTTTAGATCCAAGCACATTCATGTGTTATAATGGCCTAGTCAAAGTCCAGACCTAAATCCAATTGAGAAGCTGTGGCAAGACAGAAAATTGCTGTTCACAGACGCTCTCCATCCAATCTGACAGAGCTTGAGCTATTTTGCAGAGAAAAATGGGCAAAAATGTCACTCTCTAGATGTGCAGAGCTGGTAGAGACATACCCAAAAAGACTTGCAGCTGTAATGGCAGCGAAAAGGTGGTTCTACAAAGTATTGACTCAGGGGGGCTAAATACAAATGCACGCCACACTTTTCACATATTTATTTGAAAATCATTTATCATTTTCCTTCCACTTCACAATTATGTTCCACTTTGTGTTGGTCTATCACATAAAATCCCAATAAAATACAATTACGTTTTTTGGTTGTAACATGACAAAATGTGTAAAATTTCAAGGGGTATGAATACTTTTTCAAGGCACTGTATGTTTCATGTAGCATTTTCATGCAAGCAGGAGGTGTGCTTATCTGAGAAAGCCCCTCTTCTCTTGAAGACTCATGGGATGTATGACATAATTTTGGCCTAGCCCAAATCTCAAGGAAACAATTGAAGAAAGGTTAAAAAAAACAAACATGTTTTAAAACAAGTAATTATAATATACCTTCCTTTATATTACTCATGCTAGCAGCATAAGGGTTAAAAATAGTGTTGATTGGGAGAGTTTAGATCTGCTTTAATTCTTATTTGCTGGGGCCAGAATACTGAGGGATAGATGCACACACAATGAATATTTGACACCAAGGAGCAGATGCAAATGCCTTGAAGCAGATCATACACTGCAGACAGGTCATTGGGGGGTAATTTTTTTAAGCTAGGGGTATAAAACTTAATGGTATTTCTGTGTTAGCTGATATTAACAATGTACACTGATTACTGACTCCTGTCGTTTCACTCCAACCTTTCAATTAATTTTTTAGAAATTTGTTTTTGAATATGATTTTTCAGTACTTGTTTTAATATCAAACCAAAAACATTGGTGATAACTAGAACCCACATTTTCTCCCACCTCAACATCAGCCAATTGATCCCCATGTGTCAGTACTTTGTCTAGAAAATGATCACCTCGGGTTGGGCTTTTTACTGTTTTAGAGAAACCCTATTCATTGCCTCCATTACATCCCTGCTCCTGCTTGTAATAGCAGTTTGAGAATTCCATTTATTGTCAGGCATGTTGAAGTCGCCCATAATCAAAAACTCTCCCTTCGTTGCCATTTGAGTTTTCTCATATTATATGGATTTGGCAATTTTTTTTTTCCATCAAAAGTAAGTTTATTTAGTAAAGTAAAGCATAAAAAAAAGTTTTGTGTACATAGTAATCCCAGAGGGTAACAATACAGTTCTCACCATGCACAAATAAGTTTGCATACAACATTATATCCCATGTCTAGTCTCTTTCTTGTTTTCCCCATGGTATATATATGCAATACAGTTATTCCTGTTTAGCTTGTGTTGGTCAGTCTTCATTAAGAGGGCTTCTCTTGTGTAACGTGAGTGGGAGCCGCCGACCAGGCCATCCCAACAGCCTGCACGTTCTCACGTACAGGTGTCAGATGACCGAGTCCACTTATCCCAAATTTGGTCGTATTTGAGGGGGCAACCTCTGTGTAAGTAAACCAATTTTTTGTAAGGTAGTGTGTTGTTAACTTCCGCTATCCAGTGTGAGAACTCTGGAGGGTTAGGCCTCATCCAAACTCTGGCAATAACTTTACGTGCGGAGAAAAGTGTTTCATGAACAAATATTTTTTTGAGTTTATTTATCTCTGGGTCTGGTAGGATTCCCAGTAGACAGAGTTTGGGTTGCTGTGTTACCGGGGAGCCCATGGTGTCATGTAGGAAGCGCACTACCTGCGCCCAGTACGCTTGGATTCGGGGGCACTGCCATAATAAATGAAAAAAAGTACCCGTGGCTTGATTGCACATTGGGCACATTGTTGTTTGGTTACTCTTGTATTTTGCTAGCTTGAGTGGCGTGAGGTATGCTCTATGTATCAGGAAGGTTTGAGTCAAACGGTCTGATAGCTTAGGAGACACTAATTTGCATGCATCTAAGGCGTCGCTCCACTCATCATCTGCTATTGTGCCAACTTCTCCCTCCCACCTTGATTTTAGGGCGTAGGCTGATGTGGTAGCCTGCGGCAGCGTCAGCATCTGGTAAAACTGAGAGATTAGTTTTTTTGGGTCTGGGCATTTAAGTGCCTCCATTAATGGTTTGTTTATCAAGTTAGTTTCCCCCTGCGGGAACTGTGTATGAAAGGCATGGCGCAGTTGAATATACCTGAAAAGCATTTGATTTGGTAATGCAAATTCTGTTTTCAGTCTTTCAAAAGTTTTTAGCCTGCCGTTATGAATAATATGTAATATGTAAAAGATCCCTCTAGAACTCCACACCTCATTATCGGGTATTATATTAAATTCTGGGAGGTTTATATTATGCCATAGGGGGGTGAATTCATTGATTGCTGACAGTTGGAGTTTGTCCATAGCTAGGTTCCATATCTTAGTATAGTGGTATAGCAGTGTTTTACCTTTAGCATTTTTATCTTCTCTAGTGGTTCTCCCTGCTATCACGGCTAAAGGGTCTTGTGTTGGGTGAGACCACTTGGGGCACAAGAGATGTAGGAATCTTTCACTATCTGTTTTGTCTATATGAAAGATTTGTGACAGCTGGGCTGCTATATAGTAAGCATTGAAGTCAGGTAGGGCCATTCCCGCTAAGTCTGTGGGATTTTTGAGTTTTTGCCAGGCGATTTTATGTCTATTGTTTCCCCAAATGAATGGTTTCAGTATGACTTCCATTAGTTTAAAATGCCTAAGCACCAGGTATATTGGCGAGTGCCAAGTCATGTATAATACTTTGGGTAGGAGGACCATCTTAACCAGGTTTATTCGCCCCGTTACTCCCAGCGGGAGACGAGCCCATACCTGTGTCTTGTGTTTAAGCATCGCAAACAACGGAGTTATGTTAAGTGTTTCATAGTCAGCTGGGTCTCTCGTAGTCCTTACACCCAGGTACTTGATGGTATCGACTCTCTAGGGGCAGCAATGCTCTGTCTTTAGGTTGTGGGAAACTGTCAAGGGGTAATATTTGAGATTTGTCCCAATTTATCCTGAGGCCAGAAAATGTACCGAACTGTTCTATTAGGTCAAGTGTGAGAGGCAGAGAGTTCTCAGAGTCGTCTAGGTATAATAGGGTGTCATCCGCATAAGTACTGATTTTTTCAATCACGCCCCCCCTGCGGAGTCCCTTTATTTCCGGGTGTGCCCGGATGGCGACGGCAAGGGGCTCAGCCGCCAGAGCGTACAGCAACGGCGACAGAGGGCACCCCTGCCGCGTACCTCTAGACAATGGGAATTGTTCGGATGGCCACCCGTTCGCCAGTACCCTCGCCGATGGGGATTGGTATAAGAGCTGCACCCATTTTATATATTTGGGGCCGAAGCCGAATCTGGTCAGACAGCTCCACAGGTAGTTCCACTTCACCGAGTCGAACGCCTTGGCTGTGTCCAAGGCGACGACTACTCTCGCTCCCACGTTGTCATGGGTGGCTTGTAGATTTATAAATAGTCTCCTGAGGTTGAAGGACGTATTTCTGCCAGGCATAAAGCCTGCCTGGTCGCTATGTATTAGGGAGAGGATTACTTTATTGAGGCGAATGGCTAATATTTTTGCGAGAATTTTGATGTCTACTTGAAGTAGAGATATGGGGCGGTATGACTCTGGGACCAATGGATCTTTCCCTGGCTTGGGGATTAAGACTATAGTAGCCTCTCTCATGGAGGCTGGCAGGCTGGAGTCCTTAAATATGGCCTCGTATAGCTGCAGCAATCTAGGGATCAGTGTTTCTGCGTAGGTGGAATAAAATTCCACCGGCAGGCCATCCGAGCCTGGGGACTTTGAGCCTGGGAGTGTCGCTAGAGCACTGGATATCTCGTCCGTTGTCAATGGGGCCTCTAGTTCCTCAACCTGTTCTGTGGAGAGCTGGGGAATAGTTAATTTCCCCAGGAATGTTTCCATTAGGGAGGTGTCTGTGGGAGCTAATGAAGTATAGAGTTTACTGAAGAATTCTCTGAAGATGCCCGTTACCTTATGCGGTTCTGTCTCTACGGTCCCGGTGGGTGAGCGCAGCGAAATTACTACGGGGGGTCTATCTTCACTATGTACCAGATAGGCCAATAGTTTCCCTGCCCGTTCCCCATGCTCGAACGACCGCTGTCTATGGAAAAATAGTTTTCTTTTGGATTTTTCATAGTGTAGCTGAGTTAATACCCTCGAGCAAAGTTTAAGGTTGTCGGCTCTGTCTGCGGTGGGGGCCTCAAGAAACATTTTTTCTGAGTCTCGGAGACTATCCTCCGCTTTAGCTATTACCGATTCTGAAGTTCTTTTGATTTTATTAATTCTGCTGGTCAGGATCATACGGGCATGTTTTTTTAAAAGTTTCCCACACCAGTTGAACTGGGGCAGAACCTTCATTGATTTGAAAATAGTTTTCCCATTCTGTTAAGAGGTCGTCCTCCTCCGGCAATATAGTCAGCCAGAAAGGGTTCAGCCTCCACGTCGCTGGTGGGCGGTTGTGAGGAACTGTGAGTGTGGCCCAGTAGGGGCAATGGTCGGAGAGGGATCTAGGAGAGAAGCCTGCGTCTGCCAGTCTTGGGAGGAGTATTTTGGATACTAATATGAGGTCTATACGTGACATAGCCCGATGCGACGTGGAGAAGCAGGAAAAACGCGTATCTGTAGGATTCCTGATTCTCCATGTGTCTATTAGGCTAAAATCTGATAAGAGCCTAGCGAATCTTGTGGGGTGTGATGTCGTAGATTCAGCAGATGAGGTGTTGAGTCTATCTAATGCGGGATCTAGTACATTATTGAAATCGCCTAGCCACACAGCTGGAATGTTGGGGTGGAGTGCCATAAAGTTAAACCCTTCGGCAATAACAGCCGCGTTAAATGGTGGTGGAACATAGAATGCCATGAGGAGGATTGGGTCCCCGTAGATTTTGGCTTTTATGAGGACATATCTACCCGATGGGTCGATTACTGAGTCCTGGAGCTCGAAGTGTATGCTTTTAGCGATTAGAAGTGAGACTCCCCTTGATAGGGAAGTATGGGTTGAATGGAACGCCCATCCAATCCATGGTCTCTGGAGTACTTTATGTGCTAGGCCTTCGGCGTGTGTTTCAACCAGAGCCACTACGTCTGCTCTTTGCTTTTTAATAATCGAAAATACTGCTGACCTCTTTATAGGTTCTCTGATACCGCGGATATTCCACGTGACAAATTTCAGGTTAGTCATCTAAGTGTGTGTATTATGTATTGAGCTCCAGGATTCAGGCCACCCCATCTCACAGTGCCCCATCACAGGTAACATATTTGCGGACCAATTTCAGATATACCTTGGGAGTTGTATAAAAACAGTTACTTACTATTGACATTGGGTAACACAGTGAGGATTGTATTACTCTAACATTCCCTACCCCCCTCCCCGCCCTGCACCTTCCAAACCCGGTGCGAGCTTTATTCCCGAACTGCCAACATGGCATTAACCTTGTCCAACCTGCGGAAAAAAAGTGATATTTTGATGTTGCTTGAGAGACAGTCACTGTGTTCAGGATAGTGGTGAGCTCAGGGAGCTGGAATGTCTCAGACAGTGCTGCCGGGGTCAGAGCGTTCCGTTTCAGGTGGATAACTATGGTACATAGGGCGAAAATACGCTGTGTACCGTTATAAAGTTCAGGACTCGACTCACCGTCACTGGTGAGGATCATTGTAAAGTTAGATGTGCTCCGTCAGTTATAGATGTGGACCTTACTATGCAATTTTAGGGTGGGCATGGTGCTGGGGCTGAATCTTATAGGAAGTCCATCAGGGAAATGATGCTTGTTGTGTTGAATTGAGAGTCTTACAAATTGCAGCCTGTTGGGGACCCCCCATATGGTATATGGCCGTAATGTTTGGTGGAGTCCGCCTGTTCAATAATAACAGTTGGGAGCATGTCCAGGCAAAGTAGATCGAATGAACGGTCTTGCAGCATTTCAAGGTATTGAACAGGGGGAAAATGAGGGGGGGCAGGCTGCTCATCTTGTATTTATATAAAAGTTTCTGGACTTAAATGGTGTTTCGCCAAAAGGATCAGTGTATTATAAGGTGGAATACTTTGAGGAGGCATATGTGTTGCTTAGGGGCAGACAGGAAAATTATAAAGCGGAACTTATCTGTGAGTCTCTCTCTGCTCCAGCCAGGCGATGGCGGCCTCCGGGTCCTCAAAGAAGTGGGCCCTGTTTTCGCCCTCCACACGTAGCCGGGCCGGGAAAAGCATGGCGTATTTGATATTCTTGATGCGCAGGCGCCTCTTGACCTCTGTGAATGTGCGACGCCTGCGCTGCACCTCCGCAGAGAAATCCGGGTATATGGCAATCATTTTATTTCCTAAGGGGATATTGCCCTTCACTCTGCTGAGCCGGAGAATAGTGTCTCTATCCCTGTAATTCAGGAATTTTGCGATGAACGTGCGTGGGGGGGCACCGGGTGGTGGCGGCCTGCCTGAGAGGCGGTGCGCACGTTCAACAACAAATGTTGGGGAGAATGATTCTTTTCCATATGTGTCGCAGAGTAAATTTTCCAGGAACGTGGGGGGGTCCTTCCCTTCCACCCCCTCTGGGAGACCAACAAATCTGAGGTTACATCTGCGGAGGCGATTCTCGATGTCGTCTTGCTTCTGGAGGAGCTGATTCACTTGATACTGCAGCTCTGACGTTGTGTTCTGCAAGGGGGGGAGGGAGTCCTCCACAGTGCCCAGCCTGTTCTCAGCCTCTGTGACTCTGCCTTTTAGTTTCTGGAAATCCTGCCTTACCAGTGAGATGTCTACCTTCACTTCCTCAATCCGCGCTGTAAGGGAGGTTTGACATGCTGTGATGGCTTCTTGGCAGGATGATATCGCCTCCAGCACCCTTGCTGTGTCTGTTCCGGCCGAGGGCTCCTCTTCCAGCGCGGCGGCGCCATCTTGGCTGGAGGGGTCTGTGCCTTGCCGGCGATATTGTTCAAGTTTTGAGGCCGCTGCGGACGTCATTTTCGGCGGTGACATGTCCTGGCTGTCTCCCGGTTTAGCGGCTGTATGATGTGGGCTTGTAGGTCTGTGTGACGGTCTCAGGAGTTTAGAACGGATAGGTGACCGGCGGAGCTCTGCCTAACTGCGTCCTACTTCATGCCGCTCCAGGCCACGCCCCGGATTTGGCAAATTAAAAGGAAAATTGTACCAGAACATTGTATAATTATATGGCCAGCCTGAGGGAAGATTCCTCTTTGGTTGGAAGGCAACCCCCAGAGGGTTTTCAGTATTTCATTTGTTGGAAATACTACATTATATTTTTATAGTAAAAAGAAAGATGGATTTAAAGTGATTGTAAAGGAATGATCAGGTTCAGGTAAGAAAAAGGGGGGTTCTGGGGGGCAGCTGCACCACCGTTTTCACCGTAATGCATAGAAAGGTGAAAAACCACAAGACTTTACTACTGCTTTAAGTAGAAAGGAGTGGCTGATTTTCTTGCTATGTGCTAATTGCTGAAGGCTAAAAAAAAGAAATATTGTGATTAGGCCAATTCATCTGACTGTCCTTAGGGGGGGGGGGGGGGATTATTATAATTTTTATATAATGTGTGACAAAACTGTCTACAGTAGTACTGGAGTTTTATTTTTCCCTTCTTTGGAGCAAAAACAGCAGGAGTTAAATGAAGGCTGAAATTGATGGTCATTAGTTTTTTGTTCAATCTGATACTTATATAAAGAGCAAGTACTGTATAACTTGGTAACATTAATTAACCATTTGTCAAACTAAAAGAGTGAGTGCAGGGTATAGTGTGGTATTTTCCAATACAAAAATGACTTAGTAAAGTTGTGTTATAGAACTGGGTTTTTCTGCTTAACCACTTGCCGCCCACCATATAGCAGAATGACGGCGGCAAAGTGGTTTCAATATCCTGACTGAGCGTCATATGACGTCCGCAGGATATTGAGCCGCTGCGCGCCCCCGGGGGCGCGCATCGCGACGATCGTTGTTGCGGGGTGGCAGTCTGATGTGTCCAATCACGGCTGATCACGATGTAACTAGGAAGAGCCGGTAATCGGCTTTTCCTCACTCTCGTCTGACAGACGCGAGTAGAGGAGAGCCGATCAGCTGCTCTCCTGACAGGGGGGGTCTGTGCTGATTGTTTATCAGCACAGCCCCCCCTTGGATCCTACCCAGGACCACCAGGGAAGCCACCCAGGACCACCAGGGAAGCCGCCCAGGACCACCAGGGAAATCAGCTACACTGGACCACCAGGTATGCCCCCTAGACCCCCAGGGAAATACTCATCAGTGCAAAGGCAGCTGCCAATCAATGCCCAGGCAGCTGCCAATCAGTGCCCACTCCAATGCCTACCACTGCCAGTGCCACCAGGGATGCCTATCAGTGCTGCGTATCAGTGCCGCGTATCAGTGCCCAGCAGTGCCACCTATCAGTGCCGCCTATCACTGCCCGGCAGTGCCACCTATCAGTGCCACCCATAAGAACCCATCTTTGCAGCCTTTCAGTGCCCATCAGTGTCGCCTATCAGTGCCACCCATGAGTGCCCATCAGTGCCGCCTATCAATGCCCATCAGTGCTGCATATCAGTGCCACATATCAGTGCCCGCTCATTGGTGCCACCTCATTGCTGCCGCCTTATCAGTGCCTGCCAGTGCCACCTTATAAGTGCCCATCAGTGAAAGAGAAAACTTACTTATTTACAAAAATTTTAAACAGAAACAAAAGCAAAACTTTTATTTTTTTCAAAATTTTCCGTCTTTTTTTATTTGTTTCGCAAAAAATAAAAACCGCAGAAGTGATCAAATACCACCAAAAGAAAGCTCTATTTGTGGGAACAAAATGATAAAAATTTAGTTTGGGTACAGTGTTGTATGATCACGCAATTGTCATTCAAACTGCGACAGCACTGAAAGCTGAAAGTTGGTCTGGGCAGGAAGGTGTATAAGTGCCCTGTATTGAAGTGGTTAATGTATGTTCTCTGAATGTTGTGTCTCAAGAACAGGAAGCGTGGGGAAATCTCCCCTAATGGGACATGGCAAAAAATCTAACTGGGGTTCTAACCTATGCCTGCTGAAGGAAAAATAATTTGGTCTTTAGATATGCTTTAATTATATGGCCCTTTTTTTTACGGACATATTTCATTTTACGTTTGTATATGGTGTTAATAGCTTATCACTTGATATAACAAGAATTTGTGACCAGTTTTTGTCAGTTCTAATAAAACAAATGCTGCTCATGAATAAAGAATGATTAAATTGCTGGCATTACCTGTATCTTGAGTGGATGTCTTTCCCTTTATTTACTGATTTATGTTGTTGTTTTTTAGCGTAGAGAACAAGCTCCCGACTGAGGCAACCGAAAGTGAAAGTGATGCATGTGGAAATAGTAGGACCTCCCAAGGCCAAAGAAGCACATTGTTAGTTAGCAGTGAAATGAATAATCTTGAGCATGTAGATGTGACCACTGAGAGTTCAGAAAGCGGTTCTCCAGATCTAGAGGAAGCAGCTCAACTGATGGATACAGACAGTAACGACAACATTGTCCTCACTGAAGAGAAGGGGCCTTGTAAAGACCCTATACCAGAGATTGATGAGCCTTCTGATAATGAAGCGGCCATTACAGATGTTTATGAAGTAATGTCTTCTCCTATGGAAGCTGAAGATCAACACGATTTAAACCCTGATGATAATAGTATTGGTTTTGAACAGTTTTTAAGAAAGGATGCAGCAGACTCTGTAAGTTCTGATGTCAGTGAACCTAGTAGTCTACATTTGGATCCCTTAACACCTTCTGAGGTGTTGGAACATGAGACCACTGAGATATTGCAAAAGGGGGCAGTTAATGTCTGTATACAGACTGGATCAAATGATGAGAAAGCGGAAGAAGGTAAAGACAGTTGTACAGATATATCCAATGCTGTTCAAACTGAAAAAAAAAGTGAAGATGCTTTGTAAAAGAATGGGACATTCCAGGTGATGGATTATCCGCTACTGTTTGAATGCATGGTCAAAGATCCTTGGACTTTATCTCCGAACACTGCTGAATATTCACTGTGTTTTGGAGGCAAGACTTGAAAAATTTGATGACCTTTTTCCCTTACTGCTCTTAAATCAGTATTAGGAGTGAACATAACGGGGCAGCTAGGGAGGAAGGAAGGACAGTATGGTAATACATTTCACTCTGACTTGATTATTCTTGGACATATAGATTTTGTATGCTTCAGTATCCTACCACAACTATACAGGATCAATCATTAGTACTTTTTTAATGTTAAAAATTTCTATGGAAAGTATTGAGCTGTAACAGCTGTGATACTTTGAAAGTCAGTCAATTTGTTTAAGACTATACATCTAGTTTTAAAATATTTTACTTTGAAAAGTAACACATTTACACATCTCTGAACAGGTGTCCTGTCATCCAGCTGACCTTATTTTAAACTTTCAATGAAAGTGGAAAATACATTGTTGACATGATTGTGTATATAATCTTAAAATATATTTAGGAAATATTTCACATTGGCAGTTTTTTTTTTTTTTTGTTTTGTTTTTTTTCTTATTGGACCAATTATTCCAATTAAAATCCAGAGAACATAGGGGTGTTTTGACAGTGGCAAAGAGCATATCTATTGCAGTCCATGCTGCAGCATTGGGCGCGGAAGCATAGTGGACCCAGTATAGATGGAGAAAATGTGCTGCAAAGGTCTGATTTTTTTTTTTTTTTTTTTTTTTTTTTTTTGTACAAAAAGGAATAGTATTAACAATCGGATGAATACATTAATGTATACACAGACAAGAAACTTGTGCCACATTACTATACTACCCTGCAGTATTAGTTATAGGTTCAGAATGGCAGATGGTTCAGTAATAATGCCTTTAAGATTGAGCTTTGAATGCTTGGTCTCTGTCTTCTATAGCTGTGCCTATGGCAGGTGATATTAATGTGCCTATAGTGATGCCAGTAGTAAGGAAAACAGATAATGCAGTCTCCTTAGAATAATCAGTACGAATAGAAGCTTCAGTTCGAGGGGCCATCTTGTACAGTCATTAATATTGCTACAAACTCAATTTGGTGATTTAAAAGCTACTCTTAAATGGATGGCTCCCTTAAAAGGATGTAGGTAATGAGACATGCCAAAGGCAGAATAATAACAAAGGTAATATTTCTTATTTGTACATTACAGGACACAGGATCCTAGTCATGGAGCATTGGGTTATACAGCTACTCTCAGGTGATTGGACACTGGCAAACAAAGCTGTAAGGGAAGCCCCTCCCACTCCCAGCAAGTCTGTTTCTTTTTTGTTTGTTTTTTTGCTAGTGTCCTTTGGTTCATGGATATCTTCTCTTTCTGCTCTGGGAGAAGCAAACCTTTTTTTTTTTTTTTTTGCTTCTATCAAGCCTAGAGCTGCCTATTACCACTGTGGCTTCCATTTAGCAGCTTTCTGGATTGGTTGACTCCTTGACTGCTTCTCAGAGTACTTTACCCAGACACTACTAAGAAGAAGAGCTTTGCTTCTTTGGCACCTAAAGCGGCGTTTCACCCAAAAATGGAACTTCCGCTTTAAGGGGTGGTGACCTCCTGACATGCCACATTTGGAATGTCATTTTTTTGGAGGGGGGAGTGGATACCCAGTTTTTATGGGCACCCAGCTCCCACTTCCTCACCGGGCTCCGCGGCGCTAAAGGAGGTTCACCTCTCCCCCATCCCTCCCTGCAATCTTCTGGAACACGTCATAGGTCCCAGAAGATTTCCCGACCATTCGCAGCACGGCTCGCGTATGCGCAGTGCGTGCCTGGCTGTGGAGCCACAGCCGGGCGCCCACAGTTAGAATGTTGGCACTTCGGAGAGGAACAGGGCTTCGTGAGCCTGCATCGCTGGACCCTGGGACAGGTGAGTGATTATTAAATGTCAGCAGCTACACTTTTTGTATGTATAAATGGGTGGAACTCTGCTTTAATCCTGCACTGGTGACAACATAGACATGTAGTTCAAATGATGAGTTAGCCGCAGGGTGCTATACTGGTCCTGGGCCATGACAATGTCACCTGGGATTACCCAGTCCCTGAAGAATTCCCTGTAAGGTATGTCCACTGGGAGGGCAAAAAGCTAGAGGGAACATGTCCCGGGGACTGCAAGACTCAGGGGCAAGTAGGGGTTATGTCTCTTTCAAGGAAGCCCGGGGTGCTGCTGCCCCAGTCCCTTAGGGGTGAATTTGGGGTGACAGAGCTGCATCTTCCTTTGGCTGCAGCCTGTGATGGGAGTTGCAGATATTGCCCAGGAGGATTGCCCCCAGTCTAAGTTGGCCCCACAGTAGTTACTGCCTCCCAATGTCCACATGTGGTGCTGGGTTGCATGTTTTTCGGTCTCAGCCCATGATGGGCTTTTTTTTCCTTTGTAGTGTCTGGGGATGTTTCTGTACCTGCATAGTCTAGTTCTCACCAGAATATGTTTGACAGACTCATGCCTTTTTAGCCATTAGTGTGCAATTGGCTGGCACATAAAGGTCCTCCTCGTCTCTAATTCCTCCTGGCTACACAGCAAAGATATCATTGGATGCTCTGGGATTTCTCTGCCAACAATGACTGGTCACACAAGCCATATACTCTCTCCTTTATTCCAGGTGGTACTCCATTAGATGTATGCTGTCTTTCCCTTGCCATTATTTTCCAAAGACCGCTTTTCTCTCACTCATTGCTAAAATCTTTTTGTGCACATCATTCACCCTGTATGGTGACTCCATGGTACTTCAACTTTGTTCTATCAGTTATTCAGAATTCTTTCTTCAGACTTATCAGAGATATCCTACTGTCTTTACTCACAAGGTTGCTTTCCTCATGGTGGTCACATCTGCAAGACGTGTTTCAGGGTTGGCGGCCTTATCCTTTAAGGAACCCCTCCTAATGTTACACGAAGATAAGGTTGTCTTATGGCTTAAGACTTCTATTTTTGCAAGGGCAGTTTCCTCCTTCCACTATAACCAGGACATTGTACTTTCTTCCTTATGTCCTGATCTAAAACATTTCTCTCCACTGTCTGGATGGAGTATGAATAGTGCAAGTTTTCCTCTCAGCTATGGCTGCTTTCAGTTGAATTCACTCTTTGTCATTCCTGTAGGTTCCCATAAGGGACATCCTGCTTCTTGTTCCATCATTGACATGTGGATTAGACAATTCATCAACATGGCCTACAGTCTGCAGACTAAGGTTATTCCCATTCCTGTTAAGGCATACTCTTTCAGGTCTAGTCGGGGAGATTTACTAAAACTGGTGCACTAAATCTGTTGCAGATTGGTTTCTATGCAGAGCTGCACCAGATTTTGCACTCTTCAGTTTTAGTAAATCAACCCCAGTGTCTTGTAATGTACAATTAAGAAAATAGGATTTTTGATGTACCTGTACATTTTTTTTTCATCGAGTACATTACAGGACACAGGTACCTTCCCTCTGTTATGATTCACTTCTACTTTCTTGCTACTAAACTGAGGCTTGCTGGGAGTGTGTGTGTTTGTGGGGGGGGGGGGGGGTTAAGCTGTCCCTATAGTTTTGTTTGCCGTTGTCCAATCACCTGAAGGTAAGCCACTGAACCAAATCATCTAATACTAAGATGTTGTGTCCTGTAATGTACTTCAAGAAAAGGATTTTACAGGTACGTCAAAATTCCTATTTTGATCGACAAACATAGGAAAGACTGACCATGTCATTGTTTTTTTGTTGTTTTTATTTTTTTTATTTTATTTTTTTCCTAATGTTCAGTCTTCAACTTTAGCATGTATATATGATCTCAATATAACCTGCCCCTAGATACTATACAATGCCTGGAATATTAAACTACTAGAATGTAGTTTTGAGAACATAGGATGGATGTCTTGTTTTCAGATGGGAATACTGTTTGCTGTAAATATCCATTCTTTTAGTAAATGTTTGCAACAAAGTTGTGCCTTTGTGGATATGTTCTTTTTTCAAACACACTGCGAGTATTAACTATTAATAACACACACTCCTAAGGTAACATCTTGTTGTTGTGATAACTTGCTGTTTTAAAGTGGAGTTTTCACTAAAAACCAACAGTCCTCTATTCATTAGCCCCCAAATTCAAAATTGCTAGCTGACTACATAAAAAAAAAATTATCAATAAATAGTACCTATAATAGTAACATAGATCTCGTCTTACGGTTCTTCAGTCTAGGCACTCAAAATTCTGGATGTCTCTAGGAAAATTTCGCATAGCCTCCAGGAAAGCCTGTAAATTCCAATTCCACAAATTTTCCAGGAAGCTGTGGGAAGGCAGCAGCACATTCTTACCAGATTTTGAATCATCAGCTTTTCAAGGAGGCCGTGGGCAGGCTGTTTGATGTCTCTGGCACTTAGACTGAGGGTCTTGAAACCACAATATATGGAAGTGTACTTTTACTGTTTATTACTATTGGAAAGTAGTCCACTAGTAATTTTTGCAAGAAATGCAGATATACCTTACCTTTACGCTTTTCTTTCCTACCTTTTCTTTTTGCTTTGGAAGTTTTCTCTAGAACTAAAACAACTAATCAACATAATCGATTATAATCTATAATAAAAATAGTTGTCAACTATTTTCATTATCAATTAGTTGGTTAGCCGATTAGTTGGCCTGCATACAGAATGCATTATTTGTTTTAGATGTCAGTATACACAGTCTAGCGCACATAGAGCTCAGTTCACTGTCCATACATATCAGTAAGTGCCTGAGAATTTGTAAATGTGTAAGGAGCAACTCCTCATGTGACATGGGACTGGGCAGGAAAAGGAATTGATTTAAAGTGATTCTAAAGACAGAAGGTTTTTTGTTTATTTTTTACCTTAATGCATTCTAGAGACCAGCTCCCCCTGTATACTTACCTGATCCCCATCTTGATCCAGCACTGTGCCCGAGACCAGCAGCACTGCTCTCTCTCTCTCCCTCCTCACAGAACTCAGATGCAGCAGCCTGCTGGAGGCTGATAGACAGGGGGTAAATTAAAGTGGTTGTAAAGGCAGAAGGTTTTTTACCTTAATGCATTCTCTGCATTAAGGTAAAAAAACCTGTGTGCAGCTCTCCTCCCTCCCTTCTGTGGCCCCTTAGTTCCAGTGAAGGGAACTCTTAAGGAGTCAACATACCAAGACATTTTGGACAATTTCATGCTCTCAACTTTGTGTGAACAGTTTTGGAATGGCCCCTTCCTGTTCCAACATGACTGCGCACCAGTGCACAAAGCAAGGTCCATAGAGACATGAAGGAGCAGATTTGGGGTGGAGGAACTTGACTTGCCTGTACAGATTCCTGACCTCAACCCAATAGAGCGGAGACTGTGAGCCAGGCCTTCTCGTCTAACATCAGTGCCTGACCTCACAAATGCGGTTCTGGAAGAATGGTCAAACATTCCCATAGACACAATCCTAAACCTTGTGGACAGCCTTCCCGGAAGAGCTGAAGCTGTTATAGCTGCAAAAGGTGGGCCAACTCAATATTGAACCCTATGGACTAAGACTAAGTTCATGTGCGTGTAAAGGCAGGCATCCCAATACTTTTAGTAATATAGTGTATATACAGTGGGGACGGAAAGTATTCAGACCCCCTTAAATTTTTCACTCTTTGTTATATTGCAGCCATTTGCTAAAATTATTTAAGTTCATTTTTTTCCTCATTAATGTACACACAGCACCCCATATTGACAGAAAAACACAGAATTGTTGACATTTTTGCAGATTTAATAAAAAAGAAAAACTGAAATATCACGTGGTCCTAAGTATTCAGACCCTTTGCTGTGAAACTCATATATTTAACTCAGATGCTGTCCATTTCTTCTGATCATCCTTGAGATGGTTCTACACCTTCATTTCAGTCCAGCTGTGTTTGATTATACTGATTGGACTTGATTAGGAAAGCCACACACCTGTCTATATAAGACCTTACAGCTCACAGTGCATGTCAGAGCAAATGTCAAAGGAACTGCCTGAAGAGCTCAGAGACCTTGCCACAAATCTGGCAAAGGTTACAAAAAAATTCTGCTGCACTTAAGGTTCCTAAGAGCACATTGGCCTCCATAATCCTTAAATGGAAGACGTTTGGGATGACCAGAACCCTTCCTATTGCTGGCCGTCCGGCCAAACTGAGCTATCGGGGAGAAGAGCCTTGGTGAGAGAGGTAAAGAAGAACCCAAAGATCACTGTGGCTGAACTCCAGAGATGCAGTCGGGAGATGGGAGAGAGTTGTAGAAAGTCAACCATCACTGCAGCCCTCCACCAGTCGGGGCTTTATGGCAGAGTGGCCCAACGGAAGCCTCTCCTCAGTGCAAGACTCATGAAAGCCCGCATGGAGTTTGCTAAAAAAAAAAAACACCTGAAGGACTACCAAGATGGTGAGAAATAAGATTCTCTGGTCTGATGAGACCAAGCTAGAACTTTTTGGCCTTAATTCTAAGCGGTATGTGTGGAGAAAACCAGGCACTGCTCATCACCTGTCTAATACAGTCCCAACAGTGAAGCATGGTGGTGGTAGCATCATGCTGTGGGGGTATTTTTCAGCTGCAGGAACAGGACGACTGGTTGCAATCGAGGGAAAGATGAATTCAGCCAAGTACAGGGATATCCTGGACGAAAACCTTCTGCAGAGTGCTCAGGACCTCAAACTTGGCCGAAGGTTTACCTTCCAACAAGACAATGACCCTAAGCACACAGCTAAAATAACGAAGGATTGGCTTCACAACAACTCTGTGACTGTTCTTGAATGGCCCAGCCAGAGCCCTGACTTAAACCCAATTGAGCATATCTGGAGAGACCTAAAAATGGCTGTCCACCAACGTTTACCACCCACCCTGACAGAACTGGAGAGGATCTGCAAGGAGGAATGGCATAGGATTCCCAAATCCAGGTGTGAAAAACTTGTTGCATCTTTCCCAAAAAGACTCATGGCTGTTTTAGATCAAAAGGGTGCTTCTACTAAATACCGAGCAAAGGGTCTGAATACCATGTGATATTTCAGTTTTTCTTTTTTAATAAATCTGCAAAAATGTCAACAATTTTGTGTTTTTCTGTCAATATGGGGTGCTGTGTGTACATTAATGAGGAAAAAAAATGAACTTAAATGATTTTAGCAAATGGCTGCAATATAACAAAGAGTGAAAAATTTAAGGGGGTCTGAATACTTTCTGTCCCCACAGTAATATATATATACCGTATATACTCGAGTATAAGTCGTTCCGAGTATAAGTCGAGGCCCTAATTTACCACAAAAAAATGGGAAAAACTTATTGACCCGAGTATAAGAGGAGGGTGAGAAATGCACAGCTCCTGTAAGTGGAAAAGAGGGTCAACAATGCCCATTTGCATGCCTCACTGTGCCCATTTGCAGCCATAGGTCCCCCGAACTTCAATCTCGGTAGTTAAGTGTTCCTAGATGCCCCCTAGCTACAGCCAAAATTTGGGGTCTCTGAACCCAAAGTGTCCCAAAATGACATTGCTGCAGATGGACACAGTTGACCGACTTTGGGGACCCGTATCTTGGGGCCACTTAGAGCTAGGAACCCCAAATTTGGTGTGCAAACCCAGTGGAACTAGCACCATAAAATATCCAAAGCTGGGATTTCTAGCACCAAGTGGCCCCGAGATACAGGGCACCAAAAATCTGTTCAGAAAATGTCAAGCACTTTTCTGCAGCAGAGAATGACATTTTCCAAACCTAATTTGGGGCCCCGTATCTCGGGGCCACTTGGTGCTAGGAACCCCAGCTTTGGATATGTTGTGGTACCAGTTCCACTGGGTTTGCACACCATTTGGTGTTCCTAGCACCAAGTGGCCCTGAGATACGAGGCCCCAAAGTCTGCTCAGAAAATGTCAAGCACTTTTCTGCAGCAGAGAATGACATTTTCCGAACCGATTTTGGGGCCCCGTATCTCAGGGCCACTTGGTGCTAGAAACTCCAGCTTTGGATATGTTGTGGTACCAGTTCCACTGGGTTTGCACACCATTTGGGGTTCCCAGCACCAAGTGGCCCTGAGATACGGGGCCCCAAAGTCAGTTCGGAAAATGAAATTTTTTGCTGCAGAAAAGTGCTTGACTCGAGTATAAGTCGAGGGGGGCACTTTCAGCACAAAAAAATGTGCTGAAAAACTCGACTTATACTCGAGTATATACGGTATATATATATATATATATATATATATATATATATATATATATATATATATATATATATATATTCTGGTATTTTGAGCGTGGATTGGATATGTTGTTCTCTAACCATATAGCTGGTTATATTTATATTTACCCCTCCATATTTATATTCAAGAATATTTTTTTTTTTAAACTTTACGTATTAATGAAGTTGCACACCACACTTTTTTAAGGTTTTTATCTGATTAATCGATTAGTCCACACAATAATCAACCAAGCCCAGGCTAGCATAGATATTTCTTTTTTTACATTCAGCCTGCACTGTACAGTGTTGATATCAACATGACTACAGACTAGGGCTAAGAACAGCGAAAATCTGCTCTCCATACCTGTTTGACTTAGTGTGCTTAGTGTGAGAAGCGATAAATGCAAAATGCAATTTACACACAGAACAAAAGAACTTAGTTGTATGCAAAAGTTTAGGAACCCCTGACAATTTCCATGATTGTCATTTATAAATATTTGGGTGTTTGGATCAGCAATTTCATTTTGATCTATCAAATAACTGAAGGACACAGTAATATTTCAATAGTGAAATTAGGTTTATTGGATTAACAGAAAATGTTCAATATGCATCAAAACTAAATTAGACAGGTGCATAAATTTGGGCACCCTTGTCATTTTGTTGATTTGAATACCTGTAACTACTTAGCACTGATTAATTGGAACACACAATTGGTTTGGTGAGCTCATTAAGCCTTGAACTTCATAGACAGGTGCATCCAATCATGAGAAAAGGTATTTAAGGTGGCCAATTGCAAGTTGTTGTTCTCTTTGACTCTCCTCTGAAGAATGGCAACATGGGGGCCTCAAAACAACTCTCAAATGACCTGAAAACAAAGATATAAGCTGGCAGTGTCCACTATGAGGAACATAGTGAGGAAATGGAAGACCACAGGCACAGTTCTTGTTAAGGCCAGAAATGGCAGGCCACATAAAATATTGGAGAGGCAAAGGCGAAGGATGGTGAGAACGGTCAAAAACAGCCCACGGACCACCTCCGAAGACCTACAACATAAACTTGCTGCAGATGGTGTCACTGTGCATCCTACAACAATTCAGCGCACTTTGCACAGGGAGAAGCTGTATGGGAGAGTGATGCGAAAGAAGCCTTTTCTGCACACACATCACAAACTGAGTCACTTGAGGTATGCAAACGCACATTTGGACAAGCCAGCTTCATTTTGGAATAAGGTGCTGTGGACTGATGAAACAAAGATTATTTGGTCATAACAAGGGGCGTTATGCATGGCGGCAAAAGAACACAGCATTCCAAGAAAAACACTTGCTACCCACAGTAAAATTTGGTGGAGGTTCCATCATGCTGTGGGGCTGTGTGGCCAGTTCCGGTACTGGGAATCTGGTTAAAGTTGAGGATCGCTTGGATTCCACTCAGTATCAGCATATTCTTGAGAATAATGTTTAGGAATCTGTCACAAAGTTGAAGTTACGCCAGGGTTGGATATTTCAACAAGACAACGACCAAAAACACTGCTCAAAATTTACTCAGGCATTTCTGCAGAGAAACAGTACAATGTTCTTGAATGGCCATGCCAGTCCCCAGACCTGAATATCATTGAACATCTGTGGGGTGATTTGAAGCGGGCTGTCCATGCTCGGCAACCATCAAAACTAACTGAACTGGAGATGTTTTGTAAGGAGGAATGGTCCAAAATACATTCATCCAGAATCCAGACAGTCATTATAGGCTATAGGAAGCGTCTAGAGGCTGTTAGTTCTGCTAAATACAACAACAATCCCAATATGCCCCCGACCTCCACCCAGACCACCTTGCCACAACCCTACCACCACACTAAACATGCAAAAATAGAAAACAATAAACACGTAATCTTAGCTGCATAGCAATTGTCCATGGAATGCAAAGGGAGGAAGGGGCGTGACAGTCCATAAAAGCAAGTGGGAGGGGCATGATAGCCTTTAGGCCAAACAAAAATAGTCCCAAAGAGATACACAAAAAAAAAAAAGTTTCTTGGATGGCTTCTGAATGTCCATTAAATTCGCAAAAAAAGAAGGAAAAGGAAATGTCCATATTATAACTCTCAACATGTAATCTATTGGGATTTTTATAGCTGAAATAGTTGGTCTGATGACAGAGCCTCTTTAAAACTGGTGCGGGATGGGACAAGAATTTTGTCACACCATCACTAAATATTTGGGTAATAAAGAGCCAATAAATATTCTGACCAGGACCCTGTTTCCTGCTCTGTGAAGAAAGCTTTAGGCATGGCAGCTATTTCCCAGAATGCAATTTAAAATCTTTTAGATTGACCCTTGCTGGAATTTCTTCTCCACGCCTGTAGTGACAAAACATAATTGTGTAGTATTCCTAAAACTCCTTTTTCCCTTTTAGTATTGTTAAACATGTTACATCCTGAAAAAAATAGACAATCTTGAAACTGTAAAGATGTATGTGGCAGGTATTTAGGAGCCCGTAGGTGTAGGCATGGGAACTTAACTAACACCCTTGTACTTTACATTGATTGCAAATTAATAAAACACACATTATGGTGTATTATAGCTGCAGAGAGCACTACAAGTACTGAGCCTAGCCCAAGTTCTTCATGGTGAGAACAATCAAAGATGTGTCTGATTGTCACTGAAAACACACAGCTGCCACTGAAGAAGTTTGCTACACTCAAGTAAACAGCAGGAATCAAACAGCAGGTATTTGTAAAATGCGGCCTTTCAATCTATTGTTCTACAGCTAGAATTCTCAAGCAGTAACCTAAATTGATATTCACTGATTTTATTGGACAAAACTAACCAGTCGAATTAAGCTGCTAATGTTTTGTATACAAGCCATATGAAAGCAAGGGTGAAGAAAACAGTTAAATGTAAAACGTTTCATCCTCCAGGAGTTTCATCTAATTGCCGTTGCCTGCAAGCTACAATAAAGCTAATGCATCTACGCTCATAAAATACTACTGTTTTTTTTTCCCTTTTTGGTGAGGGTTATTTACTATTCTAATGGTTATTTCTAAGAGGCCAAGAATTTAAATGACATCCACATGGATAATGGCAGCTTAATGTGTTTGCATTTCAATTTAGCCTCCCTCACTCTATATCTACAAACAAAACTAGAACTGACTGTATGCAGGCACGATGGTCCTGTAATATTAACTGGCCTATCAAATTACCCTTACCTTTTGGTTTTATTGCAAAAAATAATGTTATTTTGGATCAATGCAAGGCCATATTAAAGTGGTTCTAAAGCCTAAACATTTTTTAGCTTAAAGTGATTGTAAACAAGCGTCTTGTCAAACAACCCATTCAACTGGTTGTAAACCCACTTTGAAAGAAAAAAAAAAACGAACACCTGCAAGACAAAGGCATAATGAGCTAGTATGCATAGCATACTTATTATAGGCTTACCTGTAGCACAAAGTGGTCTGTAACGGTTTACAACCACTTTCAGTTTAAAATAGAGATGGAACACAAAACAGGACAGGACGAGTGGGTCACCTCAATTATATCTTGCGGTTACAAGCTGGAGTTGCGGGGGGTTCCCCCTCAGAGGTTTTTAAGATCCAGCGTTCCCTCAGATCCTCCAAAAAGAAATTTATTGCTTCAGGCACTACATCATCTAGTGCATCAAGGAGTGATTGTAGAGGTTCCAGTATCCGAAAGGGGCACAGGGTTTTACTAAAACCCGTTTACAGTTCAGAAACCAAACAGGGACACAAGGCCCATTTTGGACCTAAGTGTCAGGGCTGGGCTCAGCCCTTCCTTCTCTGAGCTGGCCACTCAGCTGTTGGCTAATTGCTAGCTCCCATCTCTCTCCACAGTTACCCAGCTGTTGTTGATTCTGCTTGTCAGTCCTGCCTACTTAACCACTTCAATACCCGCCTATAGTCATAAGACGTCCACAGATGGGATCTCCCATCCTGGGTGGGCGTCATATGACGTCCTGGGATTCCCGGCCGTCTAGGGGGCGCGCGCGCGCCCGCCGCGTTGCTCGGGACCCGGTGCGTGTGCCCGGCGGCTGCGATGTCCGCCGGGCACCCGCGATTGCCCGTTAACCGGGCCGGCATGTGGATCTGTGTGTGTAAACACACAGATCCACAGCCTGTCAGCTCTGAGGAGAGCGATCTGTGTTCCCAGAACGGAGGAACACTGATCGGTCTCCTCCCCTTGTACGTCCCCTCCCCCTTCAGTTAGAATCATTCCCTAGGAAACATACTTAACCCCTCCCCACCCCCTAGTGGTTAACCCCTTCACTGCCTGTCACATTTACACAGTAATCAATGCAATTTTACAGCATTGATCGCTGTATAAATGTGAATGGTCCAAAAAATGTGTCAAAAGTGTCCGATGTGTCCGCCATAATGTCGCAGTCACGAAAAAAAATCGCGATCGCCGCTAAAAAAATAAATAAATATATTTTTTTTTAAATGCCATAAATCTATCCCGTATTTTGTAGACGCTATAACTTTTGCGCAAACCAATCAATATACGCTTATTGCGATTTTTTTTACCAAAAATATGTAGAAGAATACGTATCGGCCGAAACTGAGGAAAAAATTTGTTTTTTAAAAAAAAATTGGGATATTTATTATAGCAAAAAGGCGATCAAATACCACCAAAAGAAAGCTCTATTTGAGGTGAAAAAAGGACGTCAATTTTTTTTGGGTACAACGTCGCATGACCGCGCAATTGACGTTTAGAATGCGACAGCGCTGAAAACTAAAAATTGGCCTCGGAAGGAAGGGGGTGAAATTGCCCTGTATTGAACCGGTTAAAGTCGTGCAGCTCACTTGATCTCTGCCTTCGCCTTTGTCAGCATCACAGAGACTTTCTCCTGCGTTCCTATTGAAGACTTGCTCGGCTGACGTTTCTTCTGGCTCCTGATCCTGCTTGCTGTACTACTACGTTTATCTCTGGCTCTCTGACATTTGCTTGGCTGACTACCTGATCCGGTTACTGAACTCTGGCTTGTTTTGACTATGCTTATTCTGTTTACCTTATTATTATTATTGTTATTATTATTGTTAAACATTATTATTATTATTATTATTAAACAAGTGTGATATAACTATACTTCTGTCTCGGTCTGATTCATGGTTCCTGATAGTAAGATCCCTGAACAAATATCTACTTCTACAGTCCTTTCGGATGGAGTCTGTCCACTCAGTAGTAGCCTCACTCCAGAGGGGAGACTTTCTAGCCTCCATCAATATAAGAGACGCGTATTTACACATACCCATCTTTCATCCTCATCAGAGGTTCCTACGTTTTGCAGTAGAGGAATGTAATTTTCAGTTTGTGGCTCTACCCTTCGGGCTTGCTACAGCTCCCCGGGTGTTCACAAAGGTCCTAGCACCAGTACTGGGTCTTTTAAAGGGCCCAAGGGATCCTAGTGCTTGGGTATCTGGATAACCTCCTGCTTAGAGATCACTCATTACAGGCTCTAGAACAGAGCATAATATGCACAGTGCAATATTTGAAAAGCTTAGGCTGGATCATAAATACAGAAAAGTCAGCTTTGAAACCAGCTCAAACTCTTTTTTTTTTTTTCATTTACAATAGCTTTAAGTTCCACATAATGCAGGACTTTTTAGGGTGTACCCACACTAGGCCTTGCTTTGTACTAGGCCAGAGCATGATTGTCCCCAATCTCTCACTGGCCTGCACCCAGCCCTCGGTATGCTTATGTCATCAGTGTTTCATTAAACCATGTCCAAGCCTAGCTCTTCAAGAGGCCAGGGCACATGGTACTGTGAACCGTAGCCGATTCTTCACACTAGTCAAATGAACTGCACTATGGTAGTCAAATATGCTCAGGCCTGGTATAGATTGCATAGTGCGAGTATGCCTTAACTCTAAACCTTAAGTCATGGTATGTTTACAGCAACCTAATGGGACAACTAAATGCTACTTATAGTAGAACTATAGGCAAAACTTTTTTTTCATTTTGCATAGAGCAAGGGAGGGTTATAAGCCCTGGCAAAAAAATTTTCGCCATCTGTGTCCCATTGCGGAGATTTCCCTTCACTTTCTGTCCAAAAGCCAAACGGGAAGTGAGAGGAAATCCCTGCAAATTAAGGGAATTCCTTTAGTTATACTTTAGTATATCACGTTGAACATCAGTTCCTTGTAGGATGCTTGCCACCATATGCAATAGACAGCTAACATGCTGCATACACGTAAGGGTAACGGATATGCCTAGCAATTGCACCATTATCTCAGTTAGCTGGTATAGGGTAGATGTATGAACTGTCCTTCCTACCAAAAAGAGGCAAGATTCGGAAAATTTTTATACTGGTCTTGCATGGATGTTGTAGAGGGTAAGCATTTGGCGCAACAGATTTGTGTAAAAAAAAAAGGGATCTGGCCTTGGCTGCTGTGGGGAGTGTTATATAACACTTCAAATACTGTATATCTGTGTTTGAGTGCCACATTTTTTTTAATTTGCAGGGGCTTCAATGCATAATAAAGGGCATTGAACCCCCCACCATTTTTTTACCTCTATAGAAGAACTGCATGCTGCCACACTGTTTACTTCTTCTCAGACAGAAAACCTGAGCCATGACCATCCTGGATACTGGAGCGGTTTCCTGAGATGGGCCATACAATCTGAACACTCAGTGTCCTGGCACTAAGGAGGATTGTTGACCACAAAGTAAACATTGCAGGGCACACAGCTCTGCTACAGGGGTAAGTAGAAAGCAGAGGAAAGTCAAAGAGTTCATTATAGAACCATAGTTGTCCTTTAAATGTCTACAAATTACAGGGCGAATTCAGTTTCAGAGTCCTGTGCCATAAAAGCTGGCTCCCCTGTGCATGCACAGGAGTGACATCATCGCGGCTTCGGCCAGTCACACAGCTGGAGTCCGCGTACCCGGAAGGAAGACGAGTGAAGATAGAAGCGACCTCCAGCGGTGACAGTGCATCGTTGGAATGCTTTTTTTTCTGATAAGTTTCACACAATGTGTTAGTATGCGATGCATACTAGCACATTATGACATTGCCTTTCAGGTCAGAAAAAAAAAATCTCCCAGCCGTTTACTACTGCTTTAAGGTCCTCTATGCAGATTGGAAGCACCCTCAAGGGTACTGGGTGCGATAAAAGACGGAAGCTTTTTATCGTCTATTCCGATCCTGTGTGTGCCTCATCTGACTTTTTTCTTTCTAAAATTCTGACGGACCTAGAAATAGAACATGTTCTAAATATTTCCGATGAAACCAATTCCTATCGGGAAAACCGCTCATCTGTATGCTGTTCCGACGGACCAAAAACGACGCATGCTCTGAAGCAAGTATGAGACGGAAGCTATTGGCTACTGGCTATTGAACTTTCTTTTTCTAGTCCCTTCGTACGTGTTGTACGTCACCGCATTCTCAACGGTCGGACTTTGGTTTGACCGTGTGTAGCCAAGACCGCTTGAATGGAATTCCGTCTGAGAAACCTTCGGAGTTTATTCTGACGGCAAAACCGGTCGTGTGTACGCGGCATTAGAAGGAATTTGTTAGACTGTGGTCTATTCCCACAGGGGATCAACAAGTGGCCCATATTGAGAAGAAAACTACTGAACAAGTAGATAGTGTGCTTACCTTTATAAGCTAAATCCAGCTTTCTGACCATGTTTCATATTACACCTAAATTTAGGGTGTAACAGAAACACGGTCAGAATCTGCAAATTAAAATTTGGTGGGGCTATTCCACCCTGTCAGGATATGGTTCTGGATCTGGGACCTCTTTAGTGTCTGGCTGTGGCTCTTCTTGCTTTGCCACCTGAAATGCTGGGCAGACCTGTCTGGTCCCATGGACATTCTTGCTTTATACCCTGTCTTTGTTGAACCTTGAACTCTTTGCCCCTCCCATGAACTTCCTATTTAAGCCATGACCTTACACTTCCTGTTTGCCAGATATTTGTGCTCTCTCCAGCTGATATCTTGCTCCTTGCATACCTGCTGCTGTCCTTATCTTCACTACCACTCTTTATTGACCCTTGACTTGTTCACAGACTACATTTCTGCCTAATCCCAGCCAGCTATTACTCATTACTGACCTTTTGGTTTGTTTATCGAGCAGGCTTCTGCTTGTTACCTATCTGCTTCATCCGCCTGGCCTTAGCGCGTGGCAAAAATCTGCTAGGGGGATGTGCAAAATGAAAAAAAAGTTTGCCTATAGTTCTACTTTAAGTAGCATTTAGTTGTCCCATTAGGTTGCTGTAAACATACCATGACTTAAGGTTTAGAGTTAAGGCATACTCGCACTATGCAATCTATACCAGGCCTGAGCATATTTGACTACCATAGTGCAGTTCATTTGACTAGTGTGAAGAATCGGCTACAGTTCACAGTACCATGTGCCCTGGCCTCTTGAAGAGCTAGGCTTGAACATGGTTTAATGAAACACTGATGACATAAGCATACCGAGGGCTGGGTGCAGGCCAGTGAGAGATTGGGGACAATCATGCTCTGGCCTAGTACAAAGCAAGGCCTAGTGTGGGTACACCCTAAAAAGTCCTGCATTATGTGGAACTTAAAGTGATTGTAAATGAAAAAAAAAAAGAGTTTGAGCTGGTTTCAAATAGGGCTGAAACAACTAATCGATTAATCGACAACTAATCGATTATGAAAATAATCGATTACTATTTTCATAATCGATTAATCGGCCAGTAACATAATGGGGTTAAAAATTAGCCCTTTTATAGTACAAAAAGAGCAAATAATCGCTACTGTAAATATTACTTTCACAGTTCTACAGTTAAAAAAATGAACCCCTTACAGTAGCGATTATTTGCTTTTTTTGTACTATAAAGGGCTCATTTTAGTTTTTTTTTACCCCGTTATGTTACTAAACGTCTTAGACCTGGTTCACATCGTTGTGTTTTTTGGTGCTTTTTGAAGAAACACACTACAGTTCATTTAACATGGTTTTCTATGGGACACGTTCACATCTATGCTTTTTTTCAGCCGCTGCGTATTTGGAAAGGGTCAAGGACTTTTTTTTTTTTTTTAACGCAAAACTGTGCTTTTTTGGTTCCATATACTTCAATGGAGAAGCTGCAGAAAAGCATGTAATGCGTTTTTGCAGCATTTTGTATTTTTTAATGTGCTCAACAACAAATTGGACAAAAAAATGTATTTCTCTTCTAATAGTGTATACAGTATATCTCTTCTTCCTGTTATTCTCAGAGTGGATTCAATATTTTGCTCCCTAACCATATACTTGGTTGTTTATATTTACCACTGCATAGAGATATTTAAGAATAAATTGCTTTTTTTTTTTTTTTTAAACTTTACATATTAACTAAATTATACACCACACTTTTTTTTTTAAGGTTATTAACCGATTAATCGATTAATCGAAACAATAATCGACCAACTAATCGATTATGAAAATAATCGTTAGTTGCAGCCCTAGTTTCAAAGCTGACTTTTCGGTATTTATGATCCAGCCTAAGCTTTTCAAATATTGCACTGTGCATATTATGCTCTGTTCTAGAGCCTGTAATGAGTGATCTCTAAGCAGGAGGTTATCCAGATACCCAAGCACTAGGATCCCTTGGGCCCTTTAAAAGACCCAGTACTGGTGCTAGGACCTTTGTGAACACCCGGGGAGCTGTAGCAAGCCCGAAGGGTAGAGCCACAAACTGAAAATGACATTCCTCTACTGCAAAACGTAGGAACCTCTGATGAGGATGAAAGATGGTTATGTGTAAATACGCGTCTCTTATATTGATGGAGGCTAGAAAGTCTCCCCTCTGGAGTGAGGCTACTACTGAGTGGACAGACTCCATACTGTATAAGTAGATACTTGTTCAGGGATCTTAGTATCAGGAACCATGAATCAGACCGAGACAGAAGTATAGTTATATCACACTTGTTTAATAATAATAATAATAAGGTAAACAGAATAAGCATAGTCAAAACAACCCAGAGTTCAGTAACTGGATCAGGTAGTCAGCCAAGCAAATGTCAGAAAGCCAGAGATAAACGTAGTAGTGCAGCAAGCAGGATCAGGAGCCAGAAGAAACGTCAGCCGAGCAAGTCTTTAATAGGAACGCAGGAGAAAGTCTCTGTGATGTTGACAAAGGCGAAGGCAGAGATCAAGTAGGCAGGACTGACGAGCAGAATCAACAACAGCTGGGTAACTGTGGAGAGAGATGAGAGCTGGCAATTAGCTGACAGCTGAGCGGCCAGTTCAGAGAAGGAAGGGCTGAGCCCAGCCCTGACAGTATCCTCTCCTCAACGACCCCCCCCCCCTTGGAGGACCACCGGGCTTGAGGGGAAAATGTCTATGGAAATCAGGTGAAAGGTGAAAAAAAAATTTTTTTGCACAAAGTGGTCACTAAATGATATATTGCTCAAAAATGCCATGGGCATATGTGAAATTACACCCCAAAATACATTCTGCTGCTTCTCCTGAGTACAGGGATACTACATGTGTGAGACTTTTGGGAGCCTAGCCGTGTACAGGACCCTGAAAACCAATCACTGCCTTCAGGCTTTCTAAGGGCGTAAAATGGTGATTTCCCTTCCTCGCTAGCTATCACTGTTTCGGAGGCCATGAAATGTCAAGATAGCACAACCCCCCCAAACGACCCCATTTTGGAAAGTACACACCCCAAGCTATTTGCTGAGAGGCATGTTGAGTCCATGGAATATTTTGCCACAAGTTGCGGGAAAATGACAATTACAGTGAAAGTGAAATTACACCCCAAAATATATTCTGCTGCTTCTCCTGAGTATGGGGATACCACATGTGTGGGACTTTTTGGCAGTCTAACCGCGTACAGGACCCCGAAAACCAATCACAGCCTTCAGGCTTTCTAAGGGCGTAAATTTTTGATTTCACTCCTCACTGCCTATCACAGTTTCGGAAGCCATGAAATGCCCAGCTAGCACAAACCCCACCCAAATGACCCAATTTTGGAAAGTAGACACCCCAAGCTATTTGCTGAGAGGCATTTTGAGTATTTTGCAGATCTTGCTTTTTGTCACAAAGTTTTGAAAATTGAAAAAAGAAAAAAAAATACATTTTTCTTTTCTTTCTTCATTTTCAAAAACAATTGAGAGCTGCAAAATACTCACCATGCCTCTTAGCAAATACCTTGGGGTGTCTACTTTCCAAAATGGGGTCATGTGGGGGGAAGGTTGTGCTATCTTGTTGGCGCCGTACCTAATTGCCCGTAAGGCCAGACGCTGGTATAAAAAAGGGTTTGTATATTTATTCCAATTGGCTCTGCTGAATGCTTTTGTGCTATACAAAGCTTCAGGACGAACTGGATACTTTCTAAATTTCTGTTTCCAGATGGTGCTGTGGCCCACCTTCCCAACGCAAATGCAGTGAACCAACTGCATGAGAGGCATTTTCCATATGTTCTCCCTGGTATCCCTACCCAAAGATACCCCCAAAGAAGAGGTCGTGTATGCAGAAAACGCGGATATAGGCGTGACACCTGCTTTTATTGTCCCTCCTGCCTGGTCTCTGCATTGGTTTCAAACGCTACCACACATTAGTGGAGTATTAGTGTAGGGTAAAGCATTGCACAGTCCCAGGGCATACTTACACAGGGTCTCGAAAGATGTTGAGTGTGACATCAACATCTATCAGTGTCCGCCGGTGGCCAATTAACATATGTCAGTGTACCAGTGTCCCACCAACAAATAAATAAAACATTTAAAGCACCCTCGTCCACCTGTGCTCGTGTGCAAAGGCAAGCACACACGTTGGCCCCGTGCGCATACGTAAACAGCAATCGCACCACACGTGAGGTATTGCTGCAAATGTCAGAACAAGAGCAATAATTCTAGCACCAGGCCTCCTGTGTAACTCTAAACTGGTAACCAATAAAGGCTTATAAAACGCAACGTTGCCTATGGAGATTTTCAAATACGGAAGTTTGGCACCATTTCACAAGCGTGCGCAATTTTAAAGAGTGGTATGTTTGGCATCTATTTACCGGGCGCAACACCATATTTTACTGAAAATATGGGAATTACATTGTCTCTGTGTGCATGGAAATCCATTCAAATGTATTTATGCGTTTGTGTGTAAAATTGCATTAAAAAAACTGTGCAAATACCGTGTGACCTAAAAATTAGCAAAACCCACGATTTTATTCTCTAGAGCCTCTGCTACAAAATATATGATGTTTGGGGGTTCTAAGTCATTTTCTAGCAAAAATACAGATTTTTACTTGTAAAAAAAAGTGTCAGAAGAAGGCCTGGTCTAAAAGTGGATAATGGCTGAAGGTGCTATTTAGATGTTGCGCTTCGCTATGTGTCCAGGCTGTGAAAAAGTATCACACATGTGGTATCGCCATACTCAGAAGCAGTAGCATAATGAGTTTTGGGGTGTAGTTAAAAGTAGGCATATGCTGTGTGTGAGAAATAACTTGTTAATATGAATTTTTTGTGTAAAAAATAAATAATAATTTCTTAATTTTCCTGAAGAATTTTGGGAAACAAATACAACTTAAAAAAACTTGTCATGCCTCTTACTAAATATCTTGGACTGTCTACTTTCCAAAAAGGGGTCATTTGGGGAATATTTGTACTGTCTTGACATGTTATGGCCTCAGGAAATGAGAGGCCGTCAGCACTTAACCACTTCAGCCCCGGAAGATTTTACCCCCTTCCTGACCAGAGCGTTTTTTGCGATTCGGCACTGCGTCGCTTTAACTGACAATTGCACAGTCGTGCGACGTGGCTCCCAAACAAAATTGACGTCCTTTTTTTCCCACAAATAGAGCTTTCTTTTGGTGGTATTTGATCACCTCTGCGATTTTTATTTTTTGCGCTATAAACAAAATAAGAGCGACAATTTTGAAAAAAACGCATTATTTTTTTACATTTTGCTATAATAAATATCCCCCAAAAATATATAGAAAAACATTTTTTTTCCTCAGTTTAGGCCGATCGTATTCTTCTACATATTTTTGGTAAAAAAAAATCGCAATAAGCGTTTAATAATTGGTTTGCGCAAACGTTATAGCGTTTACTAAATAGGGGATAGTTTTATGGCATTTTTATTAATAATTTTTTTTTACTAGTAATGGCGGCGATCAGCAATTTTTATTGTGACTGCGACGTTATGGCGGACATGTCGGACATTTTTTACACATTTTTGGGACCATTGTCATTTATACAGCAATCAGTGCAATTAAAAATGCACTGACTACTGTGTAAATGGCACTGGCAGTGAAGGGGTTAACCACTAGGGGGCGGGGAGGGGTTAAGTGTGTCCTAGGGAGTGATTACTAACTGTAGGGGGATGGGCTGTATGTGTGACGTCACTGATCTCTGCTCCGATGACAGGGAGCAGAGATCGAGTGACACTTGTCACTAGGCAGAACGGGGAGATGCTGTTTACAACGGCATCTTCCCGTTCGTCCTCTCCATGAGGCGATCGCGGGTATCCCCGCGGCGATCGAGTCCGCGGGACCCGCGGCCCGACTCACGGAGCTCCCGGCCGGCACGCGCGCCGCTGGCAGCGCACACGCAATGGCACGGCGGGGAATTCAAATGGATGTACAGGTACGCCCATTTGCCCAGCCGCTCCATTCTGCCGACGTACATCGGCGTGCGCCGGTCGGGAACCGGTTAAGGTAAGATCAATTTTTAATGATTGCTACCATAGCTTGTGGCAGTATGAATTTTGGTCAAAATTTATGAAGAGAAATTACTTATTTGCTAAATTTTATAACAAACTAAGAAAAACTAATTTTTAACATTTTCGGTTTGTTTTAATTTGTAGCACAAAAAATAAAACCCCCAGTAGTGATTAAATACCTCTATTTGTGTGGAAAGAAATTACAAAAATTTAATTTGGGTACAGTGTTGCATGACCGCACAATTCTCATTCAAAGTGTGACATCGCTGAAAGGTGAAAATTGGACTGGTTAGGAAGGGGGTGAAAGTGCCCAGTATGGAAGTGGTTAACAAAAAAAAACCTTCCCATTTCATGCTGTCAGCAATGGCACCACATGGAAGAGAAATGTCACAAGGCCTGAGAAAGAAAATAATTTCTTCACACAAGAAAGGTGAAGGCTACAAGATCAGCAAAGCTTTACTTATCAGTCAAAATACTGTAGCAAAAGTGATACAAAAATTAAACAAAGATGGAACTGCAACCATCTCACAGAGACATGCAGGCCATCCACGGAAAGTAACACCTCGACAGGAGCATCTTCTGATGAGAAGTGTTGAAGAAAATCGCTATGCAAGTTCACTGCAGTTAGCTAAAGAAGTAGAAAGCCAAACTGGGGTGATTGTTTCCCCGTTACACAATACAGCGTACACTGCAGAAGAACGGCATGCATGGGTGTCATCCAGGAAGGAAGCCCCTCCTAAAGCCCATGCAAAAAAAGCTCGCCTAGAATCTGCCATGGCCCATGCTGGAAAAGAAGAAGACTACTGGGATTCTACTCTGGAGTGATGAGACCAAGTTAAATGTTTTTGGAATTAATGGCTTCAAAATTGTATGGTGTCGCAAAGGTGAGGAGTACAAAGAAAAATGCATGGTGCCTACTAGGGATGAGCCGAACACCCCCTGGTTCGGTTCACGGCAGAACATGCGAACAGACCAAAAATTTGTGCGAACACGTGAACCCCGTTAAAGTCTATGGGACTCAAACATAAAAATCAAAATTGCTAATTTTAAAGGCTAATATGCAAGTTATTGTGATAAAAAGTGTTTGGGGACCCGAGTCCTGCCCCAGGGGACATGTATCAATGCAAAAAAAAAGTTTTAAAAACAGCCATTTTTTCGGGAGCAGTGATTTTAATAATGCTTACAGTGAAACAATAAAAGTGTAATAATTATTTAATTTTAATTCTTTAAATATCGTGCCTGGGGGCTGTCTGTTGTATGGAATGTGAAAAATTATTGCGCTAACCTGTGTGGAAAGAAAAAGGGGAGCTGCTACACATGAATGTGACAAAAATTCATATAAGAGTGAAAGTAGAAAATGTAGCGCTAAAAATAAACAAAATTAATTTTAACTATATAAACCCATGGGTGACCATGTATATGTATAAACAATGCCAAATACCATGTGTAAGTAAACAGTACTAAAAAAAACCTAAATAGGTGCATAGATAGCAAAAAATAATGAAATTTAAACATAAATAAGTCCCAACAAAATAAAAAATATAAAAGGGCTACATCAGAGACCCAAATATATCAGTCCCAAAAGGCAAACAGCAGATGTACCACAAACAAAGGGTCATTCATATACAGAGGCCAGGGACGGTTGAGTGTGTATCTGGAAGAAACAACGTCAATGGTAAAGTAAGGATGGGTACTCTTACTATATAAACCCATGGGTGACCATGTATATGTATAAACAATGCCAAATACCATGTGTAAGTAAACAGTACTAAAAAAAACCTAAATGGGTGCATAGATAGCAAAAAATAATGAAATTTAAACATAAATAAGTCCCAACAAAATAAAAAATATAAAAGGGCTACATCAGAGACCCAAATATATCAGTCCCAAAAGGCAAACAGCAGATGTACCACAAACAAAGGGTCATTCATATACAGAGGCCAGGGACGGTTGAGTGTGTATCTGGAAGAAACTACGTCAATGGTAAAGTAAGGATGGGTACTCTTACCAGAGCCAGTGGACCTGGATGTCAGCGACACCAGGTCAAACAAGCATAGAAGCACACCAAGGCAGGAACGGTCAGTAAGGTCCAAAGGATCATTCAGTAAGTCCGGAATGGTCAGCAAAGCATCCGACGGTCCGGTGCTCTCTCTGGAATCGTGATGATAATAAGAGCCAGAAAGCATTGAAAAACTGTACGAAACGATCAGACCAACTCAAAGGCAGAGATTACAACAAAACAAAAGGAGAGAGCTTCCAATTGTGTAGGTCAAAAAATATGGTGTTTATTTTCCATAAAAAAACAGGCATACAGATAAAAAATGTGATCACAAATGGTAAAAAAGCAATATGGGGAGTGGAGAAACCAAGCCCTACGCGTTTCGTCCTAATAGGACTTCTACTAGGGCATGTCTATAGTATGCCTGTAAAGTGGCGCATTTTCCCCATGTTTAGAACAGTCCCTGCACAAAATTACATTTCTAAAGGAAAAAAAGTAATTTCAAAACTTCTTGCGGCTGTAATGTAATGTTGCCCCCCCCCAGCCCATTACCAGGCCCTTTGGGTCTGGTATGAATATTTAGGTGAACCCCGCACCCAAATTAAAAAAAAAAGGTGTGGGGTCCCCAGGCTCTATATACTCTGAACAGCAGCAGTATACAGCTGGTCCCCGGGTTACAAACAAGATAGGGACTGTAGGTTTGTTCTTAAGTTGAATCTGTTTGAATTTGGAACAGGTACATTTTGTAAGTGTAGCTCCAGCCAAAAAAATCTATTTTTTAAGCTTTTTGGATAACATAGGGAAGGGTTATCATCACCCCTGTAACATTTGTTTTGCTGTCTGTACCGCTGTTCAGAAGATTTCACCTCACTTTCTGTCCCAGTGACAATTGGATTTTGAAAATTTTGGGTTATTAGGGAAACAAGGATTGGTGATAAAGCATCAGTGGGGAGACACCTTTTTCCCATATTAACTCTTACAGGAGAGAATTTCCCTTCCTAGGGGTAGATTTCCTCTCACTTCCTGTTGTCTCCCTCCGTTTGTAAGTAGGAATCATTTGTAAGTTGGATGTTTGAAAATAGAGGACCGCCTGTATATACTATACGGCCTGCCCTATACACTCTGTGGAAAATTCGGCCTTAGGTGTTGGTGGTACCAGAACACTGTAAGCCCTCACAGTTACTCTTGGTGGGCGCTGGAACGGGCCCTGCTGTTAAATATTATATATTAGATCAAAAATTGTAATATATGTTAAACAGGGGCAGAAAAGTTGGGCCTTAGGTAGTGGTGGTGGTGCCACAACACTGCAACCCATCACAGATACTCTTGTTGAGTGCAGGAACGAGACCTGCTGTTACATATATGATCAAAATATTGTAATTACACGCCCCTGTTAAACAGGGGCAGAAAAATTTGGCCTTAGGCAGTGGTGGTGGTGCCACAACAATGCAACCCCTCACAGATACTCTTGTTGAGCGCAGGAACGAGCCCTGCTGTTAAATATTTGATCAAAAATTGTAATTACATGCCTCTGTTAAACAGGGGCAGAAAAATTGGGCCTTAGGTAGTGGTGGTGGTACCCTGAACCGAAAATATTCTTAGAAGCTATCATCATGAAAATTGAGGAGGAATAGGATAGTCACTCAGCATATGCAGTCTTCAAGGGATCCCACATCCATAGAAAAATCATTTGGTTACATCAGCATCAGGTGCTTGGTAGCTGGTGATCCAAGACTAATTCATTTTTATGAATGTGAGCCAATCAACAGAGTCTGTGGACAGGCGCACTCTGTGATGGTTACAAAGCCTCCAGCAGCACTGAATGTACGTTCAGAAAGAACGCTGGATGCAGGACAGGCCAGTAGCTCAGTTGCATATTGAGCAAGCTCTGGCCAGTGGTCCATCCTCAAGACCCAGTAACCCAGTGGATGTTCTGGTGGAAAGGTCTCTTTATCTTGCCCCTAGATATTCCTGCACCATGTAATTCAGACACTGGCGATGGTTGCTGGAACCGATCAGATCTGGGCGCTGAGGACTGAAGAATTACCTGAAGCCATCGGTCAGCCGACCACCTTCTCCACTGCTCTTTCTGTGACTGAACAAAGCCTCAGCAACACATTGTCCAGCATCAGGAAATTGTAACCTCCCAGGCTCTGGAAACGCATTGCACAAACCTTTCTGCAAGGCCTTCCCAAAGATGTTTCATCTTCTGCTCCCTCTGCGAAGGCTGGATACGTTTTGCAACTTTACCCTTGTAACGTGGATCAAGAATTGTTGCCAGCCAATAATGATCCCTCTCCTTGATACCACGAATCCTAGGGTCCTTTCGCAGGCTTTGCAGGATCAGGGAGGCCATGCAGCGTAGGTTTGCAGAGGCATTCAATCCTGAGTCCTCTGGGTCACTAAGGATCACATGATCCTCAACCACCTCCTCCCACCCACATACAACTCCATGGGTTTCTGGGGACTGCAAACGATCCCTTGAAGACTGCATTGTATTGTGTACTGTGTACACTACCAGGAAAGTAGTAGCAACTGCACTAGGGGTGCATGCTACTGTGTACACCAACAGATGTGTAATACCAACTATGGGTGCACTGTATGTATTGTGTACACCACCAGGAAAGTAGTAGCAACTGTACTAGGGGTGCGCGGTACTGTGTACACCAACAGAAGTTTAATAACAATTATGGGTGTACTGTATTGACCACCATAAAAGTATGAGCAACTGCACTATGGGTGCACAGCATTGTATACTGTGTACACCGCCTGAAGTATATTAGAAACAGTACACCAGGAACGGCCTGCAGTGAGATATAGCTAAACTGTATGCAGTGGATATATATATATATATATATATATATATATATATACGAGACTGACTGTATATATATATATATATATATATATAAATATATATATTAAATACACTGCAGCTAACTGAATCACCTGCCTGCCTGAAGTATATTAGAAACAATACACCAGGAATGGACTGAAGTCAGATCTAGCTAAACTGGATACAGTGGCTATATATATATATATATATATATATATATATATATATATATATATATACACACGAGACTGACTGTATATATATATATATATATATATATATATATATATATATATATATATATATATATATTAAATACACAGCAGCTAACTGAATCACCTGCCTGCCAGAAGTATATTAGAAAGAGTACACCAGGAATGGCCTGCAGTGAGATATAGCTGAACTCTATGCAGTGTATATATATATATAATACACTGCAGCTAACTGAATAACGTGCCTGCCTGAAGTATACCAGGAACAGACTGAAGTCAGATCTAGCTAAACTGGATATATATATGTATATATATATATATATATATATATATATATATATATATATATATACACGAGACTGACTATATATATATATATATATATATATATATATATATATATGGGGCGTGGACTTAGTCCCCCTGAGCCATGATTGGCCAAAGGCATCCTGCCCAATTATGGCTCTCTTAGCTGAGGGCCCTGTGATTGGCCAAAGCATGCAGGTCATTGTGCATGCTTTGGCCAATCATCATACAGTAATGCACTGCGCTCCCACAGTGCATTATGGGCCATTACGCGCCGCTCCAATTTGACCCATAATGTTCGGTTTTCGACGAATGGGCGAGCAGCCAAACTCATGTTCGACCTGAACAGAAAGCTCATCCTTAGTGCCTACAGTGAAACATGGTGGTAGCAGAGTTCTTCTGTGGGGCTGCATGAGTGCTGCTGGTGTCAGGGAGCTGCATTTCATTGATGATATCATGAATTCACAGATGTACTGCTCTATATTGAAAGAGGAGATGCTACCATCACTCTGTGTCTTGGTTTTATGCACTTTTTGTTGTGCAACATGACATGATCGAAAACACACATCTAAGGCCCTGTTGCATTTCTGAAGAATGTTGTGAATTCATGAAGAAATATATTTTATATTTACTGGCAGAAACATGAGAGATACTTAGGCCTCAAGAAAAAAAGCAGATGAACTGTGATGTTAAATAATTGAACTGTTGCCCTCTTGGGGACCTTTAGGACAAAACTGACGTTCTCATGTTTGACCAAGTCTTTCTCTACTACTTCAAATATTGAAGACTTTTACAAGCATGTATTGTAAAGAAAACTGTTGGAACAAAGACTACTCTTGTCACAAAACAAGGAGATATTTACATGGTATTGTGAATAAACAAAAGCTGCCACAGGATACAAGGTTATACAGAGAGATAACCTCACCTGGCATAAACTTATTGTGTTCAAGTGATGGACTGTTAAAATAGCTAACACCTTGGCTAACAAAACTCATTGTATGAACTTTTCGGATGGTTTAGACAAAAAGTAATTTCTAAACACCCAGTGGGAATGTTCAAGGTCCATCTCAACACGTTAGAGAGAGTTGGATATTGTGCCAGTTAAAAATATTTTAAAACTATATGTAAGGTTATTATAAGTCATTTCAAACTATCTATGACATTGTAGGTCACAGAGACATATTATAATTTTGGCATCTGCGGACCCAACAACTTTGATATGAAAAATGTATATATGAAAGTGTGATTTTATAAGTAGAAGTGTTTTAAGAAACTAATTAGTATTAGGAAAAACATATAAGTATGATTATAATTATATAAGATTGGAGCCTATGCTTAGATAAACAAATATGCAGTGGAGATACCAGAAGTTATACAGGTATCCATATAGATAATCATTTTTATGTAGTATTGATTAATATATATAACAATGTGTGTATTTCCTAGATAGACCAGTTTGTATAGACATACATTTATAGAGATACAGATATAACCAAGTTATGTAATGGTGACTAATCAAACTTATACTGAGTGTATTTTACATTAGACCGATTACCAGAATATTTAAAAGTATATACTATCCTTACCATTATACACATTATGAAAATAGAATGTATTAACTTAAAGGATGGACTCAAAACACATGTGAGACACCTGGTGGTTGAAGGTGGTATTATTCGAACTCACTAAATTTCCAGAGGAAGTTAATAATTAAGTCTCCTAACCCAATGGGAAGTGAGCCACGGCCTTTTGGGCAGAGCCATTATAATTTTTATGGTCTTATTATCTGAAATGGTATTTAGAGGCAAGTAAGATGGAAGAGGAGAGGACAGGAGAAGGAAGAGAGCTCAGGGGGAGAGCTCAGGGATCCACCCTGAGGGGGGACACTGGGAGATACATACACTCCCAGACTGACACTCATGCACCATGCATGAATACATATTTTTACATTCATGAAGATTCCTCAACACCTAATACTTAGAACTCGGAGGTCACAAGAAGTAAATCCTCTTTAAGAGTATCCATTTTGAAACTACGGCAGCCATCTTAACTCTGGTAACCAGCCGATAGGAACAGTAGCCATCCTGGAATGGGTAATTATGTCATGTTGATTTTATCTTGTATGTTCTCTCAAATATTGATATGTTCTCTCAAATATTGATGTATTGAATATTATTCAATTGATAATCATTCTCCCGAATCAATAACCACCTTGTAGATTTTTCTCTAAAGATTCAAATTTTTCATTATATTTTTCTTTTTGCATAGTTGCCACATTTATTGACAAAACAAACGTCTAATTTATTTCACAATTTTAACCACTTACTTACCTGCAGCAAAGTAACGGTTGTACGTGTGAAATACAGATGTTCTGTTTAATTGTCAAGTTCACAAGGCTATTGATTCTACCGAGAAGTTATCATGGTGGTATTATGTCAAAGGGATGGTATGCCCATTTTTGCAAGTGTTTTTATTGATTTTCAAGACGTTCATGTAACGCAATCGGTATCTTAATTTCATGTGATTATTTGTGTTTGTTTACCAATAAATTTCTATTTTGTATGACCACACGTCTCCTTGAATAAGTTTCACAAGCATAGACTGTGTCATATAGATTGATTTTGTATCTTAAAAATATCTTCGTTAAAAATTACTCAATGATAATTGTTGTGCGGGAAACCTGTCCTTAAAAAGGCACAACTTATTCTGACTGATTATTCACGACATATTTGGACGCACTGCGCTGAGATAACGTCGATGTTTTGTACAAGATCAATCATAGTTATGGTGGTGACATACATAATATTTTGCATGAAATTATTAATTATTAATTGTAAACAATTTTTTTATTTTTTTGCCAAAATGTCTGGTCAAAGTGAATTTTATGTTGATGGGGATTATCAAGAGTCAGCCCTTAGTGGTAGTATGAGCACTCAGGAAAAATTGATACAGGTACAGGAAATGTTGGAAATAATTTATAAAATGGAAACGGCGGATCAAGCCGGAAAAAGTTTGTCTAATGAGTCTGATATAAAAGTATTTGTTAAAGGCCTTAGAAACCACGCCAATAATTGAAAAAAGGGCATGTGGACTGTAGGATGGCAAATCCGTGGACTCACAGACAGATTCCCTGAGGTAAAGGGAATAAAAAGGCGTGATCGCCTTCTTGTGGAATTATGCCTTATCCTGATGTATCTTCATAATGAGTTTAAATATCAAAATACCCAACAGGGGGATGATCTCTTAGATCTTATAGATAAATTTGAACAATCAAAAAAAGACGCTGAAATAATTATGGACGGACTTCACCAAATAAGTAAAAAGTGGGAACAATTAATAGAGGAGAGGGAGAGTCTTCTGCAGGAAGATGAGTCTCCTGACGAAAGTTGCCGAGTAATAGGCAGTGGAAATTTAGAAAGTTGCCGAGTAATAGGCAGTGGAAATTCAGGAAGTTTGCAGGAATCCCTAATTAAGCAATTAGAAAAATTAATAGAACAAATGAAGTTTATGCCCCAGGGTTATACTCAGGAGCGTAACCCTGAAAGGGACAAGTTTGACAGTACTTCAGAATCTGACTCTGAATCTGATTCTGAATCTGATTCTGAATCTGAAGGTTGGGAGTCAGACGATGAGGAGGAATCAGAAAAATAATTAATATCCTACCCCAAGCCATCTGTAGAGCAAAGGGGGGTAAAAAGGGAACCACCACATGAAAGGGGATCTAACCAGTTTTCTTTGGGATCAGAGAAAAAGACAGACACCCCTAACCAAGACACCGCAGAAATAATAACATTTGTAAATTATGCTGTCCCAGTCTTTAGTGACGAGTCTGACAGTACTTCAGAATCTGACTCTGAATCTGATTCTGAATCTGAATGTTGGGAGTCAGACAATGAGGAGGAATCAGAAAAAGAACCAATATCCTACCCCAAGCCATCTGTAGAGCAAAGGGGGGTAAAAATTGAACCACCACATGAAAGGGGGTCTAATCAATTTTCTTTGGGATCAGAGAAAAAGCCAGACACCCCTAAACAAGACACCTCAGAAATAATACAATTTGTAAATGATGCTGTCCCAGTCTTTAAGGAAGAGGGATCCATGTGCGTTATTGACCACATCGAGACCTATGAAAATACCCTATCAGTTTTAGGCCTAGATGATGACCAGTCTAGGATTAATTTCTTGCCGTGGGTATTTGAAACCAAACACCATAGATTCTGCGAATCTTTAAAAGGTCTGTATGGTGCTTCATGGCAAGAAATTAAACACCGCTGTCATCTAAAATTTGACCCATGTGAAAATGTTACCGCGGCTACAGCGGCTATATCCAACCTCAGATGTAACAGTAATCAAAGCCCCAACGAAAATCTGGCTGTGCTCAAAAGTGCTTCCCACGTAGCAGAAAAGGAGCCAGATCACAACCACCCTGAGTTTAAATCCACATTTTTCGAGGCCCTACCTAACTACATAAAAGTGAGTTTAGCAAAAGATTACAAAGGGGGTGTTCACCGGAGTCGTTGGTAAAAGAGAGTAACGATTTGTATTCTATCCAACAGACTGGTGAAAACAAAGGGGGGCCTGAACCCTCAAATAAATTTGTGAATGAAATTCATGTATCTCCTAAATCGGTACATGTTGAAACCCAGAAAAAGACATACGCTGACATAGTCAGAGGAGACATGCCAAAGAGTTTCCCCAGCAGGAGACCAGATACCCCACCAAATAGAAGGGGGGAGCAAAGACCACCTCAGGAGTATCACCCATGGGATCCTGGCCCAAGGTTTGAAAGAAACTATAGGGTGTATCTCCCACGGGTCAGATTTAAACCTAAGGGTAGACACCCTCACCAGTGTAATTGGCCCCGGGGGCCTACACAGGTAAATAGGGAGCAATCACAGGGTAGGACACCCCAAAATCCCCGGAAAAATAGGGAGCAACTAAGGGACAGACAACTATCCCAGAATGAAGACAGTGGTTCTGATGGGGATCAAACTGAGCCAGTGGCCCCTAGAAAGTACAGAAACCGGGTCCCACGACCCAATTCTGATCAACCTGTAAGCAATGCAAAATCCAAAATCGTTCAAATTATGAATATGTTACATGGTTTTATTGCTGTACGGAACGTGAATTGCATTCTTCAAGGGGCAAATCCTGTGGCCAGCCAAGGGCCACAGAGCCTTTGAAGCGCCCATGTTAAAATAAATCAGAGGAATGCACTGAATAAAGGTACAGGAGACAGAGGTTCTAACACCATGTTTTTCCCCAGGTCACAGTAATGAGGATCCTGAAATCCCTACCGGGGGATGGTGGTTGTTAGATATTAATTATTCTCCTATTTTTCAGTGGTCATTTCATTCCTCTGACATACACAGGTCGCTCCAAACAGCCTAATTTCAAGAAGTCGCCTAAGACGGTGATTCCAGAGGAAGACCGAATCCTAAAGACATTAATATCAGGAGGCCTAAATGGTTTGATAGTTTGGTAAAAGATGAGGAGTCACCCGCATAAGGTAGTTTGATTGCCTCAAATGAATTGTATTGACACCCCAAAGGGGGGAGATTTTATTTGTTTTATTCCTCACAAGTAGAAGGTTGACTATAATGTCAAATATCTTAGTACTGACAATAAGTGTCACATGTCAAACTTAAATGTTTTAATTGTTATTATTCCAGAACCGCTACAAGTAAGCTAAAAAAAAATGGTTCTGAAGAATGTCAGTCAGTCATTCATGTCTGGTATCCACAGCTCTAAAGAAATGTCCTCATGTTAATAAGCGCTGGAGCTTGGTCTCCCATAGCAAATGTTTCATACATTGTCCTGCTATCCAGAGTGGTTAGTTAAAGGACTGATGACACAATGGAAAAATAAAAGGCTCTGAGAAAGCCCAGGATACCAGCTTAACACTGAGGTCTCAAACACAGATCATGTAAAAAAAAAAAGGGAGACTATATATAACGGAATCCATTTTCCCTTACAGGACTAAGATGTCCATGAGCCGGTCAACAGAACCGAGAGTCCAATGTGTGTGAAACATCCAGCGAAGGAACCGTATGGGGGATTCAGGAACACCACTGATGGCCAGTCTACACGGACAAACCTACCAGGACGGCCAAGACCCAAAGGTCCCCGAAGTGATCCATTTCCCGCCAACCAACGGATGACGGCCCTGAGATGCACACATCAATCACCAACCCATTTTGTGTTTTCCCTTCTCATTCAAAGAATTACACCCACATGAAGATGTCTACACCCTTTAAACATAGATCCACAATCTGGATCCATCTCCACAACTAGAATTACAAAACTAGAAGGAATATGTGGCGGTGGTGAAGTCTTTCAAACGACTTCCGGCATTTGAACACTTCACAAGGGGGGATTTGTTGTGAATTCATGAAGAAATATATTTTATATTTACTGACAGAAACATGAGAGATACTTAGGCCTCAAGAAAAAAAGCAGATGAACTGTGATGTTAAATAATTGAACTGTTGTCCTCTTGGGGACCTTTAGGACAAAACTGACATTCTCATGTTTGACCAAGTCTTTCTCTACTACTTCAAATATTGAAGACTTTTACAAGCATGTATTGTAAAGAAAACTGTTGGAACAAAGACTTCTCTTGTCACAAAACAAGGAGATATTTACATGGTATTGTGAATAAACAAAAGCTGCCACAGGATACAAGGTTATACAGAGAGATAACCTCACCTGCCATAAACTTATTGTGTTCAAGTGATGGACTGTTTAAATAGCTAACACCTTGGCTAACAAAACTCATTGTATGAACTTTTAGGATGGTTTACAAACAAGTCATTTCTAAACACCCAGTGGGAATGTTCAAGGTCCATCTCAACACGTTAGAGAGAGTTGGATATTGTGCCAGTTAAAAATATTTTAAAAGTATATATAAGGTTATTATAAGTCATTTCAAACTATCTATGACATTGTAGGTCACAGAGAGATATTATAATTTTGGCATCTGCGGACCCAACAACTTTGATATGAAAAATGTATATATGAAAGTGTGATTTTATAAGTAGAAGTGTTTTAAGAAACGAATTAGTATTAGGAAAAACATATAATTATGATTATAATTATATAAGATTGGAGCCTATGCTTAGATAAACAAATATGCAGTGGAGATACCAGAAGTTATACAGGTATCCATATAGATAATCATTTTTATGTAGTATTGATTAATATATATAACAATGTGTGTATTTCCTAGATAGACCAGTTTGTATAGACATACATTTATAGAGATACAGATATAACCAAGATATGTAATGGTGACTAATCAAACTTATACTGAGTGTATTTTACATTAGACCGATTACCAGAATATTTAAAAGTATATACTATCCTTACCATTATACACATTATGAAAATAGAATGTATTAACTTAAAGGATGGACTCAAAACACATGTGAGACACCTGGTGGTTGAAGGTGGTATTATTTGAACTCACTAAATTTCCAGAGGAAGTTAATAATTAAGTCTCCTAACCCAATGGGAAGTGAGCCACAGCCTTTTGGGCAGAGCCATTATAATTTTTATGGTCTTATTATCTGAAATGGTATTTAGAGGCAAGTAAGATGGAAGAGGAGAGGACAGGAGAAGGGGGAGAGCTCAGGGGGAGAGCTCAGGGATCCACCCTGAGGGGGGACACTGGGAGATACATACACTCCCAGACTGACACTCATGCACCATGCATGAATACATATTTTTACATTCATGAAGATTCCTCAACACCTAATACTTAGAACTCGGAGGTCACAAGAAGTAAATCCTCTTTAAGAGTATCCATTTTGAAACTACGGCAGCCATCTTAACTCTGGTAACCAGCCGATAGGAACAGTAGCCATCCTGGAATGGGTAATTATGTCATGTTGATTTTATCTTGTATATTCTCTCAAATATTGATATGTTCTCTCAAATATTGATGTATTGAGTATTATTCAATTGATAATCATTCTCCCGAATCATTAACCGCCTTGTAGATTTTTCTCTAAAGAATCAAATTTTTCATTATATTTTTCTTTTTGCATAGTTGCCACATTTATTGACAAAACAAACATCTAATTTATTTCACAATTTTAACCACTTACTTACCTGCAGCAAAGTAACGGTTGTACATGTGAAATACAGATGTTCTGTTTAATTGTCAAGTTCACAAGGTTATTGATTCTACCGAGAAGTTATGGTGGTATTATGTCAAAGGGACGGTACGCCCATTTTTGCAAGTGTTTTTATTGATTTTCAAGACGTTCATGTAACGCAATCGGTATCTTAATTTCATGTGATTATTTGTGTTTGTTTACCAATAAATAACTATTTCGTATGACCACACGTCTCCGTGAATAAGTTTCACAAGCATAGACTGTGTCATATAGATTGATTTTGTATCTTAAAAATATCTTTGTTAAAAATTACTCAATGATAATTATTGTGCGGGAAACCTGTCCTTAAAAAGGCACAACTTATTCTGACTGATTATTCACGACAAGAAGAACAGGGTGAAAGCGAATCAGTGGCCAAGTACAGTGCCTTGAAAAAGTAATCATACGCCTTTAAATTTTCCACATTTTGTCATGTTACAGCCAAAACTGTAAATGTATTTTATTGGCATTTTATGTGATAGATCAACACAAAGTGACACATAATTGTGAGGTGGAAGAAAGATGATAATTGGTTTTACATTTTTTTTACAAATATCTGAAAAGTGTGGCATGTATTTGTATTCAGCCCCTTTCACTCTGATACCTATAACTAAAATCTAGTGGAACCAATTGCCTTCAGATGTCACCTAATTAGTAAATATAGTCCACCTGTGTGTAATTTAATCTCAGTATAAATACAGCTGTTCTGTGAAGCCCTCAGAGATTTGTTAAAGAACTTTAGTGAACAAACCGCATATTGAAGGCCAAAGAACACACCAGACAGGTCACGCCTAAAGTTGTGGAGAAGTTTAAAGCAGGGTTAGGTTATAAAAAAAATATCCCAAGCTTTGAACATCTCACAGAGCACTGTTCAATCCATCATCTGAAAATGGAAAGCGTATGGCACAACTGCAAACCTACCAAGACACTGCCGTCCAACTAAACTGACAGGCCTAGCAAGGAGAGCATTACTCAGAGAAGCATTACTCAGAGAAGCAGCCAAAAGGCCCATGGTAACTCTGGAGGAGCTGCAGAGATCCACAGCTCAGGTGGGAGAATCTGTCCACAAGACAATTAGTCATGTGGTCCACAAATCTGGCCTTTATGTAAGAGTGGCAAGAAGAAAGCCATTGCTGAAAGAAAGCCATAAGAAGTCCCATTTGCAGTTTGCGAGAAACCTCAACCTAAATCCTGTGGCAAGACTTGAAAATTGTAGTTCACAGAAGCTCTCCATCCAATCTGACAGAGCTTGAGCTATTTTGCAAAGAAGAATGGGGAAACATTTCACTCTCTCGATTTGCAAAGGTGGTAGAGACATACCGGAAAGACTTGCAGCTGTAATTGCAGCGAAAGGTTGCTTTACAACATATTGACTCCGGGGGGCTGAATACAAATGCATGCCACACTTTTCACATATTTATTTGTAAAAAAATTTAAAAACCATTTATTATTTTCCTTTCACTGCACAATTATGTGCCACTTTGTGTTGGTCTATTGCATAAACTCCCAATAAAAATACATTTACGTTTTTGGTTCTAACATGACAAAATGTGGAAAATTTCAAGGGGAATAAATACTTTTTCAAGGCACTGTATGTCTCCTGATATGAACCCCATCGAACACCTATGGGGAATTCTGAAGGGACAAGTTGAGCATCACTCTCCATTCAGCATCCAGGCTCTAAAAGAGGTAGTTCCTGAAGAATGTAAAAAGATGTTACAATATGTCGCCAACTTGTTCATTCCATGCCTAGAAGACTTGGTGCTGTCCTTACAAATCATGGTCATAGAAAATTAGGGTCGTCCCAATACCACTTTTATAAGACTGAGTACAAGTACCGATACTTCTTTTTAAGTACTCGTCGATTACCGATACTTTTTTTAATGTCATGTGACAGTTTGATGGGCACTGATAGGCGGAACTTATGGGCACTGATAGGTGGCTGGCATTGATTGATTGCACTGATAGGTGGCACTAATGGCTGGCACTGATAGATGACACTGATAGGTGGCACTGATAGGCAGGCACTGAAATGCAGCAATAAATGACATGTGAGGAAAGGATTTATTTTGCAATGCAATGCTGCGACGCCCATTTTGGTACACCTTGCACTCGGCTGCAGTAAGCAACAGCGGACATCTTCATACACCCAACCCGAACTATATGGGCTTGGTGTAACAAGATGTCCGCTGCTGGCTTAGTTAGTTCCACTGCTGGGGACTCGCTCTCTGCTCTGCCTTCTCTGCACGCTGACTTCCGGTTGCGCGCAGCCTCTGACTCCGCCCGCTGACTTCTGGTTGCGTGCAGCCTCTAACTCCGCCTGCCTTTCCCAGATATCGGTTTAGGCATCGGGATTGTTTGTGTAAGTACAAGTACTCGTGCAAATGCTCGGTATTGGGACAACCCTATAGAAATCTATACAAAATATTAGATGTAGTAGGTTTTGTTATGGAGTGTATTCATTTTTGCACCAACTAATTTGAGTAAAACTGAAGATTTTGTAATCTAAGTTATATTATTGACTTAAAATGTTTTGTCAAAATTTTGTAAACTTTCCTTGTGTTTATTGAAATATTGCTTAAAATCTTACTTTTCAAAAGGGGTTTACTCATTTATGCTGAGCACTGCATGTAGAGCAGATTTTTGGGGTACCGTCATCCAGATTATGTGTCTATGACTTAACAGGCAGGAGGAACGTCGCCTGCTGTGCTTTGGGTGTCAGTGTGAGTTGCTGCATCACAGATGTTTGGGGTGGGGGGGTGTATCCTCCCCCTTATATTCACCCTGTCTTTGCTGGTGGTGACCTTCTAGGTCTTGAGCATTGGCAGCCCCCCCCCCATTGGTAGAGCTAGGCTTCATCCCATTCAGATTCGGTTCTTGGTTCTTCAGGTAGCTCCTGTGCTGGTTTCCCACTCCTCAGCTGGACTGCTGTTGATATAATCAACAGCAAAATATAATTGGGGGCCTATTTGGTCCCATACCCTCCTCCTGCCTCCTCTGCTTTCATACTGAGGGTTCCTGGGATAGTAAACACAAGGGTGCTTAATCACAATCCTACTAAATGCCTCAAGATCAAAAAGAGATAGCAACGATTATCTTGGTTAATTACTGCTGTAACTGAAACATGAGCATAAAATATGCAGGAAAACACAAATAGAATGTTTACAGGTGCACCAATTCAAGTCTATGGGGCCAATAATGCCCAAACATTTTTCCAAGCTGCCCATGAAGACGCTCTGGAACTTTTGGAAGTGACCGGCATTTGTGCGCTCAGGTGTGAATAGGCACCAAAGAAAAAAAAAAAAAGTTTTTTTTGTGTTTGAGCCTTTTGTAGATTTGAGCTACCAAATGTTTAGTTATGAATAGGGTCCTTATACCATGGAAGAGTAAACATAGCCTCCCAGGGATAGGATTATCAGTAGAAAATAAAGAAAAAAAATAGAATGCAGCCAGCACATGCGAGGATTGGTAAACTATATTTTTTGTTTTGGTGTTTAAGATGCATTTTAATTTTGCTTGACAGATTTTTGGACAGAAAGTCTGCTATGTATAAACACATTTTATAAAGAGCATTCTCTGTGTCTCAAAATGTTATGTCAAACATGACATATTTTTCCTAGAGTTGTTTTGTATGCTAAAATGTGCTTTTTTTCCACCATTATTGTTATAATACCAGATTTATATAGTCCTAACAGTTTGCGCCTTTTCCAAAATAAATGGAGACAGTACAGTTACAATACAATTCAATACAGGAGGGTTATGTGGGCCCTGCTCATGAGCGCTTACAATCTAAAAGGGAGGGACATGTGATACAAAAAGCCTTAAAGGGGTTGTATTGTCAGAAGATTTTTTTATCTTAGTGCATTCTATGCATTAAGATAAAACGCCTTCTGTGTGCATGAGCCCCTCTAACCAGCAAAATTTCGATCCAAGTGCACCCCTCTCTATTCAACAGAAGCCGGCTGTTAGCATGTTGCTAATGGAAGTTGCTAAAGGCCAGGTCTGCTTTAACCCTTTCCCTGCCAGAGCCTTTTTTTGCACACATGCTTAAAAAATATTTTTAGGCCTGAAGATAACATAAAACCCTCAAAATATATGCTTTCTTTAAAGCAGACACTCTAGACTCTAGAGAATAAAATAGTGGTAGTTCCAATTTTTTTATGTCACACAATTTCAGTAAAAAAATAAGTTAATTTTAAGTTTATTTTAGGGCATAAATAATAAAATAAATTACCCATTTTTTGGTAAAATATAAACGATGAGGTTGCACTGAGTAATTAGATACCCAAATGGCAACAAACTTCAGTACCCTATAATTTCCATAGGTGACACTTTAAAAGCCCCCTATAGGTCATCAGTTTAGTGTTACAGAGGAAGTCTGGGGCTAAGAGTATTGCTCTCACTCTGGCGTGCGCGGCGATATGTAACTTGTATGGGAATTTGCGTTTTCATGTGTAGGCGCCCCCAACATGTGTGTTTATGAGCATATATTTGGAGGTGGGAGGCCTCAAAGAAATTTGGGGGGTGGGGGAATTTTATGTGCTTGGGTGTAACTAACTTTTTAATTTTTTATTTTTTTTACAATAGATTTTATTAGACAATTCAGCATTGCAGAGTAATCAGTTTACAGTGTTACAATAGTGTACAGGTAAAGACATCAGTAGATCATTTTTCCCTACAGGAAGTCACCTCCCAGCAAACAGTATCAATCCCAGGTGTGTCATTACCTGCTTTGGTTTTGGCAAGTGCTTGCAAAGACTATCATTGCAGGTCTCATATACCTTCAAACCAATCATTTGAGGAACAATAACGGGCAGCATAAAGAAACATGGGGGGGGGGGGGACTTTTTACAGTTTATTCTTTTTTTCTTTTATCACATAGGGGACAAATGTGATCATTTTTTGGTGACAGGTTCTCTTTAATGAGGCATCCAGTGTAAAAGACCCTGGATGTCTCCCCTGTCCTCCACTAACTGTAATACAATGCAGATTGCATTGCATTACATTCTTTTTCTTTTCTCTGGGACACTGAGAGGCGGACCCAGGTCAGCAACAAGGAGGGGAGGAGAGCAGATGTGTTTTTGGGAGGGTAATAGTGTAAAGGGGTTCCCAGGGATTCTAGAGTTTGAGTTGTATTGGCCTTATTGAAAAAAGTGGGTATAAATTGTATTATTATGGCTTTAGGAGAGAGGAGTTAAAACCTGATGCAGGGAATTTATTATGCCAGGGTTGTTAGATTTTGGAGACTCTATCCTGTCAGGTTACTTCAGTTTTGCTGTGATTCATAACTTGGGTTCTTTGTTTCGGTGAGATGAGTTTGAGAGTTTTCCAGGCCTGGTTTGTTTAAATCAGTGGTTCTCAACCTGGGGGTCGGGACCCCCTCAGGGGTCGAATGATGATTTGCCAGGGGTCACCAAATCCTGGGCTGTTCCTAAAGCCCGCACCACTCTCTCAGAAATTAGGATAGGGAGAAATAAAAGGGAAAGAAAGAAGAACAAAGAGAAAGAGTGGTACATCCCAAAATGTACCATAAGGGGTTTTAATACTGTACGAGTGGAAGGGACTCAGAGAGCGCTAAATGTCCGTGGGTTAGGGACGCAAATTACTTGTCTTGCCTTGGGTGCTGACAACCCACGCTACAAAAATTATTTTACTGTTAGGGGTCCCCACAACGTGGGAAATATTATCAAGGGGTCACGGCACTAGGCGATTGAGAACCACTGGTTTAGATGCAGTTATTTTCTCTAAAAAAGGGTTTAAGTTGAAAATTGCTGATGTCTGAAGGTCATTTGTTAAAGAATCTGAGGTGAAGGGTTTTTCTAACAGTGGATTTTGAAGATTTCAGACCAGACTTTGTTTACTATGGAGCATGTCCACTATATAACAATTTTATCAATTCTGGCAGGGATCAAATACCAGCATGATAATACTTTAGAAGAGGCTTCCAAGACAGCCATGTTCTGTGATCAAGATTTAGTTGCGAACCAGATATAAGACCAGTCTTCAGGTTCTAAATTGACATAAATATTTTTTTAAGTTATGCTATGTCAATGGGGGTATGTAGCCCATATAAAATAGGTGTTATCCCAATTTGGCTACAAAAGTGGAAATACACTTTAAGGTCGGGTTCACATAAACCCATCATTTATCATTGAGATGTCAAATCTTCTTACAACTTTTTGCACATCCTCTGCTGATGTTATAATCTTGGGCGATATGAACATCCACGTTGACAACCCTTTTTGCCATTTTGCAGCTGAATTTCTTCAATTACTGGATTGTTTTAATCTAAAACAACTTGTTGATGTCCCCACACACACACACCTTGGATCTGGTCATTACAAACTCTGCTCTCCTTACCAACTTCCAGGTGTATGACCTAGGTGCAGGGGCGGACTGACCATTGAGACACTCGGGCACTGCCCGAGGGCCCTGGGCCAATAGGGGGCCCCATCAGGGTTGCCAGCCTCAGTAAAACCAGGGACAGTATGTATAAATCTGTTTTTTTTTTACATCTGTCTGTGTATACTGTGTGTACATGTATGTGTATACTGTGTGATTGTATACTGTGTGTGTATACTATGTGGCCCCATAATCTCTGATTGCCTGGGGGCCCCATAATCTCCTATTGCCCGGGGGCCCCATGAGTTATCAGTCCGCCCCTGCCTAGGTGTGTCTGATCATAAGGCTATTTCCATTGATTTAAATGTAACAAATAATTATGCGCTGCCTAGAACATAGCAGCTAACACGGCAAATAGATAAGTGCAATAAAAGTGGGTACCAAAAGTGTAGCGCTTAAATATGAAGCAAAATACAACAATGAAATGTAAAACAGATGTGAAATGAACCCCAATGGTCACTAATAAAAAAGCAAGAATACAAATGCAAACAAACCCAGTGACTGCTGATAGGTGTCCAAAAAAAAAGTCCAAGTGAACAAAGTATGAAAAAATGAATAATGAAACAGTATTATTAGGGACAAAATATATTCTAAATAACATAAAAATTAGTCCAAAAATGTGTAGAAATCATAACAGTGAACACGATGTGAACTTGAAGTAGAGAGTGCCACCACCAAACTTAGGGAGGCTTACCAGAGCGTTTGGACACACAAGAACGTATGTTCTGTGGGTCAAACAGGCTTGTGTTGTATGTACAACCAATGGAACTCGACACTGGGATCCTCTGAAGGCTCCAACAGGAACTCACAGCTGTCCTCAAGATAGGTGGTAGTGATGGTATTTCTCATAGAGTTGGTAACCAGGTGATCGTGGATATGACAGATGAATTCAATGTGGGGAGAACAAAGAAGGGCCACATAACGTAATTCCGTAAAATAGTGCAATAAATTTCATGAAGTTAGGAAAACTTACATTGGGTATATAAAAACAGCGCTGTTCGTAAAACAAATAGCGGCAGTGGACTCCACTGCCGCCATTTGTTTTATGAACAGCGCTGTTTTTATCTATGCAATTGAAGTTTTGAGATGGTGGTGAGATAAGATGTTCAGCAGTAGGCAGAGCATGCATGTGTAATGATCAAACATGGCATTCTCCATGTACATAAAAAAATTACAAGCAATACTTAGCAACAATACTGAAAAAACAGTAAAACTTTTACTGTATATGATTTACATTACGCTATTCTTTTACATGCCAATCTAAGAAAAAATAGAAAACATTAAAAAGACTGTAGTTCCCCTTTTAATGGGAAAAGATAATGAACAACCTTTTGACTCCTGCTAGGAGCTATGTATTATTTGTGCTAATACTTCTGGTTCGTAAGCTAGGGCTAGTGTACTGCTTTGAAAGACTGGATTTAGATCCATCTACCATATGTCCCAGATTTAAACAACCGATAATACCTACATCACGCAGCATCATTAGTATAATGTGCTTGATTCTCATAATACTGCTGGCAAGCTCAGGATGTGGAAGCTAATGCAGTGCATTAAAGTGCAAGCGTTAAAATACACTGCTTTAAACTTCTTATCTCTGTAGGTGGGAGGAGGGTTTTTGTTCCACCGCAGACAAAATACTTGGAACAATATCTTTTACTCCATTATGAAAGCTTTATACTGTATACAGGTTAAGGAAATGGCTTACAAATGACTCACTTGTTGGTACATGACTGCAAGTCTGCAGTTTAGTTTGTGGCCATCTAGGGACATTCAGGGATTTTTGTTGAGAGTGTCTCAAACAAATTCTGATTCAGGTGTCCATGTTACTTCAGGCTCAGTCAGCATTCCACCACTTCCCCACTCTAATGCTGGCCATACATTATAAGAAAAATCGGCAGAAATTCGGTCATTTAGACAGTTCATTCCTTTTTCGGCCAGTTAATGAGACACAAAATTGATAATCGTTGGGACATTTTTGACTCGAAAAAATGAAGGACAAGTTTGGAAATTTTCTGCTGAACAAACAATAAATTGAAAGGTTAATGTGTTTCCCATCCGAACTGTTTGCACTAGGTATACGTAAAAAAACAAACAAAAAATTGATTAACTTATGTCCACTGAACGATTTATCAGTTATTACATGATGGCACTATCGTTTGGTCTCACGGCCGAATGTTCATTCTTCGAAAATTGGATTTTTCGTATAGTCTATGGCCAGCATAATCCCCCCCCCCCCCCCACTTCCTTTCCCAGTGACTACATTCTTGGATTCTCCCAACATCTTGTCCAGTGACCACACATAGAGTGAAGAGAAATGATATCACAGACAAAAGTAAAAAAAAAAGGGGGGACTTCCAAAATCTCCTTGAAGCCCTGGGCTCACAATAAGTTGGTTGAATGACAATTGGTACCATTCAACCTGGAATAGGACTGATACTGGATTTCAGTAGAGGTGAGTCTGCCAGGAGTCAGACTGTGGAATTCATTTTTTTTTTAATTTCTTTTGAAGCTGGAGTTGGCCTTCATTTTGGTGTAATGTTTGTCTTATACTTTAAGTAGAGAAGAATTAAACTTATTCAGGTTATAAGCCAGATGTTATAAAGTGTGATGCCTTGGATACTTCTGTAAAAGATCATGGAAGTGGCTTGTCCAATGTATTTTTTACACTTGCCTGGGAAATTTATGGTTCCAGTAAAACAGATCATGGTTCTAGTAAGTTTAAGGAAAAAAATACAAATTGTCTCCAGTGCACCTCTCCATCTCCCCATTCTTTGAAATTGGCATCAGATTCATTGCTATGGGCTTTTTTTAAATACAGTATTTATTTCCCTATAACTTGCAAACTAAATAAGTGTTAGCCATTTTGACTTTTTGTCCAAAATCAAGAGCTAAACCATCATAACTATCTCTAACCTCTCCCTCTACCTGCTGGCGGAAATCAGTGGCACAGCACTATCACAAGATGGGTTGTGGCAAGGTTGATCTGTGGACTGTGGCTAAAGCCTCGTACACACGATCGTATTTCTCTTTCGTTCATTGACAGACACAGTAGTAAGGAGTAAGGACCTAGTTCCCTGTTGGGATCTCTTGTCCTGACAATTTTTATTTATTTATTTATTTTTCCTGAATTTTTCTGGTGAGATCTACAATCAACTGCCGGGCTGGGCGACAGGCTGGACGACAGGCTGGACATTCGATCCAGTGGTCACCCCAGTCTGGCCAGCGAGCTCGTGCAGACAGCAGCTAAACACTAGGTCGGCCGCGACATAGCTCCACTGGACGGGGGCTGGCCCTACAAGTTAAATGTCTTGCAAGGTCTCATACGACCGGGTCTCGGCTCGAGTCGCAGCATCCCTCATGGCCGACAGCCCCCCCCACTTCCGTGGCCAGGAGGTTCTGTCTGAAGTGATGCCTGCTTGGTCCAGGTATGGTGAGTAAAGGTCTCCCTCTCCCCTTAGGGTTTTTTTTGTGGCGGATGCGGGCCCCTCCCGGGGTTAGTCGGTCCTGCGGGTCCCCTTTATTCCTGCACCCTCTTTTCCTAGCCCTGGAGGTCCCTTGGTAACCCCCCCTCTTCCCCTCCCCCCTCCATATGAGGTAGTCAGCCTGTGGTGGTTCCTGGGGGACGGGGTTGAATACTGGTGGGCTGGGGTTGTGCACCGCCTAGGTGCTGTGCTTACCAGGGGGGAGGCACTGGGTCCGGTGCCCGGATCCTCTCTCTCTCGCGCTCTCATCCTAGGAGGCTACAGGGTTCTCCTGCATCTGTAGTAGACTCGTGTAGCACGGCCGGCAGCCACTTTGCCGTAGCCGGCGTCCTCTTCCCTAGTGCCTGAGAACTTCCTATTTTGTCATAGCCAGCATCCTTTTCCCTAGTGCCTGATGACTTCCCATGGCCGGCGGCCATGTTTGTGTAGCTCGGCAGCCATTATATGGTGGATTTTTGGCTCAGGCAACAGCAGCCATTACTGTGTAGCCCGGGACGCCGTTTTTTGCAGATGGAAGCTCCTCTTTTTAACCCGGCACTGACTCCTGTGCTTTCTTCTCCCTTGGATGCCACGTGTGTGCAGGTCGACATCTGAGGTAGCAAGCGCTATGCTAGTGGGGTGGTGAGCCTGGGGGATCCCTCCTCTCTCTGCTGCAGGCTGTGGGGTGTCTTGGTGGTCCGGTACCACTACCGGTGTGGGGGGTGTCCCATTGTAGTGGTCACTCTTGGTGTGGGGCTCTCCTTTTTCTCTCTTATGGAGTCTCAGGAGCATGTTTCCCCGTCTGACCCCCTGTCAGAGGCTGCAGGTCCCTCTGGGTCCCAGTCATCCGTTGATGCACTGACGGCGGCCCTGGAGTCCTTTGTGTCCCGTGGCTCTTGGGCAGCGGACTAGCAGGAAGCGTCCCCTGCCTTCCCTTGCTTCATCCGTCTCGTCAGATCCTGAAACTGATTTGGCTGCCGTGGATGGGACCCACTTTGCAGGGTCTGCAGCCACGCTCCTAGATCTCTCGGACAGTGAGGATGATTCCTCTGCCCCAGTGGTTGCGCACGAGAAGGCGCTGGTGGATGCACTGATTGCTTCTGTGCGGGAAACTTTAAAAATGGAGGATGCAGCCACGGCTGCGGTGGAGGTGCCTTTGGCACTCACAAGCCACCTCGCACACTATGATTCCTGTTGAGGACTCCCCGGCCTTTAAAGACCCAGCTGACAGGAAGGCAGAGCCTCTGAGCCGCACTATGTTCTCTATTGCGGGTTCGGTGTTTCGTACGATTTTGGCTATTGTTCTGGTGTGGCAAATGCTGACAGAGTGGGCAAAGCTGTTGCACCGTGACCAGGAAGGGGGCCAGTATCCACCTGCATTCACGGAATTAGCGGACCAACTGGTCCAGGGGCAGCAGTTTGTCTTGTCCTCTTTGGACGCAGCTCCCTTGCTTCCTAAGCTATCTGTTTCAGCGGTAGTGCTTTGACGGGTATTGTGGCTGAAGTGTTGGACTGCAGACCAGGCCTCAAAGAAGGCTCTAGCTGATCTGCCTTTTCAAGGCGATCGTTTAGGGCCACTCTGGATGATATCATTAAGAATGTCACAGGGGGAAAGAGTACTTTTCTTCCAAAGTCAAAGAAAGGGAAGCAGCCAAGTCGCAAGAGTGGCCCTTCCTTCTCGGCACACAGAAAGTTTTTGCGTCCCTCAGGGTCCACTGACAAAGGCTCGAAGTCTTTCAAGCCCCCCTTGGGAGGTTCTAATCGGCCCTGGTCGGGCAAACCAAGAGCGGGTTTCTCCAGACCCCCAGAATAAGGCTCCTTCGGCATGAAGAGACGCCCTCACCCGCAGTCCGGGTGGGGGAGACGTCTTCGCTGGTTTCCGGGCCCGTGGACCTCTCTGATAAACGACAAGTGGGTCCACAAAGTGATTCTGTCTGGTTACAAGATCAAGTTCCAGACTTGTCCCCCAAGCAGATTTTTTCCGTCCAATCTGCATCTGTCTCCAGACCGCTTGTTAGCCCTCTGGGGTGCGGTACAAGGCCTGTCGCTCCAGGGGGTGATTGTCCCGGTTCCGGTGTTGGAACGTTTCCAGGGCTTTTATTCAAACCTATTTACGATCCCCAAAAAGGAGGGTACGGTACGTCCGATTCTGGACCTCAAGGCCCTGAACCGCTATGTGTAGGTGCGGAAGTTCAGAATGGAGTCCATTTGCTATGTGGTGGCATCTCTTCATCAGGGGGACTTTCTTGCCTCCATCGACATCAAGGATGCCTACCTGCACATTCTGATTTGTGCACAGCACCAGCGGTTCTTCTGCTTTGCTGTGGAAGAGGAGCATTATCAGTTTGCGGTGTTACCCTTTGGTCTCGCCTCCGCTCCTCGGGTCTTCCCCAAAGTGTTTGCCCCGGTTCTGGCGCTGCAGCGCCAGCTGGGAATTTCTGTTCTGGGCTATCTGGACGACCTTCTGCTGCAAACAGAGTCTTCAGCGGCCCTGAGGGGCGACGTAGTGATCACTGTTAAGACTCTGGCAGATTTTGGGTGGCTAATAAATTACCAAAAGTCTGCGTTGACCCCAGTTCGGAAATTGGTTTATCTGGGTCTGACTCTGGATTCTGCTCGGGCCAGAGTGGTCCTTCCACAGGATAAACTCCAGAAATTATAGGCGGCAGCCCGCTCGTTGCTGTCCAGCAGGTGTGTCACCCTGCGGACTTGCATAAGGGTACTGGGCCTGATGGTGTCTACGTTCGACGCGGTCCCCTTCGCTCAGTTTCATACGAGACCCCTGAAAAGGGAAATCTTGTTAAAATGGGACAAATGTGCAGAGTCTTTAGACAGTCAGATTCGGCTGAGTCAAGGAGCCAAAGGGTCCCTGATCTGGTGGATTCGTTTTCCAGCTCTTCCCCAGCTGGGAAATCCTTTCTCCTGCTGTACTGGACGGTGGTCACCACCGATGACAGTCTGTCCAGGTGGGGAGGAGTCCTGGGCCTGAGCTCGGCTCAGGGTCACTGGACGCTGGAGGAATCCAGGCTACCTGTCAACATCTTGGAACTCCGGGGGCGATCAGACTCTGTCTGGATCATTGGACGGATCGGCTTCCGGGGTTCCCGATACGGATCCAGTCAGACAATGCCACGGCAGTGGCCTATGTCAACCACCAGGGAGGAACGAGGAGTGTGTTAGCCGGCCTGGAAGTAGCCGCCATTCTACGGTGGGCAGAACGTTTCGTCCCGGCCATCTCCGCCGTTCACATTCCGGGGGTGGACAACTGGCAGGCGGATTACCTCAGTCAAGTATTGGACCAAGGGGATTGATCTCTCCATCAGGAGGTATTTCAACAGATCTGCCTACACTAGGGATCTCTAGAGGTGGAATCAACAGGAAGGTGCAGAGGTTTGTGGCCAGGTCTCGGGACCCTCTGGCGGATGCCTCAGATGCTCTGGTCACTCTGTGGGGCCAGTATCGTCTGATCTACGCCTTTCCTTCTCTGAAGCTTTTGCCACGGCTGTTGCGCAGCATTAAGGCCGAAGGAATTCCGGTCATTCTAGTGGCCCCGGACTGGCCTCGTCAGTCCTGGTACGCCGACCTGGTGCGTCTGGTCTCAGATGCCCTCTGACGGATCTTCCACCCTGCCTTACCATTGCTGGCTTTAATGGCCTGGCTATTGAAAGCCAGGTTTTGAAGGATAGGGGCTTATCTTCGTTGGTGATTCGGACGCTGCTCAGAGCTAGAAAGTCTTCTTCCAGGAAGGTATATTATAGGACGTGGAAAACGTATGTTTCATGGTGTGAGTCAGTGGAGTTTCACCCACATTCCTTTTCGGTGGCTCGGATTTTGACTTTTCTTCAGAAGGGCGTTGAAAAGAATTTGGCCTTGAGTACTGTCAAGGGCCAGGTGTCGGCCTTGGCAGGTTTCTTTCAACGATCCCTTTCTTCGCATTCCCTGGTGCGTACCTTCATTCGGGGAGTGTAACATGTGGTTCCAACGGTGCGATCTCCGTGGGACTTGAATCTTGTACTTTCGGTTCTACAGAAGCCTCCATTTAAGAATATTCGAGAAATTACCCTGCTCACGCTATCACAGAAGGTGGCCTTCTTGGTGGCTATTACTTCTGCTCGCACTCCCTACCTCGTGATGTACGAGGACAAGGTGGTGCTTCATCCTTGTCCTTCTTTCCTTCCAAAGGTTGTCTTTGATTTTCATTTAGATGAAGACATTGTGTTGCCTTCTCTATGTTCCCAGCCGCAACATCTGAGGGAATTTGCCTTGCACACCTTAGATGTGGTACGGGCACTCAGGGTGTATTTGGTGGCCACTGAGTCTTTTCGAAGGTCAGACCCTCTGTTCGTGATCACAGGCATGCCAAAGGACCATCTCTAGATGGATCAGGCAGACGGTGACTCAGGCCTATTCTGTCAAGGGTCAGGTTCCATCCTTCCCGGGGAAGGCGCACTCAACTCGGGCGCTTCCTGGGCCTTCCGTCATCAGTTGTCAGTAACGCAAGTTTGCAAGGTGGCCACCTGGTCATCTGTGCACACTTTCACAAAATTTTACAAAGTGGATGTGCTGGCAAATGCTTCTTTTGGCCGCAAGGTTCTACAGGCTGCGGTCTAGAGGGTTTTTCCCTCGTGAAGGGGTTTTTTTTTTGCTGGTCAGGTGGGCTCCAGGTTGTTTTCACTAAGCTCCAGGTTGTCTGGTTGGCCTGGGTTTTTTTTTGTTTTTGTTGGCTGCCCCACCCCATGTTTGGCACTGCCTTGCGACATCCCTATGGTTCTGAATAAAGAAGGCTGTGTCTATCAATGAACGAAAGAGAAAATAGGATTTTTGACTTACTGTAAAATCAGTTTCTCTGAGTTAATTGACAGACACAGCACCCGCCCCTCTATGGAGTTTTTAATACTTCTGATACTGCTTGTTACATAACTAAAGGCCTGTAGTAGAAAGGGGGGTGTATATCACCTAGGGCTGCCCATGGGCGTAGCCAAGTCTTTTGTCTGCCTAGTGTCCTACTCCTGTATGAGGCGATATAACCCTATGGTTCAGAATAAAGAAGGCTGTGTCTGTCAATGAACTCAGAGAAACGGATTTTACGGTAAGTCAAAAATCCTATTTTTCCGCAGACAAAACCTCTGACTTTTGTCCGAAGACGTGTGCTTGGATTTTGTCTTGCATACAAATGGCAAGGAATTGTCGGCCAACAAACATGAATGTAGTGACGTACTATGTGGTTTTTCAGCTCTTTAACACCACCCTTTGGGCTCCTTCTGCTAATTTGGTGTTAGTAGAAGTTTGAGTACTGATTCGCGCTTTTGATTTTGCGCTTTTCATTTAGCGCTTTTTAGTTTGCGCTTTTCAGTTCGTGCTTTTCAGTTTCTAATTGGCCGTTCGTCAACCAGACATGTTGCGTAATCGGAGGAGATAATGTGTTATTTATTATTGGTCTTAGAGTTATTGCTTTGACCCAAGTCCAGTCTAGGAACAGGAGGATGAGGATTTCTTGGACCAAAAATTGGTTGCTTTATTAATCGTGACCAATTATGTCATATGCCTTTGCTGCGGGAACTCCAGGAGAATAATCTGGATGATTTTCGGAATTATCTCCGGATGACGGACCCCCGCTTTCACAAACTCTTGGCATTGTTGACCCCCTATATTAAGAAGCAAATCTATTGTAGAACAGCAGCTTACTGTGTTTGTTGTGCCACGTCCAGTAATGAAGCTAAACAAAGAAAAGAACCCCCTAATGGTGGACTTTTAAGGCACATAAATTAAGTTAAAAATATGGTAATACAAATGTAATTTATTCAATTCCAACATTAAAAACACTATAATAGTGTAACAGAAATTACATGAAATGCATGACAAACATTTTGTACACAATTGAGGAATACTCTTGCAACCGACGCGTTTCGGAGTATATGTACCTCCTTCCTCAGAAGTGGGTGTGAGCCAAAAGCATTTATATTATTGTTATAGAATATTGTTGACTTGGCATTCCATGTGATTCCAATTAAGAATAGCAAACAACAGGGACACGGTCTGTCAACCATAAAAATTCTTGGTTCCAAAAAAGAGTACTGGTTTTCAATTTAAGTATTCTTGAGGAGTTACTTTATCATGCTCAGATGAGAGGAGAAATATAGGATTTGTTCAAACAATAGTGGGGGAGGGGGGTTAAATCCTCCCTTGGCCTTCCAAAGAGGAGGAAAAAGGAGGCCAGTATAGGGCGTAGTAATAAAGTGTTTCTGAGGATACACTGAGGCCGAGAGGCAAATTCTGAGAATTGTTTATCGGTCCAGCGATTAATGTTGTTAATATATAGGTGGTAACTGTATGTTTCAGGGATAAACAAATATCTGGCAGCACAGACCGGTGTCATACAGCAGAGTGTGATAGACATGACACATGCATGAGGCTTTTATTTTATTTTTTGGTTGAATAATGATTTGATTTGGTATATTTTCTATTTTTTTGGATGCATAGAATGCACTTTTTGGTTAATTTCTATTGGCAGATAGCATGTCTAATTTTATTTGTTTTCTGTTTTTAATACACAATAAAAAAATAGTGTAGAACAAGTGTTTTACTTCAAATGACAGTTTGGGAGAAGGCAGTTACATTTAAAAAAATACAATGTCAAATTGACAAGGAACATCAACATAGTTGTATCTTTGACCTTAAAAACTACAGGATAATGGTAACTTGCCCAAAAAAAAAAGCATAATAATATTATTCTTGATATCACTAGAAAATAAAAGCCTTTTAAAATATGTTTGCCATAACTCCATCAGTATCACCAGCAAAGCAGCTTCATTAATATCCCATTAAATAAAAAGAAGAAAAGAATGTGCACTGCATTTCAAGATTTCATAATTTGCCACATCACGAATGTTAATTCTCCATTACGAACGCTAGTTTACAAGACCGACTGCTTCCAGCTTGTCCTTGCTTCTGAGCATACGTGTTTGTACTTTGGACTTTTGTCTGACGGACTTGTGTACACATGCTCAGAAAATCCGACAACAGACATTTGTCCGCGGAAAATTTTAAAGCCTGCCATCCACCATTTGTCCGTGGAAAATCCGACAACAATTGTCCGATGGAGCATACAAACGGTCGGATTTTCTCCTTTTTCTCTCTTATGGAGTCTCAGGAGCATGTTTCCCCGTCTGACCCCCTGTCAGAGGCTGCAGGTCCCTCTGGGTCCCAGTCATCCGTTGATGCACTGACGGCGGCCCTGGAGTCCTTTGTGTCCCGTGGCTCTTGGGCAGCGGACTAGCAGGAAGCGTCCCCTGCCTTCCCTTGCTTCATCCGTCTCGTCAGATCCTGAAACTGATTTGGCTGCCGTGGATGGGACCCACTTTGCAGGGTCTGCAGCCACGCTCCTAGATCTCTCGGACAGTGAGGATGATTCCTCTGCCCCAGTGGTTGCGCACGAGAAGGCGCTGGTGGATGCACTGATTGCTTCTGTGCGGGAAACTTTAAAAATGGAGGATGCAGCCACGGCTGCGGTGGAGGTGCCTTTGGCACTCACAAGCCACCTCGCACACTATGATTCCTGTTGAGGACTCCCCGGCCTTTAAAGACCCAGCTGACAGGAAGGCAGAGCCTCTGAGCCGCACTATGTTCTCTATTGCGGGTTCGGCGTTTCGTACGATTTTGGCTATTGTTCTGGTGTGGCAAATGCTGACAGAGTGGGCAAAGCTGTTGCACCGTGACCAGGAAGGGGGCCAGTATCCACCTGCATTCACGGAATTAGCGGACCAACTGGTCCAGAGGCAGCAGTTTGTCTTGTCCTCTTTGGACGCAGCTCCCTTGCTTTCTAAGCTATCTGTTTCAGCGGTAGTGCTTTGACGGGTATTGTGGCTGAAGTGTTGGACTGCAGACCAGGCCTCAAAGAAGGCTCTAGCTGATCTGCCTTTTCAAGGCGATCGTTTAGGGCCACTCTGGATGATATCATTAAGAATGTCACAGGGGGAAAGAGTACTTTTCTTCCAAAGTCAAAGAAAGGGAAGCAGCCAAGTCGCAAGTGTGGCCCTTCCTTCTCGGCACACAGAAAGTTTTTGCGTCCCTCAGGGTCCACTGACAAAGGCTCGAAGTCTTTCAAGCCCCCCTCGGGAGGTTCTAATCGGCCCTGGTCGGGCAAACCAAGAGCGGGTTTCTCCAGACCCCCAGAATAAGGCTCCTTCGGCATGAAGAGACGCCCTCACCCGCAGTCCGGGTGGGGGGACGTCTTCGCTGGTTTCCGGGCCCGTGGACCTCTCTGATAAACGACAAGTGGGTCCACAAAGTGATTCTGTCTGGTTACAAGATCAAGTTCCAGACTTGTCCCCCAAGCAGATTTTTTCTGTCCAATCTGCATCTGTCTCCAGACCGCTTGTTAGCCCTCTGGGGTGCGGTACAAGGCCTGTCGCTCCAGGGGGTGATTGTCCCGGTTCCGGTGTTGGAACGTTTCCAGGGCTTTTATTCAAACCTATTTACGATCCCCAAAAAGGAGGGTACGGTACGTCCGATTCTGGACCTCAAGGCCCTGAACCGCTATGTGTAGGTGCGGAAGTTCAGAATGGAGTCCATTTGCTATGTGGTGGCATCTCTTCATCAGGGGGACTTTCTTGCCTCCATCGACATCAAGGATGCCTACCTGCACATTCTGATTTGTGCACAGCACCAGCGGTTCTTCTGCTTTGCTGTGGAAGAGGAGCATTATCAGTTTGCGGTGTTACCCTTTGGTCTCGCCTCCGCTCCTCGGGTCTTCCCCAAAGTGTTTGCCCCGGTTCTGGCGCTGCAGCGCCAGCAGGGAATTTCTGTTCTGGGCTATCTGGACGACCTTCTGCTGCAAACAGAGTCTTCAGCGGCCCTGAGGGGCGATGTAGTGATCACTGTTAAGACTCTGGCAGATTTTGGGTGGCTAATAAATTACCAAAAGTCTGCGTTGACCCCAGTTCGGAAATTGGTTTATCTGGGTCTGACTCTGGATTCTGCTCGGGCCAGAGTGGTCCTTCCACAGGATAAACTCCAGAAATTACAGGCGGCAGCCCGCTCGTTGCTGTCCAGCAGGTGTGTCACCCTGCGGACTTGCATACGGGTACTGGGCCTGATGGTGTCTACGTTCGATGCGGTCCCCTTCGCTCAGTTTCATACGAGACCCCTGAAAAGGGAAATCTTGTTAAAATGGGACAAATGTGCAGAGTCTTTAGACAGTCAGATTCGGCTGAGTCAAGGAGCCAAAGGGTCCCTGATCTGGTAGATTCGTTTTCCAGCTCTTCCCCAGCTGGGAAATCCTTTCTCCTGCTGTACTGGACGGTGGTCACCACCGATGACAGTCTGTCCAGGTGGGGAGGAGTCCTGGGCCTGAGCTCGGCTCAGGGTCACTGGACGCTGGAGGAATCCAGGCTACCTGTCAACATCTTGGAACTCCGGGGGCGATCAGACTCTGTCTGGATCATTGGACGGATCGGCTTCCGGGGTTCCCGATACGGATCCAGTCAGACAATGCCACGGCAGTGGCCTATGTCAACCACCAGGGAGGAACGAGGAGTGTGTTAGCCGGCCTGGAAGTAGCCGCCATTCTACGGTGGGCAGAACGTTTCGTCCCGGCCATCTCCGCCGTTCACATTCCAGGGGTGGACAACTGGCAGGCGGATTACCTCAGTCAAGTATTGGACCAAGGGGATTGATCTCTCCATCAGGAGGTATTTCAACAGATCTGCCTACACTAGGGATCTCTAGAGGTGGAATCAACAGGAAGGTGCAGAGGTTTGTGGCCAGGTCTCGGGACCCTCTGGCGGATGCCTCAGATGCTCTGGTCGCTCTGTGGGGCCAATATCGTCTGATCTACGCCTTTCCTTCTCTGAAGCTTTTGCCACGGCTGTTGCGCAGCATTAAGGCCGAAGGAATTCCGGTCATTCTAGTGGCCCCGGACTGGCCTCGTCAGTCCTGGTACGCCGACCTGGTGCGTCTGGTCTCAGATGCCCTCTGACGGATCTTCCACCCTGCCTTACCATTGCTGGCTTTAATGGCCTGGCTATTGAAAGCCAGGTTTTGAAGGATAGGGGCTTATCTTCGTTGGTGATTCGGACGCTGCTCAGAGCTAGAAAGTCTTCTTCCAGGAAGGTATATTATAGGACGTGGAAAACGTATGTTTCTTGGTGTGAGTCAGTGGAGTTTCACCCACATTCCTTTTCGGTGGCTCGGATTTTGACTTTTCTTCAGAAGGGCGTTGAAAAGAATTTGGCCTTGAGTACTGTCAAGGGCCAGGTGTCGGCCTTGGCAGGTTTCTTTCAACGATCCCTTTCTTCGCATTCCCTGGTGCGTACCTTCATTCGGGGAGTGTAACATGTGGTTCCACCGGTGCGATCTCCGTGGGACTTGAATCTTGTACTTTCGGTTCTACAGAAGCCTCCATTTGAGAATATTCGAGAAATTACCCTGCTCACGCTATCACAGAAGGTGGCCTTCTTGGTGGCTATTACTTCTGCTCGCACTCCCTACCTCGTGATGCACGAGGACAAGGTGGTGCTTCATCCTTGTCCTTCTTTCCTTCCAAAGGTTGTCTTTGATTTTCATTTAGATGAAGACATTGTGTTGCCTTCTCTATGTTCCCGGCCGCAACATCTGAGGGAATTTGCCTTGCACACCTTAGATGTGGTACGGGCACTCAGGGTGTATTTGGTGGCCACTGAGTCTTTTCGAAGGTCAGACCCTCTGTTCGTGATCACAGGCGGGCCAAAGGACCATCTCTAGATGGATCAGGCAGACGGTGACTCAGGCCTATTCTATCAAGGGTCAGGTTCCATCCTTCCCGGGGAAGGCGCACTCAACTCGGGCGCTTCCTGGGCCTTCCGTCATCAGTTGTCAGTAACGCAAGTTTGCAAGGTGGCCACCTGGTCATCTGTGCACACTTTCACAAAATTTTACAAAGTGGATGTGCTGACATCTACAAATGCTTCTTTTGGCCGCAAGGTTCTACAGGCTGCGGTCTAGAGGGTTTTTCCCTCGTGAAGGGGTTTTTTTTTTGCTGGTCAGGTGGGCTCCAGGTTGTTTTCACTAAGCTCCAGGTTGTCTGGTTGGCCTGGGTTTTTTTTTGTTTTTGTTGGCTGCCCCACCCCATGTTTGGCACTGCCTTGCGACATCCCTATGGTTCTGAATAAAGAAGGCTGTGTCTATCAATGAACGAAAGAGAAAATAGGATTTTTGACTTACTGTAAAATCAGTTTCTCTGAGTTAATTGACAGACACAGCACCCGCCCCTCTATGGAGTTTTTAATACTTCTGATACTGCTTGTTACATAACTGAAGGCCTGTAGTAGAAAGGGGGGTGTATATCACCTAGAGCTGCCCATGGGCGTAGCCAAGTCTTTTGTCTGCCTAGTGTCCTACTCCTGTATGGGGCGATATAACCCTATGGTTCAGAATAAAGAAGGCTGTGTCTGTCAATGAACTCAGAGAAACGGATTTTACGGTAAGTCAAAAATCCTATTTTTCCGCAGACAAAACCTCTGACTTTTGTCCGAAGACGTGTGCTTGGATTTTGTCTTGCATACAAATGGCAAGGAATTGTCGGCCAACAAACATGAATGTAGTGACATACTATGTGGTTTTTCAGCTCTTTAACACCACCCTTTGGGCTCCTTCTGCTAATTTGGTGTTAGTAGAAGTTTGAGTACTGATTCGCGCTTTTGATTTTGCGCTTTTCATCTAGCGCTTTTTAGTTTGCGCTTTTCACTTCGTGCTTTTCAGTTTCTAATTGGCCGTTCGTCAACCAGACATGTTGCGTAATCGGAGGAGGAGATAATGTGTTATTTATTATTGGTCTTAGAGTTATTGCTTTGACCCAAGTCCAGTCTAGGAACAGGAGGATGAGGATTTCTTGGACCAAAAATTGGTTGCTTTATTAATCGTGACCAATTATGTCATATGCCTTTGCTGCGGGAGCTCCAGGAGAATAATCTGGATGATTTTCGGAATTATCTCCGGATGACGGACCCCCGCTTTCACAAACTCTTGGCATTGTTGACCCCCTATATTAAGAAGCAAATCTATTGTAGAACAGCAGCTTACTGTGTTTGTTGTGCCACATCCAGTAATGAAGCTAAACAAAGAAAAGAACCCCCTAATGGTGGACTTTTAAGGCACATAAATTAAGTTAAAAATATGGTAATACAAATGTAATTTATTCAATTCCAACATTAAAAACACTATAATAGTGTAACAGAAATTACATGAAATGCATGACAAACATTTTGTACACAATTGAGGAATACTCTTGCAACCGACGCGTTTCGGAGTATATGTACCTCCTTCCTCGGAAGTGGGTGTGAGCCAAAAGCATTTGTATTATTGTTATAGAATATTGTTGACTTGGCATTCCATGTGATTCCAATTAAGAACAGCAAACAACAGGGACACGGTCTGTCAACCATAAAAATTCTTGGTTCCAAAAAAGAGTACTGGTTTTCAATTTAAGTATTCTTGAGGAGTTACTTTATCATGCTCAGATGAGAGGAGAAATATAGGATTTGTTCAAACAATAGTGGGGGAGGGGGGTTAAATCCTCCCTTGGCCTTCCAAAGAGGAGGAAAAAGGAGGCCAGTATAGGGCGTAGTAATAAAGTGTTTCTGAGGATACACTGAGGCCGAGAGGCAAATTCTGAGAATTGTTTATCGGTCCAGCGATTAATGTTGTTAATATATAGGTGGTAACTGTATGTTTCAGGGATAAACAAATATCTGGCAGCACAGACCGGTGTCATACAGCAGAGTGTGATAGACATGACACATGCATGAGGCTTTTATTTTATTTTTTGGTTGAATAATGATTTGATTTGGTATATTTTCTATTTTTTTGGATGCATAGAATGCACTTTTTGGTTAATTTCTATTGGCAGATAGCATGTCTAATTTTATTTGTTTTCTGTTTTTAATGCACAATAAAAAAAATTGTGTAGAACAAGTGTTTTACTTCAAATGACAGTTTGGGAGAAGGCAGTTACATTTAAAAAAATACAATGTCAAATTGACAAGGAACATCAACATAGTTGTATCTTTGACCTTAAAAACTACAGGATAATGGTAACTTGCCCAAAAAAAAAAGCATAATAATATTATTCTTGATATCACTAGAAAATAAAAGCCTTTTAAAATATGTTTGCCATAACTCCATCAGTATCACCAGCAAAGCAGCTTCATTAATATCCCATTAAATAAAAAGAAGAAAAGAATGTGCACTGCATTTCAAGATTTCATAATTTGCCACGTCACGAATGTTAATTCTCCATTACGAACGCTAGTTTACAAGACTGACTGCTTCCAGCTTGTCCTTGCTTCTGAGCATACGTGTTTGTACTTTGGACTTTTGTCTGACGGACTTGTGTACACATGCTCAGAAAATCCGACAACAGACATTTGTCCACGGAAAATTTTAAAGCCTGCCATCCACCATTTGTCCGTGGAAAATCCGACAACAATTGTCCGATGGAGCATACAAACGGTCGGATTTTCCGCCAACAGCCTGTCATCACACATTTCCGTCAGAAAATCCGATCGAGTGTACGCGGCTTAACAACCTTGCTTCACCTGGCAAGATGTAAGATGATGGAACCCAATTCAAGAATAACTGGTTCTCCAGGGAAAGGCAGAGTCATAAGGGTATATTTACTAATGGCAAATAGGCTGTTCATTTTGCAAAGGAATTTTCCCTTAGCTTAGTGAGTTTGGTAAAAATTCACTTTGAAAAGAATGCCCAATCATGTGCGAGAAGAATATAAAAAACAGTATTTTTTCTTGCATGGGAATAGATTATGAAAGTAAGCAAAGCTTCATCTCATGCACTAAAGGCAAAGTGAACAATCTATACACCTTTAGTAAACCAATCTCATAGCCCCTCCTTACCAATTACAAACCAGTGAGCTGCTTGTAAGCCGAATAGTTCATATGTGGCAGCTCTTTTGTAAATATTGGCCAAGAAAACAGGCAATTTAAGAAAGCATATTCAATAAAATCAATAAAACCCAAATTCAAATCTAGTATTTTTCTGTTCTCTATTCTCATCAATCTTGATATAAAGTGAGTGTCAATAATTAATTAATTAATTTTATTATTTCTTATTATATTGCTTTTTTACAGTACAGTGACTTCACGGATACTGCAAACACGTTCTAATTCATTAATACAAACTTTTGTTTTCTGGTAAGTTTTTATTATCATGTATTTTAAATTGTGTCATATAGCACAAAAACACCTTTTATATCTTGAATATAGTAATTATCTTAATCATCTCAATTGCCTGGGTGTCAGTACAGAACTGAGGGAGAGATGAGGGCGCTCTGGTGAGGCTGGGTATCCTGTCCTTAGTAGCAGTGGAGAGATGGCACTGAAGGCAGCACTTTGTAGAGAAGAAGAAGCTCTGGAGGGTCATAAAGGAAAGAGAAAGGTGCCTCAAAGTGCAGTGGTTAAAAGATTTATTACATGCACAATGGGATTAAAAACACTTACAAGATAGGAAGAGGTCATATTCATATCATGATTTGTCCTCATGCGGATCGCTGTAATCCTCGTCTGTCTGGGGGAGAGAGTCCTCCTGCAGCTGTCAGAGTCCCTGGTGACGTGGATTGGTGCGGAGGTGAAGATGCGATGAGGTGGCCCAGGTTCTGGAACCAAGCTGGAACACATGCGGCCGATGTGACATCAGGTGAAGGTGGTGGGCAGTAACATATTTCAGAGCATGCACAGATCCTTCCTACGTGTTTTTATTCCCATTGTGCCTGTAATAAATCTTTTAACCACTGCACTTAGAGGCACCTTTTGTCTTTCCTTTATGTCAATACAGAACTGCATATTTTATATTACTTTTTACTTAATATTAAAGCGGGGGTTCACCCACACCGCCAAAAAAAAAAAAAATATTAAAAGCCAGCAGCTACAAATACTGCAGCTGCTGACTTTTAATACATGGCCACTTACCTGTCCCAGGGTCCAGCGATGTCGGCAGGGGACGCCGAGAACCCGCTCGGCTCTCGGCAGCTGCCGCCGCCATCCTAGGTGAGGGAATCAGGAAGTGAAGCGTTGCGGCTTCACTTCCCGGTTCCCTACTGCGCATGCGCGAGTCGCACTGCGCGTCCCTAGTGGTCCCCGCTCTCTCCTGGGAGCTGTGTGTTCCCAGCAGACAGCGCAGTGGGGACGGGAAGAGGCATAGACTCCCATGGGAGTCTATGCCGAAAGTGGGTGCAAATACCTGTCTTAGACAGGTATCTGCACCCCCTCCCCCCTGAAAGGTGCCAAATGTGATACCGGAGGGGGGGAGGGTTCCGAAAAGCAGAAATTCCATTTTTGTGTGGAACTCCGCTTTAAGTGTTCTGCCCTCACAATGTGTCTGAAGTACAAGGCTTGGCAGACAGCTAACAACTTCCCAAGGAAAACTGAGGCCAAAGGGTTAACGGTTGTAATCTTTACTGAGAATTAGATTTATGTTTAATTAAGAGTTCAAATCTTTTAGGTTTTTTTAAATTTAAGTTGTAAAACTGCAAAACACAAATTATAAAGTATACATTAGCATTGAACATTACATTACAAAATGCAAGTACAGTCAGGCATGCTACATTAGTGTAAGGCCATAGCTAACATAAATGTGGCCTAGCTGAAAGAAACTCCCTGGCAGGAACTACTATCAAACACACATAAAATGCAGTTGAATTATGCATTAAGGTGAAAAAACACCTTGCACTCTCTGGCCCCCCCGAGTAGAGCCAACCTTCAGAAACATGGCATTCAGAATGCGACGAGCCACTACAATCATCCTCTCCCAAGCTCCTCCCATACGTGACACATGGGGAGGATTGAAGGTCCAAGTGCATCTTTGATCTTGAAGATAAGCACTCTCTGTGATGTTGAGCAAGATGAAGGTAGAGATCCTCTGGGCTGGATGGCTTAAGTAGGCAGGACTGACGAGCAGGATATAATCAACAGGTGAGTCACTGTTTTGTGGAGAGATAGGAGCTGGCAATTGGCCGACAGCTGAGCGGCCAGCTCAGAGAAGGAAGGGCTGAACCTAGCCCTGACAGTACCCCCTCCTCAACGACCCCTCCCCCTCGGAGGACCATCAGGCTTCTATGGAAATCACGGAGGAGAACAGGGGCATGTACATCCGAGGATGAGACCTAAGATCGTTCCTCTGGACCGTACCCTTTCCAATGCACCAGGTACTGTATGCGCCCACGGAACCTACGGGAGTCAACAATGGACTGTACTTCATACTTCTCATGGTTCTCAACCTGTACAGGGTGAGGACATGGCACGAGGTGGTAAAGCGGTTGCAGACCAAAGGTTTATATAAGGAGACCTGAAATACATTTGACATACTCATATTGGAAGGAAGGTCTAACGCGTAAGCCACTGGGTTAATCCTGGGAAGAATACGGAAAGACCCAATAAACCGAGGTGTGAACTTCAGAGAGGGAACACGAAGTCGGAGGTTGCGAGATGACAGCCAGACCCTGTCCCCAACCTGGTAGGAAGGCGCAAGGATAACTGTGTTGCCCTGGGAGTTGGGTAACTCCACAATGAAATCCATAGACAGATGTGTCCAGGGCCTCTCTCCATTGGGTATGGGTTGTAGGAGGCCGACTTAAAGGTGTTGTGGAGTCTTACTCTGAGCACACACAGAACAGGCAGCTACAAAGGCGATTACATCAGCACGTAGACTAGGCCACCAGAATTGTTGGGAAATGGCCCAAAAGAGTTGATTCTTCCCAGGGTGGCCAGCAGCTTTGGGAGAATGGTAAGTCTGGAGCATGGCAGTACAGAGACTCTCTGGGACAAAGCAGCGGTCACAAGGTTTCTCAGGAGGAGCATGGACCTGAGCAGCAAGAATTTTGTCACCCAAAGGAGAAGTGAGACTGGTGTGAACCAGAATACAATCAGGAGGAATCACAAGAGCCGGAACTGACTCCATCTTGGAAGTGGAGGAAAATTGTCATGACAAAGCGTCAGCCCTTACATTCTTAGTACCAGGTAAGAATGAGACAATGTAATTGAAACTTGACAAGCAAAGAGCCCATCGCGCCCTTCCGGGAGAGAGGCGTTTAGCCTCAGACGAGAATGTGAGATTCTTATGTATGGTCAGTAAGAATGAGAACCGGTACAGTGGTAACTTCGAGGAGATGTCTCCATTCTTTCAGGGCTAAAATGATCGCTAACAGCTCTCTGTCACCAATCTCATAATTGCACTCCGCAGGAAACAATTTCTTGGAAAAGTAGCCACAATGATGCATAGTGTTCTCAGAGGTAGGACGTTGAGACAGAAGGGTGCCAATGTCAGTCTCAGAAGCATCAACCTCAAGGATAAAAGCTAATGTAGGCTCAGGATGTGCCAACACAGGAACAGAAACAAAGGCAGCCTTGAGACTCTCAAAGCCTTTAATGGACTCCAGAGACCAACTCTGTGGGTTACCGTCCTTTCTGGTCATATCAGTCAGGGGCTTCATCAGAGACGAGAAGTTACAAATAAACTTCCGATAATAGTTGGCAAAGCCAAGAAAACGCTGCAGAGGATGTAAACCCACGGGTCGGGGCCACTGTAGGACTGCTGAAAGTTTCTCTGGGTCCATCGAAAAACCAGCAGTGGAAATGACATGACTCAGGAATTTAACCTGTTCATTATGGAATTCGCACTTCTCCAATTTACAATAGAGATTGTTCTCTCTTAGTCTCTGAAGCACATGACAGACATCTATGTGGTGGCTCTACAGGAACTGGGAAAATATGAGGATATCGTCGAGATAAACCACGAGACATAGCTGCAACAAATCTCGGAGGACATCGTTAATAAATTCCTGGAAAACTGCGAGAGCGTTACAAAGGCCAAAAGGCATTACGAGATACTCATAATGGCCTGTTCTGGTATTAAACTCAGTTTTCCACTCGTCGCCCTCCTTAATCCTTATGAGATTGTATGTCCCTCTCAAATCAAGCTTCGTGAAAACTGTTGCTCCCTTGAGGTGGTCAAATAACTCTGTAATCAATGGAATCAGATAGGCATTCTTAATCGTGAAAAGATTGAGACCCCTATAATCAATACAAGGTCTCAGTTCACCACTCTTCTTCAGAAGAAGAAACCAGCACCAGCAGGAGACGAGGATTTGTGGATGAAACCTTGAGAAAGTGCATCTGTTAGATACTCCTCCATGGCCTTATCCTCCAAGACCGACAAAGGGTAAACCCGACCACGAGGGGGTATGACACCAGGTTGAAGGTCAATTGCGCAATCATATGACCGGTGTGGAGGCAAACTACCGGCTTGACCTTTGTCAAAGACATCGCTAAAATCGCAGTACTCCTCCGACAGGGAGGAGAGTGAAGAGGTGCACAGGACCTTGGCTACCTTCTGGAAGCATGTCTTACTGCATTGTGGCGACCAGGAGAGAACCTCAGCACGGAGCCAATCAAAAGAGGGGTTGTGCCTCTGTAACCAAGGATAACAAATAACCAGCGGAAACTTATGTGAGGAAATAACTTGGAATTGGATTATCTCATGGTGAAGAGCCCCTATGGCCATGGACAATGGAACAGTCTCATGAGTCACATGGGCAGGCTGTAGAGGTCTTTCATCAAGAGCCTCAATGGCAAGTGGAGTGTCACGCAGCTGCAGCGGGATGATGTTGTTCATCTATGCGGCCCTGTTCTCTTATCATTTCAGCTTCACGTGTTACATAAGACGCAAGTGCACGTGCGGCTTCCGCTTTTGCATGGACCTTGGTGGCTGCAGCCCTTGTGGGCATCAGGTTCGAGCAGCTTCAATGTCTACAGCTAGTGCACTTGGACCTGGCAGCTTCAGCACTAGCTGATGTCTGATCCAATTGACTAGAGACTCTGGAGCCTGAGCAGCATGACCTGGTCTTTGGTATACTGTATGTGCTTTCCTCTGCTTGTGTATGCTGAGGGATGGCTGGTGTATTATCCTGATCTGTGTGCTGCATGATGAAACAGATTACTTCTCTGTAGTATCTGTGGCTGCAGAAATTAGATGATGATTAGAATGAAGCCACTCTTTCTTAGACTAGGCCTGCTGTGTTAAAAGTCGTTTTACTGTTCTGCCCTCACAATGGGGGTCATTTACTATAGCGCCAAAAAATTATCCTGCAGTACCATAAAATAGCTCTCAAAAAAGGCCAGAAAGACTTCAACTCTCAAAGTCAGCGCTAATGCAAATGGAAAGCAGCGCTATTGCCGGCAATAATGCCTGTCAGATCACATATGCTGGAATAGTGGAAGTAAATGGGGCTCGAACCTGCAAAATCCAAAGTTCTCATTGAAGGCTTATATGCAAGTTCTTTGCCATAAAAAGTGTTTGGAAACCCGGGTCCTGCCCCAGGGGACATGTATCAATGCAAAAAAAAAAATTAAAAAACGGCTGTTTTTTCGGGAGCAGTGATTTTAATAATGCTTAAAGTGAAACAATAAAAGTGTAATATTCCTTTAAATTTTGTACCTGGGGGGTGTCTATAGTATGCCTGTAAAGGGTCACATTTTTCCCGTGTTTAGAATAGTCTGACAGCAAAATGACATTTCAAAAGAAAAAAAGTCATTTAAAAGTACTCGCGGCTATAATGAATTGTCGGTCCGACAATACACATAAAAGTTAATTGATAAAAATGGCATGGGATTTCTCCACAGTGGAACCCCGAACCAAAATTTAAAAAAAAAATGGCGTGGGGGTCTCCCTAAATTCCATACCATACCCTTCAGGTCTGGTATGGATATTAAGGGGAACCCCGCGCCAAAAAAAAAAAAAAGGCGTGGAGGTCCCCCTCAAAATCCATACCAGACCCTTCAGGTCTGGTATGGATTTTAAGGGGAACCCCGCGCCAAAATTAAAAAATAAAATGGCGTGGGGTCCCCCCAAAAATCCATACCAGACCTTTTTCTGAGCATGCAACCTGGAAAAGAGGGGGGATGAGAGAGTGCCCCCCCTCCTGAACCGTACCAGGCCACATGCCCTCAACATTGGGAGGGTGCTTTGGGGGGTCCCACCCAAAGCACCTTGTCCCCATGTTGATGAGGTCAAGGGCCTTATCCCCACAACCCTTGCCCGGTGGTTGTGGGGGTCTGCGGGTGGGGGGCTTATAAGAATCTGGAAGCCCCTTTTAACAAGGGTACCCCCAGATCCCGGCCCCCCCATGTGAAATGGTAAGGGGGTACAAAAGTACCCCTACCATTTCACAAAAAAAGTGTCAAAAATGTTAAAAATGACAAGAGACCGTTTTTGACAATTCCTTTATTTAAATGCTTCTTCTATCTTCTATCTTCTTTATTCTATCTTCTTCCTTCTATATTCCTTCGGTTTCTTCCTCCATCGTCTTCTTCTTCTTCTTCTTCGTCCGATCCTCTGCTTCTTGCTCCGGTGTTCTCGTCCAGTGTTCTCGTCCGGCATCTTCCTCCGTGGTGTCTTCTTCCCTTCTTCGTGCTCAGGCCGCTCCGCATCCATGATGGGAGGCTCCCGCTGTGTGAAGCTTCTCATCTTCTGACAGTTCCTAAATGTGACCCCGGTGACCCCGCCCCCTCTGAGGCATGGTGACTTCCCTGTCCGCCCCTCTGACGTCACGGGGAAAGCCTCAGGGAAGGCTTTTATTTTTTTTGGGGCACGGGGTTCCCCTTAATATCCATACCAAACCTGAAGGGCCTGGTATGGAATTTATGGGGACCCCCACGCCATTTTTTTTTACATTTTAAATCCCATGCTGTTTTTATCAATTAACTTTTATGTGTATTGTCAGACCGACAATTCATATAGCCGCGAGTACTTTTAAATGACTTTATGACAATAACTTGCATATAAGCCTTTAAAATTAGCACTTTTGATTATTCAAGTTCGAGTCCCATAGACTTTAACAGTGTTCGCGTGTTCGAACAAATTTTTTGCCTGTTCGCATGTTCTGGTGCGAACCAAACCGGGGGGTGTTCGGCTCATCCCTGGTGCACATGGGCCAGAAGCAAATGTGTGGGGATGCCAAACAAATCAATGAACCCCACCCACCAACCAAATCTAACTACCACATCCCCCCCACATTGATTAAGCACAAGTACATATCATACACTTATCCGGAAAATGAGCAGCACCTCCTCTTTGCTAAAGAGGGACCTCGCCATGTCCACCTACATGGAGATCCTGACCAGCACAGGAACGTCCGGGTGATTACAGTGACTTATTTCTGGGTCAGAAGGCAAAACCACACTCTTTGATTCTATAAAAAAAAAATATATAGTGCGCTACAATTCATATAGCCACGAGTACATTTAAATGACTTTATGACAATAACTTGCATATAAGCCTTTAAAATTAGCACTTTTGATTATTCATGTTCGAGTCCTATAGACTTTAACAGTGTTCGCGTGTTCGAACAGATTTTTTGCCTGTTCGCATGTTCTGGTGCGAACCGAACCGGGGGGTGTTCGGCTCATCCCTGGTGCACATGGGCCAGAAGCAAATGTGTGGGGATGCCAAATAAATCAATGAACCCCACCCACCAACCAAATCTAACTACCACACCCCCCCCCCCACATTGATTAAGCACAAGTACATATCATACACTTATCCGGAAAATGAGCAGCACCTCCTCTTTGCTAATGAGGGACCTCGCCATGTCCACCTACATGGAGATCCTGACCAGCACAGGAACTTCCGAGTGATTACAGTGACTTATTTCTGGGTCAGAAGGCAAAACGACACTCTTCTGATTCTATCGAAAAAAAAAATATAGTGCGCTACAATTAACTTTCTATTAAAATATCATGTAGTATAAAGCATGCCGTGAGTATAATCAAATTGAGTGAACCACATGCCTGTTACCAAATAAAATAAAAAAAATCCATAACTGCCTTTATATGGTAAAAACCACCCAAAACAATATCAGAAAACTATAAGGAGAATGTTAGAAGACAAGTGTTCTATATATGTTCAAAGGGAAAAAAAAACACACAACAGATGCTAATGCTGGTTACTTCAATCAACAGTTAATTAGGAACGTGGGTCTCTCCCCTGCATTACTGATGCTCCCAGATGATGATTTTAATATCCTCCCATAATGTGTTGTGTTCATGTAGCCACAAAAAAAAAGAGAGAGAGATATCATTGCATAGTGAACCTCTTCTAAAATGCCATCTATGTTTAAAACATATTCACTTACATGGTCAGGCAAAATACAGTGCTTGTGAATCAATCAGAAAATCGATTCGATTTGAATGGTTTTATTTCTGATTTTTGAGCATTTTTTAGTCCTATGGTTTTTATTAAGTCATAAGGGTTTTTTAATATTTTAAATACATTTTAAATAATATTTTATAAATCATATCAAATTTGTTTTTATAGAATATACAAATGAGGTAATACTGTTAGTACTTATAGGTTGAATACATAGCAAGGAGTAATACTGACACGTTTGTAAGTATTGCCTGTAAAAATCAAGTTTTCACTGCTAAAAGATTAAAATGCATGTGCTGCTAGCCGGAAAGTAATACATGTGTTTGACCACTGAAGGGAGTAGGAAATCAGCAGTAATGAACTAAGTAGATTTTATTTATATATTTCTTTTTATAAATGTTGTTTTGTTTCTATAAATGATGATGTTGTTTAAAGAGAATTATCTTTGGGATTGTTTTTAATGGATACGAGATATGTATGTAATTTAATAAAGTATATGAGCGCTGAATCTATATGATGTTTCCGATGATCGCCGTAGTCACTATGGCAACCGTCACGCTTTTACGAGCATAAAGATGGAGTCCTTGCGGTCACATGGCTATCCTTGATAAAGTCACGTGACATGTGACGCAACGCATCGGGAGGAGCCAGTGACGTCATCCGACCTGCCTGTGTTACGAGACCCACTATAGTGGTGAGAGGAAGGAGAACACGATTTTCTGATTGATTCACAAGCGCTGTATTTTGCCTGACCATGTGAGTGAACATGTTTTAAACATAGATGGCATTTTAGAAGAGGTTTACTGTGCAAAGATATCTCTCTCTCTCTTTTTTTGTGGCTACATGAACACAGCACATTATGGGAGGATATTAAAATCATCATCTGGGAGCATCAGTAATGCAGGGGAGAGACCCACGTTCCTAATTAACTGTTGATTGAAGTAACCAGCATTAGCATCTGTGGTGTGTTTTTTTCCCCTTTGAACATATATAGAACACTTGTCTTCTAACATTCTGCTTATAGTTTTCTGATATTGTTTTGGGTGGTTTTTACCATATAAAAGCAGTTATGGAATTTTTAAATTTTATTTGGTAATAGGCATGTGGTTCACTCAATTTGATTATACTCACAGCATGCTTTATACTACATGATATTTTAATAGGAAGTTAATTATAGCGCACTATATATTTTTTTTGATAGAGTTTTTATTTGCAGTGGCATCAGAGCACTTTCATATGGGTGCAGCTTAATTATTTGGTTATTTCCTATTTTTCACATATATCCCATATTTTGGGATTCTTTGGCACACACATTCACATTTAGCCCATTTCTCTGGGGATTCAAGTGCACATTTCTTTATGCAATTATTCAATAAAATATTTTTGCACATAGTTCACCCTAAAACTCACTTCACATATCAGCGCTTCAGTACACTATTTATAATATACTCTTTTGATTGCTGCTGCGAATATTTGATCGCAACCACAATTAGAATTTTATTATTTTTGTTTATTTGCAGATATGCAAATTTGTATTTCTACTTATGATATTTAAAGGCGTTCGATAAGAAATGGTGTCCCTGGGTTAGCAGCAGGTGAATGATAAAAACAAAAGGCCCAGTTTGAGCCCTGGTTCACACTGACAGAGGGAGGATATTGGTCAGCTGAAATCACACAATTTCATTCCCGCATGTCAGTCCAGACTGCAGGGGGAATTTCAGAGACATCTGTGCAGGTTTTTGCACTGATATCAATACAAATTGCACCCCAAAGTCGCACCAATTAAAACAGTGCAATTGCCACCGCTTTGACATGTCAAATCGTACAAATGTGAACTAAAGCTGACACATAAAACACTGCCTATCCACTAGCTGAATTCATTACCTGCAATTCTCCACACCTGTTATATATAAAGATTCCACCTTTATCATTTACTTGCAGGTGTGCAGAAACCTAGGTTTACATTGGAGCGATTTGTCATGCGATTTGAGAGATCAAATCGCATGACTATTGGCAGCAATGGCACTGTTCCAATCGATGCGACACCGATTTTGTGGCGCCACACCAATTTACTAAAGACTTCAATAGATATTTGTGTATGAAGCTACACGGATGTCTATCAAGTAGCACCTGAAATCACGCTGACCTTGCTACTTTGAAATCGTGCTACTTCAAATGAAGTAGCACAATTTCAAAGTAGCATCAATGTGAACCAGGGCAAAGAGATTAGTTCTTTGGTGCACAAATACATATTGAAATAAAATATAAGTTATATTGCACTTTCCCAAAACCACCACCCACAAAAACTAAAGAGAAAGAAAAGTAGAAGAAAAAAAACACCACAATAAAGCTCAATTATGTAGTTTTATTTTACCAGCAGAAAAAAAAATTACATTCATTTACTAGCTTCAAAAAAATTTGGACAGGATATATGGTGCGACATTTAGCAATGGGATTTTAAGGGCCCTGCTCATAGGATCTTACAATCTAAAATTTGACAAAACCTTAGAGTGGTCACAGCTTTAATTTCAGTGTATAACAGGCAACACATCACATTTTTATCTGCAAGATTATAGAAACATACTTAAGTCATTCTTACAAAGCATTACAACATAATATTACAAAAGACTTATTCAAAACACCCACCACCAGTCCACAATCCACACATACATACATTGGTGACCATGTTCTGCTGGAAGCTGCATTTCGATGTACACAATTAAACGAGATCAAAAAGGGTAGAAAGTCAGCAGATGCTTCCAAACGATGTTTGCATGATCACACAGGAATAATACACACACAACATTGACAGCATGGCCACATAAACCCACTTTTGATTGAAAAAATGCACAAGCATTTCATCAAATATCCCTAGTTGGGCATTTGTCAAAATGCACAATATTATTCCTTCTCCCCCACAAATCACAGTAAAAAACCTGACCGTCTCAGGCCAAACGAACGCCCCTACTGCAGGCCTTTTTAATAAGAGAGGTTGTATTGTTAGCACACTGACACACCCACCAGAAGTACACGCCCACCAGTATCTTTCAATCTATCTCTTCATGTATGTCTAAAGTGATTGCACCTGATGAGCAGGAACACATAATACTATTCGCAATTGTGTTAGCCTTGGCTATGTACATCAAATCTCCAACTACAGGACAAAGATCAAAGTCCATTTGCATCCACATAAACAACAGTTTTCTAAGCATATGTACCTGTGCAGTGTAAACCCTAAAATTTGAAATGTCCAAGTCCCTGGACATGATTAGTGCTAAGAAACATTAACATCAGTCCTTGGCTGCAATGAGCTTCCAATATAAAGTCCAAAATTAACTTTCTTACATTAGAACCTATTTCGACAGGAGACAAATAGAGTGCCAGCATGTCTTTGGATTGTGGTGAGAAACCCACACAGGGAGAACATATAAACTTCAACACAAGGATTAGCACGCTGGGGAATTGAACCAACATCCCAGGTGCTGCTAGACAGAACTGCTACCCACTTAGCCACCAGGCAGCCTCACACATGTTCTCTGCATCTCTGTGGTGTGAACCAGCCCTAAGTCCATAGCCATGCTCAGTGTCACAAGCAATAGACAATATATTGGCCTAAGTATTGGGATGCCTGCCTTTAAACGCACATGAACTGTAATGGCATCCCAGTATTAGTATTGGGTTCAAAACTCATTTGGCCCACCCTTTGCATCTATAAAAGCTTCAACTCTTCTGGGAAGGCTGTCCACAAGGTTTAGGAGTGTGTCTATGGGAATGTTTGACCATTCTTCCAAGTGCATTTGTGAGGTCAGGCACTGATGTTGGACGAGAAAGCCTGACCTACAGTCTCCTCTCTAATTCATCCCCAAGGTGTTCTGTTGTGTTGAGGTCAGGACTCTGTCAAGGCCAATCAAGTTCCTCCACCCCAAAAATCAGTCATCCATGTCTTTATGGACCTTGCTTTGTGCACTGGTCCAAATGATTTGGTGGAGAGGGGATTATGATGTGGGGTTGTTTTTCAGGGGTTGGGCTTGGCCTCTTAGTTCCAGTTAAGGGAACTCTTAAGGCGTCAGCATACCAAGACATTTTGGACAATTTCATGCTCCCAACTCTGTGGGAACAGTTTGGGGAAAGCCCCTTCCTGTTCCAAAATGACTGCACACCAGTGCACAAAGCAAGGTCCATAAAGACATGGATGAGCAAGTTTGGGGTGGAGAAACTTGACTGGCCTGCACAGAGTCCTAGCCCTTGGCTGAATTAGAGTAGAGACTGCGAGCCAGGCCTTCTCATCCAACAGTGCCTGGCCTCACAAATGCACTTCTGGAAGAATGATCAAACATTCCCATAAACACACTAGACCTTGTGGACAGCCTTCCAAGAAGCTGTTCTAGCTGCAAAGGGTTAGTCAAATCAATTTTTAACCCTACGGACCAGGCTGCCATTAAAGTTCATGTGTGTGTGAAGGTAGGCGTCCCAATACTTTTGGCTAAATAGTGTATCTGGAAAAGTCTTACAATGGTGGTGGAACCCTCCTACATATAAATACTACATTTAGACATAGCTATAGGACTTGGGAGACGAGGCAACTTCTCTACATGAAGCAACATGGTTGGGATTTGAACCCAGACACTCAGGGATACTAAGCAGAAGTTCTAACCTCTAAGCCATGGAGCTGCCACATGTGAGAGCCTCCTACACATAACTACACATAAATACACATAAAAACACATAAATACTGCATTTCTTTGGACATACAGGTGATGAAATTACATGACTCAAGAGTTATTCTTCTTGATTTATTCTGTGATCCTTGGTGTTTTTTTTGTGGGTGAGAGTAGAATATTAGCCTCAAATTTTTAGGAATTACATTTTGCTTTCTGATGTTGGTACACATATCACATTTTTTGGGCTCAAATTATGAATATTTGGAAATAATAAAAAGCACAAAAAATTCATTCTCAGTTCATTTTAAATTTGCATCAGCAATGGTATTGTTTGTGGATTATAAAGACACCTGTGTGAGTTTGGGTAAAGATTGTTGTGAGATGAAGAGTAACAAGTGAAAGTGACAGAGAAAAATATATTTTACCAAAACATCAAAACATTCCACATTCTAGTATTCTTAAAAGCAAAATATTTTAAGTAGAAACAACAATGTTGCAAACGAAAATTTATTTCAGAGAAAGATACATTTCATCTCAACATTAAAAGGTTTTTTTTTTTGTGAAAGTTAGAATTGCTCCATTAGAATCAGAGGCTGAAACTTGATTTGGACTAGAATAGAGCAGATTTTCACTTCAAAAAAATGCTCTCTAATAGCTCTCATTTTGGTATTTACTATAGCACCAGGTAAAAAAGACACTTGAGTTAAAATTAGTTATTTTCAGGTCTGAGCATGCTCAGTTGTGTTGGCACCTAGTTGTCCAAAACGGGGAATTTTTCACTTCTCAGACTTTTAAAGATATTTCATTGTAGAAATCACTTTTTCACACAGTTTAAAAGCAGATTATCTTTAAATAATATACCGCATATTTCAGTACCATTTAGGCAATTATATCATGCTCTAAACATTATTTCCATGTGCACTACTCCAGGTTTTAGCAGAGTAATGCCCTGTACACACGATCGGACATTGATCGGACATTCCGACAACAAAATCAATGGATTTTTTCCGACGGATGTTGGCTCAAACTTGTCTTGCATACACACGGTCGCACAAAGTTGTCGGAATTTCCGATCACCAAGAACGCGGTGACGTATATCACGTACGACGAGACTAGAAAAGGGCAGTTCTGAACCAAGAGCGGAACTCTTTGGGCTCCTTTTGCTAATCTTGTGTTAGTAGAAGTTTGGTGAGAGACGATTCGTGCTTTTTCAGACTCGTGGTTTTCATATCGTTTTCTGCTGTTCAGTTTGTGCTTGTGGGTTTGTATCTGGTCTTCAGTGCGTGCAGTCAGTTCGTATTGGATTATTCAGTGCGTTCTTGTCCGCTCGTTGCTGTTTTTCAGGTCGCTCTTCACAGGCCTTGCTGTTCTTCAGTGCGTTCTGTTACTTTGTTCTGAGCAGCCGACCGTTTTCTAGCCATGTTGCGTATACGTACTCCTCGTAGAGTTCGTGCTGTGCGGGGGCTTGGTGTTGGGGTCCTTACCTTGACACAAGTCCAGTCCATGAACAGGGTGGGGAGGAGTTCATGGACCAAGAATTGGTTGCTCCAGCATGACCAGTTCTGTCATATGCCTTTGCTCTGTGAGAATAATCCTGATGATTCAGGAACTTTCTCCGGATGACGGACCCTGTATTTCACCGTTTGTTGGCTTTGCTGACCCCTTATATTAGCAGGCAGGATACCTGCCTGAGGCAAGCCATCACTCCGGAGCAGAGGCTAGTCGCCACCCTGCGGTTCTTGGCAACGGGGAGAAACCTGCAGGACTTGAAGTTCTCCATAGGCATCTCCCCCCAGGCTCTGGGGATCATTATCCCAGAGACCTGTTCTGTCATCATACAGGTCCTGCAGAAGGAGTATATTAAGATAAGATTTTTATCCTTTTATATCACATTTTATTGTATTTAATGTTTGATAATATATTGTATTTCTTTCCTCATTCCCTAATTACCATGATTGTAATATGCTGTGAATGTCCCCTTTGTCCTCATGCATGCTGGATTTTTATGTACTTATTTTTGTTGTCCTTCATGCATATTTGACTTCACTTACCTCCCCAGCATGCTCTCCTGGCCCTATATTCACCTCATGTAGTCACTTAACAGTGTATTTTGTCAGCTCCATAGTAGTGCTTTACCCTAAAAACCCCCTAAAATGTTTAAAAATGTGATTTGTGCTTTAATTTCAGGCAGAGTGTCAGAGGCTTTTTTTGGGTCCCCAAATCACTGCTAAGTCAGCTGATACCAATTCTCTATCTATCCTCAATCATCTATCTGCTGACTTTGCAAAACCCATACACACTATACCAACCTCTTTTGTGGTCATATTTATGGATGAATTCCCCAAAGCATGTAGTGCAAGGGCCTGCCTGTATACTTTCAAATGGTACTGTTTAAAGTTTTTGTATAATATTATTATCTTGATAGGTAATAGCAGAATGTCCAAATGTGCTAAAATGTGTACAATGTGTATTTATATCTTTGTATTTTGACACTTCTTACCTGTCCAGTGGGCTGGCAATAGTGTAAGTAAGGAGGGGCTGGCCAAAGTAATACACATTATTTAGGCATTCATCTCTCAATCAAGTGGAGAGGGTTACCTGTCCAAAAGATCTCCCCCCCTAAAATGTTAGAAATGGCCCATGAGAGGGGGGAGGGGGAATCTGATAGGTGGACCCTATACCTTGGTCTTTCAAAACTCCCTAAAATAAATGTTATACTGATGTTGGCCAAGAATGTTTGTGTCTAATCTGCTTTCCCTGTTTAGGTGCAAAATGATTACTTTTTTTTCTTGTTTGACTTCAGTTTCCTTCCAACCCACAGGAATGGCAGACTGTGGCCTCAAACTTTGCCCAGCGGTGGGACTTTCCTAACTGCGGAGGGGCAATTGATGGGAAAAACGTCCACATTGTCCCACCACCCAACTCTGGGTCATACTATTACAACTAAAAGGGGTTCAATAGTATTGTGATGTTGGCGGTGGTGTCGGCTACTTATGAGTTCCTGTATGTGGACGTGGGGAAGAATGGCCGGATGTCCGATGGTTGAGTCATCACCCAGACGGAGTTCTACAGATGTCTCCAGAATGGCAGCTTGGACTTGCCACCTCCAGAAGACAATGTGGAAGGACTCCCATTCGTCTTCGTTGCTGATGAAGCGTTTGCGCTGGGGGACCATCTTATGCGGCCATTCCCTATGAGGACCCTCACCCCGGACCAGAGGGTTTTTAATTACTGGCTGGCCAGAGCCAGAAGAGTGGTGGAGAACACATTTGGAATCATGGCCAGCCGGTTCCGCCTATTTCTTACACCCATACACATGGCGGAGTACAAACTGAATCATATCATCCTGGCGTGCTGTGTTCTACACAACTTTTTAAAGCAAAATTCTGCCAACCATGCAGCCTCAGTTAGGCCTGAGGCCAGAAATCATAATGAACCAACCCTGACGGCGCTTGAAAGTGGCCGTCCTGGCTTGCCCCCCCTGAGTGCCTGTGAGGTCCGTCTTAGATACCTTGATTACTTTGCGGGTAGGGGGGCCATCAATATGCCAGACAATGTCTGAAACATTTTTAAAATAAAAAAATCATTTTAACTACTAAAATCTTTGGTGACATTTACTGCTTGTGTTTCTTTTAACTGACCCTGACAGAAATGTGGCGAGTCCCGAAAATGGCATGATTGTGTCACATTACAAAGCACTGTTGGGTGTTATTTACTAAAGGTAAAGACACTTTGCACTACAAGTGCACTTGAAACTGCACTTGTAGTGCAAAGTGGATTTTCCCTTAGGAAATATCAGACCAATCAGGCAATATCAGACCTGAGTATTTATAAACTGTGTTTGATATTGTGTTCAGATGGGGTGAAGTCACCCCTGAAGTCACCCCTGGAAAAGCCAAATTTTGAAGATGCACACAAATTGCCGAATGTCAACATGTGCTACCTGCCATCACGGGGGGATCAAGGGACGTGTTTTGGGGTGCAACCCCTTCCTCCCAGCTACTTTATTATTGAGGAAGGGGTTGCACCCCCAAAACACATACATTGATCTCCCGTGATGGCAGAAAGCACATTTTGACACACTGTGTGCATCTTCAAAATTTGGCTTTTCTCAAATCTGTCAAAAAAGAAGAGAAATTTTGAGATTACAAAAAACACCAAAGAGGGAAGGGATATGGAGTTGTTTCAAACTCGCCCTAAAACATCAATGATGTTCTTCATTTTTTTTTGAACATCATTGATGTTTTTCTGGATGTTTTCCAAGTCCCTATTACACCCCATGATTTCCCCGATCAGGATCTGTGCACTTTCAGAGGTGAAATGCCCTGGATCCACAACATTACGATTACCTAAAAAGATAGAAACAAAAACACACCATGTATTATAAATATGCCGGCATCCATCTCTTACCTGAGCCTGTGGTCGCAGACACTCACCTGTTGTGGTGACAATTTCCACCACATCTCCTTCCTCCTCCTCCTCCTGTTGTCTTTGGTGGGTCTCCACTTCTTCCTGAGGTGGGGGGTCTGTGGTCTCCTCGGATGAGGGGTGTCCTCCGAGTCTTTTCCCCCCTATGTAAAAAAAAATAGGTATACTTAGCACACAGATATTTCATGGCAGAAATAGGAATATGAAACATTGCTTGGAAGTGGGGTACAATTGTCTATTTGTGCAGAGTTCCAAGATGAAGAAATATTTTTTCCCTTTGTCAAGCTTGAATACTTATTTGTACAAGCTTCACAGATGGAGACACCCCTATAGTATACACTGGAGCACCTGTGTGGGACCACCTAATAAAAAGGGTGTTCTTGTGTCCCACACTAGTGCTCCAGCATCCAGATGTGTAAACAGCTGCTGAGTTTCCTCTCCTTACACAGAATCTAGCTTGCATTACATTCTACTTACAAACCCATCTAGACAACAAAATTATTTGAATAGAAGTAGGGCCGAAAAAATGTATTCAAATGCATATGGCCAAAACAATGGTGTTTTCTAGGCCGAACGACCAATGTTCCATACGAACGAACGATGTGCCCATGAACATGAAAGTTGCCATTTTAAACTGTACAACAGTAAAGAAAAGCACATGGAGCAGTACGGACGTAATAAAAAGAAAGAATAGGAACACAGGACAACTACTTACTTTTTTGCAGCACTCTCCTGATCCTTCTGTACTGCTCGTGCTCCCTTAATTACAGGTCCGACCACCGCTTCCTGAGCTGATCCTTGGATCGTCGTACCCCAAAATTCCGGTGCAGACTCTTGACTACTTTTGCCAGGATCTTGCCCTTTCTGACATTGGGGTTGGGGTAAGGTCCATACTTCCAGTCATAGTCGGCCTTTTCAGGATGTCCACCATCTCCAACATCTCCCCAAAGGACATATTTGACTCCTTAAATCGTCTCTTTCTGGATCCAGACGTTTCAGGCTCCGGGCTTTCCTCCTCCTCCTCCTCGTTGGTGTAATTATCTGACACCTGCTGTGTCTCCGCCATGTGCTCTTCCCCCACTGCGCCGAACGAGAAGGGGCGGGGAATAGACTAGAAAGAACGTCAGGGGCGGGCGGAGTTTCACGCATGCGCAGTGTATATAAAGCGTAACACGCGTGTGTCTTATGTACGATCTGTGAGCGGAGGAAGGAGTATCAGAGGCGCAGATCGTGATAACGAAGGTAAGATTTAAAATTGGGCCTATACTGCTTATAGATTGAGGCCTATATTGGGACAAGATTAGGAGACTTTAGCCTGACATTAGGGTTTGTCTTGTGTTGTGTCTTGTAGATAAAATGGATGGCTTCAATGACCACAATTTCCTCCCCCTGTTCATAGACAAATACAGGGAGCTTCCCTGTCTGTGGCAGGTGAAACATCCTTATTATAATCATAAACAAAAGAGGCAGGCAGCGCTGGAGAAACTGCTGGAGTTGGTGAAGCCGATGGTCCCCACGGCAACCATCCCCTATTTAAAAGCCAAAATTGGTGGCCTGAGGAGCACTTATCTTAGGGAGCGCAAGAAGGTCACGGATTCCCAGAGATCCGGAGCTGCAGCAAATGACGTTTATGTCCCCAGGCTGTGGTACTATCAGAGACTGTGATTTCTGTCAGACCAGACTAGAGTCAGGGAAACCCTCTCCAATCTTCCTTCAACTCTTCCTTCCACCCTATCTTCCACCCCAGCTGAGGCTTCTGATGTCCAACCTGGAACTTCCAGCCAGGAAGAGCCCAGTGGAGGAGCCCAGCTGGAGCCAGGTATAGCATTCTTCTACAGATTTCTGGGCAAGCAATAAATGATGTTTACTAGATGATATTTTTGATCACTAATTACTGATTTAGGAAAGTGTTTTACATATCGATACACAATAATGGGCAAAAATAATTGGGACAAGAATGAAAAATGCAGGGCTCAGAATGATAGTCTGTTATATTTGATAACATTCAATTGGCAACAGTCATGAGGTGAAAATTGTGTGTGATTGATGAAGAAGAAACTAAAACTATGTCCCTTTTTCATACACAGGAAGACCTCAGCCAGGAGGAGGAGGCTGTGGAATGTGCCACACAGGAGGAGGCTGTGGAATGTGGCACATAGGAGGAGGTGGGGTAAGTGGCAGCCAGGAGGAGGCGGGGCTAAGTGGCAGCCAGGAGGAGGCGGGGCTAAGTGGCAGCCAGGAGAAGGCCGGGCCCAGTTAGAGCCTGACCGAATCGCAGGTTCCTCCCCTTCGCCTTCCAAACAAAAGACCCAGGAAGGGGAGTAACATGCAGGATTCAGCGCTCAGGCTCATTCAGGAGGCTTCTGCGTCCCTCAGAGCCACCCCCACTCCTGAAGAGGCCTTTGCCTGCATGGCTGCCACCAAACTGCAGGGCATGCAGGAGGGCCAACGCCTCCTGTGTGAGGACCTTCTTTATAAAGTCTTAACTAAGGGGGTGAGGGGCAAAATCACACACAAAACCCACCTGAGTGAGTTGGACCATCCTCCTCCTCCTCCTGCCACAACTCCACCACCAGAGCCACAGCGTGGAAGGAAGCGTGGAAGGAAGACCAGAGAGTGACGACCTGGGTTCAGTCTTGTCTGGCAAAATATGCAGCCTTTTGTATGACCACAGCCTGGGAACATACATGTCATCTGCTGCTGTTCAGGATCTCTTGGACTTCTGGACCAGACTACACTCCCTTACATATGGACTCCTCAGGCCACCAATTTTGCTGTAAAATAATTGATGTGTGCCCTGGGGGTCAAAGGCTTCGCCAATTTCTGCTGTTTCTCCAGCGTTGCCTCCCTCTTTGTTTGGTTCTGAGCCCTTAATAAAGGAATTTTTGTTTCAATTATACTTGCCTATGTGTGTTTTCCTTCAAAAATGACAGTTTGTTTGTGAGGAGGCAGGTACATTTCAAAAATACAATGTGAGACACCAACACCAATCTCCTTGAGATTAAATAATACAAGATAATAATGGTGTTGTGGTAACTTGACACACAAAACACACACAAAAATATTCTGGAGTAAAAAAAAAAATAAAAACAAAAAAGATCAGTCTTGAAAAAAAGACAAACCAAAAAAATAATAATATATATTTTTTGTCAGATGTGACAAATCAAAAATATATTGAGGGAATCATGATAAATAATAAAGAAAGAAGTTTGTGAGAAGTCTGTGTGAATATGAGCAGCAAAACTACTTCATTCTTCTAGCATTATAAAGAAGAAGAGAGTGCGCTGTATTAAACAATTTTAAACATTGCAGCCTGACGAAAGTGCTCTATCCATTCCGAACGCTAATTTTACCAGACCAAGCTGTTCCGTCTCGGAATTTCTTCTGAGCATGCGTGGCACTTTGTGCGTCGGAATTGGCCACACACGGTCAGAATTGACGCGATCGGATTTTGTTATCGGAAAATTTTATAGCCTGCTCTCAAACTTTGTGTGTCGGAAAATCCGATGGAAAATGTCCAATGGAGCCCACACACGGTTGGAATTTCCTACAACAAGCTCCGATCGCACATTTTCCGTCGGAAAGTCCGACCGTGTGTACAGGGCATAAGGGTGTGGGCGCTGTTTAGTTTCAGGGAACTATAGTAAATTCGATTTTGGGAGTATTTTCTCACCAGCGCTATAGTGAATACCGTTTTAGCGCTTATTAGCGCTAATTACTGCAGCTCTATAGTAAATGACCCCCAATGTGTCTGAAGTACAAGGCTTGGCAGACAGCCAACAACTTCCCAATAAAAACTGAGGCCGAAGGGTTAAAGGTTGTAATCTTTGCTGAGAATTAGATTTAAGTTTGAGTTTAAATCTTTTAGGTTTTTTTAAATTTAAGTTGTAAAACTACAAAACACAAATTATAAAGTTTACATTAGCATTGAATATTACATTACAAAATGCAAGTACAGTCAGGCATGCTACATTAGTGTAAGGAAAGAGAGAAAAAACAGAACACAGTTTATAGAGAGGTAGAGAATCCACTGACTCACCTGTGTGGTGTGGTTGTGCTTTTATTGATTAGCATAAATTAAATTGAGATAGTGGAACCATGCTATCAAAAAGAAAAGTACCATAAACCAATATCTGAGATAATTATCTTTATCATTAAATTTCCAGCATGTGGGTTGATAATCCAGTTTGTCTTTCTAACAATGTTTTGTACATGTTTTATGTTTTCTAAAAGTATAAAGGTGTCCTATTTAGGAAGACTGTCATCATACAGGCTTCAATAATACATTATTTGAACAGTGGCGTCTCCAGCTTTCATATTTAGGGGGGGCACATGGGGGGACAGGGACAAAAGTAGGGGGGCAACTATAAAATGCAATTAATTAGATTATATATATATATATATATATATATATATATATATATATATATATATATATATATATATATATATATCTCCTGGGGCCCTTTACTACAACCCCACAACGGCCCTTTCACATGTTCTGCAGTGAGCTCCCTTCCTATTGTATTGGGGCCCTCCAGGGTGGCAGAAAACAAGAGATATATGTCACCAGCATACCAAGAAAATATAAGGATCCAAAGCAGTGGGAGAACTATCAGGGTTGCAAAGGTTGTCTTGCCACCGGGCCCTGGTGTTCTGCCACTGTGGAGTTCCCCAGCCTCCTCTTGCTGTCCTGCCCCTGCTATTGACAGCGCTGGTCTGGCATCTCTTGGAATTTACAGGCTGGTTCTCCTGTCCTAAGGATGGGAGAAATCAGTCTGTTTTTTCAGTAACTGAGAGTCCTGGTGGAGTCCTTCCTGCAACTCGCTCTTCTCCCTGCCAATGAGGATGCAGGGGAAGAAGCAGATCGGGCGGCCGTGGTTGTGTGAGCGCTCGCATTATGCAGTGTCAGCGAGCAGAGGGAGGGGGAGGAATCACCCGCAGGAGCTAACTGGGGACTCTCTCCCTCTTAGACATTGATTTTTTGTAAAAAAAAAAAATTAAATTGGGGGGGGCACATGGTGGGGCACAGCATAATGTTGGGGGGGTCAGGGCCCCCTCTGCCCCCCCTAGGGACGCCATTGTATTTGAATCAAACTGCTTGGTTTTTGGTGCTTTTCTTTTTGATGGTGTGGTTCCACTATCTCAATTTAATTTATACATTAGTGTAAGGCCCTAGCTAACATAAATGTGGCCTAGCTGAAAGAAACTCCCTGGCAGGAACTACTATTGAACACACATAAAAATGCTGTTGAATTAGTAGACTACATACTATTTAATTGAATGCTGATGACAGCCTACCTACAGATTTATGCTTCCAAGGCCAGTTTTAAGAAATCGTGGAGCTAATGCCATGCTTCTTCACTGCAGGATGTATTACGCAAAATGTCTGCTGGACAGGAAGTGGGCGTAATATACTACAGTTTCTTGCCAGCAATGGATGTCAATTTAAAGCAACAGTGTCGTAAGTAAATACATACTGTATGATGACCAGAACATTAAGACTGTCATGTAAGGCTGATTTGTTGAAAGAGGACGGTTTATTTGCCACACTTCAGGTATCAAGGATAACAGAAGCTGAAAATAAATAAGAAGAAATAAAAAAGAACTTACTTTGTTTGGAAAGGGGAGGGGGGTTCCATTAAAAATTATGGAGTTTAGACACTGGGGGACATACCCTAAAAGCTATAGAGTTTTGGCCCACTGGTGCACCCACTGCAATCTCTAAGGTTTGGACCACCAGGAGACACCTATTGAAAACTATGAAGTTTGGGCCCACAGAAGACATCCGCTAAAAGCTCTAGAGATTGGACCCATACAGTCCTAGGGTGCACCCACTGAAAGCTCTGGATATTCGACCTGTGGGAGCCCAGTGGAGGACTGGATGGCCATCTAGAAAGCTTCTTTACAGGTAGGTACATACAGTGCAATATGTGGGTTGGTTAGCTCAGTGGTAGATGCATTTTTTAATTGAGCCCACATCAATTCAAACTTTAGTTTGAAGGGCATGGCAGTCCACTTTTATTTAAACAAAAAATCTAAGTAAAAGTTCCAACAAAGATTCACGCGGGATTTTCCAACTTCGGCAAAACATCCAATCACCGAAAATACTGAGCCACCTGGCTCTCTTGTCAGCAGCATCTCTGCTCTCTTTGGTCTCCCAGACCACTAATTATTCAGGCTCTTTTTCAGCCTTGATTGCTGTACCTTTTGGTACTGGCCCACTTCTGGCCTCCTGATAGGGTTTTTCCAGCCCCTTGAGCTTTCTCTCGCTAGAGACTTCCAGATTCCCTCCAGCCCCCTGGACCCACTATCTGCCTCAGCTTTTTCAGCCTCCCAGACCCACAACTCTCTCAGACCTTGGGCAAGGAGTCCCCTTCACAGGGGATGTAGTCTCCAGCAGGAACTCCCAGCTCTGTTGACAGGGCTCTGTCTCTAAACAACAGCAACTGCAACTTCTCTGAGCTACTCTCAAACCTGGCTTACAACGACCCTACACAACTGTTCACTCACACAGGCTGCGGGTGTCTCATCCGGACACAGGATTTAAGGATCTGTCCCTTCCATGACATTTGGAACCTTCAAACTCCAGGCCCCAATCCAGAACTACCAAATCTAGAGAAAATTTAAAACGCAGTTTTCTCTGCTCACAAAACACATGCTGGAGGTTCTCAAATTGCACCCTTGAGTTTTCTGTGTCTTTTTTCCAACCATTTTTACAGTGGCAGGGCCTCGCACTGTCACAACAGGAACATTACACAAATGCTCAGCATAGGAAAGGGGCAGTAAACAGAGTTCAAGAAAGTTACCACAAGTTTGCTTTGGAAAGTCTTACTGAAACTGATGCTCTCTAGGCTAGCATTTATAAGCTACAAAGTTGTGCCCACGTGTTTGAGGATTACTTGGGTTAAGCAGTAAGCTGCATAGTTGTCATGCCAAACTAAGTTGTTTTTTTGTTTTTTTAAACAAGTGCAAGGCATTCCTTATATTTTTATTCATAGTGCTTCATCCCTCTCCTCCATTTAGAGCTGAATTTAGAAATAATGAGGGCTCTCTCTAAAATTAATTACTTCATGTTGCCTGGTTCAACATCTTCATTGCATAGTACATTTTTTCTGATGCAAGAACCTTAGATAGTTATTCAACTTTAGATGTTTCTAGCACAGGACTAATCGTAGCTGGGAAATCTGTTGTTATGCCTTTCTGTCTTGCCATTGTCTGTTTTTTGGCAACAAAATGCAAAGCTGAAAGAGCCATAGACACCAGTAGATGGGAGGTGAGTTGTCTTCACCATTGAAACAGTTGTCCAGGAAGAATGGGGTTTATTTTCTAAATGCAAACAAGCTGTTCACTTTGCAAGGGAATTTTCCCTTAGCTTAGTGAATGTGGTGAAAACATTTAAAACAAAGAATACCCAATCACATGCAAGAAAATTAAAAAGACAATATTTTTGCTTGAACACGATTGGATGATGGAAATGAGCAGAGCCTAGTCTCATTCACTAAATCTGCAGTAAACTTCCTTGCATGGTGAAAACCTCTTCTTTAAAATCTTAGCATTGCTTATTCTTAAGAATAAAAATTCCTGAACATTTTATAATGAGCCATTGATGATGGAAATGAGCAGAGCCTAGTTTCATTCATTTAACCTGTGATAAATTTCCTTGGTTAGTGAAAAGCCTATTTGGCTTTAGTAAATAAAACCCAATGTGTGGCCCAGTCTATAATTAATGACATTGTCGAAAGCATGTCAACTTAACAGTAGGGTGTAGATTCTTTAAAGTCTAAGCATCGCTTATTCTTAAAGAGGATGTAAACTTCCTCTGCTGACATTTACCTATAGGTAAGCCTATAATAAGGCTTACCCATAGGTAGTGTAAATATCTCCTAAACGTGCACCGCTTAGGAGATATTTACGTTACATGCAGCCAGTGACATCACTGGCGCATGCACTCTGAAGGAACGGCCACGGGTGCCGTTCCTTCCGAGCCCTGTGTCGGTAACGGTGGCTCCCGCGTGCATTCGCAGGAGTAATGTCATCGCAGCTCCGGCTAATCACAGAGCCAGAGCCCACAAACCCAGAAGCAAGGCGGGTGAAAATGGAAGCGGCTGCAGCTCTGACATCGCGGCGCTGGAACAGATTTGTTTTAAGGTAAGTTTCACATAATGTGCTAGTAGCACATTATGACTTCTACCTTGCGGGAAGAAAAAAATAAAAAAATCCAGCAGTATACAACTGTTTTAAGAATAAGAATTCCTGAACATTTTATAATAAGGAGCCAATTTTTTAATATTTTAGAAAACTGTAAAAAAATTTAGCCACCCCACCACAACACATAAAGTCATTCAATAAAGTTCTGCCTGTACTAAAAATCTCCCTAGCATGACGATACATTTTTAATGAATCTCACAAAATACCATTTTGAAAATGTGATATTCTGTCCAAGAAAGTTTTACTGCAAAACAGAATGCTCTGGAATGAAAATAAAAATGTACAGATTGTAAATATTCTTAATTACTGTGTCGTCTTTGGCAAATTAAAGGGCAAAGATAACAAGACTAGATTCAGTGCAGCTTTCTGCTTCATCTCCACAAGCATTTGTTGTGAATACTATAATCACACGTGTTATGAGTGGCAGGAGGGTTGGATCCTTGGCAATATCAAGGCTTCATTATAATAATGCAGATATGTCTTCAGGAGCCTGACTTTAACTATCAGGAGATATACAATCTGTGTTGGAAAACTGCCTGTAAATTGTCTTTTTAACAGTGTGTTTATGAAAATCTTGTGCAGACATAACATTTTTGTTGTGTGGAATAAAGACATCCTGCATAAGAAAATGTTTATTAAGTGCAAAGATAAAAAAAATACATCCTGTTAATTGCTTCAGGGAATACTACGCTCATCCAGAAACGGAGATTCAATATTGCTGTAAAATGAGAAGTATTTAATATTGTATAGGGCAACGTTGTTGAAAACGAGCAAAAAGCTGCCTTGATCAAATGCCGTGTAGCACTTCATCTTGGCTGTTCTTCTGTTACTGCAAGTTGTAAACATCTGGTGCGGCATTTTTTTTTCCTCTTGCACCTGCAAGTGTAAGGACACACATAAACAAAAGGAAAAAAAAAAAGGAAATTAAATCTTGCACAGAGCCTGAGAAAAAAAAGCAACCGCAAGGCTCAAGGGAGCAGTGTGACAAGTACTGAGCAGTAAACAAGCTTGAGTGGGATTTAATTCTTGTGACAAGTGCCAGTGGTGGCTTCCCCGCATGGACCGAGCATATGTACACATTTCAGCAGAGGAACTCACACAGGGCTTAATTCAAACAATTGAGAGATCACAACATATCACCTTACTTTATAGCAAAAGCAACACAGGCGATTGGAAGAGGTGCCGGCATTAAAAATAACGTTATGGTTTGGGTTTGTTTGCGAGCAAGAAGCGACACGTTTTGGGGGAGATCTCTTACGGCTGCAAATTTGCTTTAGAGCTGATGTACCCGCTTCTGCAAGTGCTTTGTCAGTTTCATTAAGGTAACGCTTATCAAGTGCACGGGGCGATTCTAGATATGGCCACGAGACAAGAAGAAATTTGCTTTGTTCATCTTTGCTTGTCATTTCTGATAAAGATATGTTGCACAGGAATCAAAGATGTAATGTCTCTTAATAAAAGCTGTCTGCTGCGCTCAGTGATGATCACCAGTATTTTTTGCCCCCTGGTATATTCTGATTTAAAAATAGCTGCTTGGAGAAGTCACTTAGCAGCTCAGCTGCAGAAGGGTGCCGAAAATGTTCTGTGGCCACAGTGCAACTGTTGTCACTTGTGTTTTCAAGCTTCAAGCTTTTAACTCTGTATGTGCCATAGAGAGATAGACAAGACACTGAAAAATGTGACGTATCCCTTTCTGTAGTAGATTTTTAAGTAAGTTTTCATGTGAAGTCACGTGACCTACTCATTCTCTGACATCGCAGGTTATAAAGTCCCCTCTGCAGGGTCCCTTTTTTTTTTTCAACACTGTTCTGCTGAGTGGGTGTACGGAGGACTTTTGTTGCATACAGGTGAACGGTATTACTGGCTTGTTAATCTGTGCACTAGTTACTAGCAAAAATAAAGTCATGTATAACTGACCTAATGTGTACTGGTAGCAAACTGCCTTTCCTAGCTTTTCCTAGCTGTGTATAAATTAATTAAATGGCTCTTTAATTGAACAAACCATATGTTGTACCATTAGCCATGTAGAAATTTGCCATATACTGCAAGCAGCTATTATACCATTGTTTGTGCTTAACTTTGTTCCCCACCTTACCCTCTTCTCTTTGGACTCATAATAAAAGTGACACTAAAAAAATATAGTATGTGTTCTTAAAGTGGTAGTTAAATATGCATGTCCTTTTTACCTACAGGTAAGCTTATAATAAAGCTTAGGCTTAACAGCGCTCAGGAACCCTTGATCAATGGAAATTAATCAAAAATCCATTGTGACACACATGATGAGAAGCAAAAGTTCAAAAGGGCTACTCCATAAACACAAAGTTCATTTATTGAGCCATAAAAGCATTACATTCAGGTGGGCACACACCCTGAAGATCATAATCGCTTCCAGTAACCTACAGGGTCCTAGAAGGGACTGGGGTACAGACATCCAGTCTTTATTTGACCATGGACAGGTGTGTTCCAGTGCAAAAAAGCGTGGTTGCCTCACATGCCAGTTCATCAGGCATGGGCATTCTGAAGTCACCAACAATAAAGGCATCAATTCAAATCAAGCAGTTTCTTCACAGTTTATCTATGTACAACGTTGTCCTTGCAACTTACAGTAATATATGTAGGGCACACTAAACGTACGTTGCGGAAGCACATTGGAGAACATCATAGGCTTATACAAGAGGGGTATGACAAACATAGTGTCACCCACCATTTTCTTCAAGCCCGCCACAAAAACATTGGGTGTCTTGAAGTCATGGTGATTGAAAGCATTTGTGAAGGTTCATTTACAACTAACGAAAGGTATTCCCGCCTATGCAAAAGGGAAACCTTTTGGATTTATAAATTAGAATCCATCTCACCAAAATGGCCTTAATGAAGATTTGGAGATACACAATGTGGTTTGAGTTAGTGATACGTAAATATGATTATTGATTACCAGTGTCATCATTATTAATTTTTTGGTCTTGTCATACCCCTGTTTTATTATAAATCTCCTTGTTCTTAGAACTATGGCCATAGATGATTGGGTACCACTATGTGGTGAGTGGGCAAACTGTTCCCACAAAGTTGGGAGCATGACATTGTCCAAAATGTCTCTTTTTTGCTGACACCTTAAGGGTTTCCTTCACTGGAACTAAGGGGCTAAGCCCAACCCCTGAAAAACAACCCCACACCATAATCCCCTCTCCACCAAATGATTTGAACCAGTGCACAACGCAAGTTCCATAAAGACAGATATGAGCGAGTTTGGAGTGGAGGAACTTGACAGGTCTTAACAGAGTCCTGACCTCAACACGATAGAACACCTTTGTGATGAATTAGGGCAAAGACTGAGAGCCAGGCCTTCTCTCCAACATCAGTGCCTGACCTCACAATGCGCTTCTGGAAGAATGGTCAAACATTCCAATATACACACTCCTAAACCTTGTGGACAGCCTTCCCAGAAGAGTTGAAGCTGATATAACTGCAAAGGGTGGTCTAATTCAATATTGAACCATACGGACTAATGCTGGCCATACACTAGACAAATATTCGTCTGGAAATCGATCATTTAGACACTTTGTTTTTCGGCCAGTTAATGGGCTCAAATTGGTAATTGGTTGTGATTTATATATACAGTAGTTACATAGTTGGTAAAGTTGAATAAAGACACCAGTCCATCCATTTCAATCTGTGTGTGTGTTTACATCAATACCATTTCCCATATCCCTGTATATTGGGTTCACTGAGATGCCCATCTAATTTTGAAATTATCCAGACTCCCTGCTGACACCACCAACTGTGGGAGGGAGTTCCACATCCTTACTGCTCTAACAGTATAGAAGCCCTGGCGCAGTTTAAGTAAAGCTCTTCTTGTCTAGCTTATATATGAGGACATCGAGGGACTACCCACATAATAGGAGCAGCTGCTGGGATAAAGAAGAAGCGGAGTTCCAACTACAATCAATACATTTTTATTTTTTTTAAACCTTTCCCAAGTGTTTACAATGGCATTGTAACACTCACGTCTTCTGTATAATTTGTCCCCTGATGTCCGGTTTCATCTGTTAAAAGAACTTTGATAATGCAGTGATGGCCGTTTTCATTTTGCTTGTGGGCATGTGAAGCCCACAAGCATCCTGTTCCGGGATATGGTGCTGCTGAGCGACCAGTATGCACCGCCTATTCTCTCCCCGATCTCGCGCATGCGCATTGAGTAATTCTTGCAGCGCTGTCAACTACTAGGTTGCCATCACAACGGGCGGTGGCGGCGGAAGTGCCTGCCCCGTTGTGATGGCAATGAAGCCCTCAGCGCTGCCCACTGACTCCTGGGAAATGATGACACACATCTCCCAGGAGCAGTAGCGAGCGGTGGCGCAGAGGGAAGTGACGTAAGGAGCCACAGTGAGGAAGGAGGAAGATTTCAAGGGACCCCATAGCAACAAGCATTAAGAGGTGAGTAAAAAAAAAATGTCCAAATGTTTTTTTTATATTATTTCATGCACAGTAATGCCTTTTTTTGGGTGAAACTCCACTTTAAGTGCCGCAGCACATTTTTTTTTTTAAATGGGAGGCCACAGTTCTACTTTGAGGGCGAGTATTATCTCTCTTATTCAATATAAAAGTGCAATGAGCAAGTGCAGTATCCATAGATCATAATCCATCTTTTGCTGATCTGATTTCACTCATGCATTTTCTGATTAGTTTATCTTGGGATACTGTTTCTTTTATTGCTCTCTTAATAAGCCTGTCTTTGTGTACTTTTTTGACAAATGTGTTCAGGATAACTAAAGTTCAGCTGATATACAGTGATTTAAAATATGAGACATTGCATATCAGGACTCTTATATTCCCCATAGATGAATAAATATGTTCTTAAAGTGGTTGTAAACCTAAGTCATGGAATCTTCAATCATCATATCATGTCCCTCTATCAACTCTATAGCCCACTCTGTTTCCGTTTTTGTCCTTTACAACATTTAAAATGTATCTAAAGACAAAGCTTTGGATACACATTTTTTTTAGTTTCAGGCAATGGTTAAAACCCCTGTCAGGTTTTTTTTTCCCCATCTGTTTCTACTGAGGAGAATTAACCCTAACTCCCTGTCCCAGAGACATGACAGGGAGCAAGAAGAAATCTCTCCAAAATAAGGGAAATCCCTTCTTATATAATTGTTAATTAGAGAGCTGTCGCTAGAAAAAATGTCTTGATTGATTTCCCATCAAATCATTTTCCAGTTAAAACTAAACATTTTGGATTTTCCCTTACTTTCATCACCAGAACATAAAGAGTGTGAATCTATTATATTAGGGTATTATTTTTTGTTAGATATGGTAGATTAAAAAAAAACCTATCCCCACAGAAACATTTGTTCCCATTCGAAGATTTTTATTTTTGGAACATAAACTGATCGCCCAAAAATGGATATCCTCAAATGCACCAACAGTAGAGGAGTATAGAAACCAGGTCAGTGTTACTGTGGTAAAAGAAAGGGTAAAGTTTTAGCACAGGAATTGTGCTCAGAAACTAGAAAAAAAAAATTGTTTTAAATTAATTTTTAATTCAATAAATGTAAAAAAATCTATGGTTGTCTGTTCTGGGTCTTGCACCAATCCCCTTAAGAACACAGAGATTAGTATCACAATAACCATGATTCCGACCCTCTATAATATATTCTTCAGGATGGTGTGGGTACATGAATAAAATGTATTTCAAACCAATTTATCTTCTAGACCAGGGGTCTCCAAACTGCAGCCCGAGGGCCAGATGTGGCTAGACTTTATCCAGCCCTTGGGGCTCTATTCCTCTCACTGATATTTGGCACTATTCCTCCCACTGACATCAACAAGGGGGCACTATTTATTCCATTGATACCAATGATGGGATACTATTCCTCCTACTAATAGGGCACTACTCCTCCTCCACTTCCTACTGACCACAAATCCTGAGGCCATATTTATCCTCACAAAGGCTGGGCCCGGGACATTTTTTGCCCCCGCTGGCCACAATCTGGCCCTCCTTAAGTCTGAAGGACAATAAACTGGCAGCCTCTAGGTGTAAGATTCATCCCCTGTGTCTGTGGGCTGCTGGGGTGTGTAGTTTTCCCCTAGGGATTACAGTGGGGCAGCATGTGTTTGGGGACTACATGTCCCAGAATTCCTTGCTGCTACTGCAGTACTGTCTCCTCATAGGTTCATCCCCCCCCCCCCCCCGGGAGTCCCAGTTCACACTAATACAGACAGGCAACGATTCCTTTGTGTTTCCTGCACCGCCAAACATTCACACTCTGTTCATGCGAACCACTCTGAGTGTCAACATAAAGTTAATGGCACCCCAAAAATGATTTGCAAAACGCAGTGCGATTTGGCTGAATAGGATTGCATGTGTGTGAAAACGTATGCTATCCGATTCCAGTGCGCCAAAAAAAAATGTGCATGGACCTTTTTCGTGCATGTGTGGTGCTATTTGAGCCATATAAAATGAATGGGCTCAAATCACACTGCAAAAAATCACATTCCTGTCTGAATCTCATGTGGTTTCCCACCCCGCATCTGTGTGAACCTAAGCTGAATCTCCTCTTTAGGAACACAGAAAGCAATAAAAACTTAGCAGGGGCACTCTTACCCTCTCTATCCAAAGCTGAAAAAAGTTTTGGCTTTAAATAAATGTAACCACTTTACACCAACAACTTTAGCTCAGAGCCAGGATCCATGCATTCATGCAAAGACATGTAAGTTGCCTTAAAGTGTAAAAGAGCATTTCCACTTTTGCAGCCAAATTGGCATAATACCTACTTTGTATTTCTGGCATGTCCCCATTTACATAACTTAAAAAAAAATATTTAAAATTCACAGGTTACCTTTTTAGTTGATCTTTTCTGGAACTTCCAGCAAGGATAAATTCTACTCTAGTTCTCTTTGTTATGAGAGGGGCTGGAAAGCTGTGTTTACCATAATTAACCATATCAGGAGGCAGATATTTCATCAGTTGTACTATATTTGAATGCTGCCTGTCTTAAAGTGAGAGTAAACTTCCATGGACGATTTTTACCTATAAGTAATCCTATAATAAAGGCTTACCTATAGGCACAGTAAATATCTCTTAAACATACACCTTTTAGGAGATATTTACTTGCGAAGCCACCCTTGATGTCACTGCCGCATGCGCTCTGAGGGAACAGCATACCCGTTCCGTTTCTTCAGAGTCCTGTGCTGTTATCAGCGGCTCCCACGCTCATGTGCTGGAGTGACATCATCGCTGCTCGTCCAATCAAAGGCCCGGAGCCCGCCAATCCAGAAGGAAGACCGAGCGAAGATGGAAGCCATGTCAGCAGTAACAGCGTAGCGCTGGAGGGCTTAGTTTCAAGATAAGTTTCACATAATATTACTTTCTTTGCCTTGCAGGTTAAAAAAAAAAGATGACGGTTTGCTACCGCTTTAAAAATAGGTTAAATGTTTAGGAGCTGGACTTCTCCATTGTATGTTAATAAGAACTCAATTCCTGCGTAGCTACTGGGACAGATCACACTGAGCTAGCTGAAAAATGCTTACAGTCAGGGCTTTATTTTCTCAGAGCATAGGTGCACAAACTTCCCATTTCTGAGTGACCTCCTTTCTCCTCCCCTACCCACCTCCGATCACTGTTTCTTGGTTCCACCCCCTACCCACCTCCCATTACTGCTCTTTTAGAGAATACAGAACCAGGTATAATTTTGTGGTGATAAGTAATGTGTATGGAATTTGTTAGTGATAACAAGAAAAGCAGTAAATAATATCCCCTGTAGCCAGTAACATTAGAGCCCCCTCCAGCAAGAATAGATCCCCCCAACAACAATGGACCATCTGAAACAACCTCCCCACCCCAACAACAGATCTCTCCACTGCCAACATCAGTACTCTCCAGCAGCCAGCAACAATAGACCCCTACCTCAACAGTAGATCTCTCCCCTCCAAAACAATAGGTCCCCCACCAGCAACAATAGACCCCCTGCAAAAATAGATACTCTCCAGCCAGAATAGATCCCCCCAGCAGTAAGAATCAATAGACCTTGCACCACACCCCAGCACCCCTTACCATCACATACTGTCAGGTTTCTGCAGCAAGGAGACCGACACATAGTTACACATAGAAACTGTGACCAAACAAACAAGTATATATCCTTAACAGTGAGATTTATTAACAGTGAACACAGCAATAAGCAAACACAGTGAACATAAACAACCCCAGCAACTAGAACCAAACCCTACTGACAAAATAGCTAAAGAACTAACCCACTGACGAAGTACAACCTTATAGAAGGCACTGACAAGGGTACAGGGAATGCAGGCATACAAGGTAGCGGAGGACAAACTGGGTACTAAGCAGGGAGCCAGAGCAAGGCAGAAGAGGACAGGAGCAAGGCAGAGGGGTGCAGGCTGGAACATGACCTCTGGCAACAAGTGGGCGAACAGAATAGTGACACGCTAGGGAAAGGGAGGAACAGCCTTGAATAGCCACCTAATGGCTGTACCCAGGTGAGGCTGATTATTAAAGCCTGCTGGCTTCTGGAAGACACCCGCTGGTGGACACTGGAACTTTCTCCTATGGATCTGGGAGCCACAGTGCTACCAGCAGGTGGATTCTGACAGTACTCCCCCTCTAAGGATCGGCCCCAGGACGCTCCAAACAGCAATAGCTGAACCAGTCCATAAAAGACAGTCTTCCGTTACGTAAGTCCAGAGAAAAAGTTCCTCGTAATCTGAAGCGGTGCCAGATTTCAAGCAAGATGCCCTACTGCCAATATCCTTCAATAGGCAAAGTGTCCCACCACAAATGGCACTGAAACACAACTTCTTCCAATTTGCGGGTTATAATTACCAGTAGCTGTGAGGAACATCCATGGGAGCCCCTTGGGCACCCGCATATGCCTGCCTCCATCTCGGATGGTGGGAGGAGGAAGTTGTCTTTCTCTCGTCGATGTACCTTGGCCATGCACTCGCTTGGCTAAGGTACATCGACGATGTCCTGATGGTCTGGCCTGGCACCCACTCTGAGTTGGTTGAATTCATGGAGGAACTGGGTAAAAATATCAGCAAGATACGTCTTACGTATGTAGCCAATCCTCAGGAAATTTCTTTTCTGGACCTCTCAATAAGGGTGGAAGGCGGGAGGCTGGCCACCAGGACATTTAGGAAACAAACCACAGCCAACACCCTTCTACAAGCGGTGAGCCACCACCCCGGGTCATTAATACGTGGGATTCCGGTGGGACAGTTCCTCAGGATTAGGAGGAACTATTCCACCGAGGATGACTACCGTTGTGAATGTGAACTTCTGTATAGCAGATTCAGAGAACGTGGCTATTCACACCGCACATTAAGCAGGGCAAAAAAAATTGATGGACTGATATGATTCATTACACCATTCGGTACACAGTGGCAGCGGGTCATCTATTCTCTCGGATCACTGGCATATCTTAACTCGTTCCAATGACCTAAGAGAAATAGTCAGTTGCAGACCACTCATGGTGGCCAAGAGAGCCAGAAATTTGAATGACACACTTGTCCAGTCTGAGTTTGTACGTCCACTGTTTCACGCCAGGAATTGTTGAAATCTATACATGTACAAATGACTTCTGACTAGTGATGCGTTGAAAAATCTGATGTTAATGACTAGGGTTCAGTCATTTCAATCGTACTTCAATGTATCGTCACATTTGTTAGCCTAACCAAATGACCTGTCTATGTTTTATTTGAACTATAGTTTTAGGCGTCACCACAAGATGGCAATCTACTGCATTTGCACATGGTTTGAATTTGACTGGACATGCTTTCCTATATAAAGACTCTGATTACCCATGTACAACCTCCAGACGAAGTACACGGTTTACTGTACAAAACGCGTCAACGTATGCCGACGCTGGCATATCCCCGCACTTCCCAAGGATCCCCCACCCGGGTCTGTAAGGTGTCCCCTTACCTTTTACATCGAAGGGCTGGACTCTGGACAAGTCTACTTTGGTATCCACCTACAGCCAACCGTAGCCCTGCTTCCCAGGTGATGCATCGGATGCGTTTTCTATACTTTTCCGGGTGAACTGACGGCCAACTCGTATGAACTACGGACACGGCATTTTTCCGGCCTCTACAGTTACCGCCACAGACTACCGAGGCAACGCACACAAGCAGTGTGAGTCTACTTCAGCTTAGAAGTCTCGACACAATAGGGGCTAACATTACCTTTAAGCCTTCTCCGATCTGTGCACACTTGCAGCGGTAACAGAGACTGACACTCTCAACTTCCCCCGAAGCGGCTATGCTTCTCTGTGCTTCACACAGGTCATTACGATCCTACAGCCTTCCACACTATCTGAATGAGTGATACTTAGAATTAGTGTGCTGTATGTATTGGTGAATATTTAGAGACCGGCTTTACATTTTCAAAAAATGTATTATTAGCCAAGACGGCTGCAATTGACCATACCAGAACTGTTGTATACGCACAGCAAGCCAATCAAGGCTAACCAGTGCAATTCCAATTGAATGGCCGTGTTCCTTAAATGTTACATACAGCCGAATTTGGTCTTCTTAGCCTTTCATACTATCTGAACAAGTGACTCTCAGAGCCAGCGTGCTGTGTCTATTGCAAATAATTTGGAGACCGGACTTGCTTTGATTATCAATTCACTATACAATGGCCGCAGATGACCTTTTTGGGAATGCTTGAATAAGCGTAAGCCTATCTATTTCTTTATGGCTTTTCCTACACTGAACTAAGGGAAGTTTGTTTACCTCCTTCTTGATCATATGGTCGTATGAATATGTATGTAAGTCCTTATTTGAAAACATTTTTTGATTGAATAAGAGCACCTTAATACAAGAAAGGAGCTACAGTGTGCAGGACATTTTATAGCAGCACCATTGTTCACTATCCCTCCCGGGTGGGATTTTGTTTTTGGAGTAGCGGGGTTTCATGTGCAGCATTTTTTAAATTTGACAACATTGTTTATTATTACAGTGTATTTATTTATCCACTCAGGGGGTACTAGTACCGCCCTGGGTGGGCTGACCAGTGATTTGTATTTCATAATTAAAGCTTAAGTTTAGTTTGTTTAAATTATACCGTGGTTGTTCCTCCCTTTGATTGCTTTCTGCTGGCATTCCTTTTTCCCATCAAATTTTTTTTTTTTCACAAAGTGTCCCCCCACCCGGGTCGGGTGACTGGCTGGGTATCCCACTGTTGGGGTCAAGCGACTGGCTGGGTGTCCCGCTGGCCAGATTTGCTGAGATGTACAGCATTCGACACTCCAAGCCCCTCAAAACAGCAGGTACCCCAATGCTGGGGTTCCATTGGTTATCTGCAAACTTAGCCCTGGGGTCATGGGACAATACCGGAATCCAGACACTGAAGTGTCTCATCATAACTAAGTAGCTTGCCTGGTTTCTATGACTTGTGGCTGCACATTAGAAGTCACCTAGGTCTCTCCGAGGTACTGGTTACCCGACCTGGGTCCCCTAGTACACCTGGAGTTGTGCCACTCACCCCTGGATCATGGCAAGGCACAGATCATACTCTGCCATTCCCCGGGAGCTTACCACCACCAGGGCCATGAAGGCAAATGCAGCTTCCAGTTACCAAGGGTAAGTCCAGACCACAAGGCTTTGGCGCCATAGGAGCAACATAGTGCCAGAGGGGCTCGACCTAGGCAACCGTCAAATGAATCTCAGGCCAAGCAGGTGACCCATGTAAGGCACGTGAGGATTCAGAGCTTTCAGACCCATTATCAGGTGGACACTTAGCCTTTGCATAACAACCCAACTGAGCAGCTGGCATAGAGTCAGTAGAACCCGGCTGTGTGGTAGGGAGAAGATAAATAAGATCATCAAAGGATAACTTGTCATTTGACAGCGGACCATCAGAGGCAGGCAGGTTGTTGAGTACAGGATGTCCAGAGGCAGGCTGAGCATCAGGGACTGGCTTATCAGGCTGGGCATCAGAAACTGGATCATCAGGCTGGGCAGCGGGCCAAAGTACATCAGGCTGGGCATTGGGCAGAGGCACATTAGGCTGGGCATTGGGCACCAGATCATCAGGCTGGGCAGCGAGCAGAGGCACATCAAGCTGGGCAGCGGGCGGGGCACATCAAGCTGGGCAGGAAGCAGAGGCACATCAGGCTGGGCAGCGGCAGCCGGGAACCAGCATAGTCCAGATGGGGCGGCAGGCTGCAGGTCACCCGTGGCGGGCTTGACAACAGATGGCAACATGGAGAAGGCATGGACCCCATCGGCAGGTGGCAACATGGAGGAGGCACGGACCCCATCGGCAGGTGGCAACATGGAGGAGGCATGGACCCCATCGGCAGGCGGCAACATAGAGGAGGCAAGGACCCCATTGGCAGGCAGCAACATGGAGGAGGCATGGACCCCATCGGCCGGCAGCAACATGGAGAAGCCATGGACCTCCATCGGCAGGCAGCAACATGGAGGCATATACACCATCGGCAGCAATCAGCAGCATGGAGGAAGATAGGATCTCATCGGCAGAAGTCAGCACCATGGAGGAGGACTAGGTCGCATTGGTAGCAGTCAGCAACATGGAGGAGGATGGGATCTCTTCGGCAGGAGTCAGCAACATGTAGGAGGACTGGATCTCATCGGCATCAGTCATCAGCATGGAGGAGGACTGGATCTCATTTGCAGCAGTCGTCTGTATGGAGGAGAACTGAATCTCATCAGCAGCACTGCAGCAGTTGTCTGCATGGAGGAGGACTGGACACCATCAGCAGGCAACCTGGATAGTGGTAGAGTAGTAAGAGTAGGAGAAAAGTCTTGTTTCATTTTGAGCTTAGATACTGCTGACCAGAGTGATGGAAAGGAAGTAAGAGTAATGGGGAGAAAAGTGGGAAGAGTAGAAGAAGTACAGGAAGAGGCCTGAGACGTTGCTAGGTAATGGCACTGCAGGGGGAGCTTTTAATAGATTGCATACAGAGTAATGCCCTGTACACACGGTCGGACATTGATCGGACATTCCGACAACAAAATCCTAGGATTTTTTCCGACGGATGTTGGCTCAAACTTGTCTTGCATACACACGGTCACACAAAGTAGTCGGGAAATCCGATCATTCTGAACGCGGTGACGTAAAACACGTACGTCGGGACTATAAACGGGGCAGTATCCAATAGCTTTCAACTCTTTATTTATTCTGAGCATGCATGGCACTTTGTGCGTCGGATTTGTGTACACACGTTTAGAAATTCCGACAACGGATTTTGTTGTCGGAAAATTTTATAGCCTGCTCACAAACTTTGTGTGTCAGAAAATCCAATGGAAAATGTGTGATGGAGCCCACACACGGTCGAAATTTCCGACAACAAGGTCCTATCACACATTTTCTGTCGGACAATCCGACCGTGTGTACGGGGCATAAGTGTTATAATTGGTGCCGGGTACTAATCTACAGGGAGTAAAGAACACTCAGTAGCAGCAGAGGTTGCTAAGGGTAACAGAGGAACAGATTCTTGCATTTTAGCAGCTCATATGACTTTATGTCACTCATCTAGCACTGGGGATATGATCTCTGACCAAGCTTGTAGCAGAGATTGAACTAAAGTTAGTTTGTCTCTCCCTTGCTCACATTGCAACACCTGTTGCGAATAGACTGAGTACAGCTGGAAAAAAAGAACCTGCACAATGTTCCAGCAACCATTCCAAAAATCCAACCCGGTACATAGTAAATGGAGGATTGAAAACATTGTGGTTCTGAGAGATAACCGGAAATAATAGCTCAGAACAGACCTGAATCAAAGGTTGTACTTTGCTAAGGTAAAATCTGCCCTCAACAGCTAAGACATGTGCTATCAGAATGCTTCCCAGCCGTTCCTCCAAAGTGAGATCCTGCCACATGAAGCGACAATGATCTTTATCTTCTTCTAGCGCGAGCTGCATATAACAAATAACACAAGCTCTAAGCATCTTGACCAAGGCAAAGCAAAAAGTTCAAAGCAACTGGCTCCCAGTTCCCAAGTGTAGCAGATCTGGTCGTTGGTGGGCGTCACTATTATGTCAGGTTTCTGCAGCAATTGGAGACCAGACACGTGTAGCTACACATAGAAACTGTGACCAAAGTATATATCCTTAACAGTGAGATTTATTAATAGTGAACACAGCAATAAGCAAACACAGCAAACAGTGAACATAAACAACCCCAGCAACAAGAATCAAACCCTACTGACAAAATAGCTAAAGAACTAACCTAAGTACAACTACAGTGCCTTGCAAAAGTATTCGGCCCCCTTGAACTTTTCAACCTTTTGCCACATTTCAGGCTTCAAACATAAAGATATAAAATTTTAATTTTTTGTGAAGAATCACCAACAAGTGGGACACAATTGTGAAGTGGAACGAAATCTATTGGATATTTTAAACTTTTTTAGCAAATAAAAAACTGAAAAGTGGTGCGTGCAAAATTATTCGGCCCCTTTACTTTCAGTGCAGAAAACTCACTCCAGAAGTTCAGCGAGGATCTCTGAATAATCCAATGTTGTCCTAAATGACTGATGGTGATAAATAGAATCCACCTGTGTGTAATCAAGTCTCTGTATAAATGCACCTGCTCTGTGATAGTCTCAGGGTTCTGTTGAAAGCGCAGAGAACATCATGAAGACCAAGGAACACACCAGGCAGGTCCGTAATACTGTTGTGGAGAAGTTTAAAGCCGGATTTGGATACAAAAAGATTTCCCAAGCTTTAAACATTGCAAGGAGCACTGTGCAAGCGATCATTTTGAAATGGAAGGAGTATCAGACCACTGCAAATCTGCCAAGACCTGACTGTCCCTCTAAACTTTCAGCTCAGACAAGGAGAAGACTGATCAGAGATGCAGCCAAGAGGCCCATGATCACTCTGGATGAACTGCAGAGAACTACAGCTGAGGTGGGAGAGTCTGTCCATAGGACAACAATCAGTCGTACACTGCACAAATCTGGCCTTTATGGAAGAGTGGCAAGAAGAAAGCCATTTCTCAAAGATATCCATAAAAAGTCTCGTCTAAAGTTTGCCACAAGCCACCTGGGAGACACACCAAACATGTGGAAGAAGGTGCTCTGGTCCGATGAAACCAAAATCGAACTTTTTGGCCACAATGCAAAACGATATGTTTGGCGTAAAAGCAACACAGCTCATCACACTCAACACACCCTCCCCACCGTGAAACATGGTGGTGGCAGCATCATGGTTTGGGCCTGCTTTTCTTCGGCAGGGACAGGGGAGATGGTTAAAATTGAGGGGAAGATGGATGCAGCCAAATACAGGACCATTCTGGATGAAAACCTGTTGGAGTCTGCAAAAGACCTGAAACTGGGACGGAGATTTATCTTCCAACAAGACAATGATCCCAAACATACAGCAAAATCTACAAAGGAATGGTTCACAAATAAACGTATCCAGGTGTTAGAATGGCCAAGTCAAAGTCCAGACCTGAATCAAATCTAGAATCTGTGGAAAGAGCTGAAAACTGCTGTTCACAAACGCTCTCCATCCAACCTCACTGAGCTCGAGCTGTTTTGCAAGGAAGAATGGGCAAGAATTTCAGTCTCTCGATGTGCAAAACTGATAGAGACATACCCCAAGTGACTTGCAGCTGTAATCGCAGCAAAAGGTGGCTCTACAAAGTATTAACGCAAGGGGGCCGAATAATTTTGCACGCTCCACTTTTCATTTTTTTATTAGTTAAAAAAGTTTCAACAATCCAATAGATTTCATTCCACTTCACAATTGTGTCCCACTTGTTGGTGATTCTTCACAAAAAATAAAAATTTTATATCTTTATGTTTGAAGCCTGAAATGTGGCAAAAGGTTGAAAAGTTCAAGGGGGCCGAATACTTTCGCAAGGCACTGTATATACAAGGCACTGACAAGGGTACAGGGAATGCAGGGATATCCATTGAGCGGGGGACAAAATGGGTACTAAGCAGAGAGACAGAGCAAGGCAGAGGAGGACAGGAGCAAGGCAGAGGGGTGCAGGCTGAAACAGGACCTCTGGCAACAAGGGGGCAAACAGAATAGTGAAGCGCTAGGGAAAGGGAGGAACAGCATTAAATAGCCACCTAGTGTCTGAACCCAGGTGTGGCTGATTATTACAGCCTGCTGGCTTCTGGGAGACACAAGCTGGTGGACACTGGAACTGCATCTTATGGATCTGGGAGCCACAGTGCCACCAGCAGGTGAGTCCTTTCCTGACACATACAGTCTGTGTTGGAGGTGCCAGAACAGCGTTCCCCCACGTTCCCACTGAAAAAAAGCCCTGCTGGCAGTCAGCCATGACACCTCCTCATCAGAAACATCTAAAAGCTAAGAAATATTTAGAAAAACATACTTTTTGGTATGCTGTGTCAAAAGGAACACATAACAAACATATAGTGGGATTTTCTCAAATGTGACTACAAATATTTGCATAATTTTTGTACCTTTCCTACTCAAAAAGGACAGGGCTAAATCAAACATGTAGTTATTGTATACTGCTATCAATAAAATAAAAATGTATAGTTTATAGATCTGAAAAAAGAGATGGGGAGACCAGATTTTATGGATTCAGATTCCTCCTGGTACATCTGAGCTCACTGCACACCAAAGCCACACTCACATCTGGCATTCAGGGTTAAACTGCCCTGTGGTATAAGCACTATAAAAAGCCGGACCTCTGCTCAACAGAGTGCAGCAATCCGACACGCTCCATGCCCAGTGCTCCAACCAGCAGTGCTCACGTTTTTATGTTGATTGGAGCACTGAGCATGGTGATATCAGACCGCTGCACCTATTGATGAGCAGAGGTCAGACTGTTCAGTGTTCTAGTAGCACAAGGTATTTTAACCCTTTTTGTAGCAAAAAATAGGATTGATATTAAAAAATAAAACATATTTGTTTTTACAGTTTATTCAGCCTGACTGCATTACAGTAATAATATAGTATAATACTGGACTTTTAGCTGCTATATAAAATGTGCAGTCAACACACAAAATGCCCAAGCTTTTATATGTACATAAAAATAGGAACACTTGACAAACACTGGAATACAGAGCAGTACCCTCTGTGAGCAGTATTAATGCAGGGCCCTTGAATACATCTTATATTGATTTGAACGTATTATTGTTCCCTTGATACTTATGTGCAGAAAAAAACACGAGCTAGTTTATTGTAACTGTTGTGTTGCTGAAAATCAATGGTGCTACATGCTCTGTCACTGTGCTCCCCATCCTTGCTTTACAATTTCTGTAAGTGGCCTTGAAATAAAAAAATATATTCCAGTTGGTTCGGTATGGTTTAACATCAGATGTTGCCTCTCCAACACTCACAAATAGGTTGTTTAACTTTTGTATTGTGACTGAATCCCACCTTTTTGTTCAGATCATCTGTTCTATGGTAGTGGTCATTATATGCAAATTATTAAACTAAAAAAAATCCAGCAACTACAAATCTATATAAAATAACTAATTTAAAATCCTGAATTTAATTATTATTCTCCAAAATATTACAGAGTGACATATTTACAACCCTTGTCAAAAAGTGGAAACTGTTCATTCAATTGTTTACTAACAATTACTACTTAGTGTTACTAAACCCAGTAATATGAAAATAGTTCATCCGCCCACCCACGGTGCCCACAGCTTATAAATCTTCTTTTTACATTAAAATACTGCCACTATATACCTTTTTTGGCTGATCTGTATACCACGGTCACATGATAACCTGCAGAGTTTGTCCAGAGCTGTGTGTTCAGGTAGAAGGAGATTTCCACTATAGCCTGTATACACACCCACATGTGTGATGTCGATATCATGTGACCTGTCTAGATCTGAGAACCAGGAAATGTTCTCTCCAGCATAAAAGACACAACTGAGCATGTGCAGGTTGGCTACCCCGCCTGTGTGTTAGCTGGCCTTCCCAAGATTGACAGTGCAGGAGGGAAGGATCTATGCATAGAGGATCAAACAGCCTTTTTACACAATGCGGAGGATTAACCCCTTAAGTTCCACAGTGACTATAACAAGCATGCTATTCTGCATATACAGACTGATTTTACGGTTGTGGGTTTAGTAACACCTTAATTGTGTAGAAAAGAAACGAATCACAGACATGCCTCAAAACTATTTTCATTGAACATTTCAACCTTCTGGCTTTAAGAAACAGTTAAAAAAAAATTAAAAACAAAAGAAAACTGTAGTCAGTTGCAACTGTTTTTGAAGATCAAGCAGAAAAAAAAATGGAATCACTTAATTCTGAGGAAAATATTATGGAATCGTCATGTTTGTTCTAAAACAAACATCTGCATCAGATTACATCCTGAAAAATGGTGTCATCACCAAACATCCTTTCAATTGATGGAATAAGAAGTGTCCAAAACCTCAATATAAACTTGTGCATTTATTGAAGATTTAATGACTGTCATGTCCCCCCGTATTTTTATCTGACATGCAACCCCATATCATCAATGATTGTGGAAATTTGCATGTTTTCTCCACTCCCGTTTGATAAAGATACGGGGGACATGACAGTCATTAAATCTTCAATAAATGCACAAGTTTATATTGAGATTTTGGTCACTTTTATTTTTCCATCAATTGAAAGGATGTTTAGTTTAGGATGTAATCTTATACAGATGTTTGTTTTAGAACTGCAAAGTACATGGTGATTCCATAATATTTTCCTCAGAATTTAGTGATTCCATATTTTTTTTCTCTGTTTGATCTGCAAAAACAGTTGAAACTGACTACAGTTTTCTTTCTTCTTTTATTTTTGTAAGTGTTTCTTAAAGCCAGAAGGTTGGAATGTTAAATGAAAATAGTTTTGAGGCATGTCTGTAATTAGTTTTTTTTACACAATTAACCACTTCACCCCCGGAAGGATTTATCCCTTTAATGACCAGGGCATTTTTTGCGATAAGCACTGCGTCACTTTAACTGACAATTGTGCGGTCGTGCAACGTTGTACACAAACAAAATTTATGTCCTTTTTTTCCCACAAATAGAGCTTCCTTTTGATGGTATTTGATCACCTCTGCGGTCTTTATTTTTTGCGCTTTAAACAAAACAAGAGCGACAATTTTGAAAAAAAAAAAAAACAATATTTTTTACTTTTTGCTATAATAAATATCCCCCAAACAAATTAAAAAAAAATTTCTTCATCAGTTTATGCCAATATGTATTCTTCTACATATTTTTGGTAAAAAAATCGCAATAAGTGTATATTGATTGGTTTGTGCAAATTTTATAGCGTCTACAAGATAGGGCATATATTTATGGCATTTTTATTATATATTTTTTTTTTTACTAGTAATGGCGGTGATCATTTTTAGCGGGACTGCAACATGGCGGCGGACAGATCGGACACTTTTGACACTTTTTTGGGACCATTGACATACAGCAATCAGAGCTAAAAAATAGTCACTGATTACTGTATAAATGTCACTGGCATGGAGGGGGTTAACACTAGGTGGTGATCAAGGGGTTAAGGGTAGTCAACAGAGGTGTTTCTAACTGTGGGGGGAGTGGACTGACTGGGAGTACAGAGAGATCGCTGTAGATCTCTCTCTACTTCCCTGACAGAATGGGGATCTGTCTGTTTACATTGACAGATCCCCATTCTGGCTCTCTGAGGAGTGATTGCGGGTCGCCGGCAGACATTGCAGCCGCCGGCCACATGCATTGGCTCTGGCATCGTACCCCCTATAGCTCTTAAAGCAGCCACTGTACACCTACGGCGATTCGAGCAGCCGTGCCAACCTGCCACAGTATAATGATTGCGGCTGGTTGGCAAGCAGTTAAACAATTGAATGAACATTTTCCAAGAGTGGTGATTCCATACTTTTGTCAGGGGTTGTACTTTCTAGAAAATCATAAAAATGCAATAATGGGCACTGGTTCATTACATTCAAAAATTCAACCCAAGTTCTGTATCCTTCACATCGCACACAGTGCACTTTCCAACCACAGTGCTTAAATTGTTTATGAATGCAATTTACTGTCAGAGGTGTGGCTAACTCAGGCCACACCTCTGACGTCACAACAGATGCAGAGACATTTCTATGTACAGATAATCCGTTCTAAAGGTCAGTTCACACAACAGAAACCCAGTCCGGATGTATTCGGTATTTATTCATGTGCGTCTTTGGTGCATTTCCAATGTGGGTTTTTTTCCCCTCTTTTTTTCCCCAACATTTCCTGGGTCGCTGTAATGTGTTTTTGATGTGCGTAGAAGTGTTCCAGTGTATTCCCGGAAAAAATGCAGCATGTTCTACTTTTTTTTCTGCACTGGAGCGCACTGGAACTGATTACACTGGTGTGAACTAGGCCATTGAAACCCATATAATCTTCCATCCAAAAAACGCCCTGGACTGAATCTGGTGTGAACTGAAAGAAATCTGTAGGCCTGCCTGTGCTAAGCTCCATTTGAAAATACTATTTGTCTGGCCTATTCTGGCTTCGAAATTGTATAGGCTTATCTGCATAAATTACTGCAATCAAACATAAAATATTCAATTTTTTTACGGCTCTGAATGCATCACTGCATTTTGGATCTTTGGGCAGATTTGTGCATTTCCCCATCAAACAAGAATTGACCTGTGTTCAGATCTGTAAAAAACAAAAAAAAAACTCACATCTATGAAAACTCAACCATGGACAGTAACTCATAATCTTTCATGATTTCATGAGAATCCTTAAAAGATAAATCACATGATTAGAGTTCCAGCTGTACAGTGCATCTGAGGGGTATGCTTTGCAACTTAAGTTTTCCATTGCTGGTTAGCCTGTCTCTGTTTCTGATTGTACTATGCACTGTACTAGTTATGTTCCTGTCTCCACCTTTTGCTGTTTAATTCTCTTCTAGCACCACACATGATAAACTTCTTGGGTCTGCCCTTGGCAACTTATACCATCTTATTTGACCCTTCTTTCCGTCTCTGGCCTGTCTGTTATACTTCCTGCTTATTGTACCTGTTCATAACGCATTTGGCTTGCTTGGATCACTAAATGTAGAACCCCATTAAGGAAAGATCTCTATGTTTAGACTTCATAATATGGTGCATAGACCTAGAAGCAGTTGAGTACAGACAAAGCATTTCAAGAGTCTCCAAGAGGTAACTGTTGTAGTAGAAGTTATGAAGTTTGAACAGTTGTCAGACCATTCCAATATTTATGAGATCTGGAATTTGTTAGTGTAAGTGAGTGAAGTCCCTGACTTATTTTTGTGTCAGTGACATCGTTGGACCATTGGATCAGCATGATGGCCAGGAAAAAAGCTTTTGCGGAAAGAAAGGTCAGCAAGGGCAGCCCATATATTTTTCTTATTATAGATTTTCCTTAAATGTTTAAATTCCCCAAGGCAGCCTAAATTGTGGAGCAATAAGAACTACAGCAATAATATTAAAAACAAATTACTAGGGGCGTGGCCGCGATATGAACGAGGAAGGACATGCTCCGTTCAGGCTCCTGCCAACCGTCTCCCTAATCCGCCAGAATCCTATCTTTTCCCCAGCCATCCTGCTTAGCAAACATCTCCCTGTGGTCTGGGGTCAACCCCCTTCCTTCCCATGACAGGCAAACGCAAATCCACCAAGAAGGCAGCTGTTCAGACATCACGGCTCCCAACGCTGAACACTCGTACGGCGGCCATCTTGCCCACTACCTCCTTGCCTACAGCATCTGTTGCAGTACAGACGGACTCGGCGATGGCAGCTCTCGGGACACCGGCCCGGGAGGGGGCCTCGGCAACACCTCAGGCGGACCCAGAGCTATTGGGGGAACAGTCCACCGCGATGATCCTGGCGGCCATCACTGACAGTAAGTCCTCTGTGGAGGGTAAAATTGATACACTGACTATTGAATGCGGGCTAATAAGAGAAGACATGGACAAATTTAGAGGCCACGTTACTGAAGCAGAACACCGCATCTCAGCGGTAGAAGATTCAGCTGCCTCCACGGTACAATCAGTGTATTGAATTGCAGCAGCAGGTTAAAACTCTTATGGCCCGCTCAGAGGATGCTGAGGACCGCGATATGAACGAGGAAGGACATGCTCTGTTCAGGCTCCTGCCAACCGTCTCCCTAATTCACCAGAATCCTATCTTTTCCCCGGCCATCCTGCTTAGCAAACATCTCCCTGTGCTCTGGGGTCAACCCCCTTCCTTCCCATGACAGGCAAACGCAAATCCACCAAGAAGGCAGCTGTTCAGACATCACTGCTCCCACCGCTGAACACTCGTATGGCGGCCATCTTGCCCACTACCTCCTTGCCTACAGCATCTGTTGCAGTACAGACGGACTCGGCGATGGCAGCTCTCGGGACACCGGCCCGGGAGGGGGCCTCGGCAACACCTCAGGCGGACCCAGAGCTATTGGGGGAACAGTCCACCGCGATGATCCTGGCGGCCATCACTGAAGTAAGTCCTCTGTGGAGGGTAAAATTGATACACTGACTATTGAATGCGGGCTAATAAGACAAGACATGGACAAATTTAAAGGCCGCGTTACTGAAGCAGAACACCGCATCTCAGCGGTAGAATATTCAGCTTCCTCCACGGTACAATCAGTGATTGAATTGCAGCAGCAGGTTAAAACTCTTATGGCCCGCTCAGAGGATGCTGAGGACCGCCTCAGGTGTAACAATGTGCGGGTGATTGGGCTCCCTGAGGGTGCGGAAGGTTAGAATCCTGTTGTGTTTGCTGAAGCCTATTTAAGCAACTCCTGGGCCTGCAGCACTTGTCACCTGTATATTTTGTGGAGCGTACACACAGGGTTCCCACTGGTTGGAGGCCTGCTGGCAGGTGGCCACGTGCCTTTCTGGTTCGCCTGCTCAATTTCAGGGATAGGGATCTCATCTTGGCAAAGGCCCGTAAACACCCTGAACTGAAACATTATAATGCTGTCTTACATTTATATCCTGACTTCTCTCCGGATATGCAAAAAAAGAGGTGCTCTTTTACTGATGTCTGGCGGCGCCTGAGGGAGAAGAATCTGGTGTACAGCATGCTATATCCCAGTCGCTGAAGGTTATCCATCATGGGGCCATCAAATTCTTTGACTCCCATGCTGAAGCGGCAGACTGGCTTGACTCCATTGTTTAGAGATGTGAGAGCATTACATGTGCAAAGTGACTGATGCCTGAGACCTAGTAACACTGGGCTACTTACCTATTTGCTGAATGATTTACTGGGAGTAATATTACCTGATGTCAAAATTATCCGCGAATACCTTGCTCTTCTGTTGTGACTGCTTTATCAGATATGGGGAATGTGCCATATAATCCGAGACCATTTATCCGTTAACTGCGGGAAGTTCTGGTTTTGTTTAGGATGCACTGAACTGCACGTTTATTTTCAAGACCCCCCACTGAGTGGAAGAACTGTTGGAACTATCCACTATTGTTTTTTTTTGTTTCTGGGATCAAGGTTTCTCTGGCAGTTTTTTGGTTCGGTTTGTCTGGAGCAAACAGGGCGTTGGGTTCTTAAACTGTTACCTTTTTGGACTGCTTTTTTGTTTTGTTTTTTTTCTTCTTTTTTTTCAATTTTAGTTGTGGGTTTTTTTTTATGCTCCATCTGCGCCCTGCTTTTAAAGCTGGTGCAGATGGATGCTTTGCTTGCCCAGTATGGTACATGAAATTTAACTGCTGTTATTTGGTGGTCCGTGGCTCTCTGTGTTCAGGCTCCTCTTCCCTTTTCCCTCTCCTGGGTCCCTTTCCTGTCCTCATGCTATACACTACCCAACCTAATGAGTGATCTCAGACTTCTCTCACCTGTGGATTAAACTCAAAATTTAACAGGTCACTGGTCCTGCAATACCTTAAATCTCTGAACCCCCACATTATCCTTTTACAGGAAATGCGCCTAATGGGTTACAGGATATTGTTCCTCAGTCGGAACTGGATACGGAGAGCCATACACTCAACCCACTTCTCTTATGCTAGAGGGGTGGCTATTTTGATCCACAAAAAGCTGACGTGCTATTGAACATGTGGTAACTGATCCTTTTGGACGCTATGCTATCTTAGTCATGACTGTTGAATCCCAGCTAATAGCCATTGCTAATGTATATGTCCCTCCTCCTTTCAAAAATGAGGTGCTATACCAGGTGTTGGAAAAGGTTGCCACCTTTGGCCCTTTGATGCTGCTTGTGGCGGGCAATTTTAACAACATCCTAGATTATTCCTTAGACACTTCAAACCCGGCCAGGGCGCAGAATCTGGAACTTGGGCATTGGGCGGAGTCTGTGGCTCTGGAGGAGATCTGGCGGTGGAAACATCCTGGTGAGAGAGGTTACTCCTATCTTTCCCACATCAGTACCTCCTTTTCCCGCATAGATTTGGCATTTGCTAATCCAGTGCTGTTGCCTCACATTGTGGAGGTCCGATACCTGGCTGGGGGTCTGTCAGACCACACACCCTTGCAGGTGGCATTGACCCTTGCCGCGAGTGGCCGTAGTAGGTCCTGGAGGCTGCACCCTGGTTGGGTAAGTGAGTCCTCGGTCGAGGCCCTGGTTTCACCTCATCTGCAAGAATATTGGGAACACAATGAGGGCTCGACAGGAGGGCCTGTAGTATGGGACGCATTCAAAGCATCCACTCGAGGGGCATATGTGTTGACCATCAAAGCTGCATGGGCTGAGAAAAATTCCAAGTCTGAAGAGCTCCAGGCTCATGAAACACACTGTGCTAAAGCACAAGCTGAGGCATCCTCCCTAACGGAATTGCAGATGGCTAGAAGGGCCTTACTGGTACATTTCCAAAACCTTACCCAATGTAATTGCAAAAATAGGGCTGACGAACTGTTTGAGAAGGGTGACAAAAACGGGAAGCTGTTGGCATGCCTGACTGCAGATGCATGGGCGCACACGACCATACCTTGTGTTTATTCCTCGGAGGGTAACATGGTGAAGGATAGGGAGGGTATCATGCAGGCCTTTGTTACATATTACTCGGACCTGTACTCTGCTGTCCCACCGTATGACCATCAGCTACTGACTGACCTGCTGGGCCCCCTTCAGATCCCGGTGTTGCCTGATGAGGTAGCGGCCAGTCTTTAGGCTCCCTTCACGGACAAAGAATTGGCGACTGCTATTACATCCTTTCCTAATGGTAAGTCACCAGGACCTAATGGACTCCGAGCAGAGTGGTACAAGCAATAACTAGATATCTTGTCAGCCAGGCTTTTACGACTTTACAGTGACTGTTTTGAACAAGGGGGTTTACCAACTTCCTTCTATGAAGCACATGTAGTGTTACTACCCAAGCCTGACAAGGACCCCCTATGTTGTTGTTCATACAGACCCATAGCCTTGCTGAATATGGACCTAAAAATACTCACCAAGATGCTTGCCAATAGACTCATGAAAATCATACACCACTTAGTATCACCTGACCAGACCGGATTTATGCCCAAAAAAGCCACAGATATCAACATTCGGAGAGTATATACTCATACACAGTTGGGGCGGAGATGTGCTCTGGGGGGGGCACTGGTGTTTTTCGACCTGGAAAAGGCCTTCAATTCCATTGACTGGGGCTATATTACTCATGTACTGCAAAGCATGGGGTTTGGCCCTACATTCCTCAAATGGATATCGCTGTTGTATGTGCACCCGGTGGCGGCATTTTTGCATTAGTAATGGAGCCCTTGGTGATTGCACTGCGCTCCTCTCCTCAGATCCAGGGCATTAGAGTGGGCACCCTAATTGAAACTACAGCACTCTATGCGGATGACTTGGTTCTATTTGTCAGTGACACCGGACCTTCTTTACAGGCTGCGTTGGCACTTTTAAATAGATTCACATTGGTCTCTAGGCTCAGGGTTAACTGGTCTAAATCCAAAATACTCCCCTTGCACTTCCATCCACTCCCTGAACAAGCTGACCCTAACATTTCCCTACAATGGGTCTCCCGAATCAAGTACTTAGGGCTCCAGATTACTAACTTGGTGACTGACTTCATCAACCTTAATATTTCCCCACTGCTTGTTGTAATGTCTAAGACGTTCCAGGCCTGGAAAAACTTCCCTCTGTCTCTCATTGGGAAGATAAACTTGATAAAAATGAAAATTCTGCCCCTACTATTGTATAACCTTAGGAATTCTCCGGTTTGGATCCTTAAGTCCATTTTTAAAACTATAGATGCCACGATCTTCTCCTTTTTGTGGCAGGGAGGTATTCCCTGCCTTAAATTAGCGATACTGCAACAGCCATGGGGGAAATGGTGCCTCGTGGTTCCTAATTTTCACGAATACTTCCTGGCTGGACAGTTGACAGTGGCCCACCGCTAGCTGACTGTTCCTCTGGATGATGCCTCAGTTTCCCTGGAAGCTGCCTGTGTGGGCTCTTACGAGGCGCTGTCTCATCTGGTATACAGGGGTCTAAAAGCTCCATACCCGCTGACATCCTCCATGCGCTCAGTGATGAGGGAATGGGTTATGGCCCAGGGATTGCGGTGGCCAAGCTCAAACAGATTTCCCCTAATACCCCACTGTGGAGGAATCCCAATTTAACTCACTTTTTTGGTTACCCGGACCCCGTAGTGTGGACCAGGTATGGTATTAAGATCTTGCTCCACATTGTATCGAACGGTACTTTATTGTCATTTGATGAATTAAAACTAAAATATAATCTGCTAATGCACATTTCTTCAGGTACATTCAATTGCAGCATGCTTTCTGCTCGCAATTTGGTGGGGAGCCATTTGACCTTGAGCCCAGTGACCTAGAGCTGCTGACACACAGTGAATCACTGCCAAAACCAGTCTCCTGCCTATAAAAAGACCTATTGCATGAAATGACCCTCCTGTTGGGGCTCTGTAGGAGAGCTTGGGAAGCTATAGCTCCGGGGCTGGACAGAGACGATTGGGACGATATGTGGGGGACTGCGTTTCAGTATCTAGTATCTAGCAGAGATAGATTGATTCATTACAAATTGTTGCATAGGGTCTATCTCACCCTGGCTAGATTGGCAAGGCTGTTTGGGAATCAACACTCCCTGTGTTGGAGATGTGCTGCTCCCTTTAACTTTATGCATATCTTTTGGGAGTGCCCACTAATTAAACCCTACTGACAAGCCATTGCCTCTTGTATCAGGTCGGTCACTTCCATATCTATCCCCATGTCCATCGAAGTATGTCTTTTACATTTGGTGGAGCCCCTGGCCACTACCAGGGCTATACGAACCCTCCTTACCCTGTTACTATTTTATGCTAAAAAGCGCATTATCCTATCATGGAAGAGCTCTGTGATGCCTACTATAGAGGTGAATGTTCTGGGGGGGGGGGGTTAGAGGACTAGCGAGTAGTTGAGGAGTTAATATACTGAACATTTGGGGGACGGGAATCTCTCCTCTCAATTATACCCTGTCTTTATAGGGGTGGGGGGGGGGGGTGGAGAGCACATGGGGAGCCGTGGGACTGTGTGCCTGCATCATGGTGGATCGCCTCCGGTCGGAGGTTGAAATGTTTGTGTACCTGTCTGGGCAAAGTTTTGGGGGGATGTATCACAAGTTTATGTGATAACTTTTATGTTCTATTGTTTAGGTAATGTGTGCCGGCAATTTTATGGCCGGTTGTTGTCCACACTGTGTGGCTTATATGTATTGTATAAAATGAAATAAAAAAATAATTAAAAAAAAAAAAATACTAAAACTCTGTTATATATACACACGTTACCAGAACAGGATAAGTCTCCCCCACTATATCTAAAACTGTATCACAACTTACAGTATAAGCCTTCGTTTTTTTATCCTCCAGATTGTTCTAGTGATTAAACATTTACTAGATCCTATAAAACATAATGAAGCTATATTTTACCAAAAGCTGTATAGTTGACTGCTAGAAATGTATCCAACTTACAATTATTTTTAATGGGTACTATTATATGTATATTGTTTTACTGCAGAGCTTTATGAAAGTGTACCCTTGGGAACATATTTTCTCAAAATTGTGGAAATAAGATGAATATGCTTTTGTACAAGGTGATATTAATGACCTGGTAGTACTGGCACTGTGTTCCTTTTTATTATACCTACATGTATCAATAAAAACATACAACATGCTCTACAACAACAAAAAAACCTATAACATTTTTTAAAAAACTACAACATACTCTACACACAGACAGTATATTATACAGATAGATTGATAGATAATGTAGATAATTATAGTCTAACTAGTCTAAATAGCAATAGAACAGTTTTGAAGAAGGTAGCAAAAAAAGTTTTGTGGTCTTCCTTTTTAACATCAATGTTATGCATTTTCATCATACTTTAGTTTGCACGCCATTATGTGCAGTAACACAAATTAATTTAAGTTTACTTGCAATAGCTTACATGCATTTTAATGGCTCCTTCATACTTTGCATTGCCGCACACACCTTATTGCATGTTATGCTGCATGTTTATGTGCATTGCATTAAGGCAGCTTACTCACCACAGTACACCCTAAATTGGACCTTAACCCTTTTTGGCAACACAGTGCACTACAGTGCATGGTAATGCATTACTATACAGTATGGTGCAGGCAGATCTGTTGCCTTAGCATATTAAGGTGCCCTTGCCCCATGTTTTTCCTTATTTTATATATATAATTTGATGGTTAGAATTTAAAACCTCACAAAACGATATCCTTATTTTCCAAATATAATACATACACATCCATTACTTAATGGCCCTGTAATCTATCTTTCATTAAATTGTTTCTTACTGTGTTTTTCTGCCCTCTTACAACATACTTCCAGCGCTTGTTAGCTGAGGTCATGTACACTGCTCTATGCACACTACACATCCCATAATCCATAGTCCATCTCAGGAGTGAGCAAGAGAGGGTGGCTACGTTCCTACATATAGTGGGACCATGGAGAAAGAATGTAGCCACCCTCTAACAGGAAGTAAGATCACAGCAGCAAAATTAAAGGAATTCTGAGATTTGGAGGAAGCTGAGAGCAATGTAAGCTGCTTTTAAGTTAAGAATGCATACTTGAAAAGAATTATATCTTTTTAAACCAGGGTTTAGTGTCACTTTAGGCATGCTCAAGGTGTCACTTGGTCTCATGAAAAACTCTGGGAACTGATAACAAATATTCATGCAATTGGCTTTGATCCATCAATCGATTCATTTATCCATAACCTGCATGTCAATAAATGCAATAGAGTTGATTTACTAAATGAGTACAGAATGTAAATGTTCATATTGGCTTGTGAAGTTGTGTTCACTTCAATCATCCAATCAAATACAAGCAATAATCCATTAAAAAAAATCATGTGCCTATAATTGGATATTTTAAGTTAACACAGCTTCATCTTTTCCCCAATAAGTGGTTGAAGCAAAGTGAATATTGTCTACTCGATTAATAGATCAACCTAACTGAGTTGCTTGTCTGCATTTGTAAATAAAAGAACAGAGCAATGCATTTTGGCTGATCCACCAACCTCTACCTTTATTGGATCAAGTACATATTTATAAGACTGCCAGGTCTCAGTTTAATGTATCTAAAAGGGCTGTTAATTCACCAGGAAATAAGGAACATCTGAAAATGGGATAAAAAGCAGCACACAGACCAGTAAGTAGAAGAAATAAGTTAAAATGCAAATAAAAGTTAAATTGCACATTGCCCTGAAAAAATGCATTCTGCTTTAGATTTGCCCAAGTCTTCCTGTTCTGCAAATTGCAAATCATGGACGCTGAAATTGAATTCCATTCTGCCTTTTGAACATTATTTTTTCTGGCAACCAAAATAAATATAAGGATAAGCAAATCAGGCCGTGCAAGCAGTCATCTAAAGGGAGAGAAAATAGCACTGATACGCTGTTCTCTGAGCCTCAGTCCATTAATTTCCTGTACGGGTAGAACCACAAACCTCACATTAGTAACCTGCGAGATTTGTTTAAGACTTTAGCCTTCAGATTCCCAGGTGGGTGTTTTAATGTTGACAGCTGTTATAATTCTCAAAGTGGAGCTTAGGATCTGTATAACCCTCCGAACAGACACCTGTAATGTGATTCATTTGTTTTCTCTGCTGTTCCCTATGCTCATTTAAAAGTAATTTGCATCTCTTGCCATATTGTAGCTTGAACCCTTCCAGTGCTGGAAAGGACTGGATCTGCAATAATATATGGGACACAGGTTGTTAAAGAGACACACACATGGAACTTGAAGCAAACCCCTCTTTGTAGAACATCTCAGTTGTTGTTTTTTTTTTATTATTAGACTAGGGGAAATCATATTTTGGTGTGAGCCTCTGAACTTTGTATTCTTTCTCACTGTATTAATGTTAGTGCTCTACCTAATATGAAGATTAAAGAATAAAATTCAGTTCTAATGAATCTGGACCACCCCTTTGAAGAGCCACAGTAGGCATCATATGTTCCTGATCAACAGACACTTCCTGGGATAAAAGAAGCTCAAATTGCCTGATTTGGTGTTGTGTTGCATATTAAATATGTTGACTGTGCCTTATTGGCTTTAGAGGAAACCAAACATTCACCGACTGACGTTCTATGAAATTGAAACATTGCAGATGTACTTTTAAAAAAAAGAAATGCCTTTGAAAGGCAGAAATGTTTTTAATGCCTAAATACACTATTTCTTAGCTCTAAAATAAATAATGGTCTATGCAGCTCAATGAATGAACACAGAGTTTCTGTTTAAGCAAAATCTCACTGATGGTAAAATTGGTAATTTTGTGGCAAAATCAATTTCTGTGAAATCACTCTGCTAATTCCTATTTCTCAGTACTTGTACTATATATGTTTGAGGCTGGGTTCACACTTATATGTATTGGATGCAGGTTTTCGAGCTTCACACAGCTCCATGGGGGCCACAGAGCGGAGGGGTCCTGTGTGTCTTTGGCTCCATTTCAGGTCTGAATTTTAGGCAAATATTCGGGCCTGATTTGTCCCTGGAGTGGAGAACAGGGATGCACCGGACCCCCTGCTGTGAGCCGCATCCGTATTAACCGGTTCCCGACTGGCGCACGACGATGTACGTCGGCAGAATGGCACGGCTGGGCACCGGCTGGGAGCTCCGTGAGTTGGGTCGCGGGTCCCGCGGACTTGATCGCCGCGGGGATACCTGCGATCGCCTCACGGAGAGGACGAACGGGGAGATGCTGATGTAAACAGCATCTCCCCGTTCTGCCTAGTGACAAGTGTCACTGATCACTGCTCCCTGTCATCGGGAGCAGTGATCAGTCTAGTGACACATACAGCCCTTCCCCCCTACAGTTAGTAATCACTCCCCTAGTACTGATTAACACCTCCCCGCCCCCTAGTGGTTAACCCCTTCACTGCCAGTGTCATTTACACAGTAATCAGTGCATTTTTAATCACACTGATCGCTGTATAAATGACAATGGTCCCAAAAACGTGTCAAAAATGTCTGACATGTTCGCCATAACGTCGCAGTCACAATAAAAATCGCTGATCATCGCCATTACCAGTAAAAAAAAAAATTAATAATAAAAATGCCATAAAACTATCCCCTATTTAGTAAACGCTATAACTTTTGTGCAAACCAATCAATAAACGCTTATTGCGATTTTTTTTTAACAAAAATATGTAGAAGAATACGTATCGGCCTAAACTGAGGAAAAAAAATGTTTTTTTATATATTTTTGGGGAATATTTATTATAGCAAAATGTAAAAAATAATGCGTTTTTTTCAAAATTGTCGCTTTTATTTTGTTTATAGCGCAAAAAATAAAAATCGCAGAGATGATCAAATACCACCAAAAGAAAGCTCTATTTGTGGGAAAAACAGGACATCAATTTTGTTTGGGAGCCACATCGCACGACTGTGCAATTGTCAGTTAAAGCGACGCAGTGCCAAATTTGCCAAAAAACGCTCTGGTCAGGAAGGGGGTAAATTCTTCCGGGGCTGAAGCGGTTAAGTGTGAGCCCAGCCTGAAGGCTGATAGACCACTGTGCCAATATTTTAGCGCCCACTTTGTGCACTCATCTACCATCATGTTTGTGAATGGATCATAGCTTTAAACAAACTATATTACCAAAAGTATTGGGGCCCTGCCTTTACACGCACATGAACTTTATTGAGCTGGCCCACCCTTTGCAGCTATAACAGCTTCAACTCTTCTGAGAAGGCTGTCCACAAGGTTTAGGAGTGTGTCTATGGGAATGTTTGACCATTCTTCTAGAAGCGCATTTGTGAGGTCAGCATTGATGTGGACAAGAAGGCCTGACTCCTAGTCTCCACTCTCATTCATTCCAAAGGTGTTCTATCAGGTTGCGGTTCAGGACTCTGTGCAGGCCAGTCAAGTTCTTCCACCCCAAACTCGCTCATCCATTTCTTTATGCACCTTGCTTTGTGCACTGGTAAACAGTCATGTTGGAATACACTGAGGAACAGAGCGTCTCACAGCAGGGGGTCTGGTGCGTCTCCATTCACTGTTTCAGGTCCGATTTTAGCCCGAATTTTTGGCTGAATTCGGACCTGAAACAGACCGGAAAACGCACTTGACTCCTGTGCAATTCTCACCAGAGCCACTCCGGAGATGTGTGACTCAGCTCCATAGAGAGCCAGTCACAATCTCCTGATATGCGAATTGGATGTGGTGAAAGCCGCATCCAATTTGCACTGGTGCAAACCCAGTCTAAACCTTATCTAAGCCCAAAAACAAATAAAATATGTTGCAGCACTTAAATGTGGAGGTTGCATTTCATTTATTTTTTTGTTGTTTTTCCTTTACTTTTACCTGGTGATCCTGACAATAAGTCTGTTATTTCAATTTTCAACTGGCCAAGGTGTCCAGCAAAAGTGGCAGCTGGAGGGTTGGGAAAAGCCATTTAACACTGACAGGGGTGCTTGCAATGAATTTTTTTTCATTCATGTAAAACCTTTATTCCTTTATTCTCTAGTTGCCTTAAATTTGTTAGTTGTAGTGTGGCGTAAATTTGTTAGTCAAGTCAATCTAATTTTGCTAGTGCATATAACACTACCCTCTCTGCCGTTTGACAATACCGCTGTCTAAGGGTGGCTCCGTTGCTCCTCCATAGATTGCAGGCACCTTAAAGATAAGTTCACCTTTTGACAAAAAATTAGCATTTATTATTTTTTGTTTCAGCAGCCTGTAAAGCATTCCACTAGCACTCAGCAGATCTGTCAGTGTATCTGCTTGCTCGTACCTTGTACAGGTAAGCTGATACACTCTGACAGGAGGAATCAATGAACTACCGCAGCACCCACACCGCCATAGGTGCTAAGGTTGTTGGGACTTGTAGTTTTCCATTCATAGAATACTGTGAATGAATGACACGGCCAAGCTGCGGGGCCCTGTGAGGCCGCTTTTTGTTTAATTTGTGAGGGGAGCGGTAGGCTGGTTCTTTCATAACATGTTACATGTTAAACCTTTAATATGGGGTAACATGTATTATGAAAGATGAAATTATCCTTTAAGACTGGAAGTGTGTTAATGGCTAGAATACCAGGTAAAAGTTAGGAAATAAGCCTAGAAAAAAGAAACAAATGCCAGCACATTTTAAAGGGAATTATGGGATTTTCTTTTAATCATATTTACCTAGCTGTATGCAGCATCGGTCCCCCGCTGGCTCTAACACTGAGAACCGAGCAATCAAACACCGCCGATCACTCAGTTCTCACAGCTCCATGAGCAGAGAGCTGGTGATTGTCAGTCACTGGCTCTTTGCTCGCTGAGAAACTGAGCTGGGTGCCGGTCCAGATATGTGGGCGGATCCCGACCTCGCGATCTTTCATGAGCCTGGACCGGCTCTGTGATGTCAGCCGACAGTGGGCTTCAGCCCACTGTCTGCTGAAAATTGGTAACAGGAGTGCAGAACAAACTGCACTCCTGTGATCCACTCATTTGGCTCATTTGGCTGTACTTCTCCTTCAACTGGTAAGCTGCAATATATAACATTTTTGTTTTTTTGGTTTAGATACACTTTAACCTGAAGTGTTCACACCAAATCCTGCTGGAGACCAGTAAGTAGGTGGTCCAAACATTTGAGCATCTAGACTCCACCAACAGCTGTGTGTATGTGTTCTCCAAGGGGTACTTGCAACACTTTCTCGCAGTATTAAAATAAATTCACCCCAACAGAGAGAGTTTAGCAAATAATTAAACAAAAAAAAACATATTTTACCAAATATCTAAATTGATGCCAGGTGATACTTGAGGTTACGTAGCCCCTACCAGTGGGTACTTGGTAAACACAACCTTTTATAAACCATGCATACTTTTATGTAGTAAAGGATCTAGAAGAGTAGGCTTTGGGGCTAGAACATCAGTGACCGAGCGGAAATATGAAGTCAATATTCATTACCTTAATGTTAGACAAGCAGAAAAAGTTCCATATGAAAATAGCTGCATATAGCCAATGGGGAAATTGGCATACCATTCAGTCATCCCCAGCAGAGGTGCTGAATATAATTAGTGGACTGAAGCAGAGGAATTATTCCGTATGCATTCTCTTTGATATGGTACTAGAGAATGTTATCACCTAGGCAACATACAACCCCGGCTACATCTATAACAAACAACAGCAGATGCTGGAGCAAGATTACTTTTTTTTTTTTTTTTTTTTTTTTTTTTTAAATTATTTATTTATACCAGGGATAAGCCCCACATGGGCCGATAAAGTAACATGTTACAACTTTGATCAATATTACATCACTTTGAGATATCACAATAACTTTAGCAATAGTGACAGTTCCAACTGAGAAACTTCAATGAGTAAAATGCTGTGTCGGATTCCATATTTGACTGATCCCATCTTTTTCTAAATATTTCTTTCTTTAAAACCCTTTTCTACTGAACTGCCCCCATATTTGGGGGACGTAGGTTAACATAACTACCTAATTAGAGATTAAGAGAATGATAAATAGGAGATGAAATTAGACAGAAGGAAAGAGAGAGGGGAGGGGAAGGAAAGAGGGGGGGAGTGGTTAGGCTCCCTCAACCATGGAAGAAGGTGCTCCCATGGCCCGTGTTTGCAGTGTGCTACCACTAGATCACTGCCTATCTAAGAGAAAGAAGGGGGGGGGGTGTGGGTATCCAGAGTGGCGTGTATTCATACAATAGCGGCAGGGCCTCTCAATGCTTGGCCCTCTGCCGAATATATGAACATTATCCACATTTGCCATGTCTTTGAGAATGCTTCTTGCCTGTTTTGTGCAGTAAGTATAAGGTCTTCCATGTGTCTAATTTCTTCCACTCTTGTAATCCATGAGGAAATTGTCGGTGGATGTGTGGATTTCCAGTGTAGCGGGATACAGGCCTTGGCTGCATCTAATAGGTGTCTAATCACGGACTTTTTGTATACCTTCTCAGGGATGGTAGATGCGTGGAGGAGGAAGAGCGCAGGGTCCTCCGGAATTTCGTGCTCCGTGAACCTCTGAACCACCTCCCTCACCCCACGCCAAAAATGATTCAAGATAGGACAGGACCAGAAGATGTGCGTTAAAGTACCCTTGTCTGTTCCGCATCTCCAGCATAGCTCCGATGCTGCTGGGAAAAATTTGTGGAGCAGCGCTGGGGTCCTGTACCATCTCGAAAGGAGTTTAAAATTTGTCTCTTGGATTTTGGCACATATGGAGGACTTGTGTGTAAATCTAATGATGCGCTGTCTCTTGACTGTGCTGAAGTGACAATTTAGTTCTAATTCCCACTTAAGCAGGCCTGGGGGTATAAAGTCTGTTTTTGGAGAGTTCAGTACGTTGTATGCCAGTGAAAGTGTATGAGTTATCGCTCCCGAGGTATCACATAGCGCCTCTAGGATTGTAAGGGGTTTGTCACTGGTGGCGGGTGGTGTCAAAGAGTTGAGAAAGTGTCTTAATTGACGGGATCTTAAGAAGTCTAGACGGAACGGGCCCACGGGATCAGCTAGCTCTGCTAATGTATTCCACCGTCCCCCCTCACTAAAGTGGGAGGCTTGATGTAAGCCTGCCTCGCCCAGCCTCCGAAAAACCGCATCGTATATACCTGGCGAAAACCCGGGATTGCCCAGTATGGGATAAAGAGTCGAATTAGGTGAAAAGACAGACTCATTGGAGATGAGACGTGAGCAGACTTTAACTGTGCAGCCTATCAATGGGTGACGTTTAAGTTCTGCCGGTAGGTACGTGTAACACCAGGGGGCTCTTTTTAGAGGGATCTTACTCTGGTTTTGCTCTATTTGCGTCCATAGCTTGGTCTCCTGATGTCGACACCAGTCTATGAGCCTCCCCAAGTGTATTGCCTGATGGTACTTGCGGATATCTGGTAAGGCGAGGCCTCCATTTTGCTTGGGTAATACTAGCAGTTTATACGGGAGGCGGGGTTTTTTCTTGGCCCATACAAATTCGGTAAAAACAGATTGTACTTGTTTAAAGTAGGATGTCGGGATGTGTATGGGTAATGCTTGCATCAGGTAGAGAAATTTCGGGAGTATCGTCATTTTTAAAATGTTGCATCGGCCCATCCAGGAGTGTAGTCCCGCGTGCCATTTGTTTAGCAATATCTTCACTGCTTTTAGTAAGGGCGGGAAATTAAGTTCGTATGTCTGTGTGAGTTTCTGGGGTATGAATGTACCCAAATATTTTAACGCCGTTGTTGTCCATTTCAATTTAAAGTTGGATTGTAGGTATGTTAGTTGTGATTGCGGTATCCCTATCCCCATCGCCTCTGATTTTGCGAAGTTAATTTTTAAGTTAGAAAGTGCGCCGTATGTTTCAAATTCCCGTAGCAAATTTGGGAGGGAGATAGCTGGGGATGTAAGGGAGAACATGAGATCGTCGGCATATGCTGAGACCTTGTGTTGAGTGTCTCTCACCTCTACCCCCCTAATGTTAGGGTTCTGTCTAACATGTCCCAAGAACGGTTCCAACGATAGGGCGAACAGGAGGGGGGAAAGCGGACATCCCTGACGTGTGCCATTAGCAATCGAGAAGGAGTCTGAAATTACTCCATTAGCTCTGACTCTCGCTGTAGGTGATTTGTATGTTGCTGAAATCCAATTCACCATATTTCCACCCAGGCCTACGTGTCTCAGTGTCGCAAACATAAAAGCCCAATTGACCCGGTCGAACGCCTTTTCGGCGTCAGTGCCTATGAAGACGCTGGGCGTTTTGGTGTGTATGATTGTGTGCAACAGGTTCAGGACTTTGGTGGTGTTGTCCCTCGCTTCCCTTGTAGGTACAAAGCCTACCTGATCCAAATGGATTAGATGCGGGATATGGGTTTGTAATCTGGTGGCTATGATTTTAGTGAACAATTTGAGATCTGTATTTAACAGGGATATAGGTCGGTAACTACCACACTGTGTCGGGTCTTTACCCTCTTTGGGAATGACGGAAATTTGAGCCTGAAGTGTAGTTGCGTGTAGTGTTCCTCCCTTAGAGAGGCAGTTAAGTAATTTAACTAAATGATCGCCAAGTGAGGGAAGGAGTGTCTTATAATATTGCAGTGTGAGTCCATCTGGTCCAGGGGCCCTACCGAGTTTGGTATTTTTTATGGCGAGGTGCAACTCATGTAGTGTGATGGGTTCTTCCAGTAACTCACGTGTCTCAGTGGGTAGAGTGGGCATACAGGAGGAGGTAAGGTATTCTGTGATACGCTCTTGGGAAGGGGGACCCCTGGGCAAATTGTATAGGGTTTCGTAGAAGGATTTAAATTCCTGTGTTATTTGTTGTGGTAATACAACTTTCTGACCTGATTTATTGTTGATGGATGGTATGTAGGATGCCATTTTCTGGGAGTGTAGAGATCGTGCCAGTAGTCTACCACACTTGTTCCCCGATTCATATACCTTCTTACGAGTTATTTGGAGTGCAGCCTTGGCTTTAAAATGTAGAAGGTCCGTGACCTGTGTACGTATTGTGTCCATTTCTTGTCTTATTGTGTCTGTCGGGTTTTGTTTGTGTCTAGACTCTAGGGCCTGGAGCTTATTAAGAAGTGTGGATAGTTGGGCCGTCCTTTGTTTTTTGAGTCTCGCGCCGTGTTTAATAAGTATCCCCCGTATAACCGCCTTATGTGCCTCCCATATGAGGCCCGCGTCGCAGTCCGTATTATTGTTGGTCTGAAAATAGTGGGGTATTTCCTTCGACACCTCTGCAAGTACATCTGGATCTTGCAGTAGACTCTCGTTTAGTCTCCATGGTTTGCGGTGATTCCTATAAAAGTCGGTCAGGGCATATTTCAGTATGACGGGGGCGTGGTCTGACCATGTAATTGATCCTATTGATGTGTTTTTTACAGCTGTAAGATGAGTGTGAGGGATGAAAAAATAGTCGATCCGTGTGTATGTGTTATGGGGGCGTGAGTAGTAGGTGTAGTCTCGTTCACCTGGGTGGAAGAGGCGCCAGACATCAATAAGCTGTGATTCGTGCAGGGCTGATTGGGTGTTTTTACGTATGTTCCAAGTGATAGAAGAGGTACCCGCAGACGAGTCCTCTATGGGGAGTAAGGTTATGTTGAAGTCCCCCCCTACAATTAGATGACCATCAGAGAACTTCCGCAGTCTAGATAAGTGTTTCCTGATGAAGGCGTCTTGTTGATTGTTCGGGGCATAAAGGTTTGCAATGGTCACCCTCACCCCTCCGATCAGACCTTTAAGAAATAAGAATCTGCCTGTTGGGTCAGCTAATATTTCAGTTAGGGACCATGGCAATTTTGCAGATATCAAGATAGAAACTCCCCTGGACTTAGCTTCTGCATATGTCGAATGATATACTGTCGGGAAGTATCTATTTTTGAGAATTGGGAATGAGTTTTCTCTGAAATGCGTTTCTTGCAAGAGGACAATGTCAGCTTGCAAGCGTCTCATATCGTGTAACAACATTCGTCTCTTTTCCGGGACATTAAGTCCCCTAGCATTCAAGGTGACTATAGTAATTTCTTCCATGGTTTTGGGGGGTTGGGGGAAGGGGGGGTAAGAAGAGCTAGAAGAAGTGTAGGGAAGGTAAGTGAGGGGGGAGAAAAGGTTGGAAACAGTAATTGAGAAGGGAGAGAAGAAAAAGCAATAGAGAACAGTATTCCCCTGAAGTTTACCAGAACCTCAAGGGTGTAAAAAGTATCCGCCGGGAAAATATTCCCACTGCGGTCTCTACCAGTTAAACTGGCAATCTAAAGTATCTGCAATTCAATTGCAACTACGCTCCCCAGTGTTACCTGAGTTAGGAGCGTTACCCTATGTGGAGGTGTGATCAGCAAGGGCTCTTGGGTGGAACCCGATCCCTCCCCGACCACAGCGATTGATTCTTGGCTCGTATATGTGGACCGTACATGCGTGAGTAATGGTGCATGTCAAACAAACCTACAATCCGTCAGTAGTCTAGAATTAAGTATTCCATATGAAACATTTGTAACTTATAACCAACAACCTATTTATCAGGATAACCAGAGCTCGACATGCATAGGCTGGCATTTTCTATATGATGTGGTATTTCCCCCGTCAGGACAGGACATCCCCCCCCCCCGAAACTATCCCCGGCCACACATTTTAAACCACATCTAGGCTTCCCCCCTCAGGAGTCTGCAGTGTTTCTTAGAGTCACCCATGACTTGTTAATATGTCCAAAGCATACGTGTCTTCTGTGAGCCTGGGTTTGTTATGGGTCATCTTGACTCGCAGGCTGGAGGTAACACGCAAGTGTCTCTCTCAAGAGATACTGACAAGACCCAGGCACTTTCATCAGGGGACCTGAACAAGGTCGTTCAAAATCAGTGGATCATGTCCGGGGGCGAGTCTAGGACGAAGTCTCCCCATCCCCCCCACAGAGTGGGCCGATCAGCAAGTGAGGCAAGTCAATGTATTGCTGCCACTTTCCACCTCATTTCCGTCTGAGTTCCAGGTTGGGGGTAGGAGGTGAGGGCGGGGGTGGGTGTGTGTGTGTGTGGGGGGTAAATCCTCCGCTTAGCGGCGGTGGCAGGGAGAAATCACAGGGGGGTTCCCACATCATCTGTCAGACTATGAGAGGCTCGGCAAACCAAGCTGGTAAGCTCACCTAGGACTCACGTGAACCCCTGCTGGAAGCGGTACGGGTACGATTCCGGGACCTCTGAGATCTGATCGGCTGGGTGGATCTGCCTGCTGCTGGACTCAGGCGGCCTGTCATCCTCGGGATCCTCTGGAGCCAGTCGGGTACCTGAATCGGTTCCGCTCCTAAGAAGGAAAAGAATTCCGGCAGGTCGGCTGGTTTCCGTAGTGTGAATGAAGACTGCGCCGAACGGAAGGTGACCGCTAGGGGGTATCCCCAGCGGTAGGTACAGCCATGGGTCCTCGCAATTTCCAGGACTGGCTTCATCATCGCGCGGCGCTGCAGGGTCGCCCTGGACAGGTCTGGTAGAATATGTACACTCGCCCCATCAAAATCAATGTCCCCTTGGTCCCAAGCCTTCCGCAAGATGGTCTCTTTCTGAGCGAAGCGGTGTAAGCGGCAGAGCACGTCCCGTGGCCTGGAGGGATCTGTAGATTTGGGGCCCAGGGTGCGGTGCACCCGGTCTATTTCCAGGGAAGGTGGAGGGGACTCCAGGAGGCTGTGGAAGATCGCGGTGACTGTCTCTGCTAGGTCTTCTGATCCCGTGGCCTCCGGGATGCCCCGCAGCCGCAGGTTGTTGCGGCGGCTGCGGTCCTCCATCTCCTCCAGGTGTAGTTGCATTTCCTGGGTTTCCATGGCTTGGTGTTCATGCGCTCGTTCCAGGGCTTGTACGCGTGTTGCTAGTGATGCGGTAAGGGTTTCCCCAGAAGTTACACGTTCCGTTACAGAGTGTAATTCCGTCCTTACTTCCTGGATGTCCCTGTTGTGAGCCTCTTCTATTCTCTGAATCAATGATTCTATGTCCGCTCTCGTGGGCAGTGCCTCTATGTCTGCCCTCGTGGGGAGGGCTCGGAGCATGGTACGGATGTCTGCATCTAGTTGGCTTTGACTCTGAGGTGTTGTATCCATATTTGCCTGAAAGACTGCCGGTGTCCCTGTGAGGGGATCTGGCTCCGGTGTGAGTGTCTGCGCTCCTGGATGAGGAAGAACAGGGTTCGTCTCCATATAATGTGCACGTGGCGCTGCTACGATGTCGCCCGCTGTTTGCCTCTGCGGGTCTCTGAAGTAATGCTGGATGCTGGGTTGGGAGGACTGATGTCGGTGTCCTCTGGTTGCCGATCGTGTTCCGTAGCGATTAGGGGTGCTCATGCCGGGTCCACATGAGGATAACGTTATCTGGTGGTCGCTGTAAGTCGGGTTAGGCCGGGAGCTCCACTATCACACATCCTCACTCGGCCATTGCTATGCCACGCCCCCTGGAGCAAGATTACGTAGCGATATTGTAAGACCTAAAGATAACTCAAGCCAAAATTTCAACAAAGGTTTTTTTTTTTTTTTTTAGTTAACTAGGAGACACCTATGTAAATTTGTATGTTTGAAAGGAATGAAAAAGACAAAAACACATCATTCACTCTTATGATGATAGATGCTATTAAGATTTTATTTACCTTGCAACAAAATCAAATCTTTAGAAAAATATTAGTGAAGAAATTAAAAATTTTAATGACTGCCACTAGAGGACTTTAGCCTTCGAAAACAGCTTCAGGAGACTCTGTTACTTTAAGAATACTGAAAGCTGCTTCTAGATATAAAGTGGAAGGCTCGCAGAGATGCAGGTTTTATTATCCTGTCTTTCACCCAAATGCCTCAAATGATTTTACAGAAATAAAAAAATAGCAATTGTAACTTAAATTCTAAAGTTTAAAACATCCTTAGTAAATTGTAAATGGTTAACAGCTCTATACTCAGGTAGAGGATTGTATTATGAGCAGCAAAACATCTGCAATGCATCTTCATGTGAGTATATTAAAGGACAACCTTCCAACTCTTCTAATTGCAATAAGCAGTTGCAGGCACTTTAGATCCATTAATTGAACTCCAAAGTCAATGGCAAACAATAAACCCATTTCCAGCACTACAGACAGTCATAGACATCATTAAGGCAGTAAAGAAAAGCAATGATAATGCACAAAGTGCAATAAACCACGCCAATCAATCTAATTTCTTTTCACTGTAGGAAACCAATTTTAATACTATTTCTTATTAATTGCTATGGGTTTCTGCACTTATCATATTACCACTTGAGTGATATTGAGTATTCCTGTTAGTATTCAATCTGAGGAAAGTTTTAAAAATAAGTTAATGACTCAGTCCACCTACACATGATATTTTAGATATAAGAGGAGCATGGTGATCTTAGTCTCTAGCTAGTTTTATATTTTAGATACTCCAGCAGATACTGTCATTATTTCAAACACATTTTTTGTCCACCTTGGAATTTTGCATGTTCCTGTTTCAAATTTCATAATATGAAAAAAATAAAAAATCCAACAGGTAGAGTTGATACCCCTTCGTGATATCAACTGCAGGTGTGGAGACCCAGAACTAAAGCTGGCCATACACTATATGAATGTTGGACAGTTCCTGAGCAACCAGCCAAAATTCACTCAGTGGCTCACCCTGCTTGCAATCCTCCCATTCCACAAAGCAATCACAAAGGAAACTGAAGACACATCATGGAGTGACACCTTTAAAGTGACACAGAGCGGCATGCCACGCGGCTGGTGCATAGACTCAGGAGCAACAAGTCACATGACTAGCAATGAGACCTTCTTCACAAACCTTGATTACAGTGCAAAAGACAAAGTTTTCCTAGCAAACGGGAAAGGCATCACATCAGAGGGTAAAGGCAAGGGCTTCGTGAACTGCATTGCACCACAAGGCAAGTACAGTATCCTTGTAAAGAAAGTGATGTATGTTCCAGAACTAGAAGGCAGTCTTCTATCAGTGAAAAGTCTTGCAAATAATGGTCTCACAGTTAAGTTCCAGGGTGATGAATGCACAATTCACAATAACAAGTGATTCCTCACAAAAGGAAAACTGGATGATCACCTATACAGGCTCATCACCACAAACCAGCAAGCCAATATAGTCTCTAATGACCTACACAGCAAATGTATTCACTTATGGCACAGGCAGCTGGGGCACAGACGTCCAGAAGCTATATAGGACATTATAAAGGGAAGCTTATCAGAAGATTTGACAATGGCGCCTTCCAAAGTGATCATGAAATGCAAGTGCTGTATTGAAGCAAAAGCCACACGTGCTCCCCTTCCACAGGCGTCTCAAAGAAAAACTACCCACCCCTATAACTCATACACAGTGATGTATGTGGTCCAATGAAAACTCCCACGCCAGGTGGGAACAGATATCTACTGACTTTCATTGATGATTATTACAGGTACACAACTACTTGTCTGATGAAACACAAGAATGAAACATCAGAGAAATTTCAAGAGTTTGTTGCCATGTCTAGCAACAAATTCCAACAGAAACTGGGAATAATACGCACTGACAATGGGGGAGAAAACATAAGCAAAGAAGTTGCCTCATATCTGAAGAGACCAGGAATAGTAAACCAGACAATCACACTATATACTCTTGAACAAAATGGTGTAGCAGAAAGGAAAAAAATCGCAATCTTATAGAAATGGCCAGGTGCATGTTGTTGGATGCCAACCTACGTCACAAGTACTGGGGAGAAGCGGTCATGACTGCAACCTATCTACAGAACAGACTACCCTCAAGAGCCATTAAATGTACTCCATTCGAAATGTGGCATGGATCAAAGCCTAGCATAGGGCACATCAGAGTGTTTGGATGTAAAGCATATGCCTATATTCCAAGTGAAAAGCGATCCAAGCTGGAGAACAGAGCCATAGAGGGCATTCTAGTAGGCTACAGCAAGCAAACTAAGGGTTACAGAATCCTACACCCAAAGACTGACAAAGTGACAAAAAGCTGTAGTGTTTATTTTGATCACCAGAAACACCAATCCCTGAAAGCTGTAAAGTGAATATACCAAGCAAACCAGAAGAAAAGGTTGACCAAAGCAAACCTGTGTAGGAGTCAGAAAAAGAGGTGGAACTCACAATGCCTAAATCAAGTTCCCCACCAGATCCTGCTGAACTGCCTGAATTCAGAAGATCCACTCGGACTACAAAGTGGATACCACCCCACAAGCTGCCATACACTGTCAAAACACACAGCATACTTAAACCAGCTTCCTGGGAAGACATAGAAAACTGACAAAACATGAAGCCAATAAATTAAGAAAGGGAGCAAAAGAAGAATTAAAGTCACTTCAAGAAAATAAAACCTGCACACTTACAGAGCTTCCTCCTAACAGCAAAACTATAGGAAGTAAGTGGACTTTCAAAGTAAAGTCAGACGCAGAAGGGAAATACAAATACAAAGCCAGACTAGTTGCCAAGGGTTACTCCCAGAAGATTACGATGAAACATTCGCTCCTGTCGTAAAACACTTCACCATCAGAGCACTTCTTAGCGTTGCAGCCGGGAAGGGCATGCAAGTGAAACACCTAGGACGTTAAAACTGCTTTCCTATATGGAGATATTAAGGAAGATCTCTACATAGAGCAACCACCAGGATTTGAGCAAGGAGACAACCTTGTGTGTAAACTTTAGAAGAGCATCTACTGTCTTAAGCAATCTGCAAGGTTGTGGAATCAGAAAGTGAATGAAGTATTTACCAGAGAGGGATTCTCAAGAAGTAAAGCAGACTCCTGTCTCTACTTCAAGAATCAAGACGACAGATGGATATACATCCTTATCTATGTTGATGACACTATAACCTTTTTGAACAAGAAGGGGATTACAATCAGATAGTTCAAAAGCTAAAAGAAAATTTTGAAATCAAAGAGCTAGGGAACATTAGCTACTATCTGGGAATCCAAGTAGAGAGAGGAAGAAGATGGAAGTTATCTTCTCAGAAAATCTCCAAAATCTTGGAACAATTCCATATGCAAGTTGCAAAGGAAGTGGAAACTCCTACGAAACCAGGCTATCAAAAAAGCAATGAAGCAGAAGACTTGTTATCGGTAAGCTGCTATATGTTACCACCGTGACAAAACCAGACATAGCCGCAGCAGTGGGCATACTATGCGGGAAAGTTTCAGCTCCCTGTCAGCGGGACTGGAACACAGTAAAAAGAGTGATACAATACTTCAAAGGAACAATTTAGATGAAGTTACTGTTACCAGCAACATTAAATCCAAAACTGGTTAGATATGTGGATGCTGATTGGGCCGGGGACAGACCACAAATCCACAAGTGGATTAATCTTCCAGTATTGGGAAGGAACCGTAAGTTGGTCTAGTCGAAAGCAAGCAACTGTTGCTCTATCTTCAACTGAAGCAGAGTACATTGCAGCAGCACACGCTTGTCGAGAAGCAATATGGATTGTTCAACTTTTTGTGGATATTTGGATAGACATGTAAAAAACAATTCACATTTTTGAAGACAACCAGGGATGTATAAAGCTCACGCAATCAGAAAGGGTCAATCCTAGGACCAAACATATCAAGTATCACCTACTGAGGGAAATCAATAGCAAGGTGTTATTGACATTCAATGCTGCCCATCAGAGGGGATGACTTCTGATGCACTCAAAAACCTTTGTTGAAGGAACTTCATAGTTATTTCCAGAAGAAGCTGAATATAATTTGACAAAGCACATGATGTTGAGAAGGGGTGTTGGAAAGACAACAGCATGTAATGTAAAGTACTGTGAACTATATACTGTATGCATTCTACTTATCTATGCAGCAGGTGGCGCCGTAGTATTATAGTGTTATAATGTGTATTCTATGATATGACAGGATGTACCTAAGTTCAGTGTACTTGTTTGTATTTAGTTCCTGTTCCTCATGCTGTAAGACATGCATTGCAATCCTCCATAAAAGCAAAGCCATTGCTGCAAACAAGAAGCTTCCAGTGCATGATTTCAAAAATCTGCACAACTTACTCTACCTAATATGAAAAAAAGGTTTGCCATATCAGTTAGTTTAACTTCAGCATCTACTAAAATTAAAATATAAGTTTTAAATAGAGTAACCCTTTAATGTTTATATTAGCTACTGACTAAGTAAATTTTCTAATGCCTAGACACCTTCCCTGAGAAATGTCAGCTTTAAACTCTGCCCCCCTTCCCATGTGTTGGATAACACCAGTGCAATTGCACTAAACGGCCATTAGGAGTCTATCATAGATCAGAAATGCATGCTGCACAGTGGGTGCACTTTGTACCAGAAAATAGTTTGTTGGTACTCTTACATTTTCATATGTGATGGTAGTTGCAGGGTTTTTCAAATTATAAAAAATGGGGACACTATGGGGAAATATTGTAAGGATGCACTGCATATGTTTTAAGGAAGACTTGCCGCAATTATATTGTGTGAATATTCATGTGTTTGGCTTCTATTCTATAACCATAATTTGTGCTGGCATTGTAAGTTGTTGCATTCAGCTACTTGGCCAGTGGTAAAAACAGAAAATTATATACTCACCTTCACCTTTCCGTAATTTTCCTTTCCTGGCGCATCTTCATGGCAGCACACACACTGGGTTGTGACTCCGCCCCCACAACCTGACAGGATTGGTTAACTATAAATTTGAAGGCAAAGGCACCCCACCTCATTCTCTGTAACTATCACCTAAAGAATGGTGGGATGCTGTGTGCTGCCATGAAGATGCATCAGGAAAGGAAAATTACGGAAAGGTGAGTATACAATTTTCAGTTTTCCTGATGCATCATGGCAGCACACACACTGGGAAATAACTCGCCAGTCGGGTGGGTTACAAGGAAAAAAGTAACATTTATTAAATCAAATACTGTTCAAAGGAACTATTTTTACACTGTTCCTTTAAAAAAAAAAATTCTGATCACTTTTATTGCTGTTACAAGGAATGTAAACATCCCTTGTGACAGTAATAGGCAGTGACATGTACTCTTTATAGAGGGATCTGGGGTCTAAAAGACCCCAAACCCCTCTTCTGCACTTCAAAGTATTCAAAACATCAAAATTGGCATTTTTGAATAAGTTGGATTTTTTTAAATCAGCGCTGTAGGCTGCCGAGTAAACCAGAAGTGACATTGCAACGTTGCTTCCAGGTTACTACATCGGAGACCCGATTGAAGCCAATTCCGGTTTTGTTCGGGACTCTGGCCAGCCGATGGTGGGACGGAAGACCCAGGTGGAGCGGTGGTGGGAGGGGGCGTCCCCTCCCGCTGCTTGTGATAACAGCCGAACGGCTGCTTAGCATGAAAGCCAACCGCCCGCTCTAAAAAGATGTTACTGGGGTGATGCCTGGAGCCTGATGTACAGGCACGTGATTTTGCGGGAAGTGGTTAAGAAGGCAAAAAAATTAAAATAACAAATATGTCATACCTGCTCTGTACAGTGGTTTTGCGCAGAGCAGCCCCAATCCTCCCCTGCTTGGACCCCCTGCTGGCGCTCCTGGCCCCTCCCTCCTGTCGAGTGACCCCAAAACAAGCAGCTTGCAATGGGGGCACCCAAGCAGGCGTACTCCAAAGCCGCTGCTCTGCGCGTCCATTTAGACATGGAGGTGTCTGTCCTCTGAAACGCGTAAGCATTTCCACCGCGTGGTCGTAGGGTCACCCGCCTCACCAGTTGGATCATTGTATATGACAAGCCTGATTTTATTCCTACTTTTGTGAGTACAACACTGTTATGTGATTTTAATAAATGGTCATTTATGGTCATGCACTAGGCATTTGCCCCCTCTTTTGTACATTTTAACAGACAGGAACAACACCAAGTGTATTACTTAACTACAGTATAGAAAGTCCAGGGAAACAGTCTAGTCTGCTATCTGACAATGTTGTGTACATCTCAGTAATTAATGGACAGAAATACAAATTGTTTAGCAGGCTTCCATAAATGTATTTTCTCTGTCTATTTAGCTGTTTGCCTGGAGTTTATCTTTAAGTTTATTATAGAAAATTAAAAATTAGTAACTAAAAAAAGTAAATGAAATTTTGAAATTAGTATCTAAATGAATCAGTGTATGATGATTGTTGCCTCTTGCGCCTTTCACTCCACCTAGAATTTTTACTTCATATTATTTGTACTGCAGAGAAGTATATCTGGTGGACAATTAGTTCTATGGTGTCATTAACTTGCCTGTTATTATTTTTGAAATATTTTTACACCTATATTTTTGGATACCATTTGTACTGATCTTTGGACTTGAGAGAATTTGTTCTACTTGAATTGTTGCCTTTAGAATTACCGAAAATTTCATAAAAATATTAAAAAATCTAAATTAATCAGTGTATTCAAAACAGGATTAATATCAGTAGAGTTAAAAACAGACCATAATGAAGGAATGTCTAAAAAAAAATCTAAAACCAGATTTACATATGTTTATATATTTATTAAATTAGTGTTGGGGAAAAAACATTAAGGCAATATTAAACCCAAAAGCAAACATGTATTATATTGCTGCTTACCAATTCTTATATGTGATGGTTGTATTAGTTTCCTTTTTTAGGTTTTATTTCTTCTATTATCATCTATCACCCAAATCGTCCTCTCCGCTCTTCTCAAGACCTCCTACTCTCAAGCTCTCTCGTCTCCTCTTCCCATGCTCGTCTCCAGGATTTCTCCAGAGCCTCTCCCATCCTCTGGAACTCGCTACCTCCACCTGTCCGGCTATCCCCTACTCTTGCCAACTTCAGACGATCCCTGAAAACTCATCTCCTCAGGAAAGCCTATCACGTCTCCAACTAATCTTCTACCACTTCCATCAGCTCATTCCCCACAGTTACAACCTTTTGTACCACCTGCCCCACCCTATTAGATTGTAAGCTCTTCTGAGCAGGGCCCTCTTAACCCTTTTGTATTTTATTGTATTATAACTGTATTGTCTCCTTTTTATATTGTAAAGCTCTGCATAAATTGTTGGTGCTATATAAATCCTGTATAATAATAATAATAATAATCTAGCGATCCAGCTAGTAAGTCTGCTGCTTTTCACAAGGACAAGCTCTCTTCCAGATGTATCAGTTTTCAGGGATGAGACAAACCATTTAACATTGGCAGGGGCGTTTGAAATGATCAGCTTTTATTTATTCATGCAAAACCTCCTAAAAGGAAAAAACTGTTTGCTGTAAGTGTGAGCAGGAATTTGGCTTTAGTTTATTAGTATACAGTATTTAAATCTGCTAATCCATTCAACACTAACCTCCTTCCAGATTGACAATGCTGTGCCCTCTGTGTTTCTTCATCCAGAGCGCAGGTTTTGTAAGACATGAGGTGTGTTACTGGCCAGATCAGAAGGTTAAAACAGAGGGGAAAAAGCCTAAAAAAAAGAAAACTAATGCAGCCAACATGTGTCTGAGGCTTAGTAAGTTATAATATATTACATTTTTGGTTTTGGGTTTAATACCACTTGAATGATTGCTACCTATCATAGTAAAAGATAAATAGTCATACAATACAAAAAGGAAAAACAAGTGCCAGTCAACTACAATTTTGTAAGTAATTTTCTAGATAGTTGGCAGCAGCTGGAGGTATGGCAGAAGAGGAGGAGATACAGAAACATTTTTCTTCTTGTACTTACTAGAACTTCAGGCTCTTTTTTATTCCTTCTGTGGGCCGTCTAAGTAAATAAACACTAATAAACACTAAGTAAATAAACACTAATCTTTGCAGACACTAATGAATTAGACCTCTAGTCAGACTCTCTGAACGAAGATGGAAAAAAAACCTCCTTCTGCACCTGACTGACTGCAGTGATGATTTATAAAATCATGCAATACTCTAATCTGCTACATTTTAATAATTCTTGTTCTATCTTGGTATGTGGAGTTCAGCTTGTCATATACAAGCATATAAAGGCAGTGAGAAGAGCTGTACTGCCACCTCCAGTATTACTGATGGAATGAGAGTTGTAAAATTATGATCCTTGTCTGCAATATACTGAAGTTTTTCCTTTTTTTTTTTTTTTTTTTTTTTTTTTTAGAAAAGATGTTCGGAAGGTATGGTTTTCTTAACGAAAAATTCTATAGCAAATGTCATTTACATGATGATAGGGGAATATGAGATCAAAAATGGCTTGTTGAATTGTTAGCGGTCTAATCTTGCAATCTTTATTAATAAAACAAGTTTTTATTTTTTCAATTAAGATTTTAATTTCTTGTTTCAGTGCTTAATTTGTAAATACACACAAAATGGGGTTCATGTACTAAAGGAGAATGGGCTGTTTACTACACAGAGTGAATTTTCATTTAGCTTGGTGAATAACGTTAAATCTGTGCTGACTTATATTTATTATATTGTGCTTGCAATTTTTTATAGTACATGGACATGGATTTTGGCATGGAGGAACTTGACTGGCCTGCACGGAGTCCTGACCTCAACCCAACAGAACACCTTCAGGATGAATGAGAGCGGAGACTGTGAGCCAGGCCTTCTCGTCCACATCAGTGCCTGACCTCACAAATGCGCTTCTGGAAGAATGGTCAAACATTCCCATATACACACTCCTAAACCTTGTGGACAGCCTTCCTAGAAGAGTTGAAGCTGATAAAACTGCAAAGGGTGGACAAACTCAATATTGAACCCTACGGACTAATGCTGGCCATACACTAGACAAAAAAATCGGCTGGAAATCAGTCATTTGGACACTTTGTTAGTTGTTCGGCCAGTTAATGGGCACAAATTGGTAATCGGTTGTGATGTTTTTGTGGCAAAAAAACAAAGGCAAGTTTGGAAAACTTCTGCTGAACGAACATAAATTGCAAGGTTAATGCTTTATTCGTCCGTGTCCGTGACGTGGTCACGTCAAAGGGTCATGCCAAATAGTACACACCACCAACTGTATAAACTGCAACATTGTCAATCGTGATAAAAAAAATAGTACAGACCAAATATGCAATATTAAAACTTTATTGTAATTGTTTTTTTGGTAAAGTAAAGAAATAGTTTTACAAACTTTTTTTTGTGCATATATATATATATATATATTTTTTTTAATAGCCTTTCGAAAATGTTAAACATTATTGTCACACTTTACATAACATAATACATCCATCAAACACTGATTTTTAATGATCTCTCATGGTTTTTTGGCAAACATTATTAGTGGTCTAGAGATTTTGGCCTGCAGAATAAACCTGGTTTGAGTTTATCTTTAAAGTTTGTGATGGCAGTCACCCCTACTATAGTGCAATGAGTGCATGTCCACAAATGGGATATATGGGTTACCTGATGGCATGATTGTTTGCTCTCACGAACGTATGCTTGTTTCTGGAAAGCGCACTCGGCCGATTTTTTGTCTAGTGTATGGCCAGCATAAGACTGGGATGCCATTAAAGGTCATGTGCGTGTAAAGGCAGGCGTCCCAATAATTTTGGTAATATAGTGTGCATGTATATATATATACACACACAGTGCCTTGAAAAAGTATTCATACCCCTTGAAATTTTCCACATTTTGTCATGTTACAACCAAAAATGTAAATGTATTTTTATTAGGATTTTATGTGATAGACCAACACAAAGTGGTACATAATTATAAAGTAGAAGGAAAATGATAAATGGTTTTCAATTTTTTTTTACAAATAAATATGTGAAAAGTGTGGCCTGCATTTGTATTCAGCCCCCCTGAGTCAATACTTTGTAGAACCACCTTTAGTTACAATTACAGTCGCAAGTCTTTTTGGGGATGTCTCTACCAACTTTGCACATCTAGAGTTATATTTTTGACCATTCTTCTTTGCAAAATAGCTCAAGCTCTGTCAGATTGGATGGAGAGCGTCTGTGAACAGCACTTTTCAAGTCTTGCCACAGATTCTCAATTGGATTTATGTCTCAACTTCGACTGGGCCATTCTAAAACATGAATATGCTTTGATCTAAACCATTCCATTGTAGCTCTGGCTGTATGTTTTCGGTCCTTGTCCTGCTGGAAGGTGAACCACCGCCCGAGTCTCAAGTCTTATGTAGACTCTAACAGGTTTTCTTTTAAGATTGCCCTGTATTCGGCTCCATCCATCTTCCTATCAACTCTGACCAGCTTCCCTGTCCCTGCTGAAGAAAAGCATCCCCACAACATGATGCTGCCACCACCATGTTTCACGGTGGGGATGGTGTGTTCAGGGTAATGTGCAGTGTTAGTTTTCCACCACACATAGCGTTTTGCTTTTAGGCCAAAGAGTTAAATTTTGGTCTCATCTGACCAAAGCACCTTCTCCCACATGTTTGCTGTGTCCCCCACATGGTTTCTCGCAAACTGCACATGGGACTTTATATGGCTTTCTTTCAACAATGTCTTTCTTCTTGCCGCACTTCCATAAAGGCCAGATTTGTGGAGTGCACGACCAATAGTTGTCCTGTGGACAGATTCTCCCACCTGAGCTGTGGATCTCTGCAGCTCCTCCAGAGTTACCTCTTGGCTGCTTCTCTGATTAATGCTCTAATTGCCCGGTCTGTCAGTTTAGGTGGACGGCCATGTCTTGGTAGGTTTGCAGGTGTGCCATACTCTTTCCATTTTTGGATGATGGATTGAACAGTGCTCTGTGAGATGTTGAAAGCTTGGGATATTTTCTTATAACCTAACCCTGCTTTAAAATTCTCCACAACTTTATCTGTGACCTGTCTGGTGTGTTCCTTGGCCTTTGTGATGCTGTTTGTTCACTAAGGCTCTCTAACAAACCTCTGAGGACTTCACAGAACAGCTATATTGTCACAGATTTAAAAATTACACACAGGTGGACTCTATTTACTAATTAGGTGACTTCTGTAGGCAATTGGTTCCACTAGATTTTAGTTAGGGGTATCAGAGTAAAGAGGGCTGAATACAAATGCATTGCGCATTTTTCAGATATTTATTTGCAAAAAAATTGGAAAACCATTTATAATTTCCCTTCCACTTCACAATTATGTGCCACTTTGTGTTGGTCTATCACATAAAATCCCTATAAAATATATTTACATTTTTGGTTGTAACATGACAAAATGTGGAACATTTCAAGGGGTATGAATACTTTTTACAATTATGGTGAATGAAATAAATAATTGCAATTCACTTGATTTGCAAACCTTTCACTAAGAAAAAATAAATAATTCACTGGGATCCTCAGTATTCATTAATCAAACTATGGCATCCAAATCACTGATATGGTCCAGGGATACATTTATTATAAATTAGGTTATACATGCACTAAACTACTGTATTATCATTAATATATTGAATTAAGAGTTGATCAACAGTTAAAGCTTTCTGCAAACTAAACAGAAGAATTATTAAGACACAGTGTGGTGGTTTTTGGTCCTTAAGACAGTTTGTGGATTAATGGGGCACTTTCCCTTATCATCCTTCCTCCCATACAGCTCCCAGCTATGAGCAAAATGCTGACAGAGTCAGCACTTCCAGGGCATGATCCTGGGTCCTCAGCACAATGCTTAAAAGCCTTATCCTCATAATGGATTACTTTTTTAATGATACTCCTGCAAACATATGGCGAGGGGAAATGTTGAACAAACACAATACTTTCCTATTAACTGATAGCTCTTATTAACCATTTGTCCCTCAGACTTAAGAAGTCACCTAGTGAATTATTGAAACATTTTATGTATTTGCTAGGAGCACAGTGCCAAGGCTTTGCTCATTGCTTGTACCCAAATCAATTGTGTTCCAATTAATCCTGTAATAAATATTTAATAGTATAATGCACTGAAACTGTGAAAAAGGCAACTGAAAGTGTTCTCTACATACTAAGTAGATGAGAAGCAAGCTATAAATAAAAAGTGTATGCTCCTACCTTCTAAAAAATATAGAAGTTCCCAAATACTCAACCCAGTAAGCCACCAAAGAAACCTAAAATAAAAATGCTTCTATACTGAAGGGCCCTTTCACACTTATGGATTGTAAAGCAGCGGTGGCCAGTCCATAGGGGACGCCCGGTCACTAATCTACATGCAGGGCGCCGGACGCATTGATTTCAATGGGTTTTTGTTTTTTTTTAAACACATGATTAGAGCCCGAGGCTCTAATTGGCTTCAAAAAAGGGTGGGCCCTTCTGTGACAATAGCGAACTAATGATCTCTATTGTCTTCCTGATTCTCCTCCCTGCCATCCAGGAAGCAGGTCCAGATTGGCCAGGGGTCTCAGAACACACTTTCTGTTTGGCCGGGAGGAGAACAAAGGCCCAGGAGCGAGGTCTTCAGCGACAGATCATCAGCAGCCACATCCAGCACTTCCTGGCTCGGACAGTGGAGGGAGGAAGAGGGGAGAGCAGAGTGTCATCCCAGGCAGGACTCATCATCTTGATAGCAGAAAACAAATACTCTTGCGCACAAGTATGTTAACCAGGTGGACTAAAGTTCATAGTGGACAATGCCTCAGGCCTTGCTGCCCTCAGGGATAGGGGTATACTAGCAGTCAAAAGAGAAATGGAAAAAAGAGGGTGCACCAACCTTGTGCATTATCCTTAGATATATTTTATTAAAAGAGTAAATTAAAAACTACTTACAAACATATGAAAGAAAACCACAATACAAAATAGCCTTCAGATGAAGGCAATCGGTCTGACGACAACAGTCTCCAGATGGTAGTAGAGAAGATTTTGAGGGTCACTGCCAGCTGACATGTTTCGAAGGGATACCTTCTTCCACAGAGCCCAGGATCGATTGCCATCATCTGAAGGCTATTTTATATTGCGGTTTTCTTTCACATGTTTGTGAGTAGTTTTTAATTTACTCTTTTAATAAAATATATCTTAGGATAATGCACAAGGTTAGTGCGCCCTCTTTTTTCTAGGGACTCATCATCTGCCTCCTAAGGTAAGGAGGCCTCAGATCACATCATAGTGAGCACCAGTATCTAATTGAAAAAATAAAAATAATGTTGACCAGTGTTAAATGGTAAACACAAAATACCATAAAAAACGTGAAAAAGTACAAAACTAAGAACAGCTGCCCCTTTAAATTATAAATCATACATACTAAATATTTAATCCTACATGCCTCAGATTGACCAATAATCTCCTAAAAGGCACATGGGATAAATATGGGGCGCTCCAAATAATAATAATTTGTGAGCAAAAGAATCTGTGTTTAACACAATAGTGGTGGGACCCTCCCACTGTGTTTGTGTCACACGTGATGGTTGAATAGTGCTATCAATCTATAAACAGCAACCTAAATCTATAATATATAATAGTGACATTTACGTGAAACACTATGTGAAATCACTGCACTCCATGCTGTGACATATCAAAACATCATATGACAGTCCATATATATCAGATCCATACAAGAGGAACTGCTTGTGATCACATCTAGTGTAATATCAGCTGCATACATTCAAGTGTCTTCGTGTGTCTTCCACCTCACCCCTGTGTTCAGTGAATCACACCCTCCAGAAATGCACTCACCGAATTACAATGCCAGCACTCTCATGCAAGGCAAAAAGCGCTTGTTTTACCACACTCAGGTGTAAATAGAATAATCGATGTCCAGGAGGATAGTTGTTGTATGGATCCACATGAAAGAAAATAAAGTGCTCCAATAGTGTAAACCAGCAAATACTATTTATTAAAACCACTGCAATCTTCAACTGATGCACTCACATTGTACCAAAGATAAAACAGCAGAAATCAAGTGTGGATCACATCAATCTTCAAGCAATCTTCAAACAGGTGTAAATCAAACAACAAAACAACTGTTGGTCACGGCGGACCCGAGGTGTGCTTTCTCTGGGCTGCAGTTACACTGCAATCTCACCCTCCCTTCGGCTATCCTCCGCTCCTCCGTGCACCCAAACTTCCTGACTCCTGTGTAGAAATCTATCTAAAAATTCAATTGGCAACTCTAAAGCTCAATTGGCAACTCTAGTGGATTGGGGATATAGATTAGATGCAATTAGTTCGAGAGAGAAAAGATATCTGATCCCCAGTTCTTGTAGAATCCCGGTTATCTACACCTTACCGAAGGTGCACAAGAATATTCAATGCCCACCACCGAGGCCGATTGTGAATGGGATAGGCTCTGTAACAGCCAGATTGGGGGAATTTTTAGATAGATTTCTCCAACCAAGTGTCAAGGCCACCAAGGCATATTTAAAGGACACAGGGGATTTATTGACTTTATTAAACGAGGTTAAATTGGACACGTCATCATCGGTGTATATGGTGAAGGCTGATGTAGCCTCCCTCTACACCATTATTCAACACGAAGATGCGTCGTTGGCCCTCAATTGGGCATTGAGTAAAAGAGATGACATCCCAGCTGTGCAGAAGAGATTTTTGGGGCATGTATTAGAATTTTGCATGTCCCACAATTATTTTTGGTGTGATGGTGTTTTCTATTCCCAACAGGTTGGCGTGGCTATGGGAGCCAAATTTGCTCCCAGCCTCGCCAACCTGTTTATGGCTGAGTGGGAAGACAGGAAGGTATTTAGTCAGAGAAGGCCTCAGTTATTATTTTACCGAAGATTCATTGATGACCTTCTATTTATTTGGGAAGGTACAGAGGAATCAGTGATTGAATTCATACAGGAACTTAATAATAATTCTAACAACATCAAATTGGAACATCAAATCAGCAGGACCTCGGTCAATTTTCTTGACGTGACGATTATAAGGGAAGGAGATGCATTAAGAACCAAAGTATTTTTTAAGCCAACTGATCGGAATCGTTTTTTATCAATAAGAAGTGGCCACCACCCGGCTTGGATAAAAAACATTCCTAAAGGACAGTTGTTACGTGTTCGACGAAATTGCACTGAATTAGATGACTATTATGAGCAGGCTGAAGTCCTTAATAATAAATTTATACAAAAAGGGTATGGAGTGGAAACACTGAGTAGGATCACCCAAGAGGTAGCTTCAACTTCTAGGGAACATTGTTTAAAAAAGCCCTCAACGGTGTCTGAGGATACTCGACACCAATTTGGATTCATTTCAGGGTTTCACTGTCAATATAAAGAAATCGAGAATATTTTTAAAAAACACTGGCACATTCTATGTAAGGACAGGCACTTGGGTGAGGTACTACCGAATCAACCGAGGTTTATATATAGGAGGGCACCAAACTTCGGAGACCACGTAGTGAAAAAGATATTGGACCCACCAACGCGGAATGTGATCGGTTTTGATTTCAAAGGTTTCTACTGTTGTAGGAGGTGCGTTTGCTGTCGAACAACAAGAGTGAACCACAGAGGAGTTACTAGTATAACCAATAGGGAAGGCGAATCCTTTGAAATCAGGGAATTCAGTACATGTAACTCCACACATGTTTTGTATTTAATGTGGTGTCCGTGCGGTTTATTATATGTAGGGAGAACCAAGAGACTCTTGAGGATCAGGATCTCTGAACATATGGCCAATATAAAAAATGGATACAGGTTCCATAGTGTCTCCCTACATTTTAAAGAAAAACATCAAAAGGATCCTTCCCTACTACAGTTCTGTGGGATAGATGTAGTCCACCCCTCTTGGAGGGGTTCCAATAGGGTTAGGGACCTATCCCGAAGGGAAACCAGATGGATATATCTTTTGAAGAGTCTGGCCCCTAAGGGATTGAACATAGAACTGGATTTAAACTGTTTTATTAATGATTTTTAATAAGAGGTCATCTCAGTTTTAGATTGTGTCTCTCTTTTGTAGTCTCTTTTAGTCCCTGTTTTTAGTAGTTTTTAGTAATTTTTAACCATAATTTTAGTAAAAAAACGAGTTTTAGGGGTCCAAACTAGGAGGTATCATTTTCATGATCAAATATTGATATGATACCCCCACTTGGGTGAGAGTGAGGGGGAGGTGGTGAATTTATATCATCATTTGGCCCCGGCCCTGTTCACTCCACCTATACTTAATAGATTAATTGATAAAATAGGAATAATAATTATTTTTCTTTTTGTAAACCTTTGTCTAACATATTTTTGATTACCTTCATGCATTATGCATAGATGGACAGTTATACAGACTGTTTGGGTTGCTCATTAGATTTTTTTCTAATAGGGTTGATATATTTAAGGAAGTATTTTATCATGATCGCTTAGGCCCTATGTTGAAATAATTTTTAATATATAGCCTATATTTTACGTGGTTCTAATTTTAAAAATATATCCGAAAGGAAAGACATATTTAATTATGAGAGGTTCCCACCATGAATGCTTTTATGTATGTTGAATAGTCTGCAATATGGACACTAGGTGGCGGCTTGCTGTTTGAACATCAGCCAATACTTAATAAAGCTGGATGGGATAAGGCGTGCAGTTACCACTCTTGTCCAGCGGGGAAATCTGTATAGAGTTTCTCTATCCAACTTACTACAATTTATCCAATGTTTTAAACAACAACTGGGAATGAGATGTATAATGACTAAAGTAGTGTGATTTATATACAATGGTTTTAAAAATGTTTTTAAGAAGATTTTGTAAGTGCTCGATTCCGCTTTGTAGGAGTCTTAATAAGATAGTCCATGCAGAATCAGCAAAACGGGGACGCGAGGTGTGCGCATGCGCAATGCGCGGCCGAGTGGGCGTCAATTGGAAACGAATATAAGGGGTGAATGACAGCTTACACAGCCAATCCCATGATTAAGTCTACCTATGACGAAACATGTCGGGGGCGTGGCTTTGAGACGTGACACACAACACGGTTAAACTACACAGGAGTCAGGAAGTTTGGGTGCACGGAGGAGCGGAGGATAGCCGAAGGGAGGGTGAGATTGCAGTGTAACTGCAGCCCAGAGAAAGCACACCTCGGGTCCGCCGTGACCAACAGTTGTTTTGTTGTTTGATTTACACCTGTTTGAAGATTGCTTGAAGATTGATGTGATCCACACTTGATTTCTGCTGTTTTATCTTTGGTACAATGTGAGTGCATCAGTTGAAGATTGCAGTGGTTTTAATAAATAGTATTTGCTGGTTTACACTATTGGAGCACTTTATTTTCTTTCATGTGGATCCATACAACAACTATCCTCCTGGACACCGATTATTCTATTTACACCTGAGTGTGGTAAAACAAGCGCTTTTTGCCTTGCATGAGAGTGCTGGCATTGTAATTCGGTGAGTGCATTTCTGGAGGGTGTGATTCACTGAACACAGGGGTGAGGTGGAAGACACACGAAGACACTTGAATGTATGCAGCTGATATTACACTAGATGTGATCACAAGCAGTTCCTCTTGGATGGATCTGATATATATGGACTGTCATATGATGTTTTGATATGTCACAGCATGGAGTGCAGTGATTTCACATAGTGTTTCACGTAAATGTCACTATTATATATTATAGATTTAGGTTGCTGTTTATAGATTGATAGCACTATTCAACCATCACGTGTGACACAAACACAGTGGGAGGGTCCCACCACTATTCTGTTAAACACAGATTCTTTTGGTCACAAATTATTATTATTTGGAGCGCCCCATATTTATCCCATGTGCCTTTAGGAGATTATTGGTCAATCTGAGGCATGTAGGATTAAATATTTAGTATGTATGTATTTTATATATTTATTTATTTTTTTGTTACACTATCAATTGCAGAGTAGGGGTTAATTTTTAATTTTTGTATGTCAGTAACATTATTAAGTAGACTTGTAAAATTACTGAAAGGTCTACTTTAAGGTTCTAGAGGACACTGCTGTGGAAACACTAGATACAGTGTGTCACAAAAATGAGTACACCCCTCACATTTTTGTAAATATTTTATTATATCTTTTCATGTGACAACACTGAAGAAATGACACTTTGCTACATTGTAAAGTAGTGATTGTACAGCTTATATAACAGTGTGAATTTGCTGTCCCCTCAAAATAACTGAACACACAGCCATTAATGTCTAAACCGCTGGCAACAAAAGTAGTACACTCCTAAGTGAAAATGTCCAAATTGGGCCCAAAGTGTCAATATTTTGTGTGGCCACCATTTTCCAGCACTGCCTTAATCCTCTTGGGCATGGAGTTCACCAGAGCTTCACAGGTTGCCACTGGAGTCCTCTTCCACTCCTCCATGACCACATCACGGAGCTGGTGGATGTCACAGACCTTGTGCTCCTCCACCTTCTGTTTGAGGATGCCCCACAGATGCTCAATAGGGTTTAGGACTGGAGACATGCTTGACCAGCCCATCCCCTTTACCCTCAGCTTCTTTAGGCAGTGGTCATCTTGGAGGTGTGTTTTGGGTTGTTATCATGTTGGAATACTGCTCTGCGGCCCAGTCTCCGAAGGGAGGGGATCACACTCTGCTTCTTTTTAGTATGTCACAGTACATGTTGGCATTCATGGTTCCCTCAATGAACCGTAGCTCCCCAGTACCGGCAGCACTCATGCAGCCCCAGACCATGACACTCCCACCACCATGCTTGACTGTAGGCAAGACACACTTGTCTTTGTACTCCTCACCTGGTTCCCGCCACACACGCTTGACACCATCTGAACCAAATAAGTTTATCTTGGTCTCATCAGACCACAGGACATGGTTCCAGTAATCCATGTCCTTAGTGACATGGTTCCAGTAATCCATGTCCTTAGTCTGCTTGTCTTCGGTAAACTGTTTGCAGGCTTCCTTCTGGGATGACAGCCATGCAGACCAATTTGATGCAGCTGCTTATGGTCTGAGCACTGACAGGCTGACCCCCACCCCTTCAACCTCTACAGCAATGTTGACAGCACTCATATGTCTATTTCCCAAAGACAACCTCTGGATATGACGCTGAGCAAGTACACTCAACTTATTTGGTCGACAATGGCGAGGACTTTTCTAAAGTGAACTTTTCCTGTTAAACCGCTGTATGGTCTTGGCCTCTGTGCTACAGCTCAGTTTCAGGGTCTTGGCAATCTTCTTATAGCCTAGGCCATCTTTATGTAGAGCAACAATTCTTTTTTTTAGATGCTCAGAGAGTTCTTTGCTATGAGGTGCCATGTTGAACTTTCAGTGACCAGTATGAGAGAGTGAGAGCGATAACAGCAAATTGACCACACCTGCTCCCCATTCACACCTGAGACTTTGTAACATTACCGAGTGACATGACACTAGGGAGGGAAAAGGGGTGTACTCACTTTTGTTGCCAAAGGTTTAGACCTTGTAAACGGCTGTGTGTTGAGTTAGTTTGAGGGGACAGCAAATTTACACTGTTATACAAGCTGTACACTCACTACTTTACATTGTAGCAAAGTGTCATTTCCTCAGTGTTGTCACGTGAAAAGATATAATAAAATATGTACAAAAATGTCAGGGGAGTACCCACTTTTGTGAGATACTGTAAATAAGCATATATTGAACTGTAGATCTTAAAAGGAAAACTGTCATGAAAGAGACATTGCATCACCCATCTCTCACTCTGAAAGTGTGAATTGAATGGCTGTCATGCTGACCCTTGTGCTTCATTTCTTTGAGTTATTGACCTGTGAGAACTATGCAGATAAGGAATTTTGACTTTTCTCTGGATTTTCTGATTTGCTTACTGGTTGCAAGTCAGCAATGCAAACAACTGAAACTAGAGTATCTGTAATCAACTATCATCTTCAGAAGGAGGTTGGTAATGGTAGTCTTTGTATTTCTGTATTTAACATATGACAGAAGTACTTTAAGAGACTATGTGCTTCCCTAAGAAAACACTGATCCTTTTTTAGGCAGTGGATTCCATATCTCAAACTAAGCAGGATGAGTAATATTAACAGACTGAATTGTCATTTTTTTCAGATAGATTACAATCTTTCTCCATAATTTCTTGAATGGTGCAATTTGAAAATGGCTCTTTTTCCATGATGATTTTGAAATGTTTAAAAGACTACTTTTGTTGTCACACTCTACTTCTCTAAGCCCCTGAAGCAGCATACCCTTCAAGTTTGGGACTCAGTACACTATTCCAGCAAATTTACATCCCCTTCCTCCCACTTTTGCCCATTCTTCATAAGACACTTTTTCCTCCTGGGATATGACCAAGCGGATGCATTTAAATGGTAGGCTCAACATGGCTTCACTCATGTACATCACTTTTTGACCTCATGTTCTTTTCTGCCTAGTCTGCCATGTGGGATTACCACAACGCTCCTGCAGCTGAACATTACAGGTACTTACAACTTCACCACTGCATCCTACCCTTGTGCCACGTGTCCACATTTCCAAATACAACAACAGTATTCGAGCATTTCTGTTTATATACTCCAGGCACACCCAAGTTGATCTCCATCCACTCCATAGAGTCCCTTTGGTATGTAATGAGTTGGACGCATGACCTGGCAGCCCCCACTGATCAAAAGGATTGGTCCAAAGCCTGGTCAAGGGTAGCCAAATGCTCTAACAATATGAACACATTAGAATCAGTCTATAAAGTTCTCTTTAGATGCTACTGGGTACTGGCCCAGGTAACCTTGGCAAATCCAAACTGATCAGACAGATGTTTTTGGGGTTGTAGCCAATGAGGTGATGTATTATACACATGACGGTCCTGCCTGAAATTAGTCTCCTTTTGGTCCCAAGTCTTTGGGCTCCCCCTTCACCTCCTTCTTCCCAAGGTGGCTAAATATGCTTTGCTTCACTGCCCAATCCCAGGCCTTCGTGCCCCCCAACAATGACTGGCCACATTCCCTTTTCTGACTACCAAACAAACAATAACCAAGGCCTGAAGAAGCCCTCATCCTCCATACAAGAAATCAAAAACCGAATGACCCTAATGCTGAATAATGAAAAGATGCCCAGCGACCTTAGTAATTCTCAGCCCAAATTCCCTAAACCTTGAGACCCATGGCTCAATTATGCCCTACCTTCCCTAGACCCAGCAAGCCTAAAATCCCTTTAGTTATCTACACAGCTTGAACCTGAGCTTGTGGGAGTCTCTCCTCCCCCTGCCCTCGCTTTCCCCTTTTCCTTTTGCCTTTCTTCTCCCCCTATTTATTCCCTCCCGCCCTACTTAGGCCCCAACTACTATGTCCTTCCACCCTCCTAAAAATTTGCCGCTCATGAGTCACTGACATCATCCAATATTAGCAGTCTTTGCCTAGCCTTTTAGAGTTTGCACTATTTTGTTACTTACTCTACATTGACCCTCGATCTACCATTTTCTGATGCCTAAGCTCCTGTATGGGCATAACAGTTGTTATGACCTTGTTCCTTCCTGAAAAACTTAATAAAAACCTTTGAATGAGAAAAGACTACTATTGTTGTATTATATTTTGACAACTGTAGGTGGTTTATAAATGTAATGACATGTCTATATTTATATGTTATTCCTCGCTTACATGCAAATTAAGCTGTCCAGCAAATGTAGTGGTGACACAACAAAGTAGGACTAGCCTGGGGGGCAATGAGTGAGGTTTGCAAGGGAGCATTTGGTGGGCTGAATTCGGCCCACCAGGTCTTGTCATGTGGCCCTTGCACCCTTTTTGCAGCTGGAACATGGTGGAACTCCATTTCACCACCTCTGGCTCTTACCCTTCACTTCCACTCCCTGCTGTCACTTGTAAACACAGAAGCCTTCTATGTTTATGTAGCGCTACCCCCGCAGGAGCCGCTGGTATTTTGCCCAGGTCTTCCCCACTTTTTGTTCCGCAGCCAGGCACAAGGTAGATTCACACAGCCAAGTGCACACTCACTTCCGCTCGTTATTCTAATGACCAGTCTAGGGGTTTTGTTTTGTTGCTTTATTGGAGAACTTGGATAGGGTAAGGGATATACGCGTCGGGTCTCCTTGCTGTACCCAGCCACCCACACCACGCTTATTTTGTTGCCATTTTACCTGAATCGATTCTATTTTAAACAAAGATTTTTATGGATTGTTTTGATGATCGTGAATGATCTAATAAATGCCAATTGAGAAATAATTTTTCGGATTTACACTATGTGGAGGTTCCTTGTCGTTTTCTTCCATATGGTCCATGTATGCTGATAAAAACGGTGATCGTGCAGACCTTCAGGACAGGCTCCGGGCTCCCCATTCAAGGAGGATGTCTTCTGGTGTATAATCCATCTTTATACTGTCATTTATCACAAAACAGTACAAGCTCGTTTGACTCACCGCCCACGGCTTGTGAGTCCACCGAAGTTGGTAAGAGTATTCTACCTTCCATTTTGATTTGGAGTCTCTGTATTGTGAGCATATCTGCCTTGGGTCCCCTCTGTTTCAACTGCACTATGCAACATATGGACTATAATAATAAGTCTTTATCATTTATATGGGATTAATACTTCCTCACTATTATTTTGGACAGTTTTCATATTTCATCACTATCAAAATGTGGACTTTTGAGATTACCATTTGTTGATTTACTTTCACTTCATTTTCACTTTTATGTATGTTTGCACTTTTCTCAAAAGAAAGAGCACTGCACATTTTTTTTGATTTAGGTGATGATATTACACTGTTTGTGTACACACATATCTGGTTTTGACCTGGCTGAGGTTACGGGCCACTTGAAATGTGGTTTCACCTCTCCCTGTTCTAAAACCTTTTTTTCACTGTACTTACCTTAGCGCTACACTTTTTTGTTTATACTTCCAAATTTAACTATTCACACTCTAACTTCCTTTCCTAATGAAACTTGGCTGAAGTCCTTGCAGAAGGCAGATAAAGATTTCTCCACAGTAGCAGCAAACTGGTTGCAGAACTGAGCAATGTCCCTTTGTAAATTAGTGGACAGTCCTGGACAGAGCTCTAAAAACACTAACCAGTGTTCCCTTTGTGTGGACCCTTAGCTGACTTAGAGGGGGATTAACTGTCTAAGGCTCCTTAGGGTGTCTGTACTCACAAGGCTCCTGACACACCACCGGTAGCCTTCTCTCTCCGTGATCCCAGACCAGATACACTGTGACTCTCCCTCAGTCAGTTATGGTAGGACCAGGGTTAGCCACACAGACTTCAAGTCCTCAGGTCGCAAGTGCCAGGGGAGGCAGCCCCTCTTCCCCAGCCAGGTGCAATTGTTTGCTAGGAAAGACCAGAAGCCCAGTGCTCCTAGAATATAAAGACAAGCACCCAGCATGCCTAGGGGCACCACCCCTTCCAATTGGCTGGGACTGCCTCTATAATAATGCTGCTCATCTTGCTAGTCTCCACCTATAGCCCAGTACCTTCCTAGGTTGCTAGAGCATAGAGACACTTAGACAGCATGAGCAGCACCAGAGCACACTGAGCAGCAGAACTAAACAATCACAGCTTTTGTTAAAAGCGAAGTTTGGGTCTGGGGGTTTTTCCATATTCATATTTACCTTGGTGGATGCAGCATCGGTCCAATGCTGCATCTGTCCTCCCGCGCCTCCGAGCGATCGAACATCGCTGATTGGTCAGTTCTCACAGCTCCCCGAGCAGAGAGCTGCTGACTGTCAATTGGCAGCTCTCCGCTCTGCTCCCTCCTCGCTCATTGGAGCGCAGTGCTGTGGAGGGGTGGAGAGGGGCCGCTTCAGGCACTCAGTGGCTCGCTGAGACGGGTGTCAGTCCAGGCAGCTGGTGGATCCAGATTCCCACTGTCAGGATGACGAGCTGCCTGGACTGAAATCCGGGCTTCAGTCTGCTCTCTGCTGAAAACGGGTCACAGGAGTGCAAAACGAATTGCACTCCTGTGATCCATAGAAGCCCAGCCGAACGAGCAGACAGCCCACATAAATTTGCCTAGCTGCTCCTCTGTTAAGCAGATATTCATTCGCTATTGTCACACAACCGGGTGGGCTCAGGGCGCAGTGCTCTGCGCCCCGAGTTCACCCTTTTTTGAAGCCTATTAGAGCCTCTGGCTCTAATCACGTGCTTAAAAAAAAAACATTGGGATGCATGCGTCCAGTGCCCTACATGTAGATTAGGGAGCCGGATGCATTGATAGGGTGGGCGACGCCCGTGCGCCCCTTGTTAATGGGCCACCACTAATTGCTTCTTTACAAGGTAATATCTGGGCTTGCAAAGGCATTTGGTGCACCCACAGTGGATTTATATTATTCATGGCTATTAAGAAATGTGTATAATGAAAGTTTTTGTGCCCAGAACTAAGCTTTAATCCTTGTTCTAGAATGGGATGTTAAACTTGTAAGGGGTATTTCAACTAGGAACATGCCATTGGAAGATAGATAAAGCATCAATGTACACAAGTGTTTAAAGGGAACCTGTCAGGAAAGAAGTCTTGGAGATGCAAATGCTTACAGTTTTAAAGGTGTAAGCATTATGGCTATCATTCTTCTTTGCTTCATTACTTAAAACAGAACTAAACCCTCCTATTTATACAGACAAGGAAGCTGCCATCTTAGCCTCTGTTTGATCTGCAGTTGCCATGGTGCTGTACATGTAAACAGTTATGAAACCATTTGTTGTGTTGACAGTTCAGTTGAGAACACTAGCAACTGTGACAGTTATCGTTTATGGACACAAAAAAAGAGGAAAGTGCACCAAAAATAAGCCACATCCATAAATCATTGAGGATACAAAATAAGGTAGTACTGAGTATTACCAGGGAGGCTGACTTTTTAGGCTAAGGAACAGTGGAGAATATATAGCAATATAAAAAATATAAATTTATTGAAAAATACAATATCTAAAAAACAATGACAATTGTAACATATAGCATCTATGATTATTGTGCAGTGAGCCTTGTATGTCTACGCGTTTCACCGTTAGGCTTCCTCAGGACACGGCCAAGGTTCAGAGATGAGACAGAGAAGGGAATATGTCTGTCTATCTTAAATTGGAATGCAAAATCATGCAAGTCACGGTAGCATGAGAAAGTTCAATCAGCAGTAAGAAAGTATATTAGATATAGCTAAATATCTCAGCAGGGGCATGTAAACAATATTCCTAATTAAGGGAGCAGCCATTAGAGAGAGGAGGGCCAACACCTGATGCACCACTTAGATCCTGGATTTAGTATTAGCAAGCGATGGGATTGTATTGAGCTTTCAGCATTGCTAATACTAAATCCAGGATCTAAGTGGTGCATCCGGTGTTGGCCCTCCTCCCTCTAATGGCTGCTCCCTTAATTAGGAATATTGTTTACATGCCCCTGCTGAGATATTTAACTATATCTAATATACTTTCTTACTGCTGATTGAACTTTCTCATGCTACCGTGACTTGCATGATTTTGCATTCCAATTTAAGATAGAGAGACATATTCCCTTCTCTGTCTCATCTGTGAACCTTGGCCGTGTCCTGAGGAAGCCTAACGGTGAAACGCGTAGACATACAAGGGCTCACTGCACAATAATCATAGATGCTATATGTTACAATTGTCATTGTTTTTTAGATATTGTATTTTTCAATAAATTTATATTTTTTATACTGCTATATCTTCTCCACTGTTCCTTAGCCTAAAAAGTCCGCCTCCCTGGTAATACTCAGTACTACCTTATTTTGTATCCTCAGTTATCGTTTATGGCATGCATTGAATATAACTGGATATTAAAGTGGAGTTCCACCCACTTTTACAACTCTTCAGCATCCCTCACTAAACTGTGCACTGTAAACGAATTGGATATTTAAAAAAAAATTTTCTCAGCACCTACTGTATATCTGCTGTATTCATATTTCACTTCCTCCTCCCTGCCCGTGGCCCATTGCATCATTTCCTGTTTGCAATGCCTTCTGGGAAGGGGCGGCAACTTCCTCTGACACTGCCGTTGCTATGGAAACCTGACCTGAAACCTATTACACTGCTTGTGCTGCACTGAGCATGTGTGAGATCTGCAAGGATGAGATCCAGGAAGAAATACAGTCTGGCTTCAGATGCCCAGACTTAAGATGGCCACGGCCTGCTGCAAGTTTATAAAATAACCAACTACTGCTATAAACTAACAAAACAGACCTTAGTTTACAGACTAACTTTACTAGAATACATTAAGCTTGTGTATTATAGGGGTATTTTTATTTCAAAAGTATAATTTCGGCCGGAACACCACTTTAACCACTTGAATATTAACCACTGGCTTACTGGGCACTTAAACCCCTCTCCTGCCCAGACCAATTTTCAGCTTTCAGCGCTTATGCACTTTGAATGACAATTGTGTGGTCATACAACACTGTACCCAAATTAAGTTTTTATAATTTTTTTTCTCACAAATATAGCTTTCTTTTGGTGGTATTTAATCACAGCTGGGATTTTTATTTTTTGCTAAACAAACAAAAAAAAATGGAAAATTTTGAAAAAAAAATCATTTTTGTTTCAAAGTTTGTTATAAAATTTTGCAAACAGGTAATTTTTCTCCTTCATTGATATGCGCTGATGAGGCGGCACTGGTGGGCACCAATAGGCTGCAGTGGTGGGCACTGATAGGCTGCACTGATGGGCACTGATAGGCACAGATAAGGTGGCACTGATGGGGACAGATAAGGTGGCACTGATGGGCACAGATAAGGCAGCACTGATGGCTACTGATAAGATGGCCCTGATGGGTGGCACTGATGGGTACTGATAGGTGTTACTGATAGGCACCACTGATAGATGGCACTGATGGGCACTGATAGGTGGCACTGATGGGCACTGGTAGGTGACACTGATGGGCACTGGTAGGTGACACTGATGGGCAGCACTATTGATGAGGCACTGATTGGTGACACTGATAGGTGGCACTGTGGGCACTGATAGGTGGCACTGTGGGCACTGATGGGTGGCACTGTGGGCACTGATGGGTGGCGCTGGTGGTCACTTGTTAGGCGGCACTGTTGTGTACTGGTAGGTGGTACTGGCAGGTGGCACAGGTGGGCACAGATGAGTTGGCGGGAGCTCTCCTTGATTGGGACCGATGTCCCTTTGAGAGCCACCGGTGATCTTTTTTTTTTTTTTATCCTCACACTATCAGCGCGAGGAGAAAAAATAGCCGATTAACGGCTCTGTTTACATCACATGATCAGCTGTCATTGGCTGACAGCTGACCACGTGGTAAGGGGTCGGGATCGCTGATCACAGAGCGCGCCCTGCAGAGGGTGCGCAGGCCGCTCGGGCACTGGAGGACGTCTATTGACATACTCCCAGCAAAGTAGGTCCACGCTGTAGCCATCATTTGGCTAAAGCGCGGATCTGAAGAAGTTAAACAGTTAAATCGATTTTAGGTTTAGTTTCACTTTAACATGTTACTAAGGCAGACTAAGCATGCAACCATAAGGATATCTGATTTAAGGTCTTTGATTCACCAATTAGTGAAAACAAGCATAGGTATAAAGCTTACATCTTCAAAAACAAGTCAGCAATGGCCACTCCCATATTTAAATCACGATAGGTTCCTTTTAGTGAGATTTTCAGTATTTTCTAGCTAGTGGTGACATCTTGTGGATGCATACTGTTAATACAGCTGTCAGAGGCATTAACAGTTGTTGGGGCTGAGGCACTGCACAGAGTCTGCAAACCATACATACATACAGGGGTGTTGCTAGGACTACAAAAGATCTGGGGCTAGAGCCCACAGCAGCGAAGTAAAGAAAGTCATACGCTTGGGCGGGCATACACATTTATATAATATACATGTGTGTGTATATATATATATATATATATATATATATATATATATATATATGTATACTGCATATTACATATATTATCATTTCATCAGGGTCCCCAGAGAGCCTCCCCCTTACATCAGAGTCCCCAGAGAGCCTCCCTTTTACATCAGGGTCCCTAGAGAGCCCCTTCCTTACATCAGGGTTCCCAGAGCGCCCCTCCTTACCTCAGAGTCCCCAGAGAGCCACTCCTTACATCAGGCTCACCAGAGAGAGGGCAGGCAGTGAGAGATGATGTCATCTCTCTGCTGCCCGTGGCTTCACAGTGAGAGTGGAACAGCGGTGATGCAGGGTGGGTGGTGAGAGATGATGTAATCTCTCTGCTCTCTCGCCCGCTCAGCTCTCCCATGCTGCCTGCCCGCGCTCTGGTCCTGCCCGCTGCACTCGCAGCTTGGCTGCAGAGAGGCCACAACCACGGCCATCTCAGAGAGACTCGGGGCTATGGGCCCCAGATTCGGGGCTATAGCTCCAAAAGCCACCCCCTAGCAACGCCCCTGCATACATATCATATTTCTACAGATATATTATGTAAAAGTGTATAGACTCATACATAGGAATAACTGCAGAATAGAAAAAGACAAGTGAGAAGCTATACATAGCCTGTAGGCTCCCAAGCAATGCACATTGGTACTGCAAGTGTCATTCTCTGGGAACTACACCCTGAAAAAGGGCCACATGCTCTGGTAAAAGGGCATAGCTATTAGGTATATACATATTCTGTGTACCAGCCCCATAAAATGGTACACAGAAGATCCAAGGTGGAATTGGCCCGGATGAAAAACTCCACCATTATTTCAAGCAGTACTAAAGGCAAAACTATTTGTTTCATTTTGGATAGAGTAAAGGCCCATACACACGATCAGACTTTTTGACAACAAACATGCAAATTAGCTGTTTGGGGGCAACAACCGACCGTGTGTACGCTCCATCGGACAAACTTTTTTGGTTTTAATCGGACTTTTGTTGGCTGTGCGAACGGACAAACTTTCCGGCAACAAAAGTCCGATGGAGCAAAGTCCGATCGTGTGTACACAAAGCCATCGGACTTTTGTACAAACTACAGTGCCTGCCCGCGAGAATGTTTCTCGGTGACAGGGTACTGTACATCTCTCGCTGGCTGCAATAGGAAAAACACATTTTCCTATTGCAGCGAGCGCGAGAGGGAATTCCCCTCTGGGAGCATACCAGGCCCTTAGGTCTGGTATGGATTGCAAGGGGAACCCCCTACGCCAAAAGAATGGCCTGCGGGGTCCCCCCCAAAATCCATACCAGACCCTTATCCGAGCACGCAGCCCGGCCAGTCAGGAAAAGGGGTGGGGACGAGCGAGCGCCCCCCACCCTCCCGAACCGTACCAGGCCGCATGCCCTCAACATGGGGGGGGTGCTTTGGGGCAGGGGGGGCGCCCTGCGGGCCTCCCCCACCCCAAAGCACCTTGTCCCCATATTGATGAGGACAAGGGCCTCTTCCCAACAACCCTGGCCATTGGTTGTCGGGGTTCTGCGGGTGGAGGGCTTATTGGAATCCGCCTTTAATAAGGGACCCCCAGATCCCAGCCCCCCACCCTATGTGAATGAGTATGGGGTACATCATACCCCTACCCATCCACCTGGGGGAAAAAGCGTCAATAAAAAAACAGACTAGACAGGTTTTTAAAGTAATTAATTAGTCAGATCCGGGGTCTTCTTACGACTTCGGGGGTCTTCTTCCGACTTCTGCGCTCTCTCCGGCCTCTTCTCCCGGTGTCCAGTTCTTCTCCCGCTCTCCGGTTCTTCTGCCAGGCTCCTCCGCTATCTTCTGCTCTTTTGCTGCTCTTTTGCTAGCAGTGGTCCGGTCTTCTCCGTCATCTTGTTCCCTCTTCTCTTCTTCCGATGTTGACACAACGCTGTCTCCCGCTGTAATGCTGTGTGTGAGGTGCACAACGACTTATATAGGCATGGGAGGGGGGTCACTGGGTGATGTCACCCGGTGACCCCACCCCCTTATGACATCACAGTCCCTTCATGCCCCCCCATTTCACCTGGTAACCCCGCCCCATGCCTATATAAGTCGTTGCGCACCTCGCACACAGCATTACAGCGGGAGACAGCGTTGTGTCAACATCGGAAGAAGAGAAGAGGGAACAAGATGACGGAGAAGACCGGACCACCGCTAGCAAAAGAGCAGCAAAAGAGCAGAAGATAGTGCAGGAGCCTGGCAGAAGAACCGGAGAGCGAGAGAAGAACCGGAAACCGGGAGAAGAGGCCGGAGAGAGCGGAAAAGTCGGAAGAAGACCCCCAAAGTCGGAATAAGACCCAGAAGTCAGAAGAAGACCCCCGAAGTCGGAAGAAGACCCCCGGAGCTGACTAATAAATTACTTTAAATACCTGTCTAGTCTGTTTTTTTATTGACGCTTTTTCCCCCAGGTGAATGGGTAGGGGTACAATGTACCCCATACTCATTCACATAGGGTGGGGGGCCGAGATCTGGGGGCCCCCTTATTAAACGGGGCTCCCAGATTCCGATAAGCCCTCCGCCCGCAGACCCCGACAACCAACAGCCAGGGTTGTCGGGAAAAGGCCCTTGTCCTCATCAACATGGGGACAAGGTGCTTTGGGGTGGGGGGCCTGCCCCAAAGAGCCCCCCCATGTTGAGGGCATGCGGCCTGGTACGGTTCGAGAGGTGAGGCGCTCGCTATCCCCACCCCCCTTTCCTGATCGGCCGGGCTGCATGCTCGGATAAGGGTCTGGTATAGATTTTGGGGGGGCCCCTACGCCGTTTTTTCGGCGTAGGGGATTCCCCTTAAGATCCATACCAGACCTAAGGGCCTGGTATGCTCCTGGAGGGGAACCCATGCCGGTTTTTTATTTAAACTTTGGCGTGGAGTTCCCCCTCATGATTCATACCAAACGCCTGTCGGCAATGCTTGTCACACATTTTTCCTTTCCCGATGAGCGAGCCAGCTCGGCGCTGGCTCCCGGACAGGGCTCGCAGGTGTCAAATCTTGCCGATACAGAAGTTGACCAAAGGGTGGCAGTAAAGAGCTGAAAAATCACGTGATTTGGTGAAAGTTGGTTGAAAAAGTCCTGCCGTGTGTATGCTTAGTTTAAGGCCAACGCCCTTTGTACAAAAATCCATGGGAAAGTCCTATCGTGTGTATGGGCCTTTAGGAAGGGTATAACCCCTGTTATGTTTTTTTCCATCTGTGTCCCATTGGGGAGATTTCCCTTAAAGCGGACCTTTAGTCATTTTTTCAATTTTCCATCTAATAAATCTTCTGCCCTTGTTGTTTTAACTTTGAATAGTAAAACATTTTTTTTCTGCCAGTAAATACCTTATAAAATAAAAAGCCTAGGCTTATGACATCATGCACAGCTCTCCCTCTCACTCTTGTGCAGAGGCGGCTCTCTAATTAGGCAAAATAGGCGGCCGCCTAAGACCTCGCAACTCATAGGGGCCCCGCGGGCTCCTAATTTGCCTAACTGAAGAGTCTGCTCTGTAGCAGAGCTCCCTGCTCTATCGCACTGGCTGCAATGTTTCTTCTCATGCCCTATCCTTGGCCAGCTCCTCCGGGTTTTTCTCTCCTGCTTAATGCAGCGCCGCCCAGCTCAGTGTCCTCTCCAGCTAGAGTCCCGCACCCTCAAGTCGGCTGCATCCATTCCTTTCTGCAGTGCTTTGGAGATGCTCTGCACACTTCCCCCGCGCTAAGGAAGTTTAAGTAAACATGTGCAGCAGCCCTATGAGAGCCGGAGGACACTGCAGGCTTGTCTGCCAGCCCCCACCTCCTCCCCCCGTCATACACAGATCTCTCTCGCCTTGAATATAAGCTGATCACCCTGTCTGTGCTGCTGCTGGAGGGAGCCCAGCCAGGCAACCATGGATGAGTGCCCTGCAGCTTGGATATGGTAAGTGAGCTGACCCCATATCCCCTCACACCATCCCATACCCCACCCCTCCTCCCCTGGGGCCCCTCATCATCTCCCCTGGGGACAGGGTCCCCCCCCATCATCTCCCCTGGGGATAGGGGCCCCCCATCATCTCCCCTGGGGATAGGGGCCCCCCCATCATCTCCCCTGGGGATAGGGGCCCCCCATCATCTCCCCTGGGCATAGGGACCCCATCTTCCTTGAGGACAGGGCCCCCATCATCATCTCCCCTGGGGACAGGGCCCCCACCATCTTCCCTGGGGATGGGAACCCCATCATCTCCCCTGGGGATAAGGCTCCTATCATCTCCCCTGGGGATAAGGCTCCCATCATCTCCCCTGGGGACAAGGCCCCCATCATCTCCCCTGGGGACAAGGCCCCCATCATCTCCCCTGGCAACTGGGATACCCTAGTCTCTGGGGACAGGGCCCCCACCATCTTCTCTGGGGACGGGAACCCCATCTCCCCTGCAGTCAGGGACCCCTTCTCACTTGGGGACAGGGCTCCCACCATCTTCTCTGGGGACAGGAACCCCATCTCCCCTGCGGTCAGGGACCCCTTCTCACTTGGGGACAGGGCTCCCACCATCTTTCCTGGGGACGGGAACCCCATCTCACTTGAGGACAGGGACCCCCTTCTCACTTGAGGACAGGGGCCCCTTCTCACTCTGGGACAGGGACCCCATCATCTCCCCTGGCAACAGGGACCCCTTATTCCCTGGGGACAGGGCCCCCACCATCTTCGCTGGGGACGGGAACCCCATCTCGCCTGTGGACAGAGACCCCCTTCTCACTTGAGGACAGGGACCCCCTTCTCACTTGAGGACAGGGGCCCCTTCTCACTTGGGGACAAGGCCTCCCATCATCTCCCCTAGCAACTGGGACCCCTTTTTCTCTGGGGACAGGGCCCCCACTATCTTCCCTGGGGACGGGAACCCCATCATCTCCCCTGGGGACAGGGCCCCCATCATCTCCCCTGGCAACTGGGACCCCTTATTCTCTGGGGACAGGGCCCCCACCATCTTCTCTGGGGACAGGAACCCCATCTCCCCTGCGGTCAGGGACCCCCTCTCACTTGGGGACAGGGCCCCCAGCATCTTTCCTTGGGACGGGACCCCCTTCTCACTTGGGGACAGGGACCCCCTTCTCCCCCAGGGACAGGGCCCCCATCATCTCCCCTGGAGACAGGGCCCCCATTATCTCCCCTGAGGACAGGGCCCCCATCATCTCCCCTGGGGATGGGGACCTCATCTCCCTTGGGGACAGGGCCCCCATTATCTCTCCTGGGGGCAGGGGCCCCATCATCTCACCTGGGGACAGGGCCCCCATCTCCCTTGAGGACAGTGCCCCCATCATCTCTCCTAGCTACAGGGACCCCTTCTTCCCTGGGGACAGGGCCCCTACCATCTTCCCTGGGGATGGGGACCTCATCTTTCCTGGAGAAGGGACACCCTCTCATATGCGGACAGGGACCCCCTTATCACTTGGAGACAAGGTCCCCATCATCTCCCCTGGGCACAGGGCCCCTAACATCTCCCCTGGCAATGCCAACAGGGACCCCTTTTTCTCTGGGGACAGGCCCCCTACCATCTTCCCTGTGGATGGGAACCCCATCTCCCCTGGGGACAGGAAGCCCCTTCTCCCCTGGCAACAGGGCCCCCTTCATCTCCCCTGGCAACAGGGACCCCTTCTTCTCTGGAGGCAGGGCCCCCACCATCTTCCCTGGGTATGGGAAACTCCACCTCCCCTGCGGACAGGGACCCCTTCTTACTTGGGGACAGGGCCCCCATCATCTCCCCTGCGGACAGGGACCCCTTATTCTCTGGAGGCAGGGCCCCACCATCTTCCCTGGGAATGGGGAACCCCATCTCCCCTGTGGACAGGGACCCCTTCTCACTTGGGGACAAGGCCCCCATCATCTCCCCTGGCAACTGGGACCCCTTCTTCTCTGGGGACAGGGCCCCCACCATCTTCCCTGGGGACAGGAACCCTATCTCCCCTGCTGTCAGGGAGCCCTTCTCACCTGGGCATAGGGCCCCCATCATCTCCCCTGGGGACAGGGCCCCCATCATTTCCCCTGGGGATGGGGACCTCATCTCCCTTGGGGACAGGGCCCTGTCATCTCCCTTGGGGACAGGGCCCCTGTCATTTCCCTTGGGGACAGGGCCACCATCATCTCCCTTGGGGGGCAGGGGCCCCATCATCTCACCTGGGGAGAGGCCCCTCATTTCCCTTGAGGACAGTGCCCCCATCATCTCTCCTGGCTACAGGGACCCCTTCTTCCCTGGGGATGGGGCCCCCACCATCTTCCCTGGGAATGGGGACCTCATCTTTCCTGGGGAAGGGACACCTTCTTATGTGGGGACAGCGACCCCCTTTCTCACTCGGAGACAAGGCCCCCATCATCTCCCCTGGGGACAGGGCCCCTATCATCTCCCCTGGCAACGCCAACAGGGACCCCTTCTTCTTTGGGGACAGGGCCCCTACCATCTTCCCTGTGGATGGGAACCCCATCTCCCCTGGGGACAGGGACCCCTTCTCACTTGGGGACAGAGACCCCATCAACTCCCCTGGCAACAGGGACCCCTTCATCTCCCCTGGGGACAGGGCCCCCATCATCTCCCCTGGCAACAGGGACCCCTTCTTCTCTGGAGGCAGCGCCCCCACCATCTTCCCTGGGAATGGGAAACCCCATCTCCCCTGCGGACAGGGACCCCTTCTTACTTGGTGACAGGGACCCCTTCTTACTTGGGGACAGGGACCCCATCTCACCTGGGGACAGGGACCCCATCTCACCTGGGGACAGGGACCCCATCTCACCTGGGGACAGGGACCCCATCTCACCTGGGGACAGGGACCCCATCTCTGTGCACTGAGAAAGAGTGTCATGACACCAGCACTAAGATAGAGAACACTGACACCAGCACTGAGATAGAGAACACTGACACCAGCACTGAGAGCATGCCAGCACTGACACCAGCGTTGAGATAGAGGTCACTGACACCAGCACTGAGATAGAGGACATGGAGATAGAGCACCCTGACACCAGCGTCAGATAGAGGACACTGACACCAGCTCCAAGACACACTGCACTGAGATAGAGTGCCCCAACACCAGCACTGACAACACACGGATGCCAGTGCTGAGTAGGTACACTGACACCAGCGTTGAGATAGAGGAAACTGACACCAGCACTTTAAGGTTCTTAATATATGCAGTTTATACAGTTAATTTGTATTGCTTAATTTATTTTTTTTTCATTACGGGTGTGAGTAGGGCCTCATGTCTAAGTTTTGCCTAAGGCCTCACAAAGCCTAGAGCCGCCTCTGCTCTTGTGAGAGTTTGCCAGGAAGGGAAGGGGGATGAGACATATAAGGACCAATGAGAGCTGCAGGGCTGCAGAGCTGGAGGTGTGACTCTGTGTGTCTGTGTAAATTCAGGAAGTGAACAGGCAGCAGCTTCAGCTGCCCACAGTTAAAATGGATTCAGCCAGACTCAGGGGAGGGAGATTTCTGCAGCATATTTGGCAAGTACAGAATTACAGTATATATAAAATAATATGCAAAGTGGTTGGAGGGAAGCTTCAGAATGGCAAAGATGTTTATAATATAAATAATATAATAAGGCTTACCTGCAGGTACAGTGAATATCTACTAAACTTGCACTGTTTAGGAGATATTCACACTGCATGCAGCCAGTGACGTCACCGACGCATGCACTCTGAAGGGAGGGCATACCCGTGGAGCTCCATGCTCCTTGGCCATGACTCCCGCATGCATGAAATAAGCACAATTCAAACCATAAAAATTACAGGCTTAATAATCCAATCTATCCTAATGAATAAAGGAAGATACCTTCTTACTCTCCTCTCTGCAAAACTACACTTCCCAGAGTGATGACGTCCCTGCCCCAAGCTCTGCCTTATGCCTTACACCCATAGGACTTCATCAGAGGCCTGCCAGCCTGTTGTGTGAAATAATCCAATCCACTGTGTGTGATATAAGTCACAGACAGGAAACTTTCCTACTGTGTGTGTGTGTTAATAAGACAGCCTCCTTACTAAACCAGTTAGAACTGGAATTGGGCATAGCTGCACAACTGACCATTGGAGATACTGGCACGCTATACATCGGCATGTGTTCCTGTACCTCCCAGCAGAGATGACAGGGGCACGGATCTTCTAAGATCTAAGAGTTCTATGAATGGAGGAGGTAGGTGGAAGGGGTGATCGAGCGGTGCAACTCTTTCACACTCATAGAGGCTGATGTTAACCCTAGCTGTGCCAGAAAATCAGCACTATGATGAAGGACCGGGAGCAGTGAGTAGAAGATTTCTACCCTAGACAGCAGCATGTTGGTTTAAATTACACTTTAAGATGGAACTCCAGGAATTCAGCCACTTTCTAAAATGTGTCGGATTACAAAGGATTAAGTCCAATGAGGTGCATGCCACCTTGTGGACTTATCTCTTTAATTTACATTTTCTTGGAACACCGGAAGCATAGCTATTGCTATACTTTTGATGCTCTGAACCTGGACCTTATGGTCTCAGCTCTTGCAGTTGCAGAGTCATATGCACCTGCTCTGCCTGCCCTCCCCTGCTCCTTCCCAGTCACAGAGAGTCAAAAGACTAGATAAGCTTAACACAAATAAATCACCAAGACCAGATGGACCTCAACCAAGAGTCCTGAAAGAACTGGACCATTGTTCCTAATCTTTGTGGACAGCATACTGACAGGAATTGTATCAGCTGATTGGAAAAAAGCCAAGGTGGTACCAATATTAAAAAAAGGGCAGACATATTGCTGGAAACTACAGGCCAGTCAGCCTAACATCAATAGTAGGTAAATTATTGGAGGGGATGATAAGGGACTATATCCAAGAATTAGCTGAAGAAAATAGCATCATTAGTAGTAATAATCAGTATGGGTTTATGAAGAGTCATTCATGCCAGACCAATCTGTTAATATTTTTGGGGAAGTGAGCTGCCATCTAGATAGGGGGAGGCCTGTGGATGTGGTGTATCTGAATTTTGCAAAAGCATTCGATACATTTCCCACAAACGCTTAATCTACAAGCTGAGATCTGAAGGCATGGACCACAAGGTTTGTTCTTGGATAGAAAACTGGTTACAGGAGCGTGACCAAAGGGTGGTGATAAATAACGTGTACTCAGACTGGTCTGGAGTGGTACGTGGGAACCTAAGGCTCTATCTTGGGACCAATTGTGTTTAATTTTTTCATAAAGGATATAGGGTATGGGATAAATAGCTCAATCTACATTTTTGCTGACAACACAAAAATAACTAGGGCAAAAACTTCACATCAGGATATATATAAAGACCTGAACAAAAATATGGGGTGGGCTTAATGGCAAATGAGGTTTAATATGGACAAATGTAAGGTAATGCACTTGGGGGCTAAAAACATAAACGCAAACTACTCACTAGGGGGAGAACATCTGGGGGAATCAAGGAAGTAGAATGATCTGGGGGGGGGGGGGGGGTTCTAGTAGATAACAGGCTGAGCAATAGCATGCAATGTCAAGCTGCAGTTACCGAAGCCGGCAGAATATTGGCATGCACAAAAAAGGGTATATATTCCAGAGATAAAACTGTAATCCTGGCACTTTAAACTCTGTTTAAGCCACATCTGGAGTATTCCGTCCAGTTCTGGTCACCAGTCCTAAGAAAGGATGTGCTGGAGCTGGAGAGAGTACAGAGAAGGGCAACTAAATTAATAAGGGGACTGGAGGATCTCAAGTACGAGGAACGACTACAGGCACTAAATGTATTCTCGCTGGAGAAGCGATGGTTAAGAGGGGACATGATAGAGATTTACAAATACCTCAATGGTGATTCCAGCATAGGAAAAAACTATTCAGTCTCCTGGAGTGTAAGAGGACACTGGGCCACACAATGAGATTGGAGGAGAAGCAGTTTAACCTTAAACTGCGCAGGGGTTTTTCACTGTCAGCTCAAAAAGGATGTGGAACTCTCTTCCACAAGTGGTGGTTTCAATGGGGAGTATTGATATTTTTAAAAGACTATTTGTCATGCATCTTAACAAACACAACACACAGGGATATGGGAAATAATTACCGACACTGACACAAGTACACCTACGCAGGTTGAAGTGGATGGACTATTGTCTTTATTCAACCTTACCTTACCTGTAACTATGTGAACCCATTCACAAAATACAAAGGCTTCTGTGAAAGGACAGCAGAGGGCAGAGCTGCTAATGTGTGAAAAAGCAGCATCGCTCCCATCAGAGCGTCAGGAGTGTGACGATATCTGTAGTTCTGGTGCTTAGTAAAACTATCAGTTTTAAATAAAAGTCCACTAGGTAGAAACTTATAGCAAGAAAATTGGACACATTCCATGACTTCAGATTTCAAAGTATTTTATAAAGTATAAGGAGCACCTCATGATTCTGATGAAAATGGGTGGAAAGACATCAGTGCTCTAAATGTGACTTCAGTGAGGCAAATGTTCTGCATTATGGCAAGCAGTTCTGGTTGATTATACATTCTCACACAACAGATCTATGTTCCCTGGAGCCAGAGGCGTAGCTTGAAGCTTGTGGGCCCTGATGCAAAAATTGAACTGCCCCCCCCCCCCCAATACCACCTGCCGCGTCCACTGTGCATACTCAAAGTGGCTTAAGAGTTTTGAGTCCCCAGAGCTCCTCCTTACATCAGAGGACAGGGATCACCGCTGGAGAATCAGAGGACAGGGATCACCCCTGGCAGGTCACTTGTCAGAGCTCCTTTCCCATCCCAGCACTATATACAGCTCCTCCCACCCACACTACACAGGGCTGAAATCACATTCCTTTAAACACAGTCTGTCAGCCACAAACTTCACAGGGTGTATCTGGCTTTTATGTTGCAGTTCTGACCTGTGAAATTCTCTGGTCAAAACGGCAATGTAGTTGCAGTAGGCAGATACACCCTGTGCAGATTGTGGCTAACTGGCTGTGTTGTAAAAGAATGTTATTTCAGCCCAGAAGAGGAGGAGCAGTATAGAGTTCTGTACTGGGAAAGAAGCTCAGCAGCAGGCATAGCATCCAGGACGGAGGGGGTAGTCATGGGGCTTTGGGGGGTTGCAACCTAGATCTGGGGGCAAAGCAATTTGACACAAAATCTGGAGCTTGCAGCCCCTCAGGAGGTGTTAGGGGATTTGTTTTAGCAATTTCTGAAGGTTTCTCTGTCAGTATTGGCAGCTTTTGGGGAGGTCACCTTTCGAAGGTGTGTGTCTTTTCCCCAGTTGTCAGGGAAGTGGGGTAAGCAGATATCCCCGGTTGGGGGACAGAGAATCCCAGCTGGTGACTAGGAGACACTGAGCGGTTTCTTATCTCACCAGTGACAGTGGTCTCATCGTGGCTACAGGACGACACGCTCCTCCTCCTGCCTTGCTGAGCTCGGTTACCATTCCATTTGCCAGCACACAGCACAGACACTTCCCCATCCTGGGCTGTTCTCACCCCGTGCTCCTCTCCATTCAGGAAATGGCTCCAGCTTCTCCCCAGCCAATGAGAATGAAGGGGTGTGGACTGTGGAAAAGACAAAGTGGAAGCCCAGTACTGGAACGTGGCTGTGGGGCCCTGGGGCAGATCGGAGCTGGACTTTGTGAAGGATATGACAATATGACAGGGAGGCTGCACGGGCCCCCTGGAGCTAGGTGCGGGGGTGCGATTGTGACCCCCGAGACCCCTTATGCTACGCCCATGCCCAGAGCCCAGAGATGGCTATACTTTGAATACCTGATGTACAAAATTTAAATTAAATAAGGGGAAGCAAACCATTTAAATCCATCAGGGGTGCGCACAATGGTCAGTCTTTATTCATTTAATTAAAACCTCAATCCCTTAACTGCCTAACAAGTTAGCTAGAGTTAGGTTTTAATTTATTAGTCACTTACTGTATCTAAAGTTCATTTAAATCAAACTTAATCTACAAGTCCATCGAACGTTGTCCTCTCCAGACAATGCTGCTGTTCGTGAGTGTATCCATTGCTCCTGTATACACATAGGAGCAGTGGCGTAGTGTGGGTTGTCAGCACCCGGGGCAAGGCAAGTCATTTGCGCCCCCCTAACCTGCGAACTTTTAGCACTCCTTCCCTTCCTACAATAGTACTGACCAGCCCGATTCCTACGCTGACCTACCTGACCACTACATTGACCTGCCTGATTCCTATACTGACCACTACACCACACTGACCACTACACTGCACACACCACTACACACTACACTGACCACTACACCACACTGACCACTACACCACACTGACCACTACCCACTACTCTACACTGACCACTACCCTACACTGACCACTACACTGACCACTACTCACTACACTACACTCACCACTACTCACTACACTACACTGACCACTACTCACTACACTACACTGACCACTACTCACTACACTACACTGACCACTACACTACGCTGCACTGACCACTACACCACACTGACCACTACCCACTACACTGACCACTACCCACTACCCTACACTGACCACTACACTGACCACTACTCACTACACTACACTGACCACTACTCACTACACTACACTGACCACTATTCACTACACTACACTACACTGACCACTTCTCACTACACTGACCACTACCCACTACTCTACACTGACCACTACCCTACACTGACCACTACACTGACCACTACTCACTACACTACACTGACCACTTCTCACTACACTACGCTGCACTGACCACTACACCACACTACCAACTACACTAGACTGACCACTACACTACCATGACCAATACCCACTTCTTCCCTGCACTGACCACTACACCACACTGACCACTACACTAACCTACCCGATTCCTACACTGACCTACCTGTTTCCTATACTGACCACTAACACTGACATACCTGAATCCTACACTGACCACTAAGCTTACCTACCTGTCCACTACACTACACTGCACTGACTACTATACCACACTGAACACTACCCACTACACTGCACTGACCACTACACCGCACTGTCCACTATACTACCCACTACACTGCACTACCCACTACACTGTCCACTACACCATGCTGACCACTACACTACACTGTCCACTATACTATCCACTACTAGGGTTGCCACCTTTTCTTCAAGCCAAACCCGAACATTTTAGTGGTGCAGGGCAGCACGGCACTGCGCTTGCTTAACTCAACCCCTTCACCCGAATGGGGCTGCGCTGCAACCGTGTGCAATGCACATGGCTACAGCACAGTGGCATGGGTTTTTAGGGGTTAAAACAGGTGGTGAGGAGGCAACATAATGCTTCTTCACCTCCTGTAAAATACCTTAAAAACATGATCCACTATGGATCACTCTTCAGAGTGCCCTGCAACTCCGTTTACACTTGTGGTTGGGGGGACAGTAAAAATTAGAGGTTGAGCTGTGTTTTTACTGCTACCCAACCATTCCCCTCAAGCTGAAAAGGCAACAGAGGGGGATGTATACCTGCCACAGCCAAAATGTTTTGCATCACAGTGCAACAAAACATGTCTACACTGTTGGGTTCAGCGAGCAGTATTGACTGCCGAATGTGGCCCATTCAAGTGAATGGGGGCTCCCCGCATCCATGTGCAATGCATTAAATGACGGGGCAATGCTGTGGAGGTTTAAACAGGTGGTAAGGAGGTGATATAACACCTCCTCCCTGCCTGACAAATGCAGGAGACAGGGAGGGGGCAGAGTGACAGGAGGGGGCAGGCAGTGTGACAGGAGGTAGGCAGGATGACAGGAGGGGGGCAGGCAGTGTGACAGGAGGTAGGCAGGATGACAGGAGGGGGGCAGGCAGTGTGACAGGAGGTAGGCAGGATGACGGGAGGGGGGCAGGCAGTGTGACAGAAGCAGGGCAGGCAGTGTGACAGGAGGGGGGCAGGCAGTGTGACAGGAGGGGGGCAGGCAGTGTGACAGGAGGGGGGCAGTGTGACAGGAGGGGGGCAGGCAGTGTGACAGGAGGGGGGCAGTGTGACAGGAGGGGGGCAGTGTGACAGGAGGTGGGCAGGATGACGGGAGGGGGGCAGGCAGTGTGACAGAAGGGGGGCAGGCAGTGTGACAGGAGGTGGGCAGTGTGACAGGAGGGGGGCAGGCAGTGTGACAGGAGGGGGGCAGGCAGTGTGACAGGAGGTGGGCAGTGTGACAGAAGGGGGGCAGGCAGTGTGACAGGAGGTGGGCAGTGTGACAGGAGGGGGGGAGGCAGTGTGACAGGAGGTGGGCAGTGTGACAGGAGGTGGGCAGTGTGACAGGAGGGGGCAGGCAGTGTGACAGGAGGGGGGCAGGCAGTGTGACAGGAGGGGGGCACGCAGTGTGACAGGAGGTGGGCAGGATGACGGGAGGGGGGCAGGCAGTGTGACAGAAGGGGGGCAGGCAGTGTGACAGGAGGTGGGCAGTGTGACAGGGGGGCAGGCAGTGTGACAGGAGGGGGGCAGGCAGTGTGACAGGAGGGGGCAGTGTGACAGAAGTGGGGCAGGCAGTGTGACAGGAGGGGGGCAGGCAGTGTGACAGGAGGGGGGCAGGCAGTGTAACAGGAGGTGGGCAGTGTGACAGGAGGGGTGCAGGCAGTGTGACAGGGGGGGCAGGCAGTGTGACAGGAGGGGTGCAGGCAGTGTGACAGGAGGGGGGCAGGCAGTGTGACAGGAGGGGGGCAGGCAGTGTGACAGGAGGTAGGCAGTGTGACAGGAGGGGTGCAGGCAGTGTGACAGGAGGGGGGCATGCAGTGTGACAGGAGGGGGGCAGGCAGTGTGACAGGAGGTGGGCAGGATGACGGGAGGGGGCAGGCAGTGTGACAGAAGGGGGGCAGGCAGGGGTGTAGGCAGTGTGACAGGGGGGGGCAGGCAGTGTGACAGGAGAGGTGCAGGCAGTGTGACAGGAGGGGGGCAGGCAGTGTGACAGGAGGGGGGCAGGCAGTGTGACAGGAGGTAGGCAGTGTGACAGGAGGGGTGCAGGCAGTGTGACAGGAGGGGGGCATGCAGTGTGACAGGAGGGGGGCAGGCAGTGTAACAGGAGGTGGGCAGTGTGACAGGAGGGGTGCAGGCAGTGTGACAGGAGGGGGGCAGGCAGTGTGACAGGAGGGGTGCAGGCAGTGTGACAGGAGGGGGGCAGGCAGTGTGACAGGAGGGGGGCAGGCAGTGTGACAGGAGGGGGGCAGGCAGTGTGACAGAAGGGGGGCAGGCAGTGTGACAGGAGGTGGGCAGTGTGACAGGGGGGGCAGGCAGTGTGACAGGAGGGGGGCAGGCAGTGTGACAGGAGGGGGCAGTGTGACAGAAGTGGGGCAGGCAGTGTGACAGGAGGGGGGCAGGCAGTGTGACAGGAGGGGGGCAGGCAGTGTAACAGGAGGTGGGCAGTGTGACAGGAGGGGTGCAGGCAGTGTGACAGGGGGGGCAGGCAGTGTGACAGGAGGGGTGCAGGCAGTGTGACAGGAGGGGGGCAGGCAGTGTGACAGGAGGGGGGCAGGCAGTGTGACAGGAGGTAGGCAGTGTGACAGGAGGGGTGCAGGCAGTGTGACAGGAGGGGGGCATGCAGTGTGACAGGAGGGGGGCAGGCAGTGTGACAGGAGGTGGGCAGGATGACGGGAGGGGGCAGGCAGTGTGACAGAAGGGGGGCAGGCAGGGGTGCAGGCAGTGTGACAGGGGGGGGCAGGCAGTGTGACAGGAGAGGTGCAGGCAGTGTGACAGGAGGGGGGCAGGCAGTGTGACAGGAGGGGGGCAGGCAGTGTGACAGGAGGTAGGCAGTGTGACAGGAGGGGTGCAGGCAGTGTGACAGGAGGGGGGCATGCAGTGTGACAGGAGGGGGGCAGGCAGTGTAACAGGAGGTGGGCAGTGTGACAGGAGGGGTGCAGGCAGTGTGACAGGAGGGGGGCAGGCAGTGTGACAGGAGGGGTGCAGGCAGTGTGACAGGAGGGGGGCAGGCAGTGTGACAGGAGGGGGGCAGGCAGTGTGACAGGAGGGGGGCAGGCAGTGTGACAGGAGGGGTGCAGGCAGTGTGACAGGAGGGGTGTGACAGGAGGGGGCAGGCAGTGTGACAGGAGGGGTGCAGGCAGTGTGACAGGAGGGGGGCAGGCAGTGTGACAGGAGGTGGGCATGTGACAGGAGGTGGGCAGTGTGACAGTAGGGGGCAGTCAGTGTGACAGAAGGGGGCAGGCAGAGTGACAGAAGGGTGGTAAGGAGGTGATATAACACCTCCTCCCTGCCTGACAAATGCAGGAGACAGGGAGGGGGCAGAGTGACAGGAGGGGCAGGCAGTGTGACAGGAGGTAGGCAGGATGACAGGAGGGGGCAGGCAGTGTGACAGAGGGTAGGCAGGATGACAGGAGGGGGGCAGGCAGTGTGACAGGAGGGGGCAGGATGACAGGAGGGGGGCAGGCAGTGTGACAGGAGGTAGGCAGGATGACAGGGGGCAGGCAGTGTGACAGGAGGTAGGCAGGATGACGGGAGGGGGGCAGGCAGTGTGACAGAAGGGGGGCAGGCAGTGTGACAGGAGGGGGGCAGCAGTGTGACAGGAAGGGGGCAGGCAGTGTGACAGGAAGGGGGCAGTGTGACAGGAGTGGGGGCAGGCAGTGTGACAGGAGGGGGGCAGGCAGTGTGACAGGAGGGGGGCAGTGTGACAGGAGGGGGGCAGTGTGACAGGAGGTGGGCAGGATGACGGGAGGGGGGCAGGCAGTGTGACAGAAGGGGGGCAGGCAGTGTGACAGGTGGTGGGCAGTGTGACAGGAGGGGGGCAGGCAGTTGACAGGAGGGGGCAGGCAGTGTGACAGGGGGGGCAGTGTGACAGGAGGGGTGCAGGCAGTGTGACAGGAGGGGGGCAGGCAGTGTGACAGGAGGGGGCAGGCAGTGTGACAGGAGGTAGGCAGTGTGACAGGAGGGGTGGCAGGCAGTGTGACAGGAGGGGGGCATGCAGTGTGACAGGAGGGGGGCAGGCAGTGTAACAGGAGGTGGGCAGTGTGACAGGAGGGGTGCAGGCAGTGTGACAGGAGGGGGGCAGGCAGTGTGACAGGAGGGGGGCAGGCAGTGTGACAGGAGGGGGCAGGCAGTGTGACAGGAGGGGTGCAGGCAGTGTGACAGGAGGGGGGCAGGCAGTGTGACAGGAGGGGTGCAGGCAGTGTGACAGGAGGGGTGCAGGCAGTGTGACAGGAGGGGGGCAGGCAGTGTGACAGGAGGGGGGCAGGCAGTGTGACAGGAGGTGGGCAGTGTGACAGGAGGTGGGCAGTGTGACAGTAGGGGGCAGTGTGACAGAAGGGGGCAGGCAGAGTGACAGAAGGGGTGGTAAGGAGGTGATATAACACCTCCTCCCTGCCTGACAAATGCAGGAGACAGGGAGGGGGCAGAGTGACAGGAGGGGGCAGGCAGTGTGACAGGAGGTAGGCAGGATGACAGGAGGGGGGCAGGCAGTGTGACAGAGGGTAGGCAGGATGACAGGAGGGGGGCAGGCAGTGTGACAGGAGGGGGCAGGATGACAGGAGGGGGGCAGGCAGTGTGACAGGAGGTAGGCAGGATGACAGGGGGCAGGCAGTGTGACAGGAGGTAGGCAGGATGACGGGAGGGGGGCAGGCAGTGTGACAGAAGGGGGGCAGGCAGTGTGACAGGAGGGGGGCAGGCAGTGTGACAGGAAGGGGGCAGGCAGTGTGACAGGAAGGGGGCAGTGTGACAGGAGTGGGGCAGGCAGTGTGACAGGAGGGGGGCAGGCAGTGTGACAGGAGGGGGGCAGTGTGACAGGAGGGGGGCAGTGTGACAGGAGGTGGGCAGGATGACGGGAGGGGGGCAGGCAGTGTGACAGAAGGGGGGCAGGCAGTGTGACAGGTGGTGGGCAGTGTGACAGGAGGGGGGCAGGCAGTGTGACAGGAGGGGGCAGGCAGTGTGACAGGGGGGGGCAGTGTGACAGGAGGGGTGCAGGCAGTGTGACAGGAGGGGGGCAGGCAGTGTGACAGGAGGGGGGCAGGCAGTGTGACAGGAGGTAGGCAGTGTGACAGGAGGGGGTGCAGGCATGTGACAGGAGGGGGGCATGCAGTGGTGACAGGAGGGGGCAGGCAGTGTAACAGGAGGTGGGCAGTGTGACAGGAGGGGTGCAGGCAGTGTGACAGGAGGGGGGCAGGCAGTGTGACAGGAGGGGGCAGGCAGTGTGACAGGAGGGGTGCAGGCAGTGTGACAGGAGGGGTGCAGGCAGTGTGACAGGAGGGGGGCAGGCAGTGTGACAGGAGGGGTGCAGGCAGTGTGACAGGAGGGGTGCAGGCAGTGTGACAGGAGGGGGGCAGGCAGTGTGACAGGAGGGGGGCAGGCAGTGTGACAGGAGGTGGGCAGTGTGACAGGAGGTGGGCAGTGTGACAGTAGGGGGCAGTGTGACAGAAGGGGGCAGGCAGAGTGACAGAAGGGGGTGAAGGAGGTGATATAATACCTCCTCCCTGCCTGACAAATGCAGGAGACAGGGAGGGGGCAGAGTGACAGGAGGGGGCAGGCAGTGTGACAGGAGGTAGGCAGGATGACAGGAGGGGGGCAGGCAGTGTGACAGGAGGTAGGCAGGATGACAGGAGGGGGGCAGGCAGTGTGACAGAAGGGGGCAGGATGACAGGAGGGGGGCAGGCAGTGTGACAGGAGGTAGGCAGGATGACAGGGGGCAGGCAGTGTGACAGGAGGTAGGCAGGATGACGGGAGGGGGGCAGGCAGTGTGACAGAAGGGGGGCAGGGAGTGTGACAGGAGGGGGGCAGGCAGTGTGACAGGAGGGGGGCAGGCAGTGTGACAGGAGGGGGGCAGTGTGACAGGAGGGGGGCAGGCAGTGTGACAGGAGTGGGGCAGGCAGTGTGACAGGAGGGGGGCATGTGACAGGGGGGGTGTGACAGGAGGGGGCAGTGTGACAGGAGGTTGGCAGGATGACGGGAGGGGGGCAGGCAGTGTGACAGAAGGGGGGCAGGCAGTGTGACAGGAGGTGGGCAGTGTGACAGGAGGGGGGCAGGCAGTGTGACAGGAGGGGGCAGGCAGTGTAACAGGAGGTGGGCAGTGTGACAGGAGGGGTGCAGGGCAGTGTGACAGGAGGGGGCAGGCAGTGTGACAGGAGGGGTGCAGGCAGTGTGACAGGAGGGGTGCAGGCAGTGTGACAGGAGGGGGGCAGGCAGTGTGACAGGAGGGGGGCAGGCAGTGTGACAGGAGGGGGGCAGGCAGTGTGACAGGAGGGGTGCAGGCAGTGTGACAGGAGGGGTGCAGGCAGTGTGACAGGAGGGGGGCAGGCAGTGTGACAGGAGGGGTGGTAAGGAGGTGATATAACACCTCCTCCCTGCCTGACAAATGCAGGAGACAGGGAGGGGGCAGAGTGACAGGAGGGGGCAGGCAGTGTGACAGGAGGTAGGCAGGATGACAGGAGGGGGGCAGGCAGTGTGACAGGAGGTAGGCAGGATGACAGGAGGGGGCAGGCAGTGTGACAGGAGGGGGCAGGATGACAGGAGGGGGGCATGCAGTGTGACAGGAGGGGGCAGGCAGTGTAACAGGAGGTGGGGCAGTGTGACAGGAGGGGGGCAGGCAGTGTGACAGGAGGGGGCAGGCAGTGTGACAGGAGGGTGCAGGCAGTGTGACAGGAGGGGGGCAGGCAGTGTGACAGGAGGGGGCAGGCAGTGTGACAGGAGGGGGGCAGGCAGTGTGACAGGAGGGGTGCAGGCAGTGTGACAGGAGGGGTGCAGGCAGTGTGACAGGAGGGGTGCAGGCAGTGTGACAGGAGGGGGCAGGCAGTGTGACAGGAGGGGTGCAGGCAGTGTGACAGGAGGTGGGCAGTGTGACAGGAGGTGGGCAGTGTGACAGTAGGGGGCAGTGTGACAGAAGGGGGCAGGCAGAGTGACAGAAGGGGTGGTAAGGAGGGTGATATAACACCTCCTCCCTGCCTGACAAATGCAGGAGACAGGGAGGGGGCAGAGTGACAGGAGGGGGCAGGCAGTGTGACAGGAGGTAGGCAGGATGACAGGAGGGGGGCAGGCAGTGTGACAGGAGGTTGGCAGGATGACGGGAGGGGGGCAGGCAGTGTGACAGAAGGGGGGCAGGCAGTGTGACAGGAGGTGGGCAGTGTGACAGGAGGGGGGCAGGCAGTGTGACAGGAGGGGGCAGGCAGTGTAACAGGAGGTGGGCAGTGTGACAGGAGGGGTGCAGGCAGTGTGACAGGAGGGGGGCAGGCAGTGTGACAGGAGGGGTGCAGGCAGTGTGACAGGAGGGGTGCAGGCAGTGTGACAGGAGGGGGGCAGGCAGTGTGACAGGAGGGGGGCAGGCAGTGTGACAGGAGGGGGGCAGGCAGTGTGACAGGAGGGGTGCAGGCAGTGTGACAGGAGGGGTGCAGGCAGTGTGACAGGAGGGGGGCAGGCAGTGTGACAGGAGGGGTGGTAAGGAGGTGATATAACACCTCCTCCCTGCCTGACAAATGCAGGAGACAGGGAGGGGGCAGAGTGACAGGAGGGGGCAGGCAGTGTGACAGGAGGTAGGCAGGATGACAGGAGGGGGGCAGGCAGTGTGACAGGAGGTAGGCAGGATGACAGGAGGGGGGCAGGCAGTGTGACAGGAGGGGGCAGGATGACAGGAGGGGGGCATGCAGTGTGACAGGAGGGGGGCAGGCAGTGTAACAGGAGGTGGGCAGTGTGACAGGAGGGGTGCAGGCAGTGTGACAGGAGGGGGGCAGGCAGTGTGACAGGAGGGGTGCAGGCAGTGTGACAGGAGGGGGGCAGGCAGTGTGACAGGAGGGGGGCAGGCAGTGTGACAGGAGGGGGGCAGGCAGTGTGACAGGAGGGGTGCAGGCAGTGTGACAGGAGGGGTGCAGGCAGTGTGACAGGAGGGGTGCAGGCAGTGTGACAGGAGGGGGGCAGGCAGTGTGACAGGAGGGGTGCAGGCAGTGTGACAGGAGGTGGGCAGTGTGACAGGAGGTGGGCAGTGTGACAGTAGGGGGCAGTGTGACAGAAGGGGGCAGGCAGAGTGACAGAAGGGGTGGTAAGGAGGTGATATAACACCTCCTCCCTGCCTGACAAATGCAGGAGACAGGGAGGGGGCAGAGTGACAGGAGGGGGCAGGCAGTGTGACAGGAGGTAGGCAGGATGACAGGAGGGGGGCAGGCAGTGTGACAGGAGGTAGGCAGGATGACAGGAGGGGGGCAGGCAGTGTGACAGGAGGGGGCAGGATGACAGGAGGGGGGCAGGCAGTGTGACAGGAGGTAGGCAGGATGACAGGGGGGCAGGCAGTGTGACAGGAGGTAGGCAGGATGACGGGAGGGGGGCAGGCAGTGTGACAGAAGGGGGGCAGGCAGTGTGACAGGAGGGGGGCAGGCAGTGTGACAGGAGGGGGGCAGGCAGTGTGACAGGAGGGGGGCAGGCAGTGTGACAGGAGGTGGGCAGTGTGACAGGAGGGGGGCAGGCAGTGTGACAGGAGTGGGGCAGGCAGTGTGACAGGAGGGGGGCAGTGTGACAGGAGGTGGGCAGGATGACGGGAGGGGGGCAGGCAGTGTGACAGAAGGGGGGCAGGCAGTGTGACAGGAGGTGGGCAGTGTGACAGGAGGGGGGCAGGCAGTGTGACAGGAGGGGGCAGGCAGTGTGACAGGGGGGGGCAGTGTGACAGGAGGGGGGCAGGCAGTGTGACAGGAGGTGGGCAGTGTGACAGAAGGGGGGCAGGCAGTGTGACAGGAGGGGGGCAGGCAGTGTGACAGGAGGTGGGCAGTGTGACAGGAGGTGGGCAGTGTGACAGGAGGGGGCAGGCAGTGTGACAGGAGAGGGGCAGGCAGTGTGACAGGAGGGGGGCAGGCAGTGTGACAGGAGGGGGGCAGGCAGTGTAACAGGAGGTGGGCAGTGTGACAGGAGGGGTGCAGGCAGTGTGACGGGGGGGCAGGCAGTGTGACAGGAGGGGTGCAGGCAGTGTGACAGGAGGGGGGCAGGCAGTGTGACAGGAGGGGGGCAGGCAGTGTGACAGGAGGGGGGCAGGCAGTGTGACAGGAGGTAGGCAGTGTGACAGGAGGGGTGCAGGCAGTGTGACAGGAGGGGGGCATGCAGTGTGACAGGAGGGGGGCAGGCAGTGTAACAGGAGGTGGGCAGTGTGACAGGAGGGGTGCAGGCAGTGTGACAGGAGGGGGGCAGGCAGTGTGACAGGAGGGGTGCAGGCAGTGTGACAGGAGGGGGGCAGGCAGTGTGACAGGAGGGGGCAGGCAGTGTGACAGGAGGGGGGCAGGCAGTGTGACAGGAGGGGGGCAGGCAGTGTGACAGGAGGGGGGCAGGCAGTGTGACAGGAGGGGTGCAGGCAGTGTGACAGGAGGTGGGCAGTGTGACAGGAGGTGGGCAGTGTGACAGTAGGGGGCAGTGTGACAGAAGGGGGCAGGCAGAGTGACAGAAGGGGTGGTAAGGAGGTGATATAACACCTCCTCCCTGCCTGACAAATGCAGGAGACAGGGAGGGGGCAGAGTGACAGGAGGGGGCAGGCAGTGTGACAGGAGGTAGGCAGGATGACAGGAGGGGGGCAGGCAGTGTGACAGGAGGTAGGCAGGATGACAGGAGGGGGGCAGGCAGTGTGACAGGAGGGGGCAGGATGACAGGAGGGGGGCAGGCAGTGTGACAGGAGGTAGGCAGGATGACGGGAGGGGGGCAGGCAGTGTGACAGAAGGGGGGCAGGCAGTGTGACAGGAGGGGGGCAGGCAGTGTGACAGGAGGGGGGCAGGCAGTGTGACAGGAGGGGGGCAGGCAGTGTGACAGGAGGGGGGCAGGCAGTGTGACAGGAGGTGGGCAGTGTGACAGGAGGGGGGCAGGCAGTGTGACAGGAGTGGGGCAGGCAGTGTGACAGGAGGGGGGCAGTGTGACAGGAGGGGGGCAGTGTGACAGGAGGTGGGCAGGATGACGGGAGGGGGGCAGGCAGTGTGACAGAAGGGGGGCAGGCAGTGTGACAGGAGGTGGGCAGTGTGACAGGAGGGGGGCAGGCAGTGTGACAGGAGGGGGCAGGCAGTGTGACAGGGGGGGGCAGTGTGACAGGAGGGGGGCAGGCAGTGTGACAGGAGGTGGGCAGTGTGACAGAAGGGGGGCAGGCAGTGTGACAGGAGGGGGGCAGGCAGTGTGACAGGAGGTGGGCAGTGTGACAGGAGGTGGGCAGTGTGACAGGAGGGGGCAGGCAGTGTGACAGGAGGGGGGCAGGCAGTGTGACAGGAGGGGGGCACGCAGTGTGACAGGAGGGGGGCAGTGTGACAGGAGGTGGGCAGGATGACGGGAGGGGGGCAGGCAGTGTGACAGAAGGGGGGCAGGCAGTGTGACAGGAGGTGGGCAGTGTGACAGGGGGGGCAGGCAGTGTGACAGGAGGGGGGCAGGCAGTGTGACAGGAGGGGGCAGTGTGACAGAAGGGGGGCAGGCAGTGTGACAGGAGGGGGGCAGGCAGTGTGACAGGAGGGGGGCAGGCAGTGTAACAGGAGGTGGGCACTGTGACAGGAGGGGTGCAGGCAGTGTGACGGGGGGGCAGGCAGTGTGACAGGAGGGGTGCAGGCAGTGTGACAGGAGGGGGGCAGGCAGTGTGACAGGAGGGGGGCAGGCAGTGTGACAGGAGGTAGGCAGTGTGACAGGAGGGGTGCAGGCAGTGTGACAGGAGGGGGGCATGCAGTGTGACAGGAGGGGGGCAGGCAGTGTAACAGGAGGTGGGCAGTGTGACAGGAGGGGTGCAGGCAGTGTGACAGGAGGGGGGCAGGCAGTGTGACAGGAGGGGTGCAGGCAGTGTGACAGGAGGGGGGCAGGCAGTGTGACAGGAGGTGGGCAGTGTGACAGGAGGGGGGCAGGCAGTGTGACAGGAGGGGTGCAGGCAGTGTGACAGGAGGGGGGCAGGCAGTGTGACAGGAGGTGGGCAGTGTGACAGGAGGTGGGCAGTGTGACAGTAGGGGGCAGTGTGACAGAAGGGGGCAGGCAGAGTGACAGAAGGGGGCAGGCAGAGTGACAGCAGGTGGGCAGGATATCAGGAGGACCTGTGGAGTGGACACACTATTCTTTGCAGGACACTGTATTATGCTGGCACCGGGCCTGACTCCCTATCATCACATATAACACAGAGGTGATAGCAAAGAATCCTAAGAATTCCCCCCTCCTCCCCCCTCCCTCCTCGGTTCAGTTTTTCTTACCCAGCCAAGTATTGTGGATGTAGCTGATTATGCGGCTGGTCTCCTGCATGGTCTGTTCCCGGTCAGCTGTCTGTGTGATAAATGACATGCTGATCGGCCGATCATTGAGCTCCCATTCCTATACCAGCACGTGTCCTCAGTGTCTGCCGGGTACCTCTTCTCCTCCTGTAGGATCCTGTGCATTGCCAGAGAAAGTCGGCAGGATACTATAGAAGCAGCATCAGGATTGATTAAATTGTCCGAACTGCTGTATTAGCATAAGAACCTCTGCTTGAAAACCTACTAATGCCCCCAACTGAACACATGGAGCCTTGAGCCACAGTGCGGTATGGATCATTTGTCCGGGTTCCAGGCGGCAGGATACCCGGACATGTGATTCAAAATTACTCTAAACCCGTACTGTCCGGGTGAATCCCAGACAGTTGGCAACCCTACCCACTACACTGCACTACCCACTACACTGTCCACTACACTGTCCACTATAATACCCACTACACTGCACTACCCACTACACTGACCACTCTACCTATAGTATTCCTATACTGACCACTACACAGCATGACTAACTGCTTGTTTACTCTCTCTGGTTGGCTGCTTCCTCTCCCCAGACCATGTGCACTCCCCCCAGGCCAGCAACATGACTTGTCTCTGAGGAGGGAGTCTCACCTGCATTTTATCTTCCATCCATGATCGATCTGCACTGTTGGAGATCCGCAGGAGAGGAGGAGGAGGAGGAAAAGAGAGAGGCGGCAGGTCACAAGGCGAAAACGGGACTCCAGGAGCAACCTGTGCGAATGTGCCACTCGACATCATGGACAGGCCAGCCCTGCCACTGCACATGACCCCATTCGTCCAATCACAGGGCGCCGGTGTTCTGCCGAGAACTGTCCTCCTATCATATAGTGTCCGCCCCGTACTGCGCAGGCGCAGCGCCTGCGCAGTACGGAGGAGAAGGAGATGCCGAAAGTGTCCGAAGTTGATCAGCTGACCATCAGCTGTACACGGCGCTCGGGCACTTGTTAGTGATGGCTTTGCAAGAGGGCCCCTCGTGGGCTCGCTTCGCTCACCACGCTTTGGGCGCGGCCTCGCTGAGCTCGGCAACTATTTATTCTTACTCTATGTCCACTTGGATAGTAGGGAATGAACCTGGACATAGGGTAAGAATAAAAGCGCAGGCGCCGTGCACAGCTGACGATCAGCTGTTGAACTTCGGAGACTTTCGGCTTCTCGTTTGTCCTCCGTACTGCGCCTGCGCAGTACAGGGCGGACACTTTTGGATAGGGGACTGTATTCGACAAGACACCGGCCGCTCTGCCTGAGATTAAACATGGCGGCCGGAGCACGGGGACACAGTATATCGGAATTAGGACAGTGACACACATTGACTTTGAATTGCGCCCCCCAAAATGTTGCGCCCGGTGCCACTGCCCCCCTCGCACCCCCCACGCTATGCCACTGCATAGGAGACACCCTGAGACCTGTGTCACTGACCAGACCACCTATTTAGAATAAAGGAATGAAAGCCTAAAAACAGAAAACTAAAACAGCCACTACATCTAAGGATTGATAAGCTGAAATATATTACATTTTTATTTTTGACCTATATTGCTACTCACTGCTTGGGTGGATATGCTTTAAGTTCATTTTATTTTTTAGTTTGAAAAGAAAAAGTTTTGGCATATTTACTGCCCAGAGTCCTAAGCTATTGTTTACAAGCCCCCTCTATAACCTGTGACCACTAGCATTGATCTGAAAATGTCTGTGGTCTATTTGAGATTGTGTTAATAATCTAAAAAGCACAGCATCAGCAGGAAAACAGTGCTACAGTTCTAATGTACACTAATAATATCCACCAATATCCAGGTTTAAACACATGTGGTTAATGAACAGTGTCAGGTAAGGGTAATGTAGAAGATGAATGTCCTACCAAACTCCACAGGCTATCTTAGCTACAAACTGATACCCAACGTTATCTCTGCTGGGACAGGACTTGTAAACGGTATATTTTCACCATTAATAATTAATTATTCATCAACTTATTTATCAACTACAGCAAACTCTGTGTTCTTGTTCTGATGTTGTTGCCAGTAGACCTTTAAATAATTAAATTTCTTTGAATTTAAACAAAGCTAATAATATAACTTTCCTTTCTTTTTTTGTAGTAATTTGCTTTATTTAACAAAGAGTTATAAAATAAAATAGAAAAACATGTGTCTTTGCAGTCATTACACTATAGAAGAAAGCATGCTCCATAACTGAATTAAGAAGAAATGAAAGTGGAACTATGGGCAAAATGAAAAATTACATTTATAATCCAGTCTGTCACTATGGTTACACAGAAGTTGTCATTTTTCTGAGCACGTGTTATTACCTGTTGACCCTGCCAGTTAAACTGGGCAGTAGATTTTAGAAACAAACATTTGTATGAAAATTCTCATCAGTACATTTGATGACTGGTTTCAGAAATCCGCTTGTTCAAGGAATTATTTTCCCTCTTATTCCTTCAAATTTGACCCCACTAATGAGTAGAAAATCAAACAAATTTTCTTACATTGAAAATTTTCAAACGGAATTCTACTAGTGTATGGCCAACTTAAGTCTGTTATTTTTCAACTTCCTATAACCAGTTCCGGACCGCCTATCGCATGTATACTGCGGCAGGGCAGCCCGGCTGCGCAAAATCACGTACAGGTGCGTGATTTTGTGCACGTGGTTTTGGGCGTGCACCAATCAGCTGGTCCAGCGGCCGCAATGGCTGCAGCGACCCGCCGATCATTCACAGGAGAGACGAATCAGCCATCTGTCTGTGTAAACAAAGCAAACAGTGGATCTGCCAGGAAGGGAAAGATAGATCTTGTGATTCAGCTAAGCTGAATCACAGATCTCTCTTTTCCTTCAATGTGACCCTGCCCCACACAGTTAGTAGGCACCTCCCTAGGAAACATTCAACCCTTGGATCGCCCCTGGTGTTAACCCCTTCCCTGCCAGTGCATTTTTATAGCACTGATCACTGTATTGGTGTCACTGGTCCCCAAAAAGTGTCACTTAGTGCCAGATTTGTCCGCCACAATGTCACAGTCCCGCTAAAAATCGCAGATCGCCTCCATTACTAGTAAAAACAATAAAAAATAGAAGGTCCCCAAATCTATCCCCTATTTTGTGACGCTATAACTTTTGCGCAAACCAATCAATATACACTTATTGGTATTACTTTACAAAAAATATGTAGCAGAATACATACTGGCCTAAATTTATGAAGAAATTCAATTTTTCAACATTTTTTATTGGGAATGTTTTATAGCAGAAAGTAAAAAGTATTTTTTTTTATTTAAAATTGTCGGTCTTTTTTTGTTTATAACGCAAAAAATAAAAAGCGGAGAGGCGATCAAATACCACCAAAAGAAAGCTCTATTCGTGGGGAAAAAAATAAAATCAATTTTATTTGGGTACAGTGTCACACGACCACGCAATTGTCAGTAAAAGCGACGAAGTACAGTATCGCAAAGAATTGCCTGGTCAGGAAGTGAGTAAAACCTTCCGGAGCTGAAGTGGTTAAACAGTGGTTCTCAACCTGGCCCCAACGGGCCATGTTTTCAGGTATGCCTTTACTTTGCACAACTGCTTTAAATCAATATCAATGACATTATCTAAGGGGAGTTCCCAAAACATGGCCCGTTGGGGGTACTTGAGGACTGAGGTTGAGAACCACTACTTTAAAGGACCAAGCTGTCCAGAAAAAGTGGCAGTTAGATGGTTGAGACAAACCATATATTACTGACAGGGGTGCTTACAATGATCAGCTTTTATTTGTTTATTTAAAACCTTTTGAAAAAACATTTGCTGTTGTAATTCCTTAAAGTGTGTTAGCTTGAGTTAACCGCTGTACGTGATCTTGCGAGGTCCAGATAGCGGGCGCACGCGCCCGCCGCGAGCTCCGTGAGTCCAACTGCGGGTCCCGCAGATTCAATGTCCGCGGGGATACCAGCGATCGTCTCACGGAGAGGAAGAACAGGGAAATGCTGATGTAAACAAGCATTTCCCCGTTCTGCCTAGTGACAGGACACTGATCACTGCTCCCTGTAATTGGGAGCAGTGATCAGTGTCGTGTCACACATAGCCCATCCCCCCTACAGTTAGAATCACTACCTAGGACACACTTAACCCCTACAGCGCCCCCTCCTGGTTAACCTCTTCACTGCCAGTCACATTTACACAGTAATCAGTGCATTTTTAATCGCACTGATCGCTGTATAAATGTGAATGTTCCCAAAAAAGCGCCAAAAGTGTCAGATCTGTCTGCCATAATGTCGCAGTCATGATAAAAATCGTTGATCGCCGCCATTACTAGTAAAAAAAAAAATTATTAATAAAAATACCATAAAACTATCCCCTATTTTGTAGACGCTATAACTTTTGCGCATACCAATCAATTAACGCTTATTGCGATTTTTTTTAACAAAAATATGTAGAAGAATACGTATCGGCCTAAACTGAGGAAAAAAAATGTTTTTTTATATATTTTTTGGGGATATTTATTATAGCAAAAAGTAAAAAATATTGCTTTTTTTTTCAAAATTGACGCTTTTTTTTGTTTATAGAACAAAAAATAAAAACCGCAGAGGTGATCAAATACCACCAAAAAAAGCTCTATTTGTGGGGAAAAAAAGGACATCAATTTTGTTTGGAAAACACGTCGCACGACCGCGCAACTGTCAGTTAAAGCGACGCAGTGCCGAATCGCAAAAAGTGCTCTGGTCAGGAAGGGGGCAAATCCTTCCGGGGCTGAAGTGGTTAAAGTAGAACTATAGGCAAAACTTTTTTTTTTTTCATTTTAGACAGAGCAAGGGAGGGTTAAAACCCCAGTCAGATTTTTGTTTTTGCCATCTGTGTCCCATTGCGGAGATTTCCCTTCACTTCCTGTCCCATAGCCAAACAGGTATTGAGAGGAAATTCCTGCATAATAAGGGAGTTCCTTGGGGACCCCCAAGTCACCAGAACTAGTATCACCATTGGAAGAAGTTCCCTCTATTACTTTTCCGGGGACAACCTAAAATTAGTGATTTTCTTTTACTTTCACATTCAATGATAATAGTAAACAGGACAAATAGAGAGGGTGAATCTCCTAAATGGGACAGACTGCAATAAAAAAAAAGTTTTGCCTTTAGTTATACTTTAAGCTTGAATTTGTTAGTCACTAGAAATGAGGGAATGTGCCGAGTTTGGTTAGCAGAGTGTTTGTCAAACCCCTATTAAAGTCCAAAAATTGCAGACTTAAATTTGAACCCGATTGAAGTGTCTTTGGTGCAAATCTTGAAAATCAATTCTGGCCAGTTTCACACCTAATAGGCAAAGGGATTGTCAAACAAAGGGCATGGGAAGCTATGTTCTGCCATGGGGGACAGGTACCAATGCAAAAAATAATTTAGAAAATGACTTTACGGTGGGGAGATGGTCCTCCTTTTTGCAACTTCAAGCTTGAGAGATGGGTTTAAGCTGTATTTGGGGTTAAGGAACAGTACGATTCTCATGGACAACATCAGTGACACCACATTGTGGAATCACATATTTTTCATGTGTAATGGATATTTTTACTTTTACATTATTACTTGGCTTAAATCCAGCAGTAGTATTACTCCAAACTGATTCATTACAACGTTTACATTTTTTTTTTAGGTAGTTTTGACTTTGACACTGGATTTATTTTTTTTATTATCCAGCAGTAATGGGCCTGAAGTGAACAGTAGAAATAGCAGCAACAAGAGCCCCAATGGCTGTAGGAAAGGATAAAGCCCTCAATTTTATTCAGATTGGCCCGTGGAAAAAAAGTTTCATAGTATAGTTTGTGAGCTTCTTTTTACCATTCCACACTGTATCGATTTAAAAGTTTAATAAGATGTTAAAGCAGAGAGATGAATCAATTTTTATCATGAAATAAAAAATAGAGTGTATTAATTAAAAGACAATAGCCAAAATCATTGTACATGCACTGAAAAGAATGTAAGCAGCTTTAATAGGTCACAATATACTAGGGAAAGACGAGGCAGGTTTTATTAGGAAAAAAAATACGATGCATTATTTCTAAAGCAATAGCCAGAAATATTGTACAGCTACTGCTTAGTATTTACGCAGCTTTAGTAGGACACAATGTAAGAGGGAGAGAAGAGACAGTTTTTTCATGGAACAAAAATTATTATTTTAGAGACATTTGCCACAAATAGTTTACATTTGCTGAAGACTATGTAAACAGTTTTCTTAGGCTTGGTACCAATACTTGTGTGCTCAAGTACTCGCCGATACCGATTACCGATACCTTTGCAGTGCAATTTGAGCCCATACAAAATTGAGGTCACTATGACAAGCCTGGGTTTACACAGGAGCGGTGCGGGAAACCACATGTGACTGGGACAGGAATCACACCGCATTCCTGTTCAAATCGCATGTGATTCTTTGTAGTGGGATTTGAGCCCCTTCATTTTGTATGCGCTCAAATGGCACCACAAAGGTATCAAAGCATTTACGTGAGTACTCGTACTTGTGCAAATGATTAGTATCGGTGCAACTCTAGTTTTAATCATCAAAAAAAATTAAAGTGTTTTAAAACGATAACCAAAAATATTGTACTTTTGTGCCAGGTACAGTACCTGAATGAGGAGCCTGAGATGTTGCGGGTGGCCTCTAGCACTCCTGGAAGTAGAGACAAGGCCCTTAGGAGTGATGGAAGGGCAGAAGTGTTACAGTACAGAAACTGAAGAATGGAACCTGGGAGCAGGTATCAGATGGGCAGAAGTACAGCTGGTAAAATACAGAGGATACACTATGAGTAGAGTCAGATCACAAACTGGGTTCAGCAACAGCCATGCAGGAAGGCACCGAATTGTAGGCAGATTTAAGTTCAGGGACAAGCAGAGGCTGGCAAAGTGCAGGCAGTGACATACAAAGGCAGAATCCTGGTCAGCAGTCCAAGTCAACGTCGGTAAAAGAAATAAGCAGCAATCATAGACATACAAAAATAATCCTGGAGCAAGTCAGCTGTAAACCAGGTCGGTAACACAGTCAAGCACTAGTGTTGCCACCTGTCCAGGATTCACCCAGACAGTTCAGGTTTTGAATCATGTGTCCAGGTTTCAGGCGGACTGAAACCCAGGACACATTATTCAGACCAGGCTGTGGCTCCTCAAGTAACCAAGATAGCTACACACAAATCTGTTGCAGTCTGGGAGCTATGGGCTGCTGTCTGGGGGCAGGTTTGGCATCACTGGGATGCAGGGTGATGATGTCAGCAATAGCAAATTGGCCACAAATACCGTTCACTGTGGCACGCTATGCGAACCACATTACTACTCTCCTTGGAGCATGCAAAGGTGTCCCAGACTGCTAAAGTGTACGGTTTGGCTTGGAGAAAAGGTGGCAACCCTATCAAGCACAGGGTTCAGGATCAGGAATCACAGATTGAAAGATCCTTCAGCAATGGTTCTCTGCAAAACTCAGGTTTAAATATCCCGCTATTGACCAATATCTGTGCTGGACTTACCCACATGTTTGCGTTTATGTGCATATGTGTGCACAAGGTCCCATATCTAGTTAGCTTTCTATGCCGACAAACATGTGCACACTTACATGCATGTGCATGAGTTTGAGGGCTGGAATTTCCTGGCTGTTCCTGAAAATTTGGCAGAGACTAATGCCGCGTACACACGGTCGTACTTTTCGTCTACAAAAGTCCAACAGACGCTGATGGACTAAAGCTGGCTGGTAATCCGATCGTGTGTGGGCTTCTCCGGACTTTCAACCGACTTTTTTAGCCTCAAATACGACGTACTTTAGATTTGAAACATGCTTCAAAACTTTTACTTCGTACCTACGACGGACCCCGAAATCCGCTCGTCTGTGTGCTAGTCCGACGGACAAAAAGCCACGCTAGGGCACCTATTGGCTACTGGCTATGAACTTCCTTATTTTAGTCCGGTGTACGTCATCACGTACGAATCCGACCGACTTTTGTGTGGTCGTGTGTAGGCAAGTCCGGTCGTTAGAAAGTAGGCCGCAAGTCCGCGGCAAGTCCACCGAAAGTCTGCCGGAAGTCTGTCCGACAGGCTGTCCGACTTTTGTAGACGAAAAGTACGACCGTGTGTACGCGGCATAAGTAAGCAGCTTATTTAGGCTGCAAAGGAAAATAAAGGGAGAGAGAGAGACAGAGACAGGGACAGAGAAACAAGGCAAGTTTTATCATGGAATAAAACTTAAATTGTATTATTTGAGAAACAATAACCACACATTGTGTACATTTACTGATGATCATATAAGCAACTTCATTAGGTTGAATTATTAGTAGGAGAGAAAAGGCAGTTTTTACCATGAAAGAAAAAATAGAATGTATTATTTCAGAGACAATAGCCAGAAATATTGTACAGTCAGTGCACAGTATGTATGTATGCAGCTTATTAGGCTACAATGAAAAAAGAAAAGATAAGGCAAGTTTTATAATGCAATAAAATTAAAGTGTATTTTTTCTACCACAGTAGACAAAACCATCTGTTGCACTGAAGGCCATCTCAGATAGCACATTGGCCACAGGACAGTGGTTCTGCTTGGGTACCCAATAGTCCATGGGGGTCATCACTTCAAAGCAAGCCCGCATCATCCCTGGGCCCCAAGTAGTTTGCAATCATATGGTTTATGCATTGTCTGTGACTGCTGCCTGCGGCTTGGCCTATCCACTGTGGTTGTAAAAATTATTTAAAAGCATCGCTGAGGTGCCAGCCACCACCACTGCCACTTTTCCCTTCAGAGATCTATGGATTGGAGGCCTGTTGGGCATGAGTGGGGATCCTGCCACTATCTTGAAATGTGACCAGGAGTGTCATGTACCTTACAGTGGAGCCCGAAATGATGAGGGTGGCCTCTTGCACAACTCCTGTCCAAGCACCCCTGGTAGTGGAGACAGGGACTGCTAGGGCAGTGGAAGGGTGCAGGCGCCTGGCAGCTGCGGGTCACAAGTCTTTTTCAGTGGGAGCCAGGCAGATAGGTGCTGAATCAGGATCAGTAGCAAGGTCGGGAATAGGCAGAAGTCGGTAACGTGCTGGCGGTGGGGTATCCGATCAAGAGACAGAGCCGTAGTCGTAAGTCCAAGCCGTGGTCAGTAATATAGGCAAGAGGCAGATAGGCAGGGATGATCCAAGAGAATAGTCAGTTGAAGCCAGGTTTCAGGAACAAGGTCAGCAGATATGAATAATAGTTAGGAACGCAGAAACCAAGCTGAAGACAATCCAGCACTGAAGCCAGGCAGACTCGCAGTTTAAATAGGGCGCCATGCGCCAGGATTCGTGGATGCGTGTGCACACTAGCGCATGCATGCACGCGCTCGTATGGATGCGCTATTGCGCATGCCTATTCCAATCCTTGCCCGTCTTGGTCAGTGGCTTCGCACATGCGCATTAGCATTTGCTGAATGGGGATTGGCAACTGCTGCATAGGAACGAGCACTTGCTGTACAAGTTCTCTGACAAGGAGGTTCTTCTGCAGCACCTCTTCTAAGTGGCACAATTTTTGCTCCCTCTAGGATAGTAACATGAGATCTCCATTTTCCCTTTGTATTGGGGTTTATTGTGGCCACTAAAACGAGTGCTAGGGGATATTATTGTATTGGTGCCACTGACACCAATGCATGGGGTTATTATTATGGTCACTGACACTAAATTAAAGTTTATTATTGCAGTCTCTAATGCCCCGTACACACGGTCGGATTTTCTGATGGAAAATGTCAGATCGGAGCGTGTTGTTGGAAATTCCGACCGTGTGTGGGCTCCATCGGACATTTTCCATCGGATTTTCCGACACACAAAGTTGGAGAGCAGGAGATAAAATTTTCCGACAACAAAATCCGATCGCGTCAATTCCAACTGTGTGTGGCCTGTTCCGACGCACAAAGTGCCACGCATGCTCAGAAGAAATTCCAAGACGGAACAGCTCGTTCTGGTAAACTTAGCGTTCGCAATGGATACAGCACTTTGTCACACTGCAATGTTAAAAATGGTTTAATACAGCGCACTCTCTTCTTCTTTATAATGTGACAAGAATTAATTAGTTTTGCTGCTCATATTCACACACACTTCTCACAAACTTATTTCGTTACTAATTATCGGGATTCCCTCAATATATTTTGATTTCTCACATCTGACAACATATTTTTGTATATTTTTTATATATTTTTTGGCTTTAACCACTTCAGCCCCGGAAGATTTTACCCCCTTCCTGACCAGAGCACTTTTTACAATTCGGCACTGCGTCGCTTTAACTGCTAATTGCGCGGTCATGCAATGCTGTACCCAAATGAAATTTGCGTCCTTTTCTTCCCACAAATAGAGCTTTCTTTTGATGGTATTTGATCACCTCTGCCGTTTTTATTTTTTGCGCTATAAACTGAAAAAGACCGAAAATTTTGAAAAAAAATGATATTTTCTACTTTTTGTTATAAAAAAAATCCAATAAACTAAATTTTAGTCATACATTTAGGCCAAAATGTATTCGGCCACATGTCTTTGGTAAAAAAAATGTCAATAAGCGTATATTTATTGGTTTGCGCAAAAGTTATAGCGTCTACAAACTAGGGTACATTTTCTGTAATTTACACAGCTTTTAGTTTATGACTGCCTATGTCATTTCTTGAGGTGCTAAAATGGCAGGGCAGTACAAAACCCCCCCAAATGACCCCATTTTGGAAAGTAGACACCCCAAGGAAATTGCTGAGAGGCATGTTGAACTCATTGAATATTTATTTTTTTTGTCCCAAGTGATTGAATAATGACAAAAAAAAAAAAATTTACAAAAAGTTGTCACTAAATGATATATTGCTCACACAGGCCATGGGCATATGTGGAATTGCACCCCAAAATACATTCAGCTGCTTCTCCTGAGTATGGGGATACCACATGTGTGGGACTTTTTGGGAGCCTAGCCGCGTACGGGGCCCCGAAAACCAAGCACCGCCTTCAGGATTTCTAAGGGCATAAATTTTTGATTTCACGCCTCACTACCTATCACAGTTTTGAAGGCCATAAAATGCCAAGATGGCACAAAACCCCCCCAAATGACCCCATTTTGGAAAGTAGACACCCCAAGCTATTTGCTGAGAGGCATGGTGAGTATTTTGCAGCTCTCATTTGTTTTTGAAAATGAAGAAAGACCAGAAAAAAACAATTTTTTTTTCTTTTTTCAATTTTCAAAACTTTGTGACAAAAAGTGAGGTCTGCAAAATACTCACTATACCTCTCAGCAAATAGCTTGGGGTGTCTACTTTCCAAAATGGGGTCATTTTGGGGGGTTTTGTGCCACCTGGGCATTCCATGGCCTCCGAAACTGTGATAGGCAGTGAAGAGTGAAATCAAAAATTTACGCCCTTAGAAAGCCTGAAGGTGGTGCTTGGTTTTCGGGGTCCCGTGCGCAGCTAGGCTCCCAAAAAGTCCCACACATGTGGTATCCCCGTACTCAGGAGAAGCAGCAGAATGTATTTTGGGGTGTAATTTCACATATCCCCATGGCATGTTTGAGCAATATATAATTTAGTGACAACTTTGTGCAAAAAAAAAAAAAAATTGTCTCTTTCCCGCAACTTGTGTCACAATATAAAATATTCCATGGACTTGACATGACTCTCAGCAAATAGCTTGGGGTGTCTATTTTCCAAAATGGGGTCATTTGGGGGGGGTTTGAACTGTCCTGGCATTTTATGCACAACATTTAGAAGCTTATGTCACACACCACCCACTCTTCTAACCACTTGAAGGCAAAACCCTTTCTGACACTTTTTGATTACGTGAAAAAATTATTTTTTTTTGCAAGAAAATTACTTTGAACACCCAAACATTATATATTTTTTTAAAGCAAATGCCCTACAGATTAAAATGGTGAGTGTTTCATTTTCTTTTTTCACACGGTATTTGCGCAGCGATTTTTCAAACGCATTTTTTGTGGAAAAAACACACTTTTTTAAATTTGAATGCACTAAAACACACTATATTGCCCAAATGTTTGATGGAATAAAAAAGATGATCTTAAGCCGAGTACATGGATACCAAACATTTCATGCTGTAAAATTGCGCACAAACGTGCAGTGGCAACAAAATTAATACATTTTTAAAAGCCTTTAAAAGCCTTTACAGGTTACCACTTTAGATTTACAGAGGAAGTCTACTGCTAAAAATACTGCCCTCGATCTGACCTTCGCGGTGATACCTCACATGCATGGTGCAATTGCTGTTTACATTTGACGCCAGACAGACGCTTGCGTTCGCCTTAGCGCGAGAGCAGGGGGGACAGGGGTGCTTTTTTTTTTTTTTTTTTTCTTTATTATTTTTTTGCTTTTTTATCTTTTTTATTGTTATCTCAGGGAATGTAAATATCCCCTATGATAGCAATAGGTAGTGACAGGTACTCTTTTTTGAAAAAATTGGGGTCTATTAGACCCTAGATCTCTCCTCTGCCCTCAAAGCATCTGACCACACCAAGATCGGTGTGATAAAATGCTTCCCCAATTTCCCAATGGCGCTGTTTACATCCGGCGAAATCTAAGTCATAAAATGCTCGTAGCTTCCGGTTTCTTAGGCCATAGAGATGTTTGGAGCCACTCTGGTCTCTGATCAGCTCTATGGTCAGCTGGCTGAATCACCGGCTGCATTCTCAGGTTCCCTGTTGAGACAGGAGAGCCAGAGAAAAACACGGAAGACGGTGGGGGGGGGCATTCCCTCCCACTGCTTGTAAAAGCAGTCTAGAGGCTAATTAGCCGCTAGGATTGCTTTTACATGAAAGCCGACCACTGGCTGAAAAGAATGATACCAAGATGATACCTAAACCTGCAGGCATCATTCTGGTATAACCACTCAAAGTTGTGAATGGTGTACCTGAAGACCAAAAAATGGTTAACAATAAAGCACAGTAAACGGTAAAGTATAAAAAATTGCATACCTGAAAAGCAAACATGATAAAACATAATAACAATAAAACATTGCAGAATAGAATACAGTAAAAAAGAGCAGAACAATAGAGAGAGAATAGAGAGAGAGAATAAAACAACAACTATTTTTTTTTATTTTTGTTTGTGTTTTTTTTGCAAACTTGTAACTTTTATAACTGTAACCGGTTCCAGGTTCGGGTCTCTCAAAATGCGATGGCATCTTGGGAGACCCTGTGAAAGTGTGCCTAGTCTGTGCAATGCTGTACCCTACGCTAATACTCAACTAGTGAGTGGTACCGTTCAAAACATTCACCAATGCAAAGACCAGGATTGTCAGGACAGGAGGGACAATAATAGCGGGTGTCACGCCTATATCCGCGCTTGCTGCAGACACGACATCTTTTTGGGGGTTTCGTTGGGTAGGGGTACTCGGGAGGACATAAAAATGCCTCTCATGCAGCCGACTGCATTTGGTTGGGGATGTGAATGGGGGAAGTACGGGTGCTGCAGAAGCGGTGGGTTCCCAATTAGGATTGGTGAATGCAGTAGGAAGGGCACTATGGGCACGACGGGCCTGTGTTTGTCTTTTTGGTGGCAGCGGGACACTACTTGTGCTTGCCACCTCACCAGCTTGAACTGCACTTATGGGACTCGCCACATCACCAAGTGTTACTGCAGTGCTGGTTTGACTACGACCGGGGTGTACTAGGCCGCTGGTGCTTGCCAGTTCACCAAAACGCTACCAAAAAAACTGTTAGCGATCGCAGGGATCAGGCCTGACTCTGCGAACGCTGCAGTTATGCGTTTAGTGTTCTGTAAGTGACAGTGATCGATCGATACTGCACTTGGGTGGGCTGGGCCAGGCCGGGCGGAGGGGCAAAACGCAGGTGCTAGCAGGTATCTGGGCTGATCCCGCTAACACTGCGTTTTTGGGAACCCTAAACTGCTGGGGACGCTAGTATAGATCTGATTGGATCAGATATTGATCCGTTCAGATACTATACCACTAAGGGAGGTGTACGGTGCGTGCGTGGGTGTTAGCGGTACTGGCGCTAACCTGACGCTGCCTGGGGCTGGTGCTTACCAGTTCACCAAAACGCTACCAAAAAAACTGTTAGCGATCGCAGGGATCAGGCCTGACTCTGCGAACGCTGCAGTTATGCGTTTAGTGTTCTGTAAGTGACAGTGATCGATCGATACTGCACTTGGGTGGGCTGGGCTAGGCTGGGCGGAGGGGCAAAACGCAGGTGCTAGCAGGTATCTGGGCTGATCCCGCTAACACTGCGTTTTTGGGAACCCTAAACTGCTGGGGACGCTAGTATAGATCTGATCGGATCAGATATTGATCCGTTTAGATACTATACCACTAAGGGAGGCGTATGCTGCGTGCGTGGGTGTTAGCGGTACTGGCGCTAATCTGACGCTGCCTGGGGCGACGCATATCACCGCCGGGCGATCAGGGGGCTAAACCTTTATTCGGTAATAAACAGCGGGTGCCCTGACACTATAAAAAATAAATGAACTAACCAGCGTCACCCGTAACGGTTATACGGTGATCAGTGGTGAAAGGGTTAACTAGGGGGCAATCAAAGGGTTAAAACATTTATTAGATAGTATATGGGGGTCCCTGACGCTATAAAACGCTGACGGCGAACCTAAATATTTACGTCCCTAACTAGCGTCACCAGCGACACTAATACAGCGATCAGAAAAATGATCGCTTAGTGACACTGGTGACAGGGGGTGATCAAGGGGTTAAAACTTTATTAGGGGGGGTTAGGGGGGTACCCTAGACCTACAGGGGGCTAACCCTAATTGTCCTAACACTGTAACTGTCACAAACTAACACTATGCAGCAATCAGAAAAAAAAAAAAAACCTGCTTGGTGTCAGTTTGTGACAGGGGGGGGGGTGATTGGGGGGGGATCGGGGGGCGATCGGGGGGGGATCGGGGGTGTTTAGTGTGCCTGGCATGTTCTACTGTGTTGTGTTGTGTTGTGCACTTACTTACATGTCGTCTCTCCTCGGGCCGGAACGGAAACTCCCGAGCCGAGGAGAGATGACATCACATCCTCTGCCTCTGTGTACTATACAGAGGCAGAGGATGTTTCTCATTGGCTGGGAGCGATCGCGAGGGGGGGGCCACGATCGGATGGCCTCCCCCTCGTCTCTCAACTCTCCCAGCCAAATGCCGACCGCAGCTGGCACCGGGGGGGGGGGTCCGATCGGACCCCCCGCCCGCGGGAAGGCAATCACGTACCAGGTACGTGATTTTGCCTGCCCGTGCCATTCTGCTCACGTATATAGGCGTGAGGCGGTCGGCAAGTGGTTAATGTAGATTCTTTTTTTGTGTTTGTATTTTTTTTTTTTTTGGGCGATTTTGATTTGTACTCCCGAAAATGTTTGTGTGTGTTTTTTGTGACAAGTTCCCACAACACCATTGATATGTTGTTATATTTAATCTGTAGGAGATTGTTTGGTGTTGTTGTCCCTTGTTAATTTCACATTGTACTTTAGAAATGTACCTGAATCGTCACCAACAAACTGTCATTTTTGGATGAAAACACACACAGGAGAGTAGAATTTACCAAAAATTTTTTATTAAGGGGTCACAACTAAACAAAGAGGGAGGCAACGCTGGAGAAACAGCAGAAGTGGGTGAAGCCTTGGACCCCCAGGGCAGACATCAATAATTTTCAAGCAAAATTGGTGGCCTGAGGAGTCCTTATCTTAGGGAGTTCAGTCTGGTCCAGAAGTCCCAGAGATCCGGAAAGCAGCAGATGACATCTGTGTCCCCAGGCTGTGGTCATACGAGAGACTGCAGCTTCTGTCAGATCAGACTGAACCCAGGTCATCACTCTCAGGTCTTCTTTCCACGCTTCCTTCCACGCGGTGGCTCTGGTGGTGGAGTTGTGGTAGCAGGAGGAGGAGGAGGGGCCAACTCAACCACGTCGGTCATTGGTGTTAGTTCACCACTCACCCCCTTACGTAGGACTTTGTACAGAAGGTCCTCACAGAGCCTGCGTTGACCCTCCTGCATGCCCTGCAATTTGGTGGCAGCCATGCAGGCAAAGGCCTCCTCAGGAGTGGGTAAGGCTCTGAGGGACGCAGAAGCCTCCTGGATCAGCCTGAATGCTGAATCCTGCACGGGACTCGGAGTGGCCTTCCTGGCTCGTTTATATGGCAGGCGGAGGGGAGGGACCTGAGACTCAGTCAGGCTGCGACTGGTCCCAGGCTTCTCCTGGCTGACACTTAGCCCCGCCTCCTCCTGGCTGCCACTAATCTCCGCCTCCTCCTGACTGCCACATTCCACAACCTCCTCCTGGCTGAGGTCTTCCTGTGTATGAAAAAGGGACATAGTTTTAGTTTTTTAGTCATCAATCACATACAATTTTCACCTCCTGACTGCTGCAAATTGAATGTTAACAAATATAACAGACTATCCTTCTGAGCCCAGCATTTTTCATTTGTGTCCCAATTTTGGGTGCCCACTACTGTCTATTGATATGTAAAACACTTTCAAGCATTAATTAGTGATCAATAATAACATCTAATAAACAGCATTTATTTATTGACCAGAAATCTGTAGAAGAATGCTATACCTGACTCCAGCTGGGCTCCTCCACTTCTTCCTGGCTGGAAGGCCCAGGTTGGACGTCGGAAAGCCTCAGCTGGTATGGAAGGAAGCGTGGAAGGAAGAGTAGAGAGGGATTCCCTGACTTCAGTGTGGTCTGACAGAAATCGCAGTCTCTCATAGTACCACAGCCTGGGGACATAAACGTCATCTGCTGCAGCTCCGGACCTCTGGGAATCTGTGACCTTCTTGCGCTCCCTAAGATAAGTGCTCCTCAGGCCACCAATTTTAGCTTTTAAATAAGGGATGGTTGCTGTGGGGACCACCGGCTTCACCAACTCCAGCAGTTTCGCCTGCCTCTTCTGTTTGTGATTATAGTGGGGGTGTCTGACCTGCCACAGACAGGGCAGCTCCCTGTACTTGTCAATGAACAGGGGCAGGAAATTGTGGTCGTTGAACCCATCCATTTTCTCTGCAAGACACAACACAAGACAAACCCTAATGTCAGGCCATACTCCCCTAATCTTGTTACAATATAGGCTTCCATTTCGAAGCAGTATAGGCGTAATACGCACGTGTGTACGTAATACGCACGTGTGTTACGCTTTATACACACTGCGCATGCGTATAACTCCGCCCGCCCCTGACGTTCTTTCTATTCTATTCCCCGCCCCTTTTCGTTTGGTGCAGTGGGGGAAGAGCACATGGCGGATAGACAGCAGGTGTGTGCTAATTGTAGCAACGAGGAGGAGGGGGAGGAAAGGCCGGAGCCTGAAACGTCCCGATCCAGAAGGAGATTTAAGGCCTCAAATATGTCCTTTGGGGAGATGTTGGAGATGGTGGACATCCTGAAGAAGTCCGACTATGATGGAAAGTATGGGCCTTACCCTAACCCCAATGTCCGAAAGGCCAAGATCATGGCGAAAGTGGTCAGGAGTCTGCACCGGAATTTCGGGGTACGACGATCGAAAGATCAGCTCAGGAACCGGTGGTCGGACCTCAAATTACGAGAACATGAGCTGTACAGAAAGATCTGGAGAGTGCTGCAAAAAAGTAAGTAGTTGTGCTGTGTTCCTATTCTTTTTGTGTTTATTATGTTCGGGTTGTGTAGATGGCTTTGTTACTAGAATGAAATGCAAACTAGATTCTGTGTAAGGAGAGGACACTCAGCAGCTGTTTTCACATCTGGACACTGGAGCACTAGTGTGGGACACAAGAACACCATTTTTATTAGGGGGGCCACACAGGTGCTCCAGTGTATACTATAGGGGGGGGGGCTACATCTGTGAAGCTTGTACAAAACAGGTAAAGTATTGCAGCTTGACAAAGGACACTAAAAAAGCTACATCTTGGAACTCTGCTAAAATAGACAATTGTACCCCACTTCCAAGCAATGTTTCATCTTTATAGTTCTGCCATCAAATATCTGTGTGCTAAGTATACCATTTTTGTTTTACATAGGGGATAAAAGACTCGGAGGACACCCCTCATCCGAGGAGACCAGAGCCCCCCCCCCCCCTCTGGAAGAAGGGGAAATCCCCCCAACACAAGCTGAGCAGGAGGAGGAAGACATGGTGGAACTAGTCACCACAACAGGTGAGTGTCTGCAACCACAGGCTCAGATAAGAGATGGATGGCGGCATTTTTTTTAGACCTAATTTATTTTGGGATTCCTCTCTTTTTAGGTGATCGTGAGGTTGTGGATCCAGATCCTTTCACATCCGAAAGTGCCCAGATCCTGATCGGGGAGATCATGGGGTGTAATTTACAATTGGAAATCATCAAGCAAAACATCAATGATGTTATTCCAAAAAATAAAAAAATCATTGATGTTTTGGGGCGAGTTTAAAGCCCCTCAAAATCACTTTCTTCTTTTGTGTGCTACAATGTGCAAAATGTTTTTGTGATTTTTCCCAAAGCCAAATTTGGAGGATGCACACAGTGTGTCAACATGTGCTATCTGCCATCACGGGAGATCAATGGACGTGTTTTGGGGGTGCAACCCCTTCCTCAATTATAAAGTAGCTGAGAGGAAGGGCTTGCTCCCCCAAAACACATCCCTTGATCCCCCGTGATGGCAGGTCGCACATGTTGACATTGGCAAAATTGTGTGCATCTTCCAAATTTGGCTTTTCCAGGGGTGATTTCCCCCCATCTGAACGCAATATCAAACACAGTTCCTAAATACTCATGTATGATATTGCCTTCAAGTTCTACCAAATGTGAACTTTGTAAGTTCAAGATTTGTGTCTTTCTTGTTGGTTTTACACATACCAGTTTTATGTAAAATGGACATTTCTATTTTTGATAATGCCACCACAAAAAGTGGTATACCACAAACATGTTGGTTTTTTTTCTAAACCTTTGGTAAATGCACATGTGATTGTGCAGGTATTAAAAAGATTGTTAATCAAGAATGTGTGGATTATTGTCTCAACGCTACAACACTTTTGAGGTGATGTAATTGCTGTTTTCATTGCAAATGCGGGTTATTTACTAAGGGCAAATCCTCTTGGCACTACAAGTGCAGCTTCAGTGCATTTGCAAGTGCACTTGTAGTGAAATGTGTTTTTGCATTTAGGAAATAACAGCCAACAGTGCTTTGTATAAGGTTACACAATCACGCCATTTTCTGGACTCAACACATTTCTGTCAGGGTCAGCTAAAACAAACACAAGCAGTAAATGTCCACAAAGAATTTCTTTTTTTGTTTTATTATAAAAAGGCTTCACAGATTGTCTGGCATATTGATAGCCCCCCTACCCGCAAAGAACTCCAGGTAACGTAACCGGACATCACGGGCACTCAGGGAGGGCAAGCCAGGACGGCCACTTTCAAGCGCCGTCAGTGTGGTTTGATGTAGGATTCCGGCCTCAGGCCCAACTGAGCCAGCATAGTTGGCTGAATGTTTCCTTAAAAAGTTATGGAGAACACAGCACGCCAGTATAATATGGTTCAGTTTATACTCGGAACCATATAACCATATAGTCGGAACCGGCTGGCCAGGATTCCAAATGTGTTCTCCACCACTCTTCGGGCTCTGGCCAGCCGGTAATTAAAAACCCTCTGTTCCGGGGTGAGGGTCCTCATTGGGAATGGCCGCATCAGGTGGTCCCCCAGCGCAAACGCTTCATCAGCAACGAACACGAATGTGAGTCCTTCCACATTGTCCTCTGGAGCTGGCAAGTCCAAGCTGCCATTCTGGAGACGCCTGTAAAATTCCATCTGGGCGATGACTCCACCATCGGACATCCGGCCATTCTTCCCCACGTCCACATACAAGAAGTCGTAATTAGCCGACACCACCGCCAACATCACTATACTATTAAACCCCTTGTAATTATAATAGTACGACCCCGAGTTGGGTGGTGGGACGATGTGGACGTGTTTCTCATCAATTGCCCCTCCGCAGTTAGGAAAGTCCCACCGCTGGGCAAAGTGGGAGGCCACAGTCTGCCATTCCTGTGGCATGGAAGGAAACTGTTGAGGAAAAAACAATAAACATTACTATTTTTACTCAGAAACATGGCAAGCAGATTATACACAAACATTATGGGGCAACCTCCAGATAGCATTTACTAAGGGGAATTTAACAAGGCCAAAGTATAAGGTACACCTATCATATTCCCCCTCCCCCCCTCTCATGGGCCATTTCTAAGAGCCCTTGCACACTGGGGCGGTTTGCAGGCGCTATTGCGCTAATAATAGCGCCTGCAAACCGCCCCGAAAGTGCCGCTGCTTTCATTCCAGTGTGCAAGCCCCGAGGCGCTGGCAGGACGGTAAGTCCTGCCAGCAGCATCTTCGGAGCGGGGAAGGAGCGGTGTGTATACCGCTCCTTTACTGTTCCTGCCTATTGAAATCAATGGGACGGCGCGGCTATACCGCCGGCAAAGCGCCTCTGCAGAGGCGCTTTGCGGTGGTATTTAACCCTTTCTCGGCCGCTAGCGGGGGGTAAAACCGCCCCGCTAGCGGCCGCATACCGACGGTAAAACGCCGCTAATAATAGCGGCGTTTTACCACCGACGCTGCCCCCGCCCCAGTGTGCAAGGGCTCTAACATTATAGGGGGTGTGTGGAAATCTTGGAATGGTAACCCTCTTCACTTCATTGAGAGATGAATGCCTAAATAATGGGTATTACTTTGAACAGACCCTCCTTAGTTACACTATTGGCAGACCACTGGACAGGTAAGAAGTGTCATAATACAAAGATATAAATACACATTGTACACATTTGAGGACATTTGGACATTCTGCTATTACCTATCAAGATAATAATAGGATACAAAAACTTGAAACAGTACCATTTGAAAGTATACAGGCAGGCCCTTGCACTACATGCTTTGGGGAATTCATCCATAAATCTGATCAGTAAAGAGGTGGGTATAGTGTGTATGGGTTTGGCAAAGTCAGCAGATAGATGATTGAGGATACATAGAGAATTGGGATCAGCTAACTTAGCAGTTGTGGGAGGGAGGGTTACTAAAAATGATTTGGGGACACCACAAAAAAAAACCTCTGGCACTCTGCCTGATTTTAAATCAAAAATAACATTTCAAAACATTTTAGGGGGTGTTTGGGGTAAAGCACTACTATGGAGCTGATAAAATACATTGTTAAGTGACTACATGAGGTGAATATAGGGCAGGAGACACCATGCTGGGGAGGTTATTGAAGGGCAAATATGTATGAAGGACCTAAAATAATAATTACATAAAAAACCAGCAGCATGAGAACAAAGGGGACATTCACAGCATATTACAATTATGGTAATTAGGGAATGAGGAAAATAATACAATACATTATCACACATTCAATACAATAAAATGTGATATTAAAGGATAAAAATCTTACCTTCATATACTCCTTCTGCAGGACCTGGATGATGGCAGAACAGGTCTCCGGGATAATGATCCCCAGAGCCTGGGGGGAGATGCCTGTCAAGAACTTCAAGTCCTGCAGGCTTCTCCCTGTTGCCAAATACCGCAGGGTAGCGACCAACCTCTGCTCCGGAGTGATGGCTTGCCTCATGCAGGTATCCTGCCTGCTGATATAGGGGGTCAGCGAAGCCAACAAACGGTGAAATACGGGGTCCGTCATCCTGGGAAAGTTCCTGAAATCATCAGGATTATTCTCACGGATCTCACGGAGCAAAGGCATATGAGAGAACTGGTCACGCTGAAGCAACCAATTCTTGGTCCATCAAGGTCAGGACCCCAACACCAAGCCCCGGCACAGCACGAACTCTACGAGGAGTACGCATACGAAACATGGCTAGAAAACGGTCGGCTGCTCAGAACGAAGTAACAGAACGCACTGAAGAACAGCAAGGCCTGTGAAGAGCGACCTGAAAAACAGCAACGAGCGGGCAAGATCGCACAGAAAACTCCGATACGAACTGACTGCACGCACTGAAGAGCAGATACAAACACACAAGCACAAACTGAACGGCAGAAAACGATCTGAAAGCCACGAGTCTGAAAAAGCGCGAATCGTCTCTCACCAAACTTTTACTAACACGAGATTAGCAAAAGGAGCCCAAAGGGTGCCGCGCTTGGTTCTGAACCGGCCTTTTCTAGTCTTGTCGTACGTGGTGTACGTGACCGCGTGGTTGGCGATCGGAAATTTCCGACAACTTTGTGCGACCGTGTGTAGACAAAATAAGTTTGAGCCAACATCCATCGGAAAAAAACCTAGTATTTTGTTGTCGGAATGTCCGAACAAAGTCCGACCGTGTGTACGCCCTATAACAGTGCTGGGGTTATTATTGTGCCTACTGACACCAATACTGGGGGTTATTATTGCATCCACTGACACCAGTGCTGGGGGTTATTACTGCTCCCACTGACATTAAAGCTGGGGTTTATGATTGCACCCACTGACACAAATGCTTGGGGTTATTACTGCTGTCACACCAATGCAGGGGGTTATTATTACAACCACTGACAACAATGATGACAATTTTAAAACCCAGCCACTGACACCAATGCAGGAGGTTACTATTATTGCCACTAACTACAACTATTACTGCCACTTTTATGATTTATGGGGTTTCATTTATTCCTACTTTCTGTTTAGTGTGCATTGCGGTCATGGTAAAAAACACTACAGGATTTACATTTTCATGCATTAAGATCAATTACAACCCAAACAGGCTGCGTAACTTGGTGCAAAGCACCTTAGCACGCAAAATCGCTCTGCTAATTTGCGGCCCACTATAATTTTCATGTTGATCACCACTGTACTGTACACTGGGGGAGAGGGTGAGCAATTTGACATCTTTATATAAATATAGCGCTCGCAAACACAATAAGTGAAAATATGTTGACCACAAAGAAAACAAAGTCCAAATACAATAAGTGAAAATAAAGTCCACATAAAGTGACTACAGGTGCTCCAATCCAAAGTGAAGGAAATGTAAGGTGGTTCAGAAAAATTCAGGTGTGCAACACCCCCACTCACCAGATCAGAACGCCCCCCAGCTTTTCAGTCTGGTGGGTCATTTAAAGCTTGGTAAAGAAATCCTGGGATGGCGGATATGATGATAAGTCTTCAGGTCCAGAATTCCTTTATAGAGTTTCTCAGCCAGAAACAACAGGTACCCAGAAGTAAAAACAGAAGGAAACTGATAGTGAAGTACCATTAAAAAAGGTTTTATTGTAAAAGGGAGTGGGTACTTACAACAAGTAAGATAAAACAAGCCTCAAAATGGAGCGTGGGTATAAAAACGCCATTCCTGGCGTGCATTCCACGGGACCGGAAGTGACGTCAGTGATACCGGAAATAGCGTCAACCTTTCGTCCTCCCACAGGGTGTAATGCTTAGAGTAGAGGGAGATCCACTCAGTCTAGGCAAAGCAACAGCTGTCAGAACAATTTTTGTCTCAGCTGCAATTCCCACCCACCACTTCTTGCAAAGCCTAATCTGACATTAAATGTAAAATACAACAGAACATATCCAAAGCCTAAGTTTAGGTAAAACGTGAAATTCTCTGTGTTCTGCCCCTCTCCTATTCCCCACAGCACCAGAAGACAGAATCAAGGGACCTGTCATAGGCACTCATTCTGAGCTAAGTCATTCAACTCTGGATATTGCATGATGATGCCAAAATCTGAATATAAAAGAATTCCAAAATACTTGGGTCTTGGAAAGCTGGAGGTGACACTCCAAGCTACATAAAGCCATGCCTCCCAACTTTTTGAGATGGGAATGAGGGACACCTATTAGCAAAAGCATGTAGGCATAGGACACACCCCTGCCACACCCCCTTAAAGGAGAATTATACAAAAAAATGATTAGTTAAACCCATAAGTGCTTTTTTTACCATTACTATTCCTTTATATTGGCTTTTGAAATTACAAATGCAGCAACTTAGAAATTGGATGAAAGGTTTAGCGCTGGGAAACACTTTGAAAGATAGATAGTGCATTTTATATACAACTATATAAATCAGACCAAAATGAGGGACAAATGAGGAGGAAGGAGGGGCAGAGGGACTTTTTTCCAAATCAGGGACAGTTGGGAGCTCTGTGTAAAGCCACAGTTTCTTGTCTGCATTTTTTATTGTATCCATTTTAAAGGTTTTGCAGGGGGGATTCGCACTTTAAGTATATTCCTATGCCCCGTACACACGGTCGGACATTGATCGGACATTCCGACAACAAAATCCTAGGATTTTTTCCGACGGATGTTGGCTCAAACTTGTCTTGCATACACACGGTCACACAAAGTTGTCGGAAAATCCGATCATTCTGAATGCAGTGACGTAAAACACGTACGTCAGGACGTCAGGACTATAAACGGGGCAGTAGCCAATAGCTTTCATCTCTTTATTTATTCTGAGCATGCGTGGCACTTTGTGCGTCGGATTTGTGTACACACGATCGGAAATTCCGACAACGGATTTTGTTGTCGGAAAATTTTATAGCCTGCTCTCAAACTTTGTGTGTCGGAAATTCCTATGGAAAATGTGTGATGGAGCCTACACACGGTCGGAATTTCAAAACAACAAGGTCCTATCACACATTTTCCGTCGGAAAATCCAACCGTGTGTACGGGGCATAAGAAATAAAACTTTTTATTTTAACGTTGTTAGCATGATTAAATCAATGTTTTTTTAGCTAAAAAAACAAACATATATTTACAACATTATATAAGCTATGGAGCAATGACTGAAACACAAACAATCTCACACATGAATGCAGAAAAACAAAATCAAACATGAGTAAAAAGTATCTGAAAGAAAGTTATCTGCAATAATATCAGGCTTGCCATGAGGAAGAATAGTGGAACATTAGGAAATGCAGACACCCCACATGTGCATTCCATTACAGCTCTAATGCATTTAACTCCAAAGACTTCTCTGCTGTTAATGTAGAAGAATCAGGATTCAGGAAGCCTTACATCCAGACAGATCTTCTCCTAAAGGCATTCATTAATATAAATCAACAGTAGCAATTTGGTTCGATCATTTATTTGCAAGAATCATTAAGGTTTATTAGCATAATTATTCCCCGTGGGGTTTCATGTCATGAAAGTGAAAAATGGTGTTATCAATATTTTAGGGTATATGTGCAGTGTTCAAAAGGAGCTGAAAGAGAGTTCTGCAGGTGGTGTCCAGCTGGAGCAAATTAAATTAGACATGGTTCATTAATGCATAAATGTAAACTTTTAGGGCTCGTTCACACCATGTGCTGTGACCTATGTTTTTCAACACCGGATCAACGCAAGTCACTGAAAGGGCACATAAAAAACAATGTTTTTCAATGTGCCTCTTTCACACCACAATGTTGTGTGCATGTGTGCTGCAGTACGTTGCGTCAAAATGCAACCTGTCTGTATTTAACGCAATGCAAAGTACAGGGACATATGTAAACACAACAAAACTAAAAGAAAAGATATAAAAATAAATTGTTAGTATTTTTACTGTTTCCAGGGATCTGACACTTCGCAACGGATGACATAATAATGTATGCCAACACGCATAGAAATGCAACACACTGCAAATACTTGTTAAATGCATATCAATGTACGTGCATTTTGCACAGTACAAGTTTTTTGTGCAGTATAGTGTGAAAAGACTCTTGATATACTTTATATATATTTTAGCTGTTTGTATTTACTTCCATTAGTAAGCTTGCAGTGAGAGCTCTGCATGTGACATTCAGAGAATCTAGATGTTAGTGCTCTCCATCAGTGTTGCTACAATATGCTTATTCAATGGCTTAAAACCAATACATAATGAATTAAAGATAAGGGGGCGCCCCATCCCTAGCAGTTCAACCTAGCCCGCTACTTTGACGGCTTGTGATTCGCCTCCCTATTCACCGCACCACCTCACAGCCACTGTGCCCGGCCAGCCGCATCTTACCTTTGGAGCGGGACGCTCTACCGTTGCACTGCGTTGTATCTCGGGTGTCGGCTTGCTTTCCGCCCTGCATCCTGCGCTCGGTTCGTGCTGCGGGCTCCTCCCTGCCGCCGCTGGACTGGTTGCTTGGCAACACCTGGGGCTCTCGTGAGAGCTGTGAAAATCTTCCGTGTTCTGGACAAAGGCTCGGGAGCTCCGCTTCGGCTCCAGTCTCCCTCCCCTTGCTTCAGCTACAGCAGCAGATGCCGGCAGACGCTGGCTACAGTAACACGTGGAGAGAGCGGAGAGAGCGCACGACTTGAAGTACTACAGGACAGGTATGAGAGCAATCGGGTTCAGTTTAAAAACCTTGTGGCTATAGAGGTGGCCTGTATGGTATCCTGTCTGCTACACCCGCTAATGTTATGCAACTATGCAATTATACAGCAGTTGTAAAGAGAATCCTTGAAAGAGCAAATTAAGGAAATTAAGGAAAAGCAAGGGGAGAGGGAAGGGGAGAGCAGAGGAAGACGAAAAGAGGCAAGGAAATCGCTGGTTAAAAGGGGAAGAAGGGAGGAAAAAGAAAAAAAGAAAAAAGAAAGCAAAGAGAAGTTTAATTAAGCCCCAGTTGTGGGTCCTAAGGACGCTACGTACACTCCAGAGGGTGGGCTGCGGGGGGGGGGGGGGGACAGTGGCAGCACCTGGGCACATCAACTAGCAGATAAGGGGCAAACCACCACTGTTGGAACCCTGCTGTTTTTTAGCGTCCTCAATGATGACCAGGAAGAAGGGTGAGGAGCCCCAACAGTTACACGAAAACACAACAACACAGGGTGCCCGCTCTGTTAAGGAAAAGGGGAACCTAGCAGCATCAGCTTCTGCGGCGGCGATAGCCGCAGCAAAATTGGAAAAATTCGCGCACACCCCTGCACACACCCCTTAAGGGTAATCAATTGCCTCACGAGAAGTCGCAGACAGGCCCGTCTGGGGAGAGGAAAAGTGTGGGCAGAATGTCAACAGCTCCAGCTGCCTTACCAGCTAGTACTAAAACTACAATAAATAAAAAAAGCTCAGAGCTAGCCTCCCTGGAGAAAGGAACCGTACCAGCTAGTGGCGCTCCACCTGATTTTAGTATAGCTGTGGAACCAGAACCCACATTAAAGGAAGTACTAGCTGCAGTGAACTCATGTAAGGGGTCCCTGAACGACCTGTGTGACCAACTAGGGGGCCTTAAGGTAGAACTACGCTCTATGAGCCAGGAACTTCAGAAAGTGCTAGAAAGGACTACCATTATTGAAGAAAGATTGAGTCAACTTGAGGACACAGTGTTTCCAATGCAACGGGAATTCAAGAGTATACAAACGCAGTTTGAAATGTATAGGAATAAAATGGACGAAATAGAGAATAGGATGTGCAGATGCAATGTTAGGGTGCTGGGTCTCCCTGAGGGAAGCGAGGGCCCCCGTCCTGAGGTATATATGGAAAATCTGCTTAAGGGGCTTTTTGGGCCCGACATTCTCTCATCTTACTTTGCTATTGAGAGGGCGCATCGAATACCCACCAGGCACACCGCATCAGGTGGACGTCCTAGACCAATGATTCTTAAGCTGTTCTGTTATAAGGACAAGGTGACGCTAATGCAAAAATCTAGAGAGAAAGGAGATATATTCCACAACGGCAGTAGGATCTCACTGTACCCCGATTATTCTCCGGATTTGCAGAAAAGAAGGGCGGGCTTTGTGGAAGTGAAACGCGCCCTACGGTCTCATAAAGTCCCATACGCTTTGCTATACCCAGTGCGATTGCGTGTAGAAGCCTCGGGGACAGTCTACTTCTTTGACGCAGCTGACAAGGCCTCAGCATGGCTCGAGGACTATAAAAAGAACTTATAAATCTAGGAGATCGGGGGAGATGTGAAAAAGGAAAATGAAAAAGAGGACAAAACACTGTATCATTAAATATTAAATAATGAGGGATGGGGTTGGGGGAGGGTTTTTTTTTTTTTTTTTTTTTTCCTTTTTTCTTTTTTTCTATGAGCCGGAGGTGGGGGGAAGTGTGGGTCGAAGAGTGTGAGAAAGTCTTAAATGTGTGATGGTACACGATTAAGGTCGTGGGGTGGTTTGATTCTTTCTTTTTTCTTGTTTTTTTACTTTAGGGCTCCCCTTAAGGGAGATGCAATAAATGATGAGGGGGAGAGGGGAGGAGGGCAGGTGGAGGTTGATGGGTGGGTATGGCTGTTATCAGTTGAGGTATGGAGGTATGGGTTAGATTGGGTCACAATAAAGGCTCCTAGGGCTAGCCGAAATAGGCACGGGAGGGGTAAGGGGAAGTCACTGGGTAAAGAGTTAATTATTCCCCATATGGGACTTAAACACATTAGTAAACAGAAGCAGGGGTGGGGGGAGGGCAACAAATTAAATAAGGGTTTGTGTTATTTATACATGCACGTGGAAAGATTTGGAGTTTTGGGGGCGTGGGGGAGACAAGAGGGGAAGGGAATCTGCCTTCTCCCTCCGCCCCTCACGCCCCTAAAATATAGTTCCAGCACTGATTGTGGATTTAGGAATTACAGTGGAGTCATAATAAATGTTAAGAAATTGGACGAGTTCGGTTGGGGTTCAAAAAGAGGTTTATACCTTATACTGCACAAGATGGTTGTTTTTTTCTCCGTGCTAAAATTTTTTTTTTTTTCTTCTTTCTGATGCCTAGTGTAGTTGGAATAGGATCATGGAATGTTAGGGGTTTAGGTGATCCCGATAAGAGAACTGCCGTTTTATTAGAGCTGGAGGCCCAGGGTGTCGATCTGATCTGCCTGCAGGAGACGCACTTGACAAACGAAACCAGGATAAGATTTGGGGGTAGGAAATTTCAGACGCAATTCCATTCTGTCTACTCCTCCTACTCAAGAGGAGTGAGTATATTGGTTAAAAAAGGGGTGTCGTTTGCCTGCAGGGGTGTTCGGATCGACACGTTGGGCTGCTATATTTTTTTGCATTGCCTGTTGGATGATAGAGAGTTTGTTATTGCAAATATCTATATCCCTCCTCCAAGTAAGTTGGAAATTCTATACTGTCTGTTGGAATATATGGAGAGCAAGGTTGGGATTCCACTAATCCTGGTTGGCGACTTTAACACAGTCCTTGATAGTCAGCAGGATAGGCTCCCAACCGGTACCCGGACAGTGAGGGCAATGGAGGGCAGGCTCAGGCAGTTTTTAGAGGAAGTGGGGTGGTGCGATTTATGGAGAATCCGCAATCCAAACGTTAGACAATACTCTTGTTACTCAGGGACACACCACACACTATCCCGAATAGATCTAGCCATAGGTAATAAGGAAGCGCACCCCCTAGTGTATAAAATAGATTACGGCCCAAGAGGATTATCAGACCACTCGCCTTTAAAACTAGTGTTGCGCATCGGCGATAGACAAATACATAGGCCCTGGTCAGTAAGCCCAGTATGGCTGGAGGTAATAGGGAGCATGGGAGAAATTTCTACTAGTCTAAAGGAGTTTATGGTATGCAACTCAGGTACAGCGGCAGGGGGAGTGATCTGGGACGCTCTAAAGGCCTTTCTCAGAGGGCTTCTAATTCAGCAAATAGCAAGGGTAAAGCGGAAAACAAGAATGCAGGATGATCGCATTAGAAATGAGGTTATGGAGCTGGAAAGGCAGTATGTTCTGGGCCCCACTATAGAGCTAGAGGAGCTCTGGATTAGGAAACAACAGGAATATAAAGCAGTAACAATGAGAAAAGCCGGAAAAAAAAGACTTTTTCAGAGGCAGAGGTTCTTTGAGGAGGGGGAAAGAGTGGGCCGAATGCTGGCCGTAGTGGCAAGTACCAACTCCCCGTCCTCAACAATCTCTGCGATTAGATCCCCAAGTGGGGAAATTGTGACAGACCCAGGGAAAGTCAAGGAAATATTTTTCGATTTCTACAGTTCCCTGTATCAGTCGAAACACCCCACAGTAAGAGGAGAGCTGGATAAACTACTGGAGGGATTTGTATTACCAACCTTATCTACAGCAGATAAAGTTAACTTAGAATCCCCTATAACCCTAGAGGAACTAAGGTGCGCTGTGGCTGCTATGCCCAATCATAAGACCCCAGGCCCAGACGGACTCCCCCTGGAAATATATAAATATTATGGGGGGATTCTGCTCCCCACTCTCTTGAGGACACTAGAGGAGGTGTTCATAGACGGTGGTCTCCCTGCTTCAATGACAGAGTCTAATATTATACTTATTCAAAAGGAAGGGAAGGACCAACTGGATGTAGCGTCATACAGACCAATTTCTCTGCTTTGCTCGGACGTTAAAATCCTAGCAAAGGTACTAGCAACTAGGCTAAGTAAATGTATTAATAACTTGGTACACCCAGACCAAGCAGGATTTATCCCCCATAGGTCTACCAGTGTCAATATTAGGAGAGCATACCTGAACCTGCAGACCCCAGTTGTAGATAGGGACCCCAGAGCCATCATGTCCCTGGACATCACCAAAGCATTTGATAGCTTGGAGTGGGGCTACCTCTGGGGAATAATGGATAAATTCGGGTTTGGCCCGATTTTCATTAAATGGGTAAAAATCTTGTACAGCTGCCCATTAGCCAAGTTAAAGATTAACAACGAGTATACAGATAGTCTGACACTAGAGAGGGGTACAAGACAGGGGTGCCCCTTGTCGCCTCTCCTGTTTGCTCTGGCAATGGAGTCGTTGGCAGAGGCTATAAGAAGGGCACCGGGCCTGCGGGGCTTTAGGAGGAAGGGCAGCGAAGAAAGAGTTGCACTTTACGCAGACGACGTCTTGGTATTCCTGGGGGATATAGGACCATCTCTGGTAAAAACGATGCAACTGGTAGAAGGATTTGGGAAGGTATCGGGCCTAGCGGTTAACTGGGATAAATCTTCATTGTTACAGATTGATTCAACCAATAACCTCCTCCCTGATGGTCTCCCTGGGTTAAACGTAACTGATAAGATAAAGTACTTGGGAATAGTAATGACTAGGGATCCCAATAATTACATTCAAGATAACTTGGCCCCCTTGCTTGAGAAGTTTAGAAGAAAATGCGACATCTGGTGTCGGCTTCCCCTGTCGCTGGCAGGACGCTCAAATTTGATCAGAATGATCTGGTTGCCACAATTACTCTACATTCTCCATAACTCCCCGGTATGGATCGGGAGAAAATGGTTCACGAAAATAAACTCCCTATTTAGGGAACTTATTTCGAAGAAAGGCCAGGCTAGGATCAAACTGCAGACATTGCAGCGACCTGCCTGGGAAGGAGGATTGGCAATTCCTCATCCGTATGGTTATTACCTAGCTGCTCAAATGCAGCACCTAGGGGGCTGTGAATCCCTGGGTGAAGCAAGTGCCAGCAATAAAATAATGCTAGAAGGTAGCCCACACAGTTGCTTGGTAGAGGCACTAGAGGCGGGTTCACTCCAGAGAAAGCTGCCAACACATAAATTAGTAAATAAGACCTGGCAGACAGTTAAAAAGATCATGGGGTATAGAGGCATTACTGAGTTTTTACCCATATGGTCTAACGAATCCCTGGGGGAATTAAGGGTTGTAGAAAAGAATCCCGCTTGGGAAAGTCACGGAATTCATAGATTGACTCAGCTGTACAGCGATACTAACTTGAAATCCTTTATGGAACTGAGAATGGAATTCGGAGTTCCATACAATATATTCTATAACTATCTACAGATCAGGCACGCACTGAATACCCAATTTAGGTTCTCTCCTATGAAACGATGCAACACACCGCTTCTTAATAAAATAGTTAAAGCAACAAGCACTAAGGGGCTGATTGGGGATGTGTATACGCAGCTATTGGATAAGATTCTGGTTCAAGGCGTGTCTCTTGGGTCTAGAGAGGGATGGGAGGCGGATGTGGGGGAGCTGACGGACGACCAGTGGAAAAAAATATTGGAATTTGGGCAGATGGTGTCCGTCTCTCCGTCACAGAAGGCCTCACACCTCCTCCTTATACATAGAGCATATTACACTCCCAGAAGACTGTACAGGTTTGGGGGTAGGCCAGACGACAGTTGCCCCAGGTGCTATAGGTCAGGAGATCTTATACACATGGTTTGGAGATGTCCAAAATTGGCAAGATACTGGTCGGAAGTGGTAGGGACAATAAACCGTCGATTCAAGGTAAACATGGAATTAGACGCCAAAGTATGTGTGTTGGGTTTGGTGGGAGCTAATATGGGTAACACCAGAACAACCACTGCCATAGTAAGATGTCTATACCAAGCGAGAAAGTTGCTAGCACAACACTGGCTCTCAACAAACCCTCCAACTATAGGGGAATGGCTTAAAACAATGGACTCCTTGGTCTGGACAGAAAGGACAGTATACACCAAAAAAGGGAATTACAGCAAATTTATTGGCATATGGAAGCCTTGGCTCCAGGAGCAGAATATTCAACATTTAATCTGAAATAATTTTCCCTTGACCCCCTCACGAGCGTGGGGGCGAATAAAGGCCCAAACCAGATAAACTTGGGTGTAGGAACAGGTCCCACTGGGGCTTAGATAGTCGTAGCATGCCGCGAGTTCTAGTGTTAATGTACTTAACTTTTGCGCTGATAACAAGGGAGGGGGATGGTAAGGTGGGTAGTAGATAAAGGGTGGTTGGGAAGATTAGGGAGGGTAAGGGGGGGGGGGGAATAATAAAAGGGGGGAAAAATAGCACATTGTAAGTTGTTGCCACTTACATATTTATTAAATGTTTGTAATTACCACAGCGCACAGTAGATATGCAAGGTATTTAGCTTTAATATTCTGCATTTGTAATACGTTTTATTGTCTTTGCTAATTACACGTTAAATACAATATGCCATGAAAAGTATGTAACTTTTTATATCGTTATCAATAAAAAGAAACTAAAAAAAAAAAAAAAAAAAAAAAGATAAGATTTCGAGTGTGGGTGATGTGGATGATATACAGAGCCTGGATGTAGTCTGTCATTTAAGCCACAAATTATTTTTTTCACTTGCACAGATAGCCTAAGGGCTGTTCACACTGGAAGGTGCACATTCCTGTGCAATCCCCCCCATTTCCCTGTGGTGTGGTTTTGACAGCCAATTTGTTTAAATGGGCTGCAAAATGCACTGGAACATGGGAAAAGTAGTGCAAGCACTACTTTTTCAGAATGTACTGCACCAAACGGCATGTACCTTACCAGGCCACATGCCCTCAACATGTGGGGGTACCTAGCACCTAGTACCCATGGGTGGTTATGGGGGTCTGTAGGCAGGTGGCTTATCATAATCAGGAATCCGCCTTTAGCAATAGGGGCACTAAGATACTGTCCTCCCCCCCCCCCCCCATGTAAATGAGTGAAGGATACAATGTGTTCCTGAGATTCCATGGTGTCAATGACCAAATATGTTCATATATGATCAATGACATCACCTGGAAGACATTTCAAGCACAGTTTCTAGTTTAATATGATTATCATATGTCCACTGTCCAGCCATACCCTCGGATTTGTACCTACCTTGGATTGATGTTTGTATACATGTATATGGCTTTGTACAGCGGCAACCTTATTGAACATTGATTATTTATGCATCTAGATTGCATTGTGGTTTTTTAATTGCATTTTATATGTTTTTTCAATAAATAAAATATCCTTTTTTGTAATTTACCTTGTACTATTGTGCCTGAAAAGTCCAAAGTCCCCCCCCCCCCTGTATTTCTAATCACCTGGAAGGCCCCGTCCTTTGTTTGGAACAACTGTCATCTCCTGCACCAGTCATTCAGCATCGAAACGACAATGACAGATGTGTGTCGGCAGGTTTATTTCTTTTGGCGAGTCGGTATATGTCCACCAGCATGATTGATGTGGATCTGCATCGCTAGACAATGTGATGAGCAAGCGATATACTGTATATTGCCGGACTGTTTATTAATTAAATTATTATTTATTAAACTTGTCTGTCTTTCATTACACTTTACTTTTTTGGGGGGAAATGGGTCTTCCATATTCTGATGAGCCCCTGCCCACAAACGTAGACAACCACTGGGTCTGGTGTGGATTTCTGGGGAGAACCTCATGCTTTTTTTTGTTGGATTTTAAGAATTCCCTCTTTAAAATCTACACCAGTCCTGAAGATCCTGGTATGAATTAGGAGAGGAACCCTATGCTGTTTTTATTTATTTTTTTGGTGAAAGGGGCCATTAACATCTAGATCAGAACCTCGTCTAGGATAAGAATCTGGTAAAGATCTCAAGGTAAAGCCACCCTCTAACAGAAAGTTAGATCACAGCAGCATAAAAAAAAAGGAATTTGGAGGAGGCTTGTAGGCAGGTTGTGTTATGCTACTTAGATTAGCATGGCTGCCCAGGTTGAGGAGTGGAAGATTTAAATCTGTTATGTTCTACTGCTAACATTTTGTGGGCTTTTGGGGTCCAGCCTCCTGCCCTGTGATATATAAAAGGCAGAGGTTTGGATCTCAAGGGTCGGGTCAGGTCAGCGACAAGAGATCAGTACTATGCTGAGACTTACAGTTTTTCCACGGAGCACCGTTTTTCGAAATTCACCCAAGCTTGAACTTCTCCCATCAAGACATGCCAGCTATGGACTTCACCCACAAGGACTTTACCTGTACAGGTACTCTGGGGCAGCCGCTACTAGCGTTAGATAGGGAAAGGACGTTCTGCCATGTTATGCCATACTTTTAAGTTAAAGTTATTAACTGCACTAAGCCTGGTCTGAAGTTAATCAAGGGGTGCACATGGGGCCCTGGCACACACACACAAGAGTGTGAGTCTGCAACCGCCTGTAACAGCACACAAAAGGCTCTAGTCACACTTCAGCAACAAAAAGTTAACTGCAGCCAGTCATTGGCATGGTACCTGTTATGGTGACAGGTTCTCCGATAGCGAGGGGTCCGGTGTTATGGCTTCCTCCCTAGCTGTCTGTTTTTGTCAGTCCCCAGGAGCGGACTAGCATCACGGAGAGTCATGGCCTGGTCACTTGGTGCAGAACACAAAGGATTAAGTGAGCATGCATGAAGTCTGCGCTATATGCTCAGTGGGACCCCATTCTGCTACTGGGAATGAGGTGGCAGAGTACGCTGATTGGTGGAGGGGGCATAGGTTCTGCATGTCCATGTCCCCCTGAATGCAAAACATACACTGGTACAAGTGTGTAGTATACGGGACCACATCCTCAGAAAGGATTCCACATAGCACTGCACACTAGTGGCTCCTCTATGAGTGGGAGCATAGCCTTAATGTTTCATTCTTCACATGACCACAGCCCTTGACATGCACACCTTCAGACAATGTGTAAACCCGCTGTTACAACATATGATCCTTCTGGTCGCCTGGCATAGCCTCAAAGACCCCACCCCGAGGTAGGTCTCCTGTGTGACCCTTACACTTAGCACTCAACAAGTTAATGGGGAACACATAGAGGATTTACTTTGGAAACGCAATTGTAGTGTAACTTTAAAGAGGTAGAAAACTCTGTTTTTTTAGCATATAATAAGGATCACCTTTAGGTACAGTTAATATTTACATATGTAGAAGCTGGTGACGTCAACGGCATATGTGCACTGGACCCTCAATGGTCAGCATGCTGTCCAATGAAAGAGCTGTACCTCATCCGTGACATTAACGTGGCTCTGCCATTCAAACGGCTGGAGTCAACTAACCCAGAAGGAAGACCAGATGAAGATGGAAGCCCAGTCAGCAGTGATAGCATCCAGCTGAAAGGCTTCGTTTTAAGGTAAGTCTTTCATAATGTGCTAGCAATTATGACATTACCTTGCAGGGACCGGATTTTTTGTTTTTTTATTTGACTATCGCTTTAAGCATGACTAAAATTGCTACAAGGGAATTTGCCCCAGGGCTGAATTAGGTGCAGATCTGTTGCTTTCCATCATCCAATCATGTACAAACAAAAATCCTGTTTTTTCCCTTGCATATAATTAGATTTTTTTGCAAAGTAATATTTTACCACATTCACTAAGCTCTGGTGAAAATTACAATGCAAAGATGAACAACCTATTTTCCTTTAGTACCTCATTGGCTTTGACAGTTTTATCTTTTATCTCTGGCCAAGAAAGAGCATCTAGATCAGCATTTTAACTTTTTAAATATACAAATTCATTCTAATGCCGGCCATACATGGGTCAAATTCCCGAACAAATTTTCTTTTGAAAATCGTAACTAAGAATTTTCATTCTAATTTCGCAGTGGGCTGCAGCAACAGCCGATTCAGTTATTGCGCGGAATCAACTGCCGATTTTCGCGCAACCATCGAATTTGAGTGATCGGGCATGTTGAAAATTGTTGGAAAAATAAACTAATTTCTAATCAATGATGGGAAAATCGTGCGAGACATATAATCGAAAAAGAAATGTGAAAATCATTGGCGAGATAACCCAAATAGCAGTGCCGGATGATCCATGGGCATGTCTGTTTCACGGTTTTAGAATGCCAACTGAATTATATCTGAGAACACTAGTCCCCCAAATGTTGAACGCAGCTAAGAGTCTGCTTGTAAGCCATTGGCAGGAGAAACATGGTCCAACAATACAAGAATGGTACGACAAAATAAACGAAACCCAGAATTTAGAGTATTTGAGGTGTACTGAGGAAGCGGAATTGGAAGAGTTCGAGGAAAAATGGAAGAAGTGGCAAAAATTTAAAAGCTCACCAAGGGTGTTAGAGGTCTTGAGAACTCAATAGAGCTTGCTGGGGGGAACCCAGCGAGAAGGATAGATGAACAGGCAGCAGAAGTGGTGTCCATTGTAGGAGGGGGATTCAGTTAACATGAAGGAGTACGGAGGAAGAAATATAGGATCTTGAGAAGGAGTAGGCTGGGGTGGGGGGAGGGAGGGGAAGGGTAGGGGGTTTGATTAGTAGGGGTTTAAACAGGGTTTAAGCTCAGATCTTACGTCTAAAAATTAGATAGATTAGTCTGATGCTACAAATAAGTAGATAGATACAAAAGAGATCTGTAATATTGAAAGAAAAACAAGAGACAAAAGGTATCAAAGCCACCATGATGTGAGTAATGAGTCGGGAAAGTATTGAACCGTCAAGGTGAAACTTTCACCCCCGAAAACGAACACTGATGTGGCAAAAAAAAAAAAAAAAAAAAGAAAAAGAAATGTGCATGAGCTGTGACCTTGAAAGAAAAGAAGATTCCCCCCCACAAAATTTATTTTCTGTAGCAACATGAGGTGAAATTGAAGGCTTGGTTGATCAATTTTCGAAAATCAATGGTAGCACCATTACAAAACACAAAACTGTTCTGATTTTCGAAAGAAAATTTGTTCAGAATTTGACCCATGTATGGCCTGCATTAATCTGTGTCTTAGAAAGTAGATTGACACTGCAATTAGGTAAATAGCACTTTCAGAAGATGATCAACATTGCAGAAGATGGTTGGATTCCATTCAAAGGGAAAGATTAGAGTGGAATGGAAAGGAATGAAAGAATATGAAAAGTTCCATATTGCCCCCCTACATAATGTATCCCAAAGCTTGGCCTGCTTCATAGTTGTGCTGCAATAACATATTCAGACATAATAATAGACAAGGAGAGCACGACAGCACAAAGCACATTTTCCAAGAAAAAATATAATCCATTACAATGGACACTTGCAATGTTCCTATTGACTGTTTCTCGTGAAGGATATAACGCATGCATTGTGTGCTAGCAGCTACCAGGGAACATAAATAATCCAATTTATTAATTTAAAGCTCAAGGAAACAGATTAGAATAAATGTATGGTATAGTGACCAGGGGATGAAACAGGTTTACTTGTAATAAACATTTTAGCCCAGTGTCAGAGAAGGATGTGGAACAGATGCTGTGCTGCCTTTCTACTAACCTCCTGCACAGTAATTAAGTTTCCACACAGTAAAGCAGCAAACTTATATTTCCAAGTCTCGTGGGAATTTATGGTATCAAAACATCACTAGATTTCCTTTTGCTTTTCATGGTAGTTAAACAAACAAGACATAGTAGGGGGCCTTAAGCCGTGTGTCTTTAAGCCGAGCACCAGCTATCTCTGTGATGCATAGTTGCCAACTGTCCCGAATTTCCCGAAACATTCCTGGGCTTTAGACCTTTGTCCCAGTCTTACCGTTTCCTGGGAAATCTTCTGGGAAATCGCAGTTTTTCAATTTTTTTCACCGCCGCTAGAGGTCCACGGCCAGCACTGGTAAAATGTCTCCGCCAGCCACCATTTTACTGAAGACCAGCTATCGGGAGGAAGAAAGAAGAGGCGGAACCCAGGCTCCGCCTCTTGGTTCTTCCCTTCAGCCTCCACGAGCTGGTCTTCTGTAATGGTGCGGAGGCCAAATCAGCAGCGGCCCGCACCCGGGTAAAGAGGGGACGCCTGATGTAAGGAGGCACTCTGCTGGCTGGGGACACCTGATGTAAATAGGGACTCCACTCCTGGGACACTGTCCCGAATTTCCCGAGACATTCCTGGGCTTTAGACCTTTGTCCCAGTCTTACAGTTTCCTGGGAAATCTTCTGGGAAATCGCAGTTTTTCAATTTGTTTCCACCGCCGCTAGAGGTCCACGGCCAGCACTGGTAAAATGTCTCTGCCGGCCACCATTTTACTGAAGACCAGCTATCGTGAGGAAGAAAGAAGAGGCGGAACCCAGGCTCCGCCTCTTGGTTCTTCCCTTTGGCCTCCACGAGCTGGTCTTCTGTAATGGTCCGGAGGCCAAATCAGCAGCGGCCCACACCCGGGTAAAGAGGGGACGCCTGATGTAAGGAGGCACTCCGCTGGCTGGGGACACTTGATGTAAATAGGGACTCCGCTCCTGGGACACCTGATGTAAGGAGGGACTCCGCTGGCTGGAGACACCTGATGTAAAGAGGGACTCTGCTGGCTGGGGACACCTGATGTAAGGAGGTTCTCTGCTGGGGACTCTTGATGTAAGGAGAGACTCCACTGGGGGCACCTGATGTAAGGAGTGGAGTGGAGTGTGCAGAGGGTATGTAGCACTTGTCAATTTTTTTCAATTTATTTTTTATGCTCCACATAGTGTTGCCACCTTTTCTTCAAGCCAAGCCTGAACAATTTAGCGACCTGGGACAACGTTGGTTGCCCCAAAGGAGAGTAGAAATGAGGTGCGCATAGCGTGCCACAGCAAACAGTGGGTGTGGCCAAATCGCTCTTGCTGACATCATTGCCCTGCCCCCCATTGATGCCAAACCTGTCCCCAGACAGCCTCCCACAGCTCCTGGAAGGCAACAGATTTGTGTGTGACTATCTTGGTTACTTGGGGAGCCACAGCCTGGTCTGAATAATGTGTTCGGGTTTCAGTCTGCCTAAACCCAGACTGTCCGGGTGAATCCCGGACAGGTGGCAACTCTAGCTCCACATCTTACTGCAGTGACATGAGAATATGAAATCAACATCATATGAGGAAAATACAGCAACTTAAAGAGGAAGTAAACTTCCTTTGCTGGCATGTACCTATAGGTAAGCCTATAATAAGGCTTACCTATAGGTAGTGAAAATATCTTCTAAACCTGTACAGTTTAGGAGATATTTACAGTGCATGCAGCCAGTGACATCACTGGCGCGTGTGCGCTCTGAAGGAAAGGCCAACGGGTGCCATTTCTTCCGAGCCCCATGCCGTGACGTCATCGCGGCTCCGGCCAATCAGAGCACCAGAGCCCGCGAACCCGGAAGAAACTCCGTGGAAGATGTCGGCTGTGTCAGCGGTGTGCAGGGACCGCTGCAACAGATTCGTTTTAAGGTAAATATTTGTTAATGAGCTACTATGTGATGCATACTAGCTTATTATGTCTTTGTCTTGCAGGGTTTTTTTTTGTTTATTTGTTTTTCTGAGGTTTACAACCTCTTCAACCCTTTCAGTGCCAGAGCCATTTTTGCATACACGTTTAAAATATTATTTTAGGCCAAAAGACTAAAAATTATATATTTACTGAAAGCAGACACCTAAAAAAATAAAATTGTGGTAGTACTCCCTTTATTAGCATGATGGTTTATGAAAAGCAAAATTTCAGTAAAAAATACACTAAAGTTAATTTTAGGACAAATAAACACCATATATTATACAATTTGTTGATAAAATCTAAAAAAAATTAGGTTGCCCAAAGTACATAGATACCCAACATGTCAAAACTTATATTTAAACGTATAACTAAAGACAAACTTTTTTTTATTTTTTTTTTATAGAGTGGAGTGGTATTAGAATACCTTTCAGGTTTTTATTGCTGTCTGTGTCCCCATTAGGGAGATTTACCCTCTCTATTTGTCCTGTTAACCTTTATCACTGAGGGTGAAAGTGAAAGAAAATTCTAAATTTTGGGTTGTACCCAGAACAGTAATAGAGGGGAAATCTTCCAATGGTGACACTAGTTCTGGTGACCTGGTGGGCCCCAAGGGATTCCCTTAAAGCAAGTGTGCTCAACCTGTGACCCTCCGGCTGTTGCGGAACTACCCAGTCCCATCATGCCTCTGCCTTTGGGAGTCATGCTTGTAACTGTTAGTGGCCTGCAATGCCTCAAGGGACTTGTAGTTCCACAACAGCTGGAGGGCCACAGGTTGAGTACCTATGCCTTAGGCTGCATTCACACCTGAGAGTTTTCAGCTCATAAAACGCTCGTAAAACGCCTGAAAAAATGCCTGAAAAACGCCCAACAAGCAAAATCCCATTCATTTCAATGGCACCTGTTCACATCTGAGCGTTTGGTCACCTGAAGCAAAACGCCTGAAAAACACCCTAAGCTCAAAAAACAACATGAACTTCTTTGGGGCAGATTACAGGCATTTTTCTGGCTTTTACATTGGTGACCTGAACAAAATTGCAGTAAAAACGCGTGACTTTGAAACGCTCAGGTGTGAATGCAGCCTTAAAGTGATACTAAACACACACTGTATAGTTCACATTGTCCCCTTCTGTTATATGGATGATGGCACTGTAATTATTAAAGAAAAAACCCTCCAAGTACCTTTTTCCTAATTGATATACAGCTGTCACATGACCCTGATCTTTCCCAGCCTGCCTGCAGGGAAACATAAGCAGGAGGAGCTTCTAATTCTCTGCTTCTGGTCACATGTTTAAAATAAAAGAACAGCCTTCGTCATACAGAGTAAAAATAAATAATTAATATTGATAAACTGTTTTAAATTGTCATACAAATATATATGTGAAGTCAAATCTTTATTATTTTTTGGCAATAAAATGGTTTTGGCGTATTTTTGACAGTCACAGGCTTTGTCACCCCCTCCAGCCTGTATCTTAGAATGAGAGGGAGGTGAAGCCTCCATCAGTCAAGATGTAATATCCTGCCCCCACTGTGTTTAACTGGTTAGTGGGCATGGAGGAGGAGGAAGGGAGTGTACAGCTCCCAACTGTCCCTGACTTTGAGGGTCTGTTCCTGATTTGGATCAATGTCCCTCTGTCCCTCTTTCATCCTCATTTGTCCCTCATTTTGGTCTGATCTATATAGTTTTTTTTATATATAGTATAAAAAAGGCACTATTTATCTTTCAAAAAGTGTCTCCCAGTGCTAAACTTTTCATCCAATTTCTAAATTGCTGCATTTGTAAATTTCAAGAGTCAATATAAAGGAATAGTAGTGGTTAAAAAAAAAGCAGTTGTGGGTTTAACAAATCATTTCTGTTTGTATAATTCTCCTTTAAGGTGGCAGGGGGTGTATCCTATGCTTACATACTTTTGCTAATAGATGTCCCTTGTTCCCATCTCAAAAAGTTAGGAGGTATCAGAGTGAGCTGGTATTTACCTATGTGTATAAGCCCACACATAGGCTGCTCAGATGTGATAGGGAGGAAATGCTCAGCATAGAAACTTACAGAAAACTGAGCATGTGCAGAGTTGCCACCACAGCTCCTAAATCCCTAGCTAGAATGGGACATGGACACAAGGTGGAGATGGAAAAACAGCAGGATCAACCAGGTTTTTTTTTTCTGAATACAGAAAACGAATCCCATAGTGACTGAGTGAGTATGAACAGCATGTAATACACCATTTGTTATATTTTTTTATGATGTGGGTTTAGTGACACTTTAACCACTTACGGACCGGAAGATTTGGCTGCCTAATGACCGGGCCATTTTTTGCGATACGGCGCTGCATCGCTTTAACTGACAATTGCGCGGTCGTGCGGCGTTGCACTCAAACAAAATTAACGTCCTTTTTTCCCACAAATAGAGCTTTCTTTTGGTGGTATTTGATCACCTCTGTGGCTTTTATTTTTTGCGCTATAAACAAAAAAGAGCGACAATTTTGAAAAAAAAATATATTTTTTACTTTTTGATATAATAAATATCCCCAAAAATGTTTTTTTTTTTTAATTTTTTTTTTTCAGTTTAGGCCGATATGTATTCTTCTACATATTTTTGGTAAAAAAAAATCGCAATAAACGTATATTGATTGGTTTGCGCAAAAGTTATATCGTCTACAAACTATGGGAAAGATTTATGGCATTTTTATTATTATAATAACAAGTGCGTGGGCCCTGAGCCCACCCACTTGTGTGTAATTAGCGAATTAATATTTGCTAATGTCTTCCTGCTTCTCCTCCCGGCCAATCAGGAAGTGGATCATGAGACCCGATTGGATGGGAATCCTAAGACCCGATTGGCCAGGAGAAGAAAGCGACCGCCTGGACCTGGGAGGAGATGCAGGGGGAAGCCGCCGAAGCCCCAACCTTAGATGGAGTAAGTGCGGGGCTGGCGGGTGATGGGCAAGCGAAGTGACGATTGATCGTGTGACGGGGGTGGGTGGGGGAGTAGGGTGACCACGTGTCCTGGATTGTCTGGGACAGTCCCGCTTTTGGCAGGTCTGTCCTGGGTCCCGGGCACCTTCATTCTGGGACAATACAGTGTCCCGAGATTGCCCCTTGGGCTGATCTGATGCCCCCTAAAAAGGCTGCTGCATTGCCGCTTTACTCACTGTCACTTACCCTGGTGGACTCCTGCCAGCCGAGACCCATTTTACCTTGTTCCACTGGGCGCTGGCTCACTGCCAGAACTGGTTGCTAGCCGCCTGGCGTCTAGCAACCAGCAACATCATTAGAGAAAGCGAGGCCCCAGCATTCAGAGCGGAGGAGAGTTTAACTTCCTCCTCCTGTGCGCCTAGTGCTTAGCTCCACCCCCCTCCACCTCAATCTTCTACAACGCCATGCAGATGGATGGAACATCATGACTGCAGTGCAGAGAGGACGGACGACAGCTGGGTAAGCTGGCAGCAGAGGAGAGGACAGATGACATGACACCCTCAGAGGGATGGGAGGAGGACACATCCTTAGATAACTGGGGGTTCATGCTAGGACTTGTAGTCCTTCACTTTTGGGAGATGTGACCCCCAAAAGTGAAGGACTACAGGTCCCAGCATGAATCCCTTAGAGCTGAAGATGTGACACTCCTCCGCCTCCCCCTCACTAGTGAAGAACTACAGGTCCCAGCATGAACCTGTGAAATCTATGGGGTCACACCCTTAGATCTCAGGGGTTCATGCTGGGACTTGTAGTCCTTCAATTTTGGGGAGGGGGGTCACATTCTTAGATCTTAGGGGATCATGATAGGACTTGTAGTCAATCACTTTTGGGGGGGAGTCACATCCTTCGATATCAGGGGTTAATGATGGGACTTGTAGTCCTTCAGTTTTGGGGGAGTCACATCCTTCGATATCAGGGGTTCATGATAGGACTTGCAGTTCATCACTTTTGGGGGGGAGTCACATCCTTAGATCTCAGGGGTTCATGCTGGGACTTGTAGTCCATCACTTTTGGGGGGGAGTCACATCCTTAGATATCAGGAGTTCATGCTGGGACTTGTAGTCCTTCAGTTTTGGGGGGAGTCACATCTTTCGATATCAGGGGTTCATGATGGGACTTGTCCATCACTTTTGGGGGGGGGGTCACATCCTTAGATCTCAGGGGTTCATGCTGGGACTTGTAGTCCTTCAGTTTTGGGGGGGAGTCACATCCTTCGATATCAGGGGTTCATGATGGGACTTGTAGTCCATCGCTTTTGGGGGAGTCACATCCTTAGATCTCAGGGGTTCATGATGGGACTTGTAGTCCTTCAGTTTTGGGAGAGTCACATCCTTCGATATCAGGGGTTCATGATAGGACTTGTAGTTCATCACTTTTGGGGGGGAGTCACATCCTTAGATCTCAGGGGTTCATGCTGGGACTTGTAGTCCATCACTTGTGGGGGGGAGTCACATCCTTAGATATCAGGAGTTCATGCTGGGACTTGTAGTCCTTCAGTTTTGGGGGGAGTCACATCTTTCGATATCAGGGGTTCATGATGGGACTTGTCCATCACTTTTGGGGGGGGTCACATCCTTAGATCTCAGGGGTTCATGCTGGGACTTGTAGTCCTTCAGTTTTGGGGGGGAGTCACATCCTTCGATATCAGGGGTTCATGATGGGACTTGTAGTCCATCGCTTTTGGGGGAGTCACATCCTTAGATCTCAGGGGTTTATGCTGGGACGTGTAGTCCATCATTTTTGGGGGGAGTCAAATCCTTAGATATCAGGAGTTCATGCTGGGACTTGTAGTCCATCAATTTTTGGAGGGGGGGGGAGTCAAATCCTTAGATATCAGGGGTTCATGCTGGGACTTGTAGCCCTTCAGTTTTTTTTTGGGGGGGGGGAAGTCACATCCTTAGATATCAGGGGTTCATGCTGGGACATGTAGTCCATATATTTTGGGGGATGACACCCCCCCAAAAATGAAGGACTACAGGTCGCATGAACCCCTCAGAGCTGAAGATGTGACCCCCCCCCCCCCAAAAAAAAAATTAAAAATAAAGAATTGGCAAAAAAGGTATCAAAAATAATCTTTTTTTGGGGAGGGGGGGTCCCTGAATGGCAGTTTGGAAATGTGGAGAGGAGGGATCCCTGAATGGCAGTTTGGAAATGTGGTCACCCTGCGGGGAGTGAGGGGGCCAGGTTTGTGACCTCTGGCGGGATCCCTGGACTGGTAAAGGTCATTTTACTAAAAGTCAGCAGCTACAGTATTTGTAGGTAGATATTTGTAATTGTACCTGCTGACTTTCATTTTTTATCAAACAAGGAGAAGAACCGCGCTGCCATTTAAGCAAAAAAAATAAAAATAAACTAACGCTGGGGGGCGCTATTACAAACAAGTATTGTACACCTAAACGGCCAAGGACACAGCTTTCCCACATTCTGGGTCCTGGGAGGATGTCTCATGCTTTATATAATAATGATTTATGAACATCATATATTCTATACCCTGAAGATATTGGCTTCTGTATACTGCCCGCTGTGATTTTATGAACAGAAATTTTTAGCAGGATACCAAAAACATGGCCGCCCTCGTAGTGGGGCGACACATCTCTCCTATGTGTACTTTGATGTGCGGGGCGTGTCCGGTCACGTGGTGGGCCGGTGGGCGGGAAGGTACAGAACACTTCCTTGGTAACCTGGTTACCGGAGTAACGCGGGCAAACAGCAGCGGCAACCAGGATCAGACGAAGCGCGGGGTCTGCGGAGCCATGATGGTAATAGATGACACAGAGCCAGCCCTGTCCCTCCAGTGTAATCATTGTGTCCCCAAATGTTATATGTCTCTATTGTTCTGTGCTCTACACATCGAGGACAATTGTTTACATCCCATAGTCATAATGTGTCTGGAAACCAAACTTTGTTGGTTTTGCATACAGCAGGAAATGCTGAGAACCTCTGTCATTATTATTGTTATTAATAATAATAATAATAATATCTTGTTTTGCTGCTTGTGACACATTTGGGGGATTTCCCTTCACTTCCTGTCCTGGAGACACCATAGTAAGTGAGGGCAAATGCCCTCTTAGACCCATTCACACCAGAGGAACCAATGTATTCTAAAAGAGAAGTTCGCCCCAGTGCGCTGTGCTGATTTGTGCTGCAAAAATAATAGAACCTTTTTTATAGCCCAGTCAGTTTATACAGGATTTATATAGCGCCGCCAGTTTACGCAGCACTTGAGGTTTTATGTAGGAATAAAGGTAAAGGAGTTGTAAAGTCTTGTTGTTTTTCACCTTAATGCATGCATTAAGGTAAAAAAAAAAACCTTCTATACTACCGCTGCCCCCCTTTTTCTAACCTGAACCCGATCTTTCCAGCAACGAGAAGGAGCCCAGCAGCGTCAGCCGCTGTCTCTGGTCCTTGTTGGATAGATTGATAGCCATTGGCTCCTGCTGCTGTCAATCAAATCCAGTGACATGGGAGCCAGTGTGTGGGGGGGGGAGCCGAGTAATACTGTCTGTGTCAATGGACGCAGCAGCAGGAATTGAGAGCGCGCCCGCACAAGTGACCCCCATGGAAAGCGGCACTCAGTGGGGGCACTCAATGTGGAGGAGGAGCCAGGAGCACCGCTAGGGGACCCCAGAAGAGGAGGATCAAAACCCTTGCACAGAGGAGGTAAGTATACCATGTTTGTTATTTTTATTTTATTTTTTAAAACAAACCTTTACAATCACTTTAAGTAAAAAATAAAAAGTATTGAAGCCCATTTTAAAACGCAGTGCAGCATGCAAATGCATGTCAATGCCACGTACGCTGAACCCACGCTTTGCAGTGTTTATGGATCCTTAGAGCTCATTTAAAGTGAAAATTAAAGGTATTTATTTTTATTAAAATAAAAAAAATGTTATAATTTTTATACTGATCCTCCTCTTCTCGGGTCCCCCCCGCCAGCACTCCTGGCTCCTCCCTCCTGTCGAGTGCCCCCAGAGCAAGCAGCTTGCAATGGGGACAGCCAAGCAGGCTTGCTCTCGAGCCACTGCTCTGCGTATTCAGTCACACACAGAGCCGTGACTCGGCCCCGCCCCCTTTTGTCTCCTCATTGGCTCACTGGCTAATGGTTTTCGCTGCTGTCTCAACCAATGAGGAGGGAGAGTCTCGTGCACATTGCTAGATCGAGATGGGGCTCACGTAAGTATTAGAGGGGGGGCTGCTGCACAGAGAGTGTTTTTACCTTCATGCATAGAATGCAGTAAAAACATGTGGTTGAGCTGTGTTTTAAGCGCCCCAAACCACTCCCTCTGAAAGCAGAACTTCACCCAGGGATATTATTCCATAACCCCCTCGCTTGTCTTTGGCACCACTGCCTTTAATTATCAGGCATGTGTACAGATGTGTAGCAGGTCTCCAGGACAGGAATAGGCTACCTGGGCACTTCAGCTATGGTGACACTACAAATCCCATCATGCCTCATCCTCTAGCTATTATGCCTTTGGCTGTCAGAATATTGTTGTGCTTTATGGGACTTCCACAACAGCTGGCATGCCAATGGCTGCCCACACCTGTCCTAGGACCTGGTAAGGACCCACAGGACATTTCTGTGCATACACAGGACATTTCTGTGCATCTGCGGACAGCCTGCACCAGTTGCTGGCAGCTATTCGTAGGATGTGGTTTGTTCATACATGCATGGAAATGCCCATGGTCTCCAGAAGAGCCTAGAGACCCACTACACATCTGCGGACGTGCAAAATATCATGGCTTTGCTTGCGCCCCACATTAAAGTGGTAGTAAAGTCCGCTTTGTGTTTTTTACCTACTGGTAAGTTTAAAAATAATATGAATATCTCCTAAATATGCACTGTTTAAGTTATATTCACTCTTTTGGCAGCCGGTGATGTCACCAGCGCATGCGCTCTGAAGGAATGGCATGCTTGTGCTGTTCCTTCAGAGCACTGTGCCATGGCTGTGACTCCTGTTCATGCCACGTCATCGCAGCTCAGCCATTTAAGCTGCCACGGCCTGGGAACCTGGAAGGAAGACGGTGAAGATGGAGACCTTGTCAGCAGTGATGTTGCACTGCTGGAAAACTTCATTCTAACGTATGTATTTCCTGCCATTGCCTTGCAGGGATTTTTTTTTTAACTGCCGTGGTTTACCACTTTAAACAATGGGGAATCCCAGGAGGCAGCAAAGCATGACATCATCACCCTCTGAAGAGTGATTCAAAGTGTATGGCTCTTCAGAGGGCAATGACGTTGTGCCCTGCTGCCTTGCTTTTCAGAGGGCATTTGACAGGCAGCTGGGAGGCAATATGTCTCCCCCCTACCATCTTTTAGCCCTGTAAAGCCTGTACCATCTCCACTTACAGAGTACCTGTCTCTGGTCACTGTGTGACAGAACGGCATGTTTGCCACCGCTATCCCCTCCCCACCTGTAGCTGATTAGGGATGCTGTCACCTTCACAGCCAATGGGTTTCTAGCAACCAGTGACATTAAAAGTGGGTGGCACCTGTTGAGGATTCACAGACTCCAGTTCTATCAGGTTTGCTATCCCCATGTGATTGACAGCAGGCAATCTATTGCCAACAGCAGGCTGTGTATTGGCTATGGATCCGTCTGCTGTCAATCGCAAGCGGAGCGGACCTGATGGGATTTAGTGTCTGTGGATCCCCATCAGGATCCGCACACCCAGCTGCAGAGATTCTGTCTGTGATGGCTGCAGCAGAGGGAGGGCTATATGGACACTCAGTGCGCTTCTGCATGCAGTGCTTGCCCCAGATTCATTCACCTTTTCTTTTCCTAACAGGTACACAAATCTGTCACCTACACCAACATTTGTCACGTGGAGGCACGACAAAGTGTAAGGAGTGTCATAGACACTCTCTATGACTTCCCCTGACTGTATTGTATCTATAGAGAAGCAGTATTGTCACCCAAGGACAGGAAATATGTTAAGACTACAGAATACCCACCCCTCTCCCCTTCTGCATAACATAGGGAGGAAGCATTCTGTTTTCCATAGAGTGAGCTGGGAATAATGCTAACTGATAACAGTGCAGCACAGGCAGAGGGTACAGGAAGTTAAACAGATTTGGCATGTATGGTATATTTTTTAACCACTTGCCAACCGGGCCAATTCTGACACTTCTGTCTGTATGAGTGAAAAGTGAGGGGAAAAAAGTATTTGATCCCCTGCTGATTTTGTAAGAAATGATCAGTCTATAATTTTAATGGTAGGTTTATTTTAACAGTTAGAGACAGAATAACAACAAAAAATCCAGAACAAAGCATTCCAAAAAAGTTATAAATTGATTTGCATTTTAATGAGTGAAATAAGTATTTGGCCCCTTCACAAAACATGATTTAGCACTTGGTGGCAAAACCCTTGTTGGCAATCACAGAGGTCAGACGTTTCTTGTAGTTGGCCACCAGGTTTGCACACATCTCAGGAGGGATTTTGTCCCACTCCTCTTTACAGATCCTCTCCAAGTCATTAAGGTTTTGAGGCTGACTAACTCGAACCTTCAGCTCCCTCCACATATTTTCATTATGGCATTAGGCATTAGGTCTGGAGACTGACTGACCCACTCTAGGACCTTAATGTGCTTCTTCTTGAGCCACTCCTTTGTTGCCTTGGCTGTGTGTTTTGGGTCATTGTCATGCTGGAATACCTATCCAGGACCCATTTTCAATGCCCTGGCTGAGGGAAGGAGGTTCTCACCCAAGATATGATGGTACATGGCCGCGTCCATTGTCTCTTTGATGCAGTGAAGTTGTCCTGTCCCCTTAGCAGAAAAACGCCCCCAAAGCATAATGTTTCCACCTCCATGTCTGACAGTGGGGATGGTGTTCTTGGGGTTATAGGCAGCATTCAAATAATGTATTAATGAAGTCTGTATAATGACAGACTTCCTAAATAGGACACCTTTATCCTCCTCCAAAAACGGCGAGTTGAGGCCAAAGAGCTCCATTTTGGTCTCATCTGACCATTACACTTTCACCCAGTTCTTCTCTGAATCATTCAGATGATCATTAGCAAACTTCAGATGGGCCTGTACTTGTGCTTTCTGGAGCAGAGGGACCTTGCGGGCGCTGCAGGATTTCAGTCCTTCACAGTGTAGTGTGTTACCAATTGTTTTCTTGGTGACTATGGTCCCAGCTGCCTTAAGATTATTGACAAGATTCTTCCATGTAGTTCTGGGCTGATTCCTCACTTTTCTCATGATCATCTCCATGAGGTGAGACCTTGCATGGAGCCCCAGACCGAGGGAGATTGACAGTTATTGTGTTTCTTCCATTTGCGAATAATCGCACCAACTGTTGTCACCCTCTCATCAAGCTGCTTGGCGATGGTCTTATAGCCCATTCCAGCCTTGTGTAGGTCTACAATCTTGTCCCTGACATCCTTGAACAGTTCTCTGGTCTTGGCCATGGTGGAAAGATTGGAATCTGATTGATTGTTTCTGTGGACAGGTGTCTTTTATACAGGTAAAAAGCTGAGATTAGGAGCACTCCCCTTTTAAGAGAGTGCTCCTAATCTCAGCTCGTTACCTTTATAGAAGACACCTGGGAGCCAGAAATCTTGCTGATTGATAGGGGATAAAATACATATTTCACTTATTAAAATGCAAATCAATTTATAACTTTTTTGAAATGCGTTTTTCTGGATATTTTTGTTATTCTGTCTCTCACTTTTAAAATAAGCCTACCATAAAAATTATAGACTGATCATTTCTTTGTCAGTGGACAAATGTACAAAATCAGCAGGGGATCAAATACTTTTTTCCCTCACTGTATGTGTAAAAATCTGTTTTTTTTATTGTGGCGATACGTCACATGTGTGGTTTGAACACTGTTTACATATGTGGGCGTGGTCTACTTATGCCCACTGAGCATGAGCTCGGGGGGGGGGGGGGGGGGCTTTAAAATGTTATTTATTTTATTACATTTTTTTTATTTTTACGCTTTCCCTTTCCAATTTTTTTTTTCTTGCACACGTTTATTCCTATGACGAGGAATGTAAACATCCCTTGTGCTAGAAATAAGCAGTGGTAGGTCCTTCCGATGTAGAGATCTCTCCTCCACAATTTAAAGCATTAGATAACAACAAACCAAAACATTGATCTAGTGCTTAAAAAAAACTCCCCAAAAAAACAAAAACAAATGGCCTTGTTTACATTGGGCCAGAAATCAAATGTGATGTTGCGACGTCGCTTTGGTCCTCCTAGGCCATAGAGATGAGCCATCTTTCCTCAGTTCATGTCTGTTACCAGCCACCCCAGACCCAAAGTTAGGTAATAGTAATTCTTTGGTGTGGTTTACACTTTATCTCCTCTTTAGCATATTCATGGTGAATTTCAGGGCATTTTTTATCTTTTTGATTAGGTTTCAAAGAGAGGAATGACATACAGTCAAAGGGAAAAGCAGATAGCTGAAGCTCAACGTCAGGAATTTATCCGGGAAGACCAGATAAAAAGACTGAACCAAGAGCAGCAGCTGGAAGCTTCTCTAAAAAGTGAGGACCGTGTGGAGAAGAAGCGCTATCTTAGAAGACTGCAAGATGAAGAACAGGAGAGACAAATGGAAGATGCCATTCAGCATGTAAGAAATCTGCCGACCTTTAATTTGATAGTCAGATAAACGTGGCTTAGGGTTGGTATTTGATGGAGTTCTGATTCTTTTTCCTTACATTTAGTAATATCTGAAAAGTGTTACATTTATTTTAGTTTTTGTGACCTAAAGCGGCGCTCCAACCAAAAGGGGAAGTTCCGCTTTAAAGGACTTGTTCCCCGCACTTTTGAGGAGCAGTGGGGGGGGAGCGCATACCCGCTTCCCCTTCTGTTCCGACCGCCATGGCGCTCGGAAGCGGAAGTTCTCCTCCCATCCTCCCCCCCCCCCTGCAGTCTTCTGTGACACTGACAGGTACCAGAAGACTGCATCCACCATTTACGATGTGCAGTGCAACTCGCGCATGCGCAGTGGGCACCTGGCTCTGAAGCCGCAAGCTGTCACAGCTGAGTGTCCATAGTGAAGATGCCAGGGGCTAAAGACAGCAGGTGGGACCGACTGGGGTGAGCACACCACTGGATCGTGGGACAGGTGAGTGGCTGTTTTTTAAAAGTCAGCAGCTACAGTTTTGTAGCTACTGACTTTTTTATTTTTTCCACAGGTGACTGGAACTCTGCTTTAAGCCGGCCATAGACTGTTCGAATCTCAGCCAATTCAGCAGGAACCGGGCAAGATTCTAACCATGTATGGGCAGGCTGAATGTACCCAAGTTGATCGATTAACTTGGGTACAACCAGCCTGCCGAATTTAACATGAAATTATTGCTAGCAGCTGTTATAGCAGCTAGCAATAATCCCTGTGTTCTCCCGGTGGGGACGGCTTCCCAGCACCGTCTGTGTTGATGGGTGAATCGAGCAAATTTCTTTCCCGTGGTTGCAGGACAGAAATTTGCTCCGTCTATGGCCGGCCTTAAATGGATTTTAAACCATTTCGTTTTTAAGAACTTTCGACAGTTGATTTATTCACTTACTGAGTATGGAGCTTCTTTAGGAGCCTTTCACATTAACTGACTTTTTGGATCTGCCTGTCAGCTTTTCAGGCGGACCCAATCGGACTATCCATTGATCTCTATAGAGGGGCGGTTGTCAACAGACACATCGACATCTGATCCAATTCTATCTTCTAAAAAACAGAGAGCTGTTGATCCATTCCTCATCCGTCTGGCGGATTGGATGACAGTCGGATAGAAACGGTCAGGCAGTCTGTCTCCATCTGACAGCCCATAGAGAACAGCGGGCTGTGTCCGTGTCTGCTCTGCATCAGCGGAGTGGACATGGACCTGTCATCTGCCTGCTCAGCAGAGAGATCTCCTGCTGAGTGGACGGATCCGCTGGCAGACTCCCCTAGTGTGAAAGGGGCCTAATCCTTTAATCCTTGCCTATGTTTCTGTGTAAACTGGTGCCATGAACCCTGCCCAAGGCTTCCTGTTTAAGGCTTTATGCACACGACTGAATGCCAGTTCCCCTGACAGAAAAAGGAACCGCTCATATAGAGCATTTTTGTACACATGTTTAGGTGCGATACAGAGTGTTTAGCGTTTTTTCTGACAGAAAGGTCCAATCAAAAACCCAAACCAGAAGGGTTTTTTCCTGCCTCTGAATGCAGAGCTTAAAATATGCCTCTAAATGTCCTAATGTGCATGGACAACAGGATAACATTGAGCTGCTTCTACAGACAAAACTCCCGTATAAGCAGCGATTTGTAAGCCAGTGGCACCTTTCTCTTGCAGTGTTCCACAATTGCATGCAGGGACCAGAGCTATGACTCCCTACACTCATTATGTGCATCTATGGAAATACACAGCCCTTAGTCTAGAGTGGCAAGGCATTCCTCTGATCCTCCCCATCCCTTCTCCTAGCTAACATACTTAATACAGACTGCACTGTCCACTGTTAACACTTTCTTGTGAAGATAGGAAGTTCAGGAAAGCAGCACTGAGAACAGGAGCATTGAAAGTTGTAAATTGCAAGTTTTGGGGTACATCTTTTTAAAGTAATATACTGGGTAATGTTTATTTCATTGTGCTCAATGTGTTCTTTAAAACAAATGTTGAATATCACTTTAATCAAAAAGAACATTGTAAGCAAAAGACCTTGGATAGATTTTAATGACAACCCATTTCCAACCAAACTTTTTGTTTCAACATGTTTTATTAGAAAGATTATGAGTACAGTTGGCCATTGTATACAGTGATTTCATTGGCATACACAGTAGTGATTTAGCACTCAGTTAAATTGGGTCCTTCACACCAGTGAATACCCATATTAATATCTAATAGGCTCAGCGTCCGGGTGCAGCTGTAAAACAGAAAGTAATTTAAACCAGTGTGGTTTGAAGCAGTCAGTTTTTAAACTAGAACTCTTCTGGTAATGTTTTTTTTTTTTTTTTTTTTTTTTTTTTTTTTTAACAACAAGGTTGGTCTTTATTTGAAAAATTAAGTTGCAGTACATTATAAGACATGAAATCATTGCAGTGAACACAACAATGGGTCAAAACAGTACATATGCAGTACACAGTGGGGGGGGGGGGGGAGAGGGGGAGAGAAAGGGGGAGGGGGGGCAGGGGGAAGGGAGCACCAAATAATACAGCGCAGTCAAATACAGTGCAGCATAAACCTATAGGGTGAGGACTACAAAAGAGGATAATACAGATCATAGATCACAGGGGGTCGGTCCATGGCTGCCAGACCCTCTCAAATTTCCGAGGACAACCTCTGCTTATATATGTAAGTTTATACAATGGCAAAATAGCATTAACTGAGTTTTCCCATGACCGTATTGTAGGTGGTAAGGAGGACGTCCATCTAAGGAGGATCTCCTTTTTTGCATAAAAGAGTAGCAATGAAAGCAAAAGTTTAGTATACAGAGGCCTTTGGGCATCATCCTGTATGCCTAGTAGAGCCAATTCAGCCGTCAGGGGGAGCTCTAGCTGAAGCCGTACATTAATAAACTCGAAAATATTAGCCCAGTAACGGTTGAGTTTCGGATATAGCCAAAACATGTGCATATAATCACTGTCTGTAGACTAACATCTTGGGCAGCTCGGGGATTTCAGCAGGTAAATTCTGTGCAGTCTCTGAGGCGTAAAGTAAATCCTATGCAGGAATTTTGTTTGTATTAATTTATCCCAAGAGGATATCAGCTGGGAGGAGTTTTCAAAGCATTCTTCCCAGGTCTCTCTATCTAGGGATGGAATATCTGCCCTCCACTTGTCCCATAATACATCCATTTTTTTTAGAGTCTGTGCTAAGTAATGTCAAGTATAACGTCGATAGGGGTTTAGACAGGGATTCTTGCGCCAACAATTCCTCGACCACATCCATCGCCAGGTCAGGTGGTGTCGGGAACTGAGCCCGGAAGGCGTGACGTAGCTGATAGTAGCGAAACAGCATTCCTGCTGGAAGGCCATACCTCTCTACCAAATCTTGGAAGGAAACTAGGATCCCGGAAGAAACAACATCCTTCAGGACTTTGATTCCATACCGGGCCCACACTTGAGGGTCAGGAATAGTCCTAAAATGTGGGAGATTAGGATTTCCCCATAACGGACAATAAGGGGACCACCTATTTGGAGCTAAATACCGTCTCCTAGCCACCCCCCATACACGCAGAGTGGCTCGAGTGGGACCGGCGAGGGCAGGACTGGAGGAGGCCCCACGATATACCAAGTTACCGAGCTCTTTAAGGGAACCCACCATAGCCGCTTCCAAACAAACTGCTGCGTTGGCCCTAGACTGCTCAAACCACCATCTAACCGTGACTAGCACAGCTGCCCAATAATACACCAATAGGTTAGGTAAGGCCAAACCTCCACATCTGACAGGGAGCTGAAGAGTTGACTTGGCTATACGAGGGGAGGATCCCCGCCATAGGAAGGATCCAATGCAGACATCTATCTCTTTGAAAAATGCCTGGCGTAACCATGTGGGGCAATTACGAAAAATATAATTTAGTTTAGGGAGATAAATCATTTTCAATATATTTATACGCCCTAGCAAATTAAGGGGAAGACTAGCCCATCCTAGAGCAGTGATCTTTGAGACGCGCGACTATAGGCTGTAGGTTAAGGCGTTGAAATGCCCTAAAATCCTGTGATATCTTTATTCCTAGGTATGTAAATACCTCCGCCCACCTCAGTGCAGGTTGATTCACTAGATCTCTGGCCTTATCATCTAGAGGAAAAAGTATCGATTTTGACCAATTGATGCGAACTCCTGAAAAACTTCCGAACTCGTCAAAAATTTCTAACGCCGCCTGCAGTGAAGTATCTGCATCCTGTAAATAGAGTAGTGCGTCATCGGCATACAGGGATATCTTGTCCTCCAGAGGGCCAACCCGCAATCCCACAATGCGGCTAGATTCACGCACCAGTGTCGCCAGAGGCTCTAGGGCCAAGGCAAACAAAGTGGGGGACAGTGGACACCCTTGTCTGGTCCCCCTCCGGAGGAGAAAACTATCAGAGAGGGAGTCATTTACCCTAATCCTTGCTCTGGGGGCCCTATACAACAAGCCTAGCCAGTGAAGAAATTTGGGACCCACCCCAAATCTCCTCAGCACTTCCCATAAATATTCCCATTCCACGGAGTCAAAAGCCTTCTCCGCGTCCAGAGAGGCTATGACTCGTGTTCCGTTGTTATCATGGGTGGCAGCTAAGTTTAGGAACAGACGGCGTATATTGATATCTGTGCCCTTCCCCGGCATGAACCCGGTTTGATCTACATGTACAAGGTCCTCTATCACCTTTCCAAGTCTCCTGGCCAAAATTTTTGCCAGTAGTTTGGCGTCTGCGTTAATGAGGGAGATAGGAGGCACATTCTTCAGGGTCCTTACCGGGTTTGGGCACCAACGCCACCACCGCTTCAGAGAAAGATTCAGGTAGGGCATTCAAAGTAAAAGATTGCTGCAGCAACGAGGTAAATCTAGGTGCGAGGAGTTCTTGATATATAGCATAAAATTCAATGGGTATCCCATCTGGTCCCGGGGCCTTCCCCTGCTGCATGGACCCCAGGGCTTCCTGAACCTCTTCTAGTGTAATATCCTTCTCCATTTCTACCCGCTTTTCTGGCTCTAAAGAAGGGAGGGAGACCTGGTTGAGATACTCAATCAATTGGGAATGGTCATAATCAGCTCTAGAGGAGTAAAGAGTTTTATAGAAGCCAAGAAATCTTGCACTAATATCCGCCGGCGCCGTCAATAGATTGCCATCTAGGTCTTTCAATCTACCAATGCGAGTGACAGCATGCTGTCCCCTTGCGAGCCAGGCCAACAGCCTACCGTTCTTGTCTCCAAACTCAAATACCCTCTGGGCACTATCTAGCATCGACTTCTTAGTGAGCTCAATCCTACAAAGAGATAACTCTCTGAGAACATCCTGCCAAAGCACATAATGTGCCTGGTCAGGAGATTGGACATATTCCGCCTCCTTAAGCCTAGCCTGTTCCTCTAGTAGCCTCAGAGACTGCGCAGATGCCCTCTTTTTCGCAGATATGCTGGTCATATATTCACCTCTAAGCCAGGCCTTAAACGCATCCCACTGTACCAGAGGTCCAGTACAGCCTGCATTGTCAATCCAAAAACCGCACAATGTCTCCGGTATCTCCTCCTGGATCTCCGGCTCCATAATCCAGTACTTGGATAACCTCCAAATCCTCTCACCCACCACTGGAGAAAGCTGGATGTTCACAGACACCGGAGCATGGTCTGAAATTCCACGGGAGAGAATCTCTACCGAGGTCAACCTCCTCATAAGACCGGGGGAGGCATATGCTAAATCAATTCGGGACATGGTTCGGTGTGTGGTGGAGAGGCAAGTGAACTCTCTATCAGTGGGATGGAAGTGGCGACATGCATCCGTCATATGAAAGGCGGATGCCCAGCGGGAAAGGTCCTGTTGCTGATGACCAACCGCCTGCATCCTGTCCAGCTCCCTATTTGGGGTCATATTAACCACTTGAGCCCCGGACCATTATGCTGCCTAAGGACCAGAGGTCTTTTTCCAATTTGGCACTGCGTCGCTTTAACTTTTAATTGCGCGGTCATGCAATGCTGTACCCAAACGAAATTTGTGTCCTTTTCTTCCCACAAATAGAGCTTTCTTTTGATGGCATTTGATCACCTCTGCGGTTTTTATTTTTTGCGCTATAAACGGAAAAAGACCGAAAATTTTGAAAAAAAATGATATTTTCTACTTTTTGTTATAAAAAAAATCCAATAAACTCAATTTTAGTCATACATTTAGGCCAAAATTTATTCGGCCACATGTCTTTGGTAAAAAAAATGTCAATAAGCGTATATTTATTGGTTTGCGCAAAAGTTATAGCGTCTAAAAACTAGGGTACATTTTCTGGAATTTACACAGCTTTTAGTTTATGACTGCCTATGTCATTTCATGCTAAAATGGCAGGGCAGTACAAAAAACCCCCAAATGACCCCATTTTGGAAAGTAGACACCCCAAGGAAATTGCTGAGAGGCATGTTGAACCCATTGAATATTTATTTTTTTTGTCCTAAGTGATTGAATAATGACAAAAAAAAAAAAAAAAAAAAAATATTTACAAAAAGTTGTCACTAAATGATATATTGCTCACACAGGCCATGGGCATATGTGGAATTGCACCCCAAAATACATTTAGCTGCTTCTCCTGAGTATGGGGATACCACATGTGTGGGACTTTTTGGGAGCCTAGCCGCATACGGGGCCCCGAAAACCAAGCACCGCCTTCAGGATTTCTAAGGGCGTAATGTTGTGATTTCACTCCTCACTACCTATCACAGTTTTGAAGGCCATAAAATGCCAAGATGGCACAAACCCCCCCCCAAATGACCCCATTTTGGAAAGTAGACACCCCAAGCTATTTGCTGAGAGGCATGTTGAGTCCATGGAATATTTTATATTTTGACACAAGTTGCGGGAAAGTAACACTTTTTTTTTTTTTTTTTTTTTTTTGCACAAAGTTGTCACTAAATGATATATTGCTCAAACATGCCATGGGCATATGTGGAATTACACCCCAAAATACATTCTGCTGCTTCTCCTGAGTACGGGGATACCACATGTTTAGGACTTTTTGGGAGCCTAGCCGCGTACAGGGCCCCGAAAACCAAGCACCGCCTTCAGGATTTCTAAGGGCATAAATTTTTGATTTCACTCCTCACTTCCTATCACAGTTTTGAAGGCCATAAAATGCCAAGATGGCACAAAACCCCCCCAAATGACCCCATTTTGGAAAGTAGACACCCCAAGCTATTTGCTGAGAGGCATGGTGAGTATTTTGCAGCTCTCATTTGTTTTTGAAAATGAAGAAAGACAAGAAAAATTTTTTTTTTTTTTTTTTTCTTTTTTCAATTTTCAAAAGTTTGTGACAAAAAGTGAGGTCTGCAAAATACTCACTATACCTCTCAGCAAATAGCTTGGGGTGTCTATTTTCCAAAATGGGGTCATTTGGGGGGGGGGGGGTTGTGCCATCTGGGCATTCCATGGCCTCCGAAACTGTGCTAGGCAGTGAAGAGTGAAATCAAAAATTTACGCCCTTAGAAAGCCTGAAGGCGGTGCTTGGTTTTCGGGGTCCCGTGCGCGGCTAGGCTCCCAAAAAGTCCCACACATGTGGTATCCCCATACTTAGGAGAAGCAACAGAATGTATTTTGGGGTGTAATTTCACATATTCCCATGGCATGTTTGAGAAATATATCATTTAGTGACAACTTTGTGCAAAAAAAAAAAAAAAAAAAGATTTGTCTCTTTCCCGCAACTTGTGTCACAATATAAAATATTCCATGGACTCGACATGCCTCTCAGCAAATAGCTTGGGGTGTCTACTTTCCAAAATGGGGTCATTTGGGGGGGGTTTGAACTGTCCTGGCATTTTATGCACAACATTTAGAAGCTTATGTCACACATCACCCACTCTTCTAACCACTAACAAAGCCCTTTCTGACACTTTTTGATTACATGAAAAAATTATTTTTTTTTGCAAGAAAATTACTTTGAACCCCCAAACATTATATATTTTTTTTAAAGCAAATGCCCTACAGATTGAAATGGTGGGTGTTTCATATTTTTTTTCACACAGTATTTGCGCAGCGATTTTTCAAACGCATTTTTTGGGGAAATTTTAATTTTTAAATTTTAATGCACTAAAACACACTATATTGCCCAAATGTTTGATGAAATAAAAAAGATGATCTTAGGCCGAGTACATGGATACCAAACATGACATGCTTTGAAATTGCGCGCAAACGCGCAGCGGCGACAAAATAAATACATTTTTAAAAGCCTTTAAAAGCCTTTACAGGTTACCACTTTAGATTTACAGAGGAGGTCTACTGCTAAAATTACTGCCCTCGTTCTGTCCTTCGTGGTGATACCTCACATGCATGGTACAATTGCTGTTTACATTTGACGCCAGACCGACGCTTGCGTTCGCCTTTGCGCGAGAGCAGGGGGGGACAGGGGTGCTTTTTTTTTTTTTTTTTTTTTTTTTTTTTTCTTATTTTTTTTGCTTTTTTATCTTATTTTTAAACTGTTCCTTTCATTTTAATTTTTTTTTTAATTAATTTTATTGTTATCTCAGGGAATGTAAATATCCCCTATGATAGCAATAGGTAGTGACAGGTACTCTTTTTTTTAAAAAATGGGCTCTATTAGACCCTAGATCTCTCCTCTGCCCTCAAAGCATCTGACCACACCAAGATCGGTGTGATAAAATGCTTTCCCAATTTCCCAATGGCGCTGTTTACATTCGGCGAAATCTAAGTCATGAAATGCTCGTAGCTTCCGGTTTCTTAGGCCATAGAGATGTTTGGAGCCATTCTGGTCTCTGATCAGCTCTATGGTCAGCTGGCTGAATCACCGGCTGCATTTTCAGGTTCCCTGTTGGGACAGGAGAGCCAGAGAAAAACATGGAAGACGGTGGGGGGGGGCATTCTCTCCCACTGCTTGCAAAAGCAGTCTAGAGGCTAATTAGCCGCTAGGATTGCTTTTACATGAAAGCCGACCGCTGGCTGAAAAGAATGATACCAAGATGATACCTAAACCTGCAGGCATCATTCTGGTATAACCACTCAAAGTCCAGCAACATACCAGTACGTTACTGGTCCTTGTTAGGCATATATTGTAAACTTTTTTTTCATGCAGCCTGTGGGCTGAACGAAAAAAAGATATTGATCGGTGGGTATGCCCACCATTAGAATACCTCCCTTCATCCACCCACTTCTAATGATGGGCATACATGCACCATTTATATATGCCGAAGCATGGGGGCATCCTCCCGCAAAAGGCAGGAGCAAATTGCTCCTCCACTCACTTCTGCCCCCACGCTTCGGCATATATGCTGAAGTATGTAACTGTGGTGGTGAAATCACCTCCGACAGCGCTGGAGTCACGGCTTTATATATCGTGGGAGCAAACGCTGTTGCTGTCAAGATAAATAAATCCGCGCTGCAACTGAATGGCGTACCTGAAAACAATAAAATGGTTACCAACAAAACACAGTAAACGGTAAAGTATAAAAAATCAGAAAAGCAAACATGGTAAAACATAATAACAATAAAACATTGCAGAATAGAATAGAGTAAAAAAGAGCAGAACAATAGAGAGAGAATAGAGAGAGAGAGAACAATAAAACAACAACTATTTTTGTTTTTTTTATTTTATATATTTTTTTGTGTTTTTTATTTTTTTTTTTATCTTTTTTTTTTCCCTTTTTTTTTTTTTTAGTAACTTTTAACTTTTGTAACTCGTTCCAGGTTTGGGTCTCTCAAAATGCAATGGCATCTTGGGAGACCCTGTGTTAGTGTGCCTAGTCTGTGCAGTGCTGAACCCTACGCTAATACTCAACTAATGTATGGTAGCGTTCAAAGCATTCACCCATGCAAAGACCAGGATTGCCAGGACAGGAGGGACAATAAGACCGGGTGTCACGCCTAAATCCGCGCTTGCTGCAGACACGACATCTTTTTTTGGGGGGCTCGTTGGGTAGGGGTACTCGGGATGGCATAAAGAAAATGCCTCTCATGCAGCCGGCTTACTGCATTTGGTTGGGGAAGGTGAGGTAGGGCACCGTCTGGAAACAGAAGGGCTCTGACGATCTCTTCCTGGAATTTAAGGAAGGATCCAGTCTGTCCTGAAGCTCTGTATAGCACATGAGCGTTCAGCAAAGCCAATTGAAATAAATAAACAGACACTTTTTTGTACCAGCGTCTGGCCTTACGGGCAACTAGGTACGGCGCCAACAACTGGTCGTTGAGGTCCACCCCTCCCATATTAAGGTTGTATTCGTGGACACAGAGGGGTTTCTCCACAACACCAGTCGCCGTAGGAATTTGGGTCGTCGTGTCTGCATGAAGGGAGGTGAGAACGAAAACATTCTTCTTATCCCTCCACTTCATAGCGAGCAAATTATTATACTTCAAGCAGGCTCTCTCCCCCAGCCTAAGACGGGAATCTACAAGCCGCTGGGGAAAGCCCCGGCGATTAGGTCGCACGGTGCCACATGCTCCAATCTGCTGATCAAACAAGTGACTAAAAAGTGGCACGCTCGTATAATAATTGTCCACGTACAAGTGGTACCCCTTTCCGAATAAGGGTAACACCAAGTCCCACACTATCTTGCCAGCGCTTCCTATGTAGTCAGGGCAGTTTGTCGGCTCTACGTGACTATCTTTGCCCTCGTAAACCATAAAACTATATGTATAGCCTGTGGCCCTGTCACAGAGCTTATACATCTTGACCCCGTATCTGGCACGCTTGCTGGGAAGGTACTGTTTGAATGACAAGCGGCCAGAAAATTTAATCAGGGACTCATCAACGCAGACAACTTGATGGGGGGTAAACAAGTCTGCAAAACGTTGGTTGAAGTGGTTTACGAGGGGCCGAATTTTGTAGAGCCGATCGTATGCAGGGTCTCCACGAGGACGACAGAGTTCATTGTCGTTGAAGTGCATGAACCGCAAAATCTGCTCGTATCGTGCCCTGGCCATGGAAGCAGAGAACAAGGGTGAATGGTAAATTGGGTCAGTGGACCAATATGACCGCAACTTACTCTTTTTATTCAACCCCATGAGGAGGGAAAGGCCCAGAAAGATCTTAAATTCGGAGACCGTGATTGGTCTCCAATCTCTGGCAAGGGAGGACTGGGGATTAGTGGCGATGTGTTGACCAGCGTACAAATTGCTTTGGTCCACAATAGATCTATAGAGATCTTCGGTGAAAAACAGTGAATAAAAATCCAGTGGCGTAAAGTCAACTGTTTCCACCTGAATTCCGGGTTGGCCAGTGAAAGGGGGAAGTACGGGTGCTGCAGAAGTGGTGGGTTCCCAATTCGGATTGGCGAATGCAGCAGGAAGGGCACTATGGGCACGACGGGCCTGTCTTTGTCTTCTTGGTGGCAGCGGGACACTACTAGTGCTTGCCACCCCGCCAGCTTGAACTGCACTTATGGGACTCGCCACGTCACCACGTGATACTGCAGTGCTGGATGTACGACCAGGGTGTACTAGGCCGCTGGTGCTTGCCAGTTCACCAGAAGGAATAGCGGCGCTAGTACTTCTCTGCTCCATACGAGAGCCCTGCGGTTCTTGCACTTCAAGGACAGAAGAAGAAGTTCGGGGTCTGGTACGCCTGGCCCTAGCAGGGACCACAACTCTGTCGTCAGAGCTATCTGTCATGGAGCCGCTGTCCTCTACAGGTTCGTATTCTGAGCCTGAACTTAACAGATGACTGACTTCCTCTTCACTATCTGTCATACTCAGAAACGTGTAGGCCTCTTCACTAGTGTACCTTCGATTTGCCATTTTGGGCTCTAAATTTAGGGGTACACTAGTGAGACTCACAGGCAAAAAAGCTCCTGACTGTCAGCGACTGATTCAAAACGCTACCAAAAAACTGTTAGCGATCGCAGGGATCAGGCCTGACTCTGCGAACGCTGCAGTTATGTGTGCTTAGTGTTTTGTAAATGTCAGTTATCGATCGATACTGCACTTGGGTGGGCTGGGCAGGGCTGGGCCGAGGGGCAAAACGCAGGTGCTAGCAGGTATCTGGGCTGATCCCGCTAACACTGCGTTTCAGGGAACCCTAAACTGCTGGGGAGTATAGATCTGATCGGATCAGATATCGATCCGTTCAGATACTATAGCACTAAGGGAGGTGTATGCTGCGTGTGTGGGTTTTAGCGGTACTGGCGCTGACCTGACGCTGCCTGGGGCGACGCAGACCTTAGCTGACCCTAAAAATGTAATTTATATCACCGCCGGGCAATTAGGGGGTTAAACCTTTATAGGGTAATAAACGGCGGGTGCCCTAAAACTATAATAAACTATAATAAACTGTAATAAACTACAAAAAACAAACTAGCTAACCAGCGTCACCCGTAACACTTATACGGTGATCGCTGGTGAAAGGGTTAACTAGGGGGCAATCAGGGGGTTAAAACCTTTAGCAGGTAGTATATGGGGGTCCCTGTCGCTATAAAACACTGACAGCGAACCTATATACTTACCTCCCTAACTAGCGTCACCTGTGTCACTAATACAGCGATCAGAAAAACGATCGCTTAGCGACACTGGTGACGGGGGGTAATCAAGGGGTTAACCTTTATTAGGGGGTGTTAGGGGGGTACCCTGGACCTAAGGGGAGGGTACCCTAGACCTAAAGGGGGCTAACCTAACTGCCCTAACACTTGTAACTGACAAACTGACACCAATGCAAAAAAAAAAAAAAAAAAAGCTTTTGGTGTCAGAGTGACAGGGGGTACAGGGGGGTGATCGGGGGGTGATGGGGGGTGACAAGTGTGCCTGGCGTGTTCTACTGTTAGTGTAGTGTTGGTGCACTTACTTGATGTCTTCTCTCCTCTGCGCCGGATCGAAAAGACCGACTCGAGGAGGGATGACATCACTTCCTTTCCCTCTGTTTACATTACAGAGGGAAAGGAAGCGTTTTCATTCGCCGGGAGCGATCGGGAGGGGGTGGCCAACAATGGATGGCCTCCCCCTCACCTCTCATCGCCCGGGAAGAAATGGCGACTGCCTCGGGCACCGGGGGGGGGACCGATCGGACCCCCCACCCGCAGAAGGCAAATCACGTACATGTACGTGATTTTGCCTGTCCGTGCCACCTTGCCGACGTACATCGGCGTGAGGCGGTCGTCAAGTGGTTAAAGTTCCCTAGAAACAGGACATTTTCTACATTGTATAACGTGGCTTGTTGCATCAGGTCATGAAGTAACCCTACGTCCGCTGGAGGAGGCAGGTAGACTCCCACAATAACAACAGGAATCTCTTCAATCAGAGAATGTAGGAGAACATACCTGCCCCCTGGGTCTAGACGAATATCCAACAGTTGAAACTGCAGGGATTTGTGGATTAACACACTGACCCCCCTGGCATAATTGGAGTACGTCGCATGGTAATGCGTGCCAACCCATCCCCGCTTTAAGCTAAGGATGCGGGAACCCGACGAGATGCGTCTCCTGCAGGATACACACCTGTGGGCGGAGCTTGCGCAGGTAATTGAGCACCAAGGAGCGCTTCACAGCAGAGTTTAAGCCTCGTACATTCCACGACACCACTAGACATCCAGCCATGGCAACAACTCCTCAATAACAAAAGGGTCCTGTCTTGATGAGGATGCCCGTCCCCAGTCCCCCGGGGGGGAAAGATCCCCACGTCCGGTTACACCGGGGACATGCACCCCAGCACGATATAAAAGCACACTGCATATATTACTCATAAAAGCGAAAACAAATACATGTCTTAGTAGACCAACTCGAACCTGAAAATAAAAAAGGGTTAGCATAGATAACCAACCATAACCACCCCTGAACAACCCCACCCCGCACCCCCCAAAACGTTGAGGAGCACATAAGTCCCAAAAAAAACCCCTTAGAACTGGTAACTTAGGTTGAGGTCGTGTAGCCGGATCGGGACCTCACAACACCATCATTGAGTATGGGAACTAGGTGTATGTGTAACAGTTCGTATCCCAGAGCCGGTGGAGTGATAAGTAGGAGAGAATAAAATTTTCTGTCCAACACCTGACTAAGCAGGGGCACCTTCTTCGTTGTTCGTTGCAAAAATGAAAAAGAAAAGAAAACAAACTTGAAAAGTAAAACGATCTCCCAGGATCCCCTGAAAGGAGCATACATGGAAAGAGTTGTAAGAGGGGCATGTGTCTTCTAGGACCAGTTAGGGCCAGAGCTGCTGGACCAACCAATCCTCTTCTCTGGCAGCAGTCCTCTGGGAACAGTACCTAAGCATGGCATTAGTCCATAGGGATCCGTAGAGGAAGATATGTGAAAAAGGATTGGAATACAGCCACAGTACACATGGGGGGGACATGCATGTTTATCTGTTCCCAGTTATGCAGAGCAAATAATTCCGCACAGCGCGCCCATAATAGCAAAGTATGAAAGTTAAACTTATGGGGGCAGAGTCTCCAGCCAGGCGGACGCATCCTTAGGATTAGTGAAAAATTGAACCGTCTCGCCGTCCACCACTCGCATTTTTGCAGGGAATAGGATGCTGTACTTTAGGCCTCTTCTCAGCAGGGCAGCTTTAACCGAGTCAAAAGAGCGGCGTTGGCGTTGCGTCTCCATAGTATAGTCCGGGAACAACAGGAGCTTGACATTTTTGTAAGGCAGCTCACCTGCAACACGTGAAGCTCTAAGCAGCTCATCCCTGTCACGAAATTTTAATAAACGGAGGATGAAAGTGCGAGGGGGGGGGATCCCTCAGGCCCCGGCCGGGGCGGTACTCGATGGGCCCTCTCCACCACAAAGTATGTGGAAAGCTGAGCAGCCGGGAGCATGGAATGTAATAACTCCTCTGCAAACTGGGCTGGGGCTCGACCCTCTATCCCCTCCGGGAGACCCACGATCCTGAGGTTGTTCCTCCTGCTCCGGTTCTCGGCGTCCTCCGCACGGTATTCCAGGGCCTACACCTTCGTCTGAAGGGTGCGGATGGAGATATCATGGTCTGTGATAGTGTCCTCTGCCTCTCCTATTCTCCGCTCAGCTTCCGATACCCTAGAGCGGATTTTATCCAGATCTTGCCTAACTATGCCCACGTTTAGCTGGACCTCTTCTATCTTTGAGGCCAAGGTAGACTGACAAGAGGTTACAGCAGACTGGCAGGAGGTAATAGCCGCCATGAGCTCTGTCAGTCCCAGAGGGGTCAGAACAGGATCCTCCTCGTGGTCCGTCTGTGACGCCATATTACTATGGCGTGCAGGAGATCCCACAGAGCGGGGGGTTGATCCGTCCTCTTCTGGGATGTTTGGGGGAAACTTTAACTTCTTACCCCTCTTCTTGTAGCTAGGAGTTCTGGAAGACATCCAACAAGCTCAGGATTCCTTTAAACGGTGCAGCGGGACAGTGCGGATAATTTTATAGGATCACGCTCCGGGAGAGCTCAGAACACACGTCTGCTCAGTCCGCCATCTTGGCCACGCCCCCTTCTGGTAATGTTTGCTGAAATTTACCTGGAAATTATATAGAAGCAGTAGGGCCTCTTGCACACGTTTACTGTTGTTTATACGCGGGATCTTATTGATCCAAATTAAAATGTTCTGTAAAGATGCATGCATATACATGCTTACAGTTCTTCTTCACCCTCTTCTAGTTGCCAGTGTTGCAATATATATGACTATACAAGAGTATGTGTGTAAGTTACTGCAAAATTTCCTTTTTTTTATTTTACGGCTCTGTACTCATTGCTGTATTACTGATCTTTATGCAGCTGTGTGCATTGTCCCATAGACGGCAATGCATCTGTGTTCAGATCACTAAAAAAAAAAAAAAAATGGCGTTTTTTTACTCCTGTGTGCAAGAGGCCTAATAGTTCACCAAGGTACCTAGTGCTAGAATTACAAAGATCACAATTGTAAGGGTCAGAAAATTGCTATAACCACCTCATTCCATCTAAGTAGTACTATAAAACTTATACAATTTAGTGCAATCATATAGGTTAATGGGTAGATTCTTCAAGTAAGTACAACTTGAGAGATAGCAGTGGGGGATAAGGCAATGGTGGAATCGTTGAACTTAATATAGATATGTGAAAACATGGAATGGGGAAAAAAGAGGGAAAGAGAAAAGAAAGGTGGGAGAGAGTATAGAGTATCGATTGGGGTGGGGATGGTTAGGAAACAGACTCAGCACACTAGTGGATGAAGTATTATAGTATTTATCGGCGTATAACATGCTTTTTTTTCCCCCTTAAAATAGGGGGAAAATCGTGTGTACTTGTTATACGCTGGTAAAGCTGCCACCGAGGGGAAGGAGGGGACGAGCGCTGCCAAAATAGAGCCAGATCTCCTGTGTACTCGGCTCGGCTCGCAGTCGCGCTCAGTCCCTCCCCCTGGACATCTCCTAGCATTGACGTTCCGGCATTGGACCGGCGTTATGTCCATCATAGGATCCGGGCCGAGCCGAGTACACAAGAGATCTGGCTCTATTTCGGCAGCGCTCGTCCCCTCTTTCCCCTCAGTGGCAGCCTATATTTCAGCAAGGCTGCAGATGGACACCGATCAAGCTGCAGCGAGGAGCAATGTTGCAGGTGGGCACTAATTAGGCTGCAGATGGGCACAGATCAGGCTGCACTGAAGCTGCAGATGGGCACTAATCAGGCTGCATTGATGTTCACTGACCATTATTTTGCTTCAAAGTGGTTTATTTTTTAAATTTTTTTTTTTTTCCTGAAACTTCCCTCTTAAATTGGGGTGCGTGTTATACAACGATAAATAAACGGTATATTTGAAGGAGCCGGTAATCAAAATTAGGGGTTATGAAATGGTTCACCAAGGGAACCTATTTGTCAAATTTTGGCATTTTCATCCTTTAGAGTTTGTATTGCCATCTGTGACCTTGTCGAGATGATTTTCCCTTACTTTGTGTCAGGACATATTTAGAAATGTGAAAAATTGTTAGAATTTCACATTTTATTTTTTTTAAGCTGTCTGCTGGATGACACAAGTCAGGAAGTGATTGGCAATCTCTCCAATGGCATCACAGGCAGAATTAAACTTTTTATCACTGATCTATACAGTATAAAATATACCAGCACTAAGAGTTAGCCAGGATCTGTTACAGTGCCAGCGGTAAGCATGCTAAAAGAGTGAGCAGAGGTTACTTGCCTCAGTGTGCTTCTGTGGCTTTGTCAAGACGTTTGGACGATTAATCAAGACAGCGATATTGAAGATTAAATTAGTCAATATACAGCAGTGCCTTCAGCCTTCCGGCGTGCTAATTAGCATAAAGTCATTTAATTTAAACTACACTGGCTTGACTAATTTCCTGAGTGTGTTTACTCTTTATAGAGATTTTTTACCACAATAAAGTCAGAATTCATGCTATTGGACTATACTGACAGACAATCAGGTCCGCCCAATCAGACTCTCCCCTCGGACCCTTCTGCCCCTCCCCTCGGACTCTTCTGCCCCTCCCCTCGGACTCTTCTGCCCCTCCCCTCGGACTCTTCTGCAGCAGAATACGAGTCTCGAGTCTATGATAACAGTTAAGCTGATAACAGCTTGACTTAATCACCTGATATCTGATGTGGCGAATATATCTTTGAATAGAATCTAACACCAAAATCTAACACAAGAATCTATGAAATACACATACAGTTACCTTCAGAAGTTAGAGGAAAAATTTGCTACATAGTTATTTAATTATACTCTACCAATAAAGATTTGTGATGGGTTATGGAACTACACACGGGAATCCGCAAGGCCGCTTATTTAATGAACTGTAGAGGGGGTTCGGAGGGCTTTTAAGGAGATTGATCTACAAAGCCTTAGATCGAGAGAGCGTGTTTTGTTGGAAGTCTCCGTGATTGAGATGATGGTCCATTAGGTAGAAAGTGATTAAAGATGTAGTGTGATCTGATGATGATGTTCCCCCTTCATCTCTGAACTTACCTTTTTATTTCCAAAATCTAATCCTTATCTAAGGACTAATCTAGAGAGTGTAGTTCAGATTATTTACTCACATTTAATTGGAAGGCACTTCTATAAATGAAGCCAATGTTTGTTTAGGAGTTGACTGTACCTGTCTACCAGATGGGGCTCTAAGGCTAGGAATTCCTATTTTAGGTCTTCTGGAAATAAATTTGGATGTTCAACTCAACCCTATCTGGGACATTATTATTTTTATCCTGGGTTAATCCAAAATAGCTTATTCTAATCAGTTCCCGTGAATAATATTATTTGTGATATTCATTTTTAATGTACCTTCATTTTAGGCTGGGTTCACGCTACCACACGGAGCTGCTTACAGCAGGGGTCCGGTGCGTGCTGGTTCACCGTTTCAAGTCCGATTTCAGTCCGAATTTTTGGCTGAATTCGGACCTGAAACGGACCATAAGACGCGCAGGACTCCTGTGCAATTTGCACCGGAACTGCCCCGGAGATGTGTGAACCGGCTCCATAGAGAGCCGGGCACACTCTCCTGACATGTTAATTGGATGCAGGGAAACTCGCGTCCAATTCGCAATCGTGTGAACCCAGCCTCAATATTGTGATATTTGTTAAAGATGTGTGATTTATCCAGAAATCTTTTTTTTTTTAGCTATTAATTATTAATCCAAAATGGAGATCTTGATAAATATTACATCTTCATTTTCTATCTAGCTTCTGAATCCATTTTATGAAAACACACTTATTTTCTTTTTTCTTATTTCTACAATATTTCTTGTCATCATTGATTCCTTTAGATAGTAGGATGTCATATACGCTATAGTTATTATTTTCCAATGGTACCCCCTAAGATCTATACTGTTTTGCCTTATAAAATATTGAAAAAACTTTCATTTTCCTTTGTGGAAAGATTCCATAAGGTTGTACTTCATTAAAGATACCTTGTGTATCCTTCTCCATGTTTCTTGCTAGCTTAGCTAAATGGAGTCAGACTTGTCTTACTCAGTTTGTTGGAATTTCTCAATGTCTAGACAATGCAAGAAGTTGACACACTATGCAACAAATGTGGTTTCTGACAGCTGAACCACAGACTTTGTGTCTTCCAAGTGATAAACTGATTGGTTTCTGTTTGGATATCTCATCCATACATTGCCAGAGACTTGTGTGTCTTTGACTTAAAGTGGTTGTAAAAGCTCAAGGTTTTTTACCTTCATGCATTCTATGCATAATGTTAAAAAAACCTTCCGTGTGCAGAAGCCCCCCCTTATACTTACCTGAGCCCCATCTCGATCCTGTGATGTGCACTAGAACCTCGGCTCTCCGGGGACTCTCACTCCTCATTGGCTGAGGTCAATCACAGCCAGGGTGCCAATGAGGAGAGAGAGGAGGCGGGCCAAGCTGCTTCTCTGTGTGTGAATGGACATGCAGAGCCGTGGCTCTAGAGGGAGGCTGCTTGGATGCCCCCAGATCAAGCTACCTGCTCTGGGGCACTTGGCAGGAGGGAGGGGCCAGGAGTGCCAGCGGGGGGCCCAAGAAGAGGAGGATCTGGGCTGCTCTATGCAAAACCACTACACAGAGAAGGTGAGTATAACATGTTTGTTATTTAAAAAAAAAACATTAAATTAATATCACTTTAGGCTTTCTACATGTCTCAAACTTTAGTCCGCCAAGGCCTTTATTGTGAGGTCAGTGAACACCTGTAATGCTGAGTTCATCTGATGTTCAGTCTGCCTTTCTTATTAGTATTCCGTATTATTGATATTTTTATACCAGAGAAACCCTGACAGCTTTAATGTCCATTCAGCAAGCTAGGTGTGTGTTTTGACCAAGCTGATTCTGCAGTGGAGGTTTAGGATCTGGCTGTGATTTCTGCAAGGGATTCCTGGATCACAAAACCATTTTTCAGACTGCTAAAACGCTTATATTTGTATTAAATATGTGTATTTAGCTGATCGGTTGATCGACCTCTGTTCAACTGCAGTGGCCAAACATGGATTGAAATTCAGCTGGTGCCTGCTGAACTTTTTGAATTTTGATGCATCTATGACCAGCTTAAGACAAGCTCAAAGAGCATTTTGTGTGCTAAACGCTGGGAGGTGGCCTGTGTCCTCTACTACATGTTTGAAGATATGGAATATAAAAAAATCATTCATGATTTATTTCTTTTTTAAATATAGGCAGAGGAAACGAAAAGACTAAAAGAGTTACAGTTGGAACAGGAAGAAAGAATGGCGACAGAACTGGCTAGGATCAAACAAGAAAAACTCAAAGATGAAAAGCTGAGGCAACAAATTCGAGAGAACAGGTAGTTTATTGAACTGAAGGCAAATATATATATATATTATATTTTGTGGCATGTGCCCCCAATTGCCAGCATTTTTTGCCTCTGAAAATAAATCCGAGAGTTGCTGTGTACATACAGTAGCTGTAGCTGCTGCAGATTTCAAAAAGAGGTCCACCTTTCTCAACACCCTTTGCTAAAAAAAAGCAATACAAAGTAACATTGTTATATTTGTATCTAAGGGATGAACTTCCATCTACTGACTGTCAAGTTAAAAAAAAAATTGTCTTTTTAACCCCTTATTAAGTCATATTTAACCCTAACCAGCCCTAAGTAACTTCTTCTTACCCTTCTCCCGTCAACTATTTTTCTGCTTTTTTTTTTTTTTTTTCTATTTCTTTTTTTAAAACTTTTTTTTTTTAATACACATTGTATTATTAACCATTAATACTTAAACAAGTTTTTTTTTTTTTAATTTTGTGTCACATTTTAACTTTACAATGCTTTGCATCCTAATTTTAGTCTCATTTTAAATAGTACAAATGATAGAATAATATGTATATGCTTATTCTACAGTAACACAATTTTTTTCAAATGGTAAAAAAAAGGTAAAAATAAAAAGAATGATATTTTTGTTGTTTGTTTTAAGTTTAGTTGCATTTTATGTCTAAGATTTGCATAAAACATTTTTGTTAGACAATATCACAAAAAAGCCTTGTTTGTCCTTTAGAAAAACATACATATTCATAAACCTGCTCCCACCCCCGTTTTAAGCCCTATTCTTACTACCCTGTAAAAGAAAGATGTTTATACTTACTTATTCTGAGGGCACTCCTGTCTGGCCATATGATCGAAACACAGTACCGGCTTCATTGTAGAGGGAGGGACAGCTGACAACAGATGCTCCATAGTAAGCCTATTGGTGTCGTCACCACCCAGGCTCTGCAACTGTTGTCTGTGGTCTCTCCTCTCTCCTGAAGCCAGCTACTAGGGGGGGTGTGACCGGACCAGAGTGCCCTCAGCATAGGTAATTATAGACATCTTTCCCTAGCAGGGCAGGTAGAATAGGCTTAAAATGGGGGTGGTAGCAGGTTTAAGTATAGTTATGATTTGACTGAACTTCTACTTTTAATTTGTTTATAATGACTTTACTCTTTTCCCAGCCTGGAGCTCCGAGAATTAGAGCAAAAGCTGAAGTCTGCCTATCTAACTAGAGAGCGGGCTGCACAAATAGCAGAAAAAGAGGTTGTTAAATATGAGAAAATGGTAAGTTTTTCTACTTTTGATGAGAAGAACACCAATCTAATATTGGCCATTTAAAAGATATTATCCTTTTTTTTGTGCTTTTTGCTAGTTATACCCATAGTCATTTATTCGAAAGGTTATATATGGGAGCCCAGAGGTTGTATACAGCACATAAGAGCAGCACTGCTGCTTTAACGTTGAGCCCCAGACAGATACAGTGCCTTGAAAAAGTATTCACACCCCATGATATTTTCCACATTTTGTCATGTTATAATATTTCCTCCCCCACGTGCCTCTTCCCCTGACTTTTGTCAAGAGCAATGGCAAAACCATCCACCCGTCCCCACATGTCAGGGTGCTAGGTGTTATCCTGGATTCTGAACTCTCCTTTCAGCCCCACATCCAATCACTTTCCAAAGCTTGCCGCCTCAACCTCCGCAACATCTCTAATCTACGTCCCTTTCTAACCAGTGAAACCACAAAGCTCCTGATTCACTCCCTGGTTATCTCTCGCCTTAACTACTGCAACTCACTCCTCATTGGCTTACCTTTAAATAGACTATCCCCCCTTCAGTCCATCATGAATTCGGCTGCCAGACTCATCCATCTTACAAACCGCTCAGTGTCTGCTACCCCTTTCTGCCAATTTCTCCATTGGCTACCACTCGCCCAACAAATTAAATTCAAAATACTAACAATAAGTTACAAAGCCATCCACAACTCTGCCCCCAGCTACATCACTAACCTAGTCTCAAAATACCAACCTAATCGCCATCTCCGTTCCTCCCAAGACCTCCTGCTCTCTAGCTCCCTCATCACCTCCTCCCATATCCGCCTCCAGGACTTCTCCCGAGCCTCGCCCATCCTCTGGAATTCCCCCCAATCTGTCAAGCTGTCTCCAAATTTATCCACTTTTAGGCAATCCCTGAAAACTTTCCTCTTCAGAGAAGCCTATCCTGCCTCCATCTAACAACTGCACTATTTTCTCCATTAGCTCACCCCCCACAACTATTACCCTTTTGTACAACTTGACCCTCCCTCCTAGATTGTAAGCTCTAACAAGCAGGGCCCTCTGATTCCTCCTGTATTGAATTGTATTGTACTTGTACTGTCTGCCCTAATGTTGTAAAGCGCTGCGTAAACTGTCAGCGATATATAAATCCTGTATAATAATAATAATAATAATAAAGTTACAACCAAAGACGTAAATGTATTTATTGGGATTTTATGTGATGGACCAACACAAAGTGGCACATAATTGTGAAGTGGAAGGAAAATGATAAATGGTTTTAAATTATTTTTTTTTACAAATTAAATATGTGAAAAATGTGGCCTGCATTCTTTATTCAGCACCCCTGAATCAATACTTTGTAGAACCACCTTTCACTGCAATTACAGCTGCAAGTCTTTTTGGGTATGTCTCTACCAGCTTTGCACATCTAGAGAGGGACATTTTTGCCCATTCTTCTTTGCAAAATAGCTTAAGCTTTGTCAAATTGGATGGAGAGCGTCTGTGAACAGCAATTTTCAAGCCTTGCCACAGATTCTCAATTGGATTTAGGTCTGGACATTAACTGGGTCATTCTAACACATGAATATGCTTTGATCTAAACCATTCCATTGTAGCTCTGGATGTATGTTTAGGGTTGTTGTCCTGCTGGAAGGTGAACCTCCGCTCCAGTCTCAAGTCTTTTGCAGACTCTAACAGGTTTTCTTCTAAGATTGTCCTGTATTTGGCTCCATCCATCTTCCCATCAACTCTGACCAGCTTCCCTGTCCCTGCTGAAGAAAAGCATCCCCACAACATGATGCTGCCACCACCATGTTTCATGGTGGGGATGGTGTGTTCAGGGTGATGTTCAGTGTTAGTTTTCCGCCACACATAGCGTTTTGCTTTTAGGCCAAAAATTTCAATTTTGGTCTCATCTGACCAGAGCACCTTCTTGCACATGTGTGCTGTGTCCTCAACATGGCTTCTCGCAAACTGCAAACAGGACTTCTTATGGCTTTCTTTCAACAATGGCTTTCTTCTTGTCACTCTTCCACAAAGGGCAGATTTGTGGAGTGCATGACTAATAGTTGTCCTGTGGACAGACTCTCCCACCTGAGCTGTGGATCTCTGCAGCTCCTCCAGAGTTACCATGGGCCTCTTGCCTGCTTCTCTGATTAATGCTCTCCTTGCTCAGCCTTTCAGTTTAGGTAGACAGCCATGTCTTGGTAGGTTTGCAGTTCTGCCATACTCTTTCCATTTTTGGATGATGGATTGAACATTGCTCTGTGAGATGTTCAAAGCTTGGGATATTTTTTTATAACCTAACCCTGCTTTAAACTTCTCTACAACTTTATCCCTGACCTGTCTGGTGTGTTCCTTGGACTTCATGATGCTGTTTGTTCACTAAGGTTTTCTAACAAACATCTGAGGGCTTCACAGAACAACTGTATTTTTATACTGAGATTAAATTACACACAAGTGGATTCTTTTTACTAATTAGGTGACTTCTGATGGCAATTGGTTCCACTAGATTTTAGTTAGGGGTATCAGAGTAAAGGGGGCTGAATACAAATGCACGCCACACTTTTCAGATATTTATTTGTAAAAAAAATTTGAATATCATTTTCCTTCCACTTCACAATTATGTGCCACTTTGTGTTGGTCTATCACATAAAATCCCAATAAAATACATTTACATTTTTGGTTGAACCATGACCAAAATGAGAAAAATTTCAAGGAGTATGAACACTTTTTCAAGGCACTGTATAAAGAAAAGGGGTACTTGCAAAAAGTTCTGCATTTTTATGGGGTTGGGGTGGTTGGTAAACTACTGTAAGTACAGTAAAGCACATTGGGGTGCCTGCTTATACATCCATACTTCTAGTTTACATATCATTTCCACAAGTCCTGTTCACTTTAAAGATTACCCTTGTCTCCTGGTTTGTTAAGGAAAAAAACACTGTAGTGAACACAACCAAATATTGTCCCACTTTATTAAATCCAAATAAAATCAAATTATTGATTAAATTATTAAATCAAAGAAAAATATTTTAGTACAGCAAGTGAAGATTAGAAGCAAGCAGTACATAGAAATGTATATACAGTATGCCAATCATAGGTAACGTACTATGACAGAGTTTTAGACATATTCCTGGAGCCAGATATTCAATGTACTTTTAAAATTTTCTCCTGGTAATTTTTAGCAGCTTATCAAAAGAAGGAAGTTTTTTTCTTCTGGTGGTCCCGAATGCTACATTTATCTGTTGACCCTTGCCATAATAATACAGAGCAGCTTCAGTCTGATCACCACCATAATCTGCCTTCAATGCTGAATGTCTCGGTGACAGTAGAAACTGCTGGTACCTTTGAAAGAACCTAGCTAAATACAAACCTAGAAATCAGATCAGCCACTGCCGAACCAATATAAAGCCTTTGTTAAGCACCTGCTGTACAAGGGCAACTCTTCCCACCTTTAGTGAGTGTGGTGGTGCATAGGCTTTCCTGTAACTGATTAATAACATGAACATATATGGTCCCACAACAGAACTGTAGATGGCAGTGTAAAAATACATGAAGCATATGTCAATACAAAATGAGCATTACATATTTCGTACATGTCTATAAATATCACACCCCATATACCGGCAGAGGTAAAAAGCTGCAGGGGGCGGGGGCTGCGAGATACCATACCTCGTGGCTGGCAAGGAGTGAGAGCCAGGACCCACGAGATAACGAACAGCAGAGGGCAGGGTGCACATTTGATGTCACGCCTTAATTTGCAGCCCGGCAGGGAGTGAGAGCCGGGAGCCGCAAGTTAGTCGGCAGCAGGGGGCGAAGCACACACTCTACGTCATTGGTTGCTGGGATGCCTGCGGTTCCAGCAACCAATGACTGCTGAGCGGCAGAGATGTGGCAATACACTGGCGGCCTAACGGTCCAGACCGTATCGTCGTTCGTCCCGTGGACCGCCATTTAATAATGGCTGATCTAGGTGTTGCCATGCCTCTACCACCGAGAAAGGAGTGGAAGTCCTTTCAGCAGCAGGAGAGGTAGTCTGATTCCTCTGCTAGATGATACTACTCTTAGAGTGTAACTAAACCCATTGATTTAATGGTTTCCCAAAACATTTATATTCAAGGCATGCTGTGAATGATAACTCTCACAAGTAATTCCCTCTGGTGGCAACCTGACGATCTAGGTGAGGATGGTTCTCTGTGCCCTCCCTCTGGTCATTTTGGGCAGGTTTACCTGTCTAGCAGAGAGCCCAGCCTCACCCAGTTCAGGTTTGGGCCTGGTTTCTCAGGTGGCCCCTGGGCTACAGACAGTTCCTAGCTATTTTCCATTAGTGGTTGTTGCTGTGTTGCCCGCCTCTCAATTTGACTGCTTTTCAGCTTCCCAACAGTATCTGAAATCCTGTGTCCTTCAATGGACGAAAAGAAAATAGAATTTATGCATTTGTTGTAAAATAATTTTCTTGGAGTCCATTGTGGGACACTGATCACACCCCTCTGTGTTTTATGTTCATGCTCTTGTACTGATCGCTAGAAACTGAGGCATGCAGGGGGGGGGGGGGGAATAGGTTATCCTGGGGCTGACCTTAGTTTGTTTTTTTTATTTGCCAGTATCCAATCCTGTAGTTGACAATATAATTTGATAGCATCTGAATTCCTGTACCTCGCAATGGACTCCAAAATAAGAATTTTGCAGTGGGTACAAAAATCCTCCTTTTGTCATTGAAATATTCTTTCTCTAACCTGTCGCTCACAAAACTTTTGCATACTGAATAGAAACGTGAATCTGAAATAGCTCGCAAAATGAAGGAGGAACATGAAAGGGCTTCAGAGGAGGAACTCGCTAAAGAGACCAGGCGCTATCATGAGAAGCTGCATTACCAGAAGGAGCTGGAAACACAGCTGGAAGAAAAGGAGATAAAGAGGCAGGAAGCTTATCAGGAGTTCCTGAGGGAGAAAATCCTGGTAGATGAAATTGTAAGGAAGATTTATGAAGAAGATCAGACGTAAGTATAAAATAAATGTGTGATGGTCCTTCTAATGGAAATATTTGTGTATGTGCGAGTTTTCTGACTGCAAATATGAATATGGCCGCATCTGTAATGAACAGTTAAAGAACAGCTCCAGTAAGCAATATATGCACCTAACCCACCCATATAACATATATCTGCTGTAATTGTAGAAAAAAAAATCCTGTGTGGGGTTTCTAACTTAGGTTGGATTAGGGGAATATTTTATTATACAGGATTTATATAGCGCCAACAGTTTGCGCAGCGCTTTAAAACATGAATAGGTAAGATTAGAATAATTTTGTTTTTACTAGAAATGATCTTGCCCTTTTAAATATGAAGTTTGACTGCAATGTATTTTTAACATGTTGTAAAATGATTTATAGCAAGCAGCCAGCATTTACAGCCCTGGTTCTAATTTGTTTTTATTAACATATTTTATGTATTACCCTTGTAGGGTAAACCTATGTTTACCCTTTCAGGAATAGGTATTGCTGTCTTTTTACAAATTACAGTAAACCTTTACATGTTTACAAAGATTCACCACCATCCATTCACCCCCCCCCACATTCCTTGAGTAGTTGGATTGTTAGGTTTAGGGTTGCACCGATACCATTTTTCTACCAGCGAGTACGAGTACCGATACTTTGTCAAGTACTTGATGATGCAGAGTACCAATACCTTTTTGAGGTACGATTTGAGCCCATACTAAATAAAAAGACTCAAATCAAACTGCAAAGAGTCGCATTCCAATTTGAACAGGAAAGCGGTAGGATTCCTGTCCAAATCGCATACAGCTATCCCCACCGATCCTGTCTGGTCCCATTATAGAAAGACAGGAAAGCACCATGTAACAAGTGCAGCAATGGGTAAACAAACAGTTTATTTAAGAAAATTATCACAACTCGCATGTTAAAAGTTCATCATATATCTTTCATGTCAAATCCAAGACCATGGCCGATAGTGGTGCTCACAGGGCTGGAGGAGATGTAGGAAGTTCCAGGACCCCTGTGGGTATAGGGCAGAAGGGATGTTGGCTTGGGGGGCGGACTGCCTATGCATCTCCTCCAGCCCTGTGAGCACCGCAAGCGGCCATGGTTTTTGATTTGACATGCTGCAAGTTATATTATGTACTTTTAACATGTGAGTTGTGATAACCTAGCATTTTTTATTAAACTGTTTACCCATTGCTGCACTTCTTAGATGGCACTTCCCTGTCTTTCTATACTGGGATCACAGGAGCGGTGGGAAAAATCGAATGCGATTTGGACAGGAATTGCACTACATTCCTGTTCAAATCAGTGCAATTTGAGGCCATTCATTTTGTATGGGCTCAAATCGCACCGCAAAGATATTTGGTTTAGAGTATCGGGAGCATTTGCACCAGTACTTGTACTCGGTATCGGTGCATCCATAGTTAGTATAATGTGCTAGTATTCTATAACAAATAGAATTATATTGCAAGATAAACATCATGTTGCCTTTGTAATCTAAATTATAATAGCCAGTTGTTATTTTTCCAGAAAAAACAGTAAATTTGATTGTCTAGGGCAGTGTTTCTCAACCTTTTTTCAGTCAAGGCACCCTTTAAAATTTATATACAATCTCAAGGCACCCCATTCTAAAATGTAAAAAAACTATTCTAATAGCTTTACATAAAGCGGCAGCATCAACACACGTAGAACACCCAACATTAGAGGTAATTTATTCTTACAAATCAAATACAGTTTTGTACTTTAGTACCGACTAGTATTCCGGTGTTTTTTCCTCTCCCTCAGAGGGGCAGGGGTGGGTCAAGCAAGGATGCTGTGCAGGCGATCAACACTGATGATATCACTGGTTGTTAGGGTGGCGTTGGCTGGAAGGTTGAAATGGTGCACAATTAAAACCTGTGGCTTTGTGTAACTAAAAGGCATTTTTTCAAGGCACCCCTGAAGCAACCTCAGGGCACCCTGGTTGAAAAAGGTTGGTCTAGGGCACCTAGATCTGTCCATTAAAACCCATACTCTCCCATGTATGTGTCTAGTCTAATTTTCCAAACAACAAAGAGCAATTGCCTTGCAGTATATGACCAGCAGATGGCATTAAAGTAGCACTAAAGGCAAAAACATTTTTTCATTTTAAATAGAGTAAGGGAGGGTTATAACTTCTGTTTTTTTTTTTTTTTTTGCCATCTGTGCCCCATTGAGGAGATATCCCTTCACTTCCTGTCCCATAACCAAAACAGCAAGTGAGAGGTAATCTCTCCAAAATTAGGGAATCCCTGGTTGTCACCAGTGTCACCAAAACTAATGTCACCATTGGAAGATTTTCTCTCTCTTTCTGTTCTGGGGACAACCCAAAATTTGGGATTATCTTAACGGGAAACAGGGTGAATCTCCCAAACAGGGGCACAGACAGCAGTAAACCTGACAGGTGTTCTAATCTCTCTCCTCTAATTTGTTTCTAATTTTGTTTCCCTTTAGTTATACTTTAATTATGCACAATCCACTACTTATTTTCTATAGTTGTTGGCTGACTGCTACCCTAAAATATCTTAAAGGCAATCTATAGTCACAGCATACACTTTCTTTCTTTTTACAGCACAGCATTATAATAACCATACAAACGATGGTTATTTTTGACAACCCAATATAAGCTTATTTGAAAAACCTTCTTTTCCATCTCTTTCTGCAACTTCCTGTATGTTCTGTATGCTTTGCAGCATCCCTCTGCTGCTTACATTCAGTTTCTAAGAACTACATATCCCATGATTCAAGCAGTGATTTCTGTACTGACTCCACCTCCTTTAAACTTCTCATCTCGGCTCCTCTGTAGTTAGAAGGCAGGCTCTGTCAAATGGCATGATGAATATGTGTCCCAGAATTCAAGAAAGTAAATTTGTGGGGATCTTCGCAAAGTACGTCTACCAACTTCAAGATCGTTCAGATAAAAACTTTATTGTTTAATTTTCATATAATCCTCTGTGGTTAATAATGTTAGGTGCCCAGTGTCTGTTTTCTAAAAAAAAAAAATGCACAGCTATACCTAATTTCAGAGCGCCTCTTGGCGCTCATGTGACCGGCCACCTCTCTCCTCCCGACTGATGTCAGCGGGGGATTCTCAGCCCTGCCCGCTGTAGCTGTCAGATCGAGAGAGGCGGCCATTTACGTGAACACCGAGGGGCACTCTGAAATCAGGTATAGAACAGCATTTTTTTTTTTTTTTATAAAACAGACACTGGGCACCTAACGTTATTAACCACAGAGGATTATATGAAGACAACACCGTGGCTTAACCACTTTATCAGGCTTTCTTAAGCTTTTCACCCCTGAGGAACCCCTGAAATAATAATGTCTTAGGGAACCCTACTAAAAATGATCACAAGTAAAGCTCATGTTATGTTAGCAAGATCAGTCAATTGTGCAAAATTTTAAATAAAAAATTATAGAATGTGGCATACCTAGAGTGTTTAGCACCTAGCGCAGATTGTTTTTAACACTCACTTGCTGTATAAGCTTTAATAAAATTTAAATGAAACGACAAAAAAACAAAAACTATAGCTTGCATTAGTGGTTAACACCTTATGTTGGTGGTCATTGGAAGATTGCCCTCCTGTATTGGTGGTCAGTGTAGGTTGGAGATCGGTTCTCAATTGCTCAACCTCAATAGGAGCTCTGATTGAGAGAGTCTGATCTAATTTAACTAATGCTGGCCATACACTATACGAAAAATCGGCCGAAAAATCGTTCGAATGGACACTTCGTTCGTTTTTCGGCAAGTTAGTGGGTACAAATCGATAATCGTTTGTGACGTTTTTGTGGAAAAAAAACGAACGGCATGTTTGGAAAATTTCTGCCGAACGTACGATAAATTGCAAGGTTAATGTGTTTCCCGTCCGAACTTTCTGCACTAGGTATATGTAAAAAAACGAACACAAAATTATTTATTCATGTCCACTGAACAGATTATCGGTCATTATATGATGGCACGATCGTTTGCGGTCACGGTCGAACGTTCGTTTTTCGAAAATGGGTTCGGCCGATTTTCTGTATAGTGTATGGCCAGCATTAGGCTAGCCAGAGAAGGTAGATGTCTTGAAGAATCACCTACTTACCCTTTTGTAGAGCAGCCACTGTTTTGCCTGTACAAATTACTTTCACCTGCGTTATCCCCTATCTACTCAGTTGCTATATCAGCTCACACCTACTGTGATCAGACTGTTGTTCATACATACATACATACATACATACATACATATATACAGTGGGGGCGGAAAGTATTCAGACCCCCTTAAATTTTTCACTCTGTTATATTGCAGCCATTTGCTAAAATCATTTAAGTTCATTTTTTTTCCTCATTAATGTACACACAGCACCCCATATTGACAGAAAAACACAGAATTGTTGACTTTTTTGCAGATTTATTAACCACTTGCCGCCCACCATATAGCAGAATGACGGCGGCAAAGTGGTTTCAATATCCTGACTGGGCGTCATATGACGTCCGCAGGATATTGAGCCGCTGCGCGCCCCGTCTGACACCCCGCAACACCAATCTAGGTAAAGAGTCTCTGACTGAGACTCTTTACCACGTGATCAGCCGTGTCCAATCATGGCTGATCACGATGTAACTAGGAAGAGCCGGTGATCGGCTTTTCCTCACTCGCTTCTGACAGACGCGAGTAGAGGAGAGCCGATCGGCTGCTCTCCTGACAGGGGGGTCTGTGCTGATTGTTTATCAGCACAGCCCCCCCTCGGATCCTACCCAGGACCACCAGGGAAGCCGCCTAGGACCACCAGGGAAATCAGCTACACTGGACCACCAGGTATGCCCCCTAGACCCCCAGGGAAATACTCATCAGTGCAAAGGCAGCTGCCAATCAATGCCCAGGCAGCTGCCAATCAGTGCCCACTGCCAGTGCCACCAGGGATGCCCATCAGTGCCGCATATCAGTGCCCAACAGTGCCGCCTATCAGTGCCCAGCAGTGCCACCTATCAGTGCCCATCAGTGCCACCCATAAGAACCCATCTTTGCAGCCTTTCAGTGCCCATCAGTGCCACCCAGTGCCACCCATGAGTGCCCATCGGTGCCGCCTATCAATGCCCATCAGTGCTGCATATCAGTGCCACCCATCAGTGCCGCCTACCAGTGCCCATCATTGCCGCATATCAGTGCCCATCGTCAGTGCCCGCTCATTGGTGCCATCTCATTGCTGCCGCCTTATCAGTGCCTGCCAGTGCCACCTTATCAGTGCCCATCAGTGAAAGAGCAAACTTGCTTATTTACAAAATTTTTAAACAGAAACAAAAGCAAAACTTTTTTATTTTTTTCAAAATTTTCGGTCTTTTTTTATTTGTTTCGCAAAAAATAAAAACCGCAGAAGTGATCAAATACCACCAAAAGAAAGCTCTATTTGTGGGAACAAAATGATAAAAATTTAGTTTGGGTACAGTGTTGTATGACCGCGCAATTGTCATTCAAACTGCGACAGCACTGAAAGCTGAAAATTGGTCTGGGCAGGAAGGTGTATAAGTGCCTGGTATTGAAGTGGTTAAAAAAGAAAAACTGAAATATCACATGGTCCTAAGTATTCAGACCCTTTGCTCAGTATTTAGTAGAAGCACCCTTTTGATCTAATACAGCCATGAGTCTTTTTGGGAAAGATGCAACAAGTTTTTAAGTGCGGCAGAAATTTTTTTGTAATCTTGGTCAGATCTGTGCCTTGCCACAATCCTGTCTCTGAGCTCTTCAGGCAGTTCCTTTGACCTCATGATTCTCATTTGCTCTGACATGCACTGTGAGCTGTAAGGTCTTATATAGACAGGTGTGTGGCTTTCCTAATAAAGTCCAATCAGTATAATCAAACACAGCTGGACTCAAATTAAGGTGTAGAACCATCTCAAGGATAATCAGAAGAAATGGACAGCACCTAAGTTAAATATATGAGTGTCACAGCAAAGGGTCTGAATACTTAGGACCATATGATATTTCAGTTTTTCTTTTTTAATAAATCTGCAAAAATGTCAACAATTCTGTGTTTTTCTGTCAATATGGGGTAATGTGTGTACATTGAGGAAAAAAAATGAACTTAAATGAATTTAGCAAATGGCTGCAATATAACAAAGAGTGAAAAATTTAAGGGGGTCTGAATGCTTTCCCGTCCCCACTGTATATGTATATGTGTGTGTGTGTGTGTGTGTGTGTGTGTGTGTGTGTGTGTGTGTGTGTGTGTGTATATATATATATATATATATATATATATATATATATATATATATATATATATATATATATATATATATATATATATATATATATATATATATATATATATATATATATATATACACACACACTCAGGGGGTTGTTTATGAAAGGCAAATCCACTTCCACTACAAGTGCACTTGGAAGTGCAGTCGCTGTATATCTGAGGCGTAGATCTAAAATGAGGGGAAGCTCTGCTGATTTAATCATCCAATCATATACAAGCTTGCATGTCCCCCTTGGATTTACAGCGAGTGCACTTCCAAGTGCACTTGGAGTGCAAAGTGGATTTTCCTTTCGTAAATAACCCCCAATATATAAAGCGCTTCAGTAAAAAATACACACTCAACTAAATTCTCCAATTCATTCAAACATATGCATATATTTGATATCATAAAATAAATATCCTATACACTTCATATGCTTTTATATATAAATTAAATGTCCTATACAAATGTATATGCCAATATACATAAAGTGCAAATACAAATAAAGTGCAAAATGTTCTCCAAAAAGTGCACTGTGCTATTCTAGATCATAAAAGTGCAAATGTCCACTTTCAGTTTTCTGATTTAAAAATAAAGTGCATATTCAATGTGTTCTCTCTTCCGCTGTCCATCACCTTGGTGGATACGGAATGGAAAAATGGTGGAAACCATTGTTGTTTTTTATGAGCCCATGTTGAGCCAGGAATGAGTGGGACAAACTATCTGGTGAGTGAGGCGTGAAGGTGAGAATTTTGCACTTGATTTGTAATTGCATTTTATATAGGTTTTTGGACACATGAATTTGTATAGAACATTTTAATTTATATATGGACACATATGAAGTTTTATATGATATTTATTTTTATGATATCAAATCTATGTATATGTTTGCATGAACTCGAGAATTTAAATGAGTGCATGATTTTTTTATTTTGCTGAAATGGTGTGTGTGTATATATATATATATATATATATATATATATATATATATATATATATATATATATATATATATGTGTGTGTGTGTGTATATATATATATATATATATGTGTGTGTGTGTGTATATATGTATGTGTGTGTATATATATATATATATATATATATATATATATATATATATATATATATATATATATATATATATATATATATATAATGTATATGTATGTATGTATATCTCTATCTCTATAGATAGATAACACCAACAGTCTAGAACATTTCTGTGACTGATAAGTGCTACATCTGACGTGCTTTTTGTCCCAGTTTTAGAGGTGTGTATATATAAATGCCCTGATCCTTGCCTCAGCCACCCATTAGTTTATTGGATCAGCCATTTAAGGCTGCATAACTTTGTATGCAATCAGATACTACATTGGATTACTACAGTAGACCTCTGCCTGCCCTTATTATGATCATACATTTCTCCATATCTGGCAATATTCAGCACACTTGCAGTAAAGGGGAAAGCTCTTTAATCTGTTACATATGTCTTCCAGCATGTTAGAATGAGATTGCTGTGGTAGAGATTATTAGAGTCACTTTAGCAGGTAGAAACAACAGCATCTGCAGGGTACACTTCATTGCTAGAAACATACACTACAGGCTGTTTCTAGGCTTAAATCCGTGGTCGATGGACCATAGTTCCCCATTTAAATGGCCGTAATGAGGTCCTTCTGGCCGTTGGGACTTTCATATACACACATACTGGCTGATACCAGCAGACATGTATGTGTTTAATGAGGAATCTCCTGGCAGTCTGAGATCCAAGTATTTGACTTCCGTTGCCATTTTTACATTTATAAACATCACCCAGTTATTAAAAAGCTTTAAAGCACAAATCTGATTGGCGCTATTTGGATCTAAACTGGCAACATACCCTTGTTACCCTTATTTTTAGTAAAGTACTGTTTATGGAGCGCCCTTTTGTCACCCATGTCATAGCCCTCAATGGAGGGGGTGGGCACAGCATGATTCCCAATGACTCTCCATCATCAGGGCAGGCACAAACAAATTATACTTTGGGATTTGAATGATGGGATTTGCTTTTCTGCGTGATGTTAGCCAACTCTGCTTCAGGAATTGAGACTAAGAAACTAAGCAGATAATTTATATTTAAAATGCTTTGCAAATGAAAACTATAGACATTTGTTATGACCAAAGCTGTACTTTTTAACCCTATCAAAAACTGAATCTGCAAAGATGTATTTTCTATTGGAATGAGTATGTACTGTATAGCCAAAACCTTTTTTTTTTCCATTCACATATAGCCCCAGAGATCTAGTAGGGAGTGAGAGGAAACCTCTATAAAGTGAGTGGAATTCTCCTCTTGTTATCACTGAAACACAAGTTCTCCTTGGATCTCACTTTCTGTCTCAGAGACAGCCGTTCAGCAGGAAAAATAAAGAGGGTAAAGACAGCGATAAATGGTTTGAATCTTGGACGGTTCTGTAGGGACCGGCCAAGATTCAATCCATCTATGGACAAGCTGGTTGTACCCAAGAGGATTCATCGATCGACTTGGGTACAACCAGCCTGTTCAATTGTATACTTATGATTACCGCCGGTGGCTATAGCAGCTAGCCGCAATCATTGTGTTCTGCTGGCCGGGAAGGCTCCCAGCCAGCAGAACACAATAGTGACTGTGTTGATGGGGGAATCAAGCGATTTCTTTCTCATACATCACGGGACACAGAACCTCAGTAATTACTGATGGGTTATATAGGTATCACTAGGTGATTGGACACTGGCACACCCTAACCAGGAAGTTCAACCCCCTATATAATCCCTCCCCTTACAGGGATACCTCAGTTTTTACGCCAGTGTCTTAGGTGTTGGACGTGTAAAGATGTCCTGTGCTGAGCTCCAACGGGAATATCCTATATCCTATACTGGGGCAAGCCAGGCGAACCGGATCCATTTCAAAGTGTCCTTTCTAGGCCGAATTGGATGGTACCCGGGCCTCGTGTCCGAAGAAACGAGGTTTTACCTGTAACGCTTCCTCTTTTTAGAGAGCTGGACCCCGCATTTCAGAAAATGGTTTTTCTAGCCTTATTTCTGGCCGGGTGCTTTACAGGCCCAGAACTGCGGATCCCCCTATCCGTAGGGGGCCCCAGTCTCTGAAGGTTTTTCCAAAGGGAGCCCACCGTGAGAGGTGAAGATTGGGTCTGTGTAACAGAACCCTGCGGCTGGATAAGGTAAGGGAGATTCCACAGAATTTTTTAATTCTAGTAGGTTTCTCCTTTAACCTCCCTGGCGGTATGATTATTTCTGATTTTAGGTGCTGAAAGCGGTACAATTATTTTGCATTGAAATTTGACGTTTTATATTGTAGGCCTGTAATTCTTAACAATAACACACTTAAATCTGTCCAAACAAGAGTCTAGTAGATATCCAGGGTATGATGAAGTTTGAAACATAAAAACATAAATTATACTATAATAAATATAAATAATTAAAAAAAATAATAATACATTTCCCCACAATTCACTATCGCTCAATTCTGCAAGTGTTCTAATTTACTATCGCTGTTTTCTAGCTGGTCTAAAGCCACTTTTGACGTAAAGGAACACTTTTTGGTTGCTATGGACAATCTCCAGTTTCCAGGCAGAAAGAACAGTATATATAACATAAGACTGCATGCAGGGCATGGGCCAAAGCACTGGGGACAAAAGGGATGTGAAAAAATTTCATACAGTACTGTAATCTGTAAGATTACAGTACTGTATGTGTTATGGTTTTTACATTTTTTGAATTTGCCGCCAGGCTCCGCCCCTGTGCGTCACGACGCTCGCAGGGAACGGAGCCTGGCACAGAGAGGCCTCGGAGGAGGACGGAGCCTGCAGACACAGCGGGGGACATCCCAGGATCCTGGGGACAAGGTAAGTAAAGCCGCAACAGGATCCTGCAATGTAATCCCCAGTGTGGCTCGGGGTTACCACTAATGGGGCTGAAATTTAACTCCGAGCCGCACTCGTGAAAACCGCCAGGGAGGTTAAGGTAAATGCATGCTATGCCTATTGTCGCCACCGGGGGGCTGCCAAGAGCACATACCTTCTCATGCTGATGTCTGTCTCAGTGTTTCACGCTTCACAGCTCCTCCAGCCGAGCTCCAGGTAGGATGGGATGGGGGGCTCTCCTCCGGGTGATTCCCCCCAAGAATAGGGGGGGCCGCAGGTGGTCTGTGAGGTGGTAGTATACAGCACTGTCACCGCGGCCGCCATTGCCACGTGCAGGCCCCATCACTGCCGGTCTCTCTCCTTCCTTCCCCACCCCCAGCCTTTCCTCCATGCTTGTCAGAACAGGCGGGTCGGCTCGCGCGAGAAGCGCACATTTTTGAAAAAACGAGGGGGGGGCGGTAGAGTGGGGGGGGAGCAGAGCGTCGGCGCGTCCAGTGTGCTTAGATGCTCACATTGCCGGCTGCATGGCTTAAGAGGCACACTTTACAGGTGCACACAGCCTTTGGAGGGACACAGAGCTGACGGTCGCATGTAAGGTGGGACACAGGCATTCTCCTAGGCAGCATTTACTAAGGAAACACCAGACTGGGCATTTGGTAGCAGGGCTTTTGCCGGACTACATCGCTCCGCAGTCAGTGTTCATTTTGTGATAACTCCACCTTGTTGCTTTGCACTATGGGTAGAAGAGGTTCAAATACCCCAAGAACCAGAGGCTCTAGGAGATTTCCTTCAGGTTCTGAGGACCCCCTTTCTGCAGCATCCTCCCCCCCCTGAGGGGCTAGGGACGGCTAGCCAGGGAGAGCTGTTGGGGTCAGGGGCTACACCTGCTTCTGCCACTTCAGCTCCTGTATACATTACACAGGAGGTTTTTTCCTCAACCATTAATGGATTAGAGGAAAGATTAATGGCCGTGATCACATCTTCACTCAGTGGAAGAAAACGCACTAGGCCTTCCTCTGTTTCCCAGGACCCTCAGGCAAAGGAGCTCTGGGATAGGGGAGAAGAATCCCTTTCAGAGGATCGGGATGGGACGGATGATTCCTCTTCGGAGGAATCAGGTGGAGAGGGACCCTCTTCGGCTTCCCAGGAGGAGAAGGTCTTAGCACAGATCCTTGCTGGATTGGTCCGCTCCACATTTAAGTTGCCCGTATCTGAATCAGTTAAAGAACCCTCTTCTTCTTTGGGGTCACTGAAACCTCCTCAAACAGCACATGCTTTTCCTGTTCATAATTTACTTGAAAAGCTCCTTTTATTCTGAGTGGGATCACCCAGATAAACGTTTTTTTCCACCGAAAAAGTTTTCAACACTTTATCCTATGGAAGAAAAGTTTATAAAAATGGGGGGAATACCGGCTGTTCATGCCGCCATCTCCTCCGTAAATAAAAATCTGACTTGTCCTGTAGACAATGCTCAGGGATCCTGTGGATAAAAAGATGGAGTCCCTGTTAAAGGATGTTTTCTTCTTAGCAGGTTCAGTGGCTCAACCTGCAGTAGCAGCGATTGGAGTCTCTCAATACTTAAGAGACCATGTTAAACAGGTCATCAAAATTCTACCTGAACAGCAGGCCCAGGGGTTGGCTAACCTTCCAGCGGCCTTATGTTTTGTTGTTGACACCATCAGAGATTCTATCATCCAAACCTCTCGTCTTTCACTTGGGTTGGTGCATATACGTAGAATCTTATGGTTGAGAAATTGGTCAGCTGAAGCACCATGTAAGAAGCTTCTGGCTGGGTTTCCATTTCGTGGTGGAAGGTTGTTTGGAGAAGACTTGGATAAATATATCCAAAGGATCTCTTGTGGGAAAAGCACTCTCTTACCTGTTAAGAAAAAGAGTAAGCGTCCCTCTTTCAAATGGACTCTTTCCCCAGCGCTAGGGACATCAGCCTCCAGGCAGTCGCGACGGCCACCTCCGTCTGGGTCAAGAAACAAGAGTCAATCCCAGGGACAAAAGAAGTCCTGGGGGAAGAAGTCTACTAGACAAGACACTAAGGCTTCCTTATGAAGGGGCGCCCCCGCTCGCTCGAGTGGGGGGAAGACTGCTACAGTTCTCAAAGCTCTGGCAGGAGGACTTCAAGGACAGATGGGTAATCTCCACAATAACCTTAGGGTACAAGCTGGAGTTCCAAGAATTCCCCTCTCCTCGTTTCCTCAGATCAAATGTCCCCGGAGATCCAGAGAAGAAGCCTTCTAGCGTTAGAGCGGCTTTTGTCGCAGGAGGTTATTATGGTGATTCCCACGAAGGATCAAGGATTGGGCTTTTATTCCAACCTTTTTACGGTCCAAAAGCCAAATGGGGATGTCAGACCTATTCTGGATCTAAGGTATCTGAATCGATTCCTAAGGATTCAGTCCTTCCGCATGGAATCAATTCGGACAGTAGTCTCCATCCTGCAGGGAGGAGAATTTCTGGCATCGATAGACATCAGAGATGCATATCTGCATGTGCCCATTTTTCCTGCTCATCAGAAGTTTCTGCGCTTCGAGATAGGAGGGCGTCATTTCCAGTTTGTGGCTCTGCCTTTCGGGATAGCCACTGCACCTCGAGTGTTCACAAAGATCTTGGCTCCTCCTCTGGCCAGATTAAGGGCTCAAGGTATAACTGTCATAGCATACCTAGACGACCTGCTCTTCTTGATAGACCGGTCGGTAGCCTCTTTGAACGGGAACTTGACCACAGTCAAGTATCTGGAACACCTAGGTTGGATTCTCAACCTAGAAAAATCTTTCCTAAAACCAGTAAGAAGACTGGAGTATTTGGGTTTGATCATAGATACAAGCCAGGAGAAAGTATTTCTACCTCAGGCAAAGATCACTGCTTTAAAGGAGCTGATTCTGGTAGTCAGGACCAAGAAGGGTCCTTCTGTCCGCCTTTGTATGAGGCTGCTACCCTGTTTCTCCGAAAATAAGACCTAGCGTGATTGTCGGTGATGGCTGCAATATAAGCCCTACCCCCCAGATAAGCCCTACCCTGTTTCCCCGAAAATAAGCCCTACCCTGAAAATAAGACCTACAAGGACTTTAACTAGGGCTTATTTGGGGGGTAGGGCTTATATTGCAGCCATCACCGACAATCACGCTAGGTCTTATTTTCGGGGAAACAGGGTAGGAAAGATGGTGTCTTCATTCGAAGCAGTTCCCTATGCTCAGTTTCATTCAAGACTGCTGCAACACAGTATCCTGTCGGCCTGGAAGGTTCAGGCATTAGACTTTCCGATGCACCTGTCTCATGCGGTGCGTCAGAGCCTCAATTGGTGGTTAATACCCCAAAACCTACAGAAGGGGAAATCCTTTCTACCGGTGACCTGGACGGTGGTAACAACAGACGCCAGTCTGTCGGGTTGGGGAGCAGTTCTGGAAGAGTCTGGGGTCCAAGGGGTATGGTCCAGATACGAGAGAACCTTACCTATCAACGTTCTGGAGATCCGTGCGGTATATCTAGCCCTAAAGGCCTGGACTCTCAGGCTACAGGGTTGCCCAGTCAGGATCCAGTCTGACAATGCCACAGCAGTGGCTTATAGCAATCATCAGGGAGGCACCAGGAGCCAAGCTGCTCAAAGAGAGGTGAACCAGATCTTAGTCTGGGCAGAGAAGCAGGTACCATGCATATCGGCAGTCTTCATTCCGGGGATAGAGAACTGGCAGGCGGACTATTTAAGTCGCCAGCAGTTACTCCCAGGGGAATGGTCTCTGCATCCCGACGTCTTTTGGGCCATATGCCAAAGATGGGGGGTCCAGATGTAGACCTCTTTGCATCCCGATTCAACAAAAAGATAGACAGATTTGTGGCAAGGACAAAGGATCCTCTTCCATGCGGGACAGATGCGTTGGTGATTCCGTGGCATCGGTTCTCACTGATTTATGCATTCCCGCCTATTCTGCTACTGCCACGACTCCTTCGCAGGATCAAGCAGGAAAAGAAGTCGGTACTTCTGGTAGCCCCCGCTTGGCCCAGGAGGACCTGGTATGCAGAAATAGTAAGGATGACGGTGGGTTCCCCATGCACCCTACCATTACCTCCCGACCTGTTATTTCAAGGTCCAGTGTTCCATCCTGCCTTACAAACGCTAAATTTGACGGTTTGGCTATTGAGACCCACATTCTGAAGAATCGTGGGCTTTCAGGTCCTGTGATATCTACCTTGACCAATGCAAGGAAGCCAGCTTCCTGAGTAATTTATCATAGAGTCTGGAAAGCTTATGTATCCTGGTGTGAATCCAGGGGTTGGCATCCCAGAAAATATGTGATCGGTAGAATTCTTGATTTTCTACAATTGGGATTAGAGATGAAGCTGGCCTTGAGTACCATCAAGGGCCAGGCCTCGGCCTTATCAGTATTGTTTCAACGACCACTTGCTTTGCATTCCTTGGTCCAAAACTTTATGCAGGGGGTGACGCGTCTTAATCCTCCGGTTAAGGCGCCCCTAAACCCCTGGGACTTGAACTTGGTTCTGTCTGTTTTACAGAAACAGCCTTTTGAACCAATACGTCAGATTCCTTTGGTCTTGTTGACAAGGAAGTTAATTTTTCTGGTAGCCATTTCTTCTGCTAGAAGAGTATCAGAATTAGCAGCTCTTTCCTGCAAAGATCCAATAGTTGTAAAATCTGAATTAGGGGATTGGCGCTGTTCACTAGTATAAAATAAATAAATCCACTATAAACAAACTGCTACTACAAGGAAAGCATTTTACCCCAATTATAAATGAATGAAAAGTGTAACACGGTGTAAATACTGTTTGAAAAATAAAAATAAGTGCTGAGAATAATCACAAAAATGTGCAGACTGCCCAAGGTGAAAGATGAAAATAGTACATAAAATAATAAAATAGAACTCCAGACTATAATGAGTGATCGATCAAGTGTGTATAGAAAGTGGTTATCAAAGTCCACAAAAAATGAATAATAAATAAATAATAAATAATATATATACAATAAAAAGTATAGGTGAGTTATACCTAAGAGTGGGGACAAACACACTGTTGCCCACTATAAATAAGTGTGTATACTGATGTAGCTAAATAATGGAAAAATATTGAAAAAAATGTGTTGAAAAAAGTGAAAAAAACACAAAACAAAAATAAAAAGAAAAAAGAAAAAATAGGAAAAAATGTAAAGTCCAGGTAACCACAAAATTGTTATCAAAAAGCAACACAAAAACAACAAGTGCCGTGAATATTAGTTCTGTCGTTCAGTAAAACAGTTCTAGTGCAACAGGCTAGTGCATCTTCAAAGGTTACAAGTAAGTCCGTCCCAGTGGTTGTATACTGTCCAGTGTGGAGTCCCCTCTAGTGCCCCCACTCACCAGAGCGCCCAACCCCTGCAGGGGTAATGAGCATGTAGATCCAAATCTGATGATCCAATCGGTCGGTGTCCCCCTCACCACCTTTTATAAAAGGTGGTGAGGGGGACACCGACCGATTGGATCATCAGATTTGGATCTACATGCTCATTACCCCTGCAGGGGTTGGGCGCTCTGGTGAGTGGGGGCACTAGAGGGGACTCCACACTGGACAGTATACAACCACTGGGACGGACTTACTTGTAACCTTTGAAGATGCACTAGCCTGTTGCACTAGAACTGTTTTACTGAACGACAGAACTAATATTCACGGCACTTGTTGTTTTTGTGTTGCTTTTTGATAACAATTTTGTGGTTACCTGGACTTTACATTTTTTCCTATTTTTTCTTTTTTCTTTTTATTTTTGTTTTGTGTTTTTTTCACTTTTTTCAACACATTTTTTTCAATATTTTTCCATTATTTAGCTACATCAGTATACACACTTATTTATAGTGGGCAACAGTGTGTTTGTCCCCACTCTTAGGTATAACTCACCTATACTTTTTATTGTATATTTATTATTTATTTATTATTCATTTTTTGTGGACTTTGATAACCACTTTCTATACACACTTGATCGATCACTCATTATAGTCTGGAGCTCTATTTTATTATTTTATGTACTATTTTCATCTTTCACCTTGGGCAGTCTGCACATTTTTGTGATTATTCTCAGCACTTATTTTTATTTTTCAAACAGTATTTACACCGTGTTACACTTTTCATTCATTTATAATTGGGGTAAAATGCTTTCCTTGTAGTAGCAGTTTGTTTATAGTGGATCTATTTATTTTATACTAGTGAACAGCGCCAATCCCCTAATTCAGATTTTACAACTATTGGATCGCTCCTTTGGGGCTTTCTTTATCTGGGGGGCTGCAGTTCGGTCACAAGCCCGTCCTAAGCGCGGAACACCACCATATACTTTCCTGCAAAGAGCCTTATTTGATTATACACAAGGATAGAGTGGTATTGTGCCCTCATCCTAGTTTCTTACCGAAGGTGGTTTCAGATTTTCATCTAAACCAAGACATTGTTCTGCCTTCCTTTTTTCCAGATCCCTGTTCTTCGGAAGAAAGGATGTAGTAAGAGCAGTCAAGGCCTATTTGGAAGCAACTGCTCAAATTCGCAAAACAGGTGTTTTTTTCGTGCTGCCAGAGGGTCCCAATAGAGGACAGGCAGCGTCAAAAGCTACCATTTCTAAATGGATTTGACAATTGATTATTCAAGCTTACGGTTTGAAACAGAAGATTCCTCCGTTTCAGATCAAGGCACATTCCACAAGGGCTATTAGTGCTTCTTGGGCAGTGCATCACCGGGCCTCTATGGTTTAAATCTGCAAGGCCACAACCTGGTCTTCAGTTCATACATTCACCAGATTCTATCAGGTGGATGTGAGAAGGCATGAGGATATCGCCTTTGGGCGTAGGGTGCTGCAGGCAGCGGTACTGAGTCCTCAGGTCTGATTGCACCCTACTTGGTTGTGGTTCCCCTCCCCTCAGGTAGCATTGCTCTGGGACATCCCATCAGTAATTACTGAGGCTCTGTGTCACGTGATGTATGAGAAAGAAAATAGGATTTTTTACAACAGCTTACCTGTAAAATCCTTTTCTTTCGATGTACATCACGGGACACAGAGGTCCCGCCCCTCTTCTAATACACTTATATTGCTTTGCTACAAAACTGAGGGATTATATAGGGGGTTGAACTTCCTGGCTAGGGTGTGCCAGTGTCCAATCACCTAGTGATACCTATATAACCCATCAGTAATTACTGAGGCTCTGTGTTCCGTGATGTACATCGAAAGAAAAGGATTTTACAGGTAAGCTGTTCTAAAAAATCCTATTTTTTCTTTCCTTCCACCCGTGGTGGAAGGAAAGAATATCAAATCATCTATGGCTTGCTTAAATCTCTGCGGTGACACACACTGCAATAAAAACATGACTGAGTTCTTAAACCTACACATCCAAAAACTAAAAAAAAACAGTTTTGGCCATACATTCACTTTAATAAATAGAGAAACTATATTCCTAAAATGCCAGCAGATGGCAGAGGTGTACAGAAATACATTTTTTTTTTCTTACTCCGTTTTAAAACGTATCTGAAAACACATGGTGTTATAGAGCAGGCTGTGACACACTTTAGACTTTCATTTTACCTACTAAATTTATGCTTCCATAGCGGAGTATTCAGCCGTTTGGACCTTGTTTAAAGTTGTAAACCCTTGAGGAAAAAAAACAAAAAAAAAAAAACCTGTAATGCCGCGTACACACGATCGGTTTTCTCATCGGAAAAAGATATGACGGCTTTTCCGACGGGATTCCGCTCAAGTTTGCCTTGCATACACGCGGTCACGCAAAAGTTCACTGAAATTACGACCGTCAAGAACGCGGTGACGTACAACACTACGATGAGCAGAGAAAATGACGTTTAATGCTTCCGAGCATGCGTCGAATTGTTTCCGAGCATGCGTAGGGATTTTGCGCGTCGGAATTGCCACAGACGATCGCATTTTCGGATAGGAACTTTTCCCGACCGAAAAATTTAGAGCAGAGACCGATGGAGCATACACATGGACGCATTTTCTGACAAAAAAAATCTCATTGGTCTTTTGCGGGCCGAAATTCTGACCGTGTGTACGCGGCATTAGAGAAAGGCATAATGAGCTAGTATGCATCATTATTATAAGTATTATTAATACTTCCCTTAGAACGATCCCCTCCAGCGGCGCCCGCACACCGCTGAGGCAGCAAGCATCTTCCCCGGTATTTCTTCCGGGTTTGCGTGCTCCAGCATTGTGAGTGACTGGAGCCACAAGGAAGTCACTCCCACACATGCGCATGGGAGCCGCCGTTTATGGCATGGGCTCTGAAGGACCGGTATTCTGCCGAAAACTCCAACTCGCCAAAATCTCTAACCGCATCACTTCCCCTGACTCTCCAGCAGCAAAAATTGTAGATTACGATGAGTTGGCTGTCTTCACAGAACACCGGCAACGTTTACACTAAGGTACATGATATGAGTGGACATTGTTTGTCCGCCCACTAGTAACCAACAACATGGCCTCCTTACCCAGTGTTCTGTCCAAACGGCTAACTAGTCACGTACCGTAGTGACTCATTGAAATCTGCAATTATTGGTTCTGGTGAGTCACCGGAAGTGACGTGGTTGGAGATTTTGGCGAGTTTAAGTTTTCGGCAGAACACCGGGACCGGCCTTATCATAGGCTTACTTGTAGGTAGTGTAGAAATGGGGGAAGGGGATTACTCCATCCACTGTGTGTGTGTGATGGAGCAGTCTATTATTCAATGACTAGCCTTAGAGTTTATGGTGGGTTACATTGTAATGTTATTGCAGATACTAAGTCAGGGGTGTCTAACTCAATGTCATTGTGGGCCGCATCAGCAGTATGGTTGCCCTCAAAGAACTGGTTGTATCTGGAAGACTATGCATCTACTCTCTTTTATTGAGTGCAGAGTTCAGGAGTGTGTTCCATACAGAGTGCATGGTTTAGGGGTGCATTGCATACAGAGTGCAGAGTTCAGCTTCCTCACAGCTCTGCTCTACTCCTACCTCTCCCTATATAGGCGGCTCTAAAACTGCCCTGTGTAGGCAGCTCGCTCTATTACCCCTGTATTTGGCTCTGTTATACCTCCCTGTGTAGGCAGGCAGAGCGTTCTCACTCTCAGATTCTGGAGAGCTGTCCCTGCCATGAGGGATATGTTACACCTGAAAGCAAAGCTGTCCCTTGTAAACACAGAAGTCTTCTGTGTATACAAGTGACAGCGGGGAGCGGAGGGTGAGAACCGCACATGGTGGAATGAAGTTGCACCACAATCGTCTGCAAAACTGAGTGGGAGAGCCACATGACCAGGCCTGGAGAGCCAGGTCCTGCCCATGTTCCTTGTGTTTGACATATGTCCACTAAGCAGTCTATTTATGCTTTTTTTTTCTTTTTTTTTTTTTTTTTTTACACAACATTAACCTAGGATTTACACATTCTTCCATTCAAATCTAGATAGAAAATGTGTAAATCCTGGGTAAAAGGTGTTTTGAGGAAAAAAGTAGACTTCAAAGTGATAGTTGATAAAAATGTTTACTTTAGTTTTTGCTCCTTCATATCCAAGCTTTATTCACATGCAACTTATGAGCCACTAATTATCATGTCAGATAATCACAAAAACTCAGTCAGGAGGGATAAAGTATTTTAGCTATGTTTCACATTTTTTTTTTTGTAGGTGTTCTGTATGAGTTTGGGCACAACTAGAAGAAGGGGTAGGGGAAAAAGTTCCAATCCTGAATGAGCAACACTATGGCTGTTTGGCTGATTTTGGGGATGTAAGTTTAGGGGTACCATTTCTGTAGAAAGATATTCAGTAAATGTGCAGCGCTGAATGAAAATAATACAGTATACAGTGGGGCAAAAAAGTATTTAGTCAGCCACCAATTGTGCAAGTTCTCCCACTTAAAAAGATGAGAGAGGCCTGTAATTGTCATCACAGGTATACTTCAACTATGAGAGACAAAATGTGGAAACAAATCCAGACAATCACATTGTCTGATTTTTGAAAGAATTTATTTGCAAGTTATGGTGGAAAATAAGTATTTGGTCACCTACAAACAAGCAAGATTTCCGGCTCTCACAGACCTGTATCTTCTTCTTTAAGAGGCTCCTCTGTCCTCCACACATTACCTGTATTATTGGCACCTGTTTGAACTTGTTATCAGTATAAAAGACACCTGTCCACAGCCTCAAACAGTCACACTCCAAACTCCACTATGGTGAAGACCAAAGAGCTGTTGAAGAAACAAAATTGTAGACCTGCACCAGGCTGGGAAGACCGAATCTGCAATAGGCAAGTAGCTTGGTGTGAAGAAATCAACTGTGGGAGCAATAATTAGAAAACGGAAGACATACAAGACCACTGATAATCTCCCTTGATCTGGGGCTCCATGCAAGATCTCACCCCGTGGGGTCAAAATGAACACATTAACGGTGAGCAAAAATCCCAGAACCACATGGGGGGACCTAGTGAATGACCTGCAGAGAGCTGGGACCAACGTAACAAAGGCTACCATCAGTAACACACTACGCCGCCAGGGACTCAGATCCTGCAGTGCCAGACGTGTCTCCCTGCTTAAGCCAGTACTTGTCCGCGCCCGTCTGAGGTTTGCTAGAGAGCATTTGGATGATCCAGAAAAGGATTGGGAGAATGTCATATAGTCAGATGAAACCAAAGTAGAACTGTTTGGTAGAAACAGAACTCGTCGTGTTTGGAGGAGAGAGAGAATGCTGAGTTGCAACCAAAGAACACCATGCCTACTGTGAAGCATGGGGGTGGCAACATCATGCTTTGGGGCTGTTTCTCTGCAAAGGGAACAGGACGACTGATCCGTGTACATGAAAGAATGAATGGGGCCATGTATCCTGAGATTTTGAGTGCAAACCTCCTCCCATCAGCAAGGGCATTGAAGATGAAACGTGGCTGGGTCTTTCAGAATGACAATGATCCCAAACACACCGCCCGGGCAACGAAGGAGTGGCTTTGTAAGAAGCATTTCAAGGTCCTGGAGTGACCTAGCCAATCTCCAGATCTCAACCCCATAGAAAACCTTTGGAGGGAGTTGAAAGTCCATGTTGCCCAGCGACAGCCCCAAAACATCACTGCTCTAGAGGAGATCTGCATGGAGGAATGGGCCAACATACCAGCAACAGTGTGTGACAACCTTGTGAAGACTTACAGAAAACGTTTGACCTCTGTCATTGCCAACAAAGGATATATAACAAAGTATTGAGATGAACTTATATTGACCAAATACTTATTTTCCACCATAATTTGTAAATAAATTCTTTCAAAAATCAGACAGACAATGTGATTGTCTGGATTTGTTTCCACATTTTGTCTCTCATAGTTGAGGTATACCTAAGATGACAATTACAGGCCTCTCTCATCTTTTTAAGTGGGAGAACTTGCACAATTGGTGGCTGACTAAATACTTTTTTGCTCCACTGTATGTAGCAAGGATACAAACCGTCATCAAAATAATCATAAGATGCAAATATATGTGATTGAAAAAAGAGTCCATTCAGTGTGTAGTTCATAGGTGTACTAAAAGCTCACCAGAAGTTAAAGGTACTAGCCACAATATGACATCCACCAGGCATCACCAAGGTGCGTGAGAAGATCTCCACAAGTGAACCTTCACCCAACTTATGCACTCACCAGAAGAAAGACTTATGTAAGCTTCAATCTGTAATCAGTATTCCGTCATCTTCAGTATGAGCCGTAGGTGATATGGAGACTTGCTTCCATATGCACACTAAAGAGCTCGCCAGCTAGGATCCCAGAGAAAGCTTATATAGTGTAGTATTTATTGGAAGTCTTAAAATCCATATAGGTACTGCAGCATAATAAAACAAAAGCAAGTGCATTTACAATGGCGGCCACTGCTCCAAGCACATGGATGCAGCGGGGCGACGTCAGCACTGCTTCATCCACATGTTTAGAGTGGCTGCCACAGTTGTAAATGCACTTGCTTTTTGTTTTTATTATGCTGCGGTACATATATGGATTTTAAGACTTCCAATAAATACCACTTAGTAACTTCTGGTGAGCTTTTAGTACACCTATGAACTACACACTGAATGAACCCTTTTATATTATATGTACTAATTTTTTTCAATCACATATAGTTGCATCTTATAATCATTGTGATCACTGTTTGTATCTTTGCTCAGGGCCGCTGATAAGAAGGTAACACCGATCGTCCTGTACCGGGCAACGAGGGGCCCGGCAGCTTTGTAGAGTGCAGGCAACATTGTAGAGTGCAGGCAGTTTTCAAAGCTTGTGAGCAGCTCCTAGATTGACCGATAATTAAATATAATTTCCCGATGGGAAAGGTATGGAATAAGTCGGCTGATTCAACTGTATGAGGGCGACATCTTAAAATCATTTGGAGAGTTGAGACAAGAGTATGGGATACCAAATAAAACATTAGTCATTTACAGATCAGACATGCTCTGGGCAATCAATTCAGGGACCACCCACTGGAATGGAGTAAGATTCCACTTCTCCAAAAAATAATTAAGGCAGATATCACCAAAGGTCTTATATCTGAGATATACGCACAAATAACGGGCAAAATTAATATACAGGTAGCGTCCTCTAGGAACAAAGAAAGATGGAAAGTAGATGTGGGGGTAATTAACTGAGAAGCAATGGAAGAGGATTCTAGAATTCGGCCCGTTGGTGTTGGTTTCTCCTTCACAAAAAGCTATACATCTGTTATTGCTACATAGAGCTTATTATACTCCCAAGAAACTGTATATGTTCGGCTGTAGACCTGACGACAAGTGTCCTAGATACCGGGAGACGGGGGACCTTATACATATGGTGTGGAGATGCCCAAAACTGGTCCGATATCGGTCAGGGATTTTAAAAATTATTAATACTACATTTTAGGTTTAAATTAGAACTAGAACCTAAAGTATGTGTTTTGGGTCACATCGATGAAGACTTAGGGAATGGGAGTACCATAATAGCGATTGCGAGATGCCTATATCAAGCGAGGAAATTAATTGCACAATCCTGGCAATCAACAATGCCCCCGACTCCGGAAGAATGGGTTATGACCATAAATTTATGGTGTGGAACGAAAAAGCAACTTACATTAGATGAGGTAACTATGGCAAGTTCGTTAAGATATGGAAGCCCTGGCTACACGGCATGCTCCCTGTAAGTGTCGCATCAGAGACCTTACGTAACGATATCTTAAAAATGGGAAGCAATAAGGAAAAATTAGTTTCCAACAAAAGACATAACTAAGGAATAACATGTTTACCGAAAACGGATATCCTCAACGGGAAGGGTAGAGGGAGGGTGGGGGGTAGAGGTTTTACGGTAATGTAGGTAAAGCAGTTGTGAATAATAACTGTTAAAGGATACCTAATTGATGGATTTTACTGTTCAATGGTATGTTTTTTTTCTACTGGTGAAAACAATAAAAATGATTTAAATTCGAAATATAATTTCCCGGGTCCCCATCCTTCCATCAGTGGGGCCCAGGAGGCAGTAGCAGAGCGGGAAATCCTTTTTTTTGTTTTTTTTTGTTATGTAGGTGCAGATGCACCCAGTGCCACATTTGCCGAGAATGAGTTTAAAGTTCCAGGCCCCCAGCCTGGCTATCCCTGGCAAAGTGATATGGAAGGGATGCCTGTTTGCCTCGCTCCCTCAGTAAGTGTTGAGGGCAGAAGGCGGGGCTGCTGCTGACGGGGACTGTGAGGCACCGTAGCTGTCCATCAGCAAAGTATGTGGGACGAGTATAGTCTGTTCAGGGATCATTGTTCAGGCAGCAGTGGCGTGACAAGGGCACAGAGCAGGGCCAAAGGGGGAAGCAGAAGAGCAGCAGTAACGTTGGCTGGGGGGGCATTGGGAGGAGCATTTCTGCCACTACAAGGCTGACAGGAGTAGTGACATTGTCATTACTACACCTGTCAGTTAAGTGGTAGGTGAGAGGTATCTGGGGTCTGTGTGTCTGAGGGAGGGGAGACTGCACTGGGGACACTCAGGTCACAAGGGGGGGTATAGTTTTAAAGATTTGTGCTGAGGATGAGTGTATTTGTAATAGGAGGGGGTGGGACAAGATGATTATTTTTAGGTATGCGGGTGGGAGGGGGAGTTATTTGTGCTACTATGCAGTGCAAAAATGTGACAGCAAGGTTAATCTTCGCTGCACATGTAGCATCACACCCACAGCATATTTTGCCCCCTCTCCGCTGGCTTTGCAGCATACAGGGGAGCAGTTGGGTGGCAGTAAAAACGCAAGACAGAGACATGTGTTGGGCGGGGGGAGGCAGTCGAGTAAGCTGTACAGGGCACCATGATTTCTAACAGCGGCCCTGTCCTTGCTACAGTGCCCTGAATAAGCAATTTAAAAATTTTCCACATTTTGTCATGTTACAACCAAAAATGTAAATGTATTTTATTGGGTTTTTATGCAATAGACCAATACAAAGTGGCACATAATTGTGAAGTGGAAGGAAAATGATAAATGGTTTTCAACATTTTTTACAAATATCTGAAAAGTGTTGCATGCATTTGTATTCAGCCCCCTTTACTCTGATACCCCTAACTAAAATCTAGTGGACCCAATTGCCTTCAGAAGTCACCTAATTAGTGAATAGAGTCCACCTGTGTGTAATTTAATCTCAGTATGAATACAGCTGTTCTGTGAAGCCCACAGAGGTTCGTTAGAGAATCTTAGTGAACAAACAGCATCATGAAGACCAAGGAACACACCAGACAGGTTAGGGATAACGTTGTGGAGAAGTTTAAAGCAGGGTTAGGCTATAAAAAAAATATCCCAAGCTTTAAACGGAGCACTGTTCAATCAATCATTGGAAAATGGAAAAAGTATGGCACATCTGCAAACCTACCAAGACATGGCTGTCCACCTAAATTGACAGGCCGGGCAAGGACAGCATTAATTAGATTAGCAGCCATGAGGCCCATGGTAACTCTGGAGGAGCTGCAGCGATCCACAGCTCAGGTAAGAGAATCTGTCCACAGGACAACTATTAGTCGTGCACTCCACAAATCTGGCCTTTGTAGAGTGTTAAGAAAGCAATTGTTGAAAGAAAGCCATAAGAAGTCCCTGCTCTGGTCAGATGAGACCAAAATTTAACTTCTTGGCCTAAAAGCAAACCGCTATGTGTGGCGGAAAACTAACACTGCACATCACCCTGAACACACCATCCCCACCGTGAAACATAGTGGTGGCAGCATCATGTTGTAGGGATGCTTTTCTTCAGCAGGGACCAGGGAAGCTGGTTAGAGTTCATTGGAAGATGGATGGAGCCAAATACAGGGCAATTTTAGGTTCAACTTCCAGCAGGACAACGACCCTAAACATACAGCCAGAGCTACAATGGAATGGTTTCGATCAAAGCATATTCATGTGTTATGCTCCGTACACATGATTGGACATTCTGACAACAAAATCCATGGATTTTTTCCGACGGATGTTGGTTCAAACTTGTCTTGCATACACATGGCCACACAAATCTTGTTGGAAATTCCGAACGTCAAGAACACGGTGACGTACAACACGTACGACGAGCCGAGAAAAGTAAAGTTCAATAGCCAGTGCAGCTCTTCTGCTTGATTCCGAGCATGCGTGGAACTTTGTGCATCGGAACTGTGTACACACGATCGGAATTTACGACAACGGATTTTGTTGTCGGAAAATTTGAGATCCAGAGCTCAAATTTTGTGTGACGGAAATTCCGATGGAAAATGTCCGATGGAGCCTACACACGGTCGGAATTTCCGTCAACAAGCTCCCATCGAACATTTTGCGTCGCAAAATCCGACCGTGTGTACGGGGCATTAGAATGGCCCAGTCAAAGTCCACAGCTAAATCAAATTGACTATCTGTGGCAAGACTTGAAAATTGCTGTTCACAGATGCTCTCCATCCAATCTGACAGAGCTTGAGCTATTTTGCAAAGAAGAATAGGCACAAATGTCCCTCTCTAGATGAGCAAAGCTGGTAGAGACATCCCCAAAAAGACTTGCAGCTGTTATTGCAGCAAAAGGTGGTTGACTCAGGGGGGCTGAATACAAATGCACGCCACACTTTTCACCTATTTATTTGTAAAAAAAAATTGAAAGCCATTTATCGTTTTTCTTCCACTTTATAATTGTGTACCACTTTGTGTTGGTCTATCACATAAAATCCCAATTAAATACATTTACGTTTTTTGTTGTAACATGACAAAATTTAGAAAATTTCAAGGGGTATGAATACTTTTTCAAGGCGCTGTACACGTATTGTATTATCTTCATTTAGCGCTGCACCTTTACTGGATTGAAATTATTACAAGGGTTTGTATTCACCTTGCGTGCTAGCTGCTATAGTGATTGGTACGCTCACTACATACATTCTTTGTGTAGAAAGATATGTCCACTAACAGCCAGGAGAATGACTGCTGGAAATATGGAAATAGGTGCAGGAAGAACGAAAGTCTACTACAGGTTCTATGGTAGGGAGATAATGATTAGAAGGATATTTTAATTAGAATGAAATTTTAATCTATGATCTGGGAGTAGGGGAAGGGTAACAGAAATTTTAAATATAGTGACAGCAAGGAGTGAGAGATAACGGGGGTTAGCAGAGATGCAGTGGGGGTGGGGCTAGCAAAGGCGGTAAGGAGTTAGGCTGTATTCACACCTGAGCGGTTTCAGCTCATGAAATGCCTGAAAAAACACCTGAAAAACGCCCAACAAGCAAAATTCCATTTGTTTCAATGGCACCTGTTCACATCTGAGCGTTTTGTCACCTGAAGCAAAACGCCTGAAAAATGCCCTAAGCTCAAAAAAGAATATGAGCTTCTTTGGGGCAGATTACAGGCGTTTTTCTGCATTTTTACATTGGTGACTTGAACAAAATCTCGGTAAAACGCGGCAAAAAACGCAACTTTGAAGCGCTCAGGTGTGAATGCAGCCCTAATGAAGCTTGCTTGTGCTATTAAAAAAATGCAACAGTAAAAATATAAAATGCATAATAACAAATGCCAAACAAAACTGATTAAATGCAGTTACTTATGAATAACCAAGATTTTGTAAAGCGCTACGTAAACTGTTGAAGCTATATAAATCCTGTATAATAATAATAATAATTATTATGATTCTGACGGGAATCACTTTGGGTGGGGGGCTTGTGGAATTCAGCTTACCTTGGAGAGATCTGGAAACTCCATGTCCAGCTTCTCCTGTGTGTAAATAACCCTGTGTCCATGAACCCCACTATGATTTGTGCTAGTCGGACTCTCTGTACAGCCACACTGGAATGTTGTATATATGTATATATTGTGTGTTGTCCCATGCTGTTGTGGACTCTTTGCTGGGATTGTTTGGGGTGTGGTTGTATTCCATTGTTTTATTGTGCCTGTCTGCTTTGGAAGAAAAGTATATTGTGGGATGTATATCTCTGTGGAGGGGGGGATTCCTCCAACAGCTCTCCTTGCTGATTGGACAGTTTAGCTCGCCCTGAATTCCAAAGGGAGGAGTGATTGTCCCCGAGTTGTATATCTTTTTGTACATGTGTTTCAATAAAGAGTCTGGTGTTTTTCACCCTACACTGAGTTACGGCTAGTGACTGGGTGGGCTAAAGGGTCTTGTATCGTGTAGTACCGGACAGAGAAAGCATTTACGGTTGACATACTCCTGTTGAGGCCGGAGGTCCGTTACAATGATATACTGAATAATCCCTAGAGTCTGTAGTGGTACATAATTTTCAATTTATTTATTTTTTTATATTAGTTGAACTAGATGAACATTTTTCAACATGACTAATTATGTAACATTGAAGGTAATAGCAATAGCTTGTTATGAGCCACTTCATATAAATGACTAAGATCTAAAGGGTTACTAAAGGTTCGTTGAAATTTTTTTTTAAAAATAACAAACGTCATCCTTACCTCCACTGTGCAGTTGGTTAAGCACAGAATGGCCCCAAACCTCCTCTTCTGGGGTCCCTCAGCGGTGCTGGTAGCTCCTCCTCTTCTCTAGTGACCCGTTGGAGAAGCGCTTTCTTTCGGGACACCGTGCAGGCGCGCTCCCGAGTCCTGCTTCTGCGTCTGTTGACACAAAAAGCAGAACTCGGCCCCGGCTCCTGCGTCATTGGATTTGATTGACAGCAGCGGGAGCCAATGGCTGCGCTGCTATCAATATATCCAATCAGGACACAAGACACCAGCTAGAGCTGGTGTGCTCGTCCCCGGGGAGAAAATGATAGGGTTCAGGTAAGTAAAACGGGGGCACTGGGGGGCTGCAGCATGAGAGAAGGTTTTTCACCTTAATGCATATAATGCATTAAGGTGAAAAACCATGAGGGTTTACAACCCCTTTTAAGTGCAGCTACAAAGTACAAACTGATGATAATCCTTTATTATGGGTGATTTCAGCTACCCAGAAATCAGCTGGGACAGCAAAGCCAATTGTTCTAGTAAGGGACACAATTTTTTTTTTTTTTAAAATGCTTAATACAAAGTATAGGGTATGCAAGAACATAAAACGGTATCTACTTATGATCAGGTAACCATACAGCTAAATAATAGCTAACAATATCAGTAAATAGAGATAAATGTAATCAAGGAGTTAAAGCAGAACTTTACCCATAACAACTTGATAAAAATAATGTTCTTTAGCAAGGAACATACATTCCACATTAACCACTCAGCATACATTTACTGCGGCAGGGGGCCGCTCTGTACCAGTGATATGACACTTCCGGGTCTGGAACCCGCGCCGCTGGCGACCCGCTTCCACTGTGATTATACACATCTGGAGCCTAGTGGCGGGTAGTGCGGACTCTATGTCTGCTGGTGCCCGCCAATGACACAAGCAAGGCAGATTGTCGTTCTGTCAGAGGGGAAGGTATTGATCCTGTGTTTCTACAAAGCAGGCACACGGATCTTTGCCTTTTTCTTGTCTCCCCCTTGCCCTGCCTCCTTCTCCCACCTTTTGAAACGACTAAGTAATCATTTTTTATGGTAATTTGTTTCCATTTGGACACTTGGTGCAAGTAAGACAGGGAGAATATTGAATATGAGAGATTCCCTCATGAGAACCTGCTCTTTTGAATGAATGAATAAATGAGTGACTTGTATAGCACTACCTATGCGCACTGAATTGCCTCAGGGCGCTTTTGCCGCTGGTGTCCATCTGCAGTATAGCACAGTCCTTTACCCCATGTGGTCCTGACGCGCTTACAAACACATACACATATTTGGCCAATTTTTTCGACAGGATCTAATGAACCTACCAGCATGTCTTTGGAGTGTGGGAAGAAACCGGAGTACCCGGAGGAAACCCACACAGGCACAGGGAGAACATGCAAACTCCAGGCAGATGGTGTCGTGGACAGGATTTGAACCAGCGACCTTGTTGCTGCTAGGTGAAAGTGCTAACCACTACACTACTGTGCTGCACTTTTGTCTAGTGTTCTAGCCATTGTTGAGATGTAGATTATATTTCTCTTCTTCACCCCCATTGAACACTTTGTCTTCTCTATATTGGTTACCCTATTAAGGGAATTTGTACCCATGTGTCTATCAACTATTCCCCCTTGTTGTTAAATACATTAAAAACTTAATAAAAAGATTGGAATCTAAAAAAATTACAAGAAATTAATCAATTCAATCAACATGCCAAAGACTAAAGCTGAAAAAAAAATGTGTTTACCTGATTAAATTAAGTATTGTATTTACTCAAAAAAACATAATTAAAAAAAAAAAAAAAAAGGCAAAAGCTTAAAGCCGGGTTTCCACCCAAAAGTGTAACTTCCGCTGATCTGCTTCCTCCTCCATTTGGCACCTTTCAGGGGGGAGGGGGGGAACCGGTACATGTTTTTGACAGGTACCCTTCCCCACTTCCGGGAGGCGGCGCCATCCCTTCGGAAGTTTGGCCCCCCTCCTCCTTTCCCTGCTGCCAGGCCAATTAGAAAGCGCAGTATGCTTCGCGCATGAGCAGTAGGGAACCGGCTGTGGTAGCACCGACAGCCCCGGTCCAAAAATCGGCTGGGGTGTCGACATCGCGAGCTCCCTGGACAGGTAAGTGTCTATATATTAAAAATCAGCAGCTACAGTATTTGCAGCTGTTGACTTTAATTTATTTTTCCCCAAGCGGAACACCGCTTTAACCAATGGCAATATTAAGTATCCAAAATGAAGGTTTTTTTTTTTTTGATCCAGGGAACTAATACAGAAATGGGGCGGATTTTTTTCTTTTTTTTGTCCAAGTAACCCTGGTTTTTACTTTACTATCTTTCCTTTAAAATCCAAACATGAAGTTTGTGAAAGGTTGAAGTTCATGAAGATGTGTTTTTCTTCAGCCTAAATAACAGCAGCAAACTGTGGTTTGCAGTACAGCACCATATGCAGGAAAGTGGGTTGATAGCCCATTGGAAATAAACCCACAGATTTGAATGTTTATGTGATTGCCATAACGTAAAGCTGAACTCAAACTCAGAAAACGAAGTCCTTCTTTGCAGTGGAGCTCTGCCTTCTACTCGTTTATGCCTAGGGCAGTGTTTCTCAACTCCAGTCCTCAAGGTGTCCCAACAGGTCCCTCAGATGAAATGGAATGGAAAGCCTGAAAACATGACCTGTTGGGGCGACTTGAGGACTGGAGTTGAGAAACACTGGCCTAGGAGACCAGGTTCAGCAGTTTCCCTTACCTGCTCCTCCACTCCTGCAGGCCCCCCTTTGCTGCTTGACGCTTTCGAGGAGTCTCTTCTCCCCTGCTCTTTGGTGGTCCAGGGTCCTTTGACAACATGAAAACAGATGCAGGGAGCATGACATGAGGCCCCCAAGAGACTGTCCACTGTCAGAGTGTAGGGAAACTCCGGGGAGCAGATGATCAGGAATGCAAAATTGTTTTTCCGACCCTTCCATTAAATGACTGGCTACCCTTGCAGTGCAGGCGCATTGCAAGGAAGGATTTTTTATTTTTCCAGAGTTCAGTTTTAAAGCTTGATTTCAAAGCTAGGAGTCATACGGTGCTAAAAACATTGCATTCATGTCCCACATTTCAGTCATTTTGCTGAGACAGCCCTGCTGCACCTTCTCTGCTTTCATAAATCCGCATAAAATTGCATTGCATATATTAACAAGTTAACATTGATTTATTGCTAAATGACCAGCATCTCAATGGTGACTTATTTGCTATATCAGGGAAAGACAGTTAAAGCTGGAAAAAACGACTGCTACTAAGAGATACATCGAAGAATTCAAGGAACAGCAGAAGACTTGGAGAAAAATGGAAAAAGAGAAAATGGAGGCAGAAAATCTGAGAATTCTGTCATTTGCAAATATGCAGCAGAGAAGAGAAGAAGATCGCATGGTCCAGATCAGGGAGCGGGAGGAGAAGAAGAAAGCTATCCAGAACTTGGTACTAATTGCTGACACAAAACCATTTAACAATGCACAATGAAGGGAATTTATCAAAACGGGAGCAGCCAGAATCTGGAGCAGCTGTGCATGGAAACCAATCAGCTTCTATCTTCAACTTGTTCAGTTAGGCTTTGAAAGTGAAAGATCAAAGCTGATTGGTTGTCATGCATAGCTGCTCCAGGTTTTGACTGCTTTTATTTTTCATAAATTCCTATGAATGTATAGCTACCAAGCACAGACAAGCAGTTCAGAATTCACCAAAATACACTGGAATTTTGCCGTTGTCAGAAAGTAGAAACATCCTTCCAATGGGATTTATTTTTTCAGAATACATGGTTGATTTAGGATGTCATTAGATGAGATTTGTCAAATAATAAGTCAGAGGTTTCCAAACTAATATAGAATTCAGAAATTGGTATATGCACACTACGGACATGGGGCACAGCTTAATTTTTAAATTCAGCCAAAACTGAGGATTAAACCTGTGATTTTTTTTTTTTTTTTTTTTTTTTTTTTGCTATTTGTACTACTGCTGGAGAGTAGACTGTGAACACAATCACTAAGATGGAAAACTAGGAGAATCTCTCTTATCTAACCCTCAAACTATACAGGCAATCGCTGCTTGCATAATGGTGCAGGTACTTTTCTAGTGCTGTTGTGCACAATTGGTAAAGTAGGTACTTCACTTACCTTAAACTGGTAGTAAATGCAAGAAAAATAAAATTTGGTCCCCCTGCAGGTTTGAGTTATAATGTACTAGTATGAACCACATATTAGCAACTTATTACAGACTTGCCTGTCATAATATGCTCTCCCTTACTGCTGTGTTGCCAATCCTGCGGGTCATGGGCGCTTCAAGTTTGGCTTGGTCATCCTTCTGGGTTCCGTTTTTTTAGCCACTTTAAAAGGCTGGGCTACGATGGCATCCCTCCTGCACATGCACACGGGACTCACATCATCACAGCACAGGTAATGCACGCTGAGCTGCACATGCGTGGCACAGTGTACATTACAGCTGACAGGCAGGGAAAGCATTTGTAACAGAGGAAAGCAATATTTTATCAATTCATATTTGTGTATTTGTAAAATAAACATTTACTGTGTTTTATTAACAGCTCATGGAGCATATTCATAGAGAACAACAGCAGAGAGATGAATTCGATCAAATGCGAGAAGAGTTATACCTGGAAGAACAAGCCGAGCAGGCCAGACAGCGTGAAATCGTAAGTGACAGAAATGCCCCCCTTCTGTAAGTCATGGTTGTAATACTTTCCTAAAGGTGTCTAAAGTTAGATCAGACCACCATCAATCTATCTGTCAGGCACAGCAGACATCCCTGGCCCCAATTGTTGGGGGAAAATGTTGTTTGCAGATTTTTTTTTTTTAGACTTTTGCTTACCCTTTTTTCTCATCTCTGTGAAGAAATAATTGTAATATTGGAGTAATCTTATTTAATGCATGCTGGCAATTTACAAGTGTGTCATTTGAGGTATATCTTTCTGTCATCAGATTGTTTCATAGCATTTAATATGTCTTTAAATGTTTATGGGCCTATTTTACTGTGCTGCATTGTTCAATTTGTTCAAGAATGCATTGATTTTGTTTCTTCATAGTTTGTAGCAGATATCTGCTACATTTAAAGATTTTGCCTGGTGAACAACCCATTTCAGATTTGCAAGATTAGTGAGGCCTAATCGAGGATTAAAGCATTTATTGTTCAGGGATGTTTGCCTTGAGGGAGGTAATACATACTAAGAGGATAGTGCAAATGCTGCCTTTATGCCTGGTAACAAGACCGTATCTTGTGTATATTCTAACATGTTCATTTTACTTCCCAGTAACAGTTCTTAGCAAGATTATTTATGGAAGTCTGTACTTACTGTCATTCCAAAGCACAGGTACTATACAGAAATCGTCCCTCTGCTTCTTATCCACCTTGTGATCTGGTGGAAAAATCTTTGCACCTCAATCCCCTTGTGCTGTAGGGAATGTCGCACTTTGTGCCAGTTTTTTTAATTGTTTGTTTAAGCAAATGCTGGGGGGGGGGGGGGGGTTAGACTAAATGGTTTTATTAAGAAAGGGGGGAAAAAGTGAATTCTAATGGAGACATTTTGCCCCCCGAGTTCCCCTACACCTAGTTTAGTTGCCAGTGGATTCTGGTGGACAGAACCATCAACTGGCTTGTTCAGGTGGACCAAAAACACATACTTTTAAACAGCATAAACTTTATTTCCTACTACACTTTTTAAAGGAAGGAAAATGTGTTGAAACATAAATCAAGAAGTAATGTGGCGCTTACTAATAATCAGTGAATAATAGTCAATTAAATGCTTAATTCTCCAGGTGCATGTGCTTAAGTGCAAGGAAATATATATAATAATATTATTTACGTGCAAAAATAACAACTGCAGTCTTCTGTAATTACTCCCAAACTTAAGGAGACTGTCTCGGCTGTTATTGACGCAGTATGCACCACCCCTGTAGCCTATTACCAGTGCTGCCTGCAGTTTATGATCCTTTAGTGCTCCTAAGACCGCCCAAATATTTCTTTTTTTGAGACTGGAAAAATCTTGACAAGCTCTTTGTACCTCCCAAACCTTCACCAGCCTTGTAACCATTTAAGAAGAACTTTGTTAAAACACCATCTGCCCCCTCTGTAAGTCCAGCAGTATCCTATCCTATCCTAACAAAGCATCTACCATCACCATCACCATAGAGGATGCGCCTATCCCTAAGGACCCTACTGAAAGTGACATTAGACCCTTTCCAGAACTCTGTTCTCACTGGCAGCTCAGCACTGCAACCTCTCTTGGCCGTGACCTAATCTGTCAAACTCTAGCTGACTGGTCTAAGCCTATTAGAAGGAAACTAATCACGATGGCAGCTGATCCCTTTGGTGACCTAGCGTTTGGAATCCATGCCCACAGCTTTAAACTTCAGTGTGGACAGGTTATTAGAGGTCTCCCACCTTAAAGTATGAGTCTTTGTCAGTGAATATAAGAATACTTTAGCTAAAGTGTCTGCAGAGGCCACATGCACTTGCTCTGTATGCTCTTTGAGGTACAACTTCTGTTAGGGGCCACCCTAGGTGCCCTCATTAGGCATGTTACCGGTGGCAAGAACACCCATCTTCCCTAGCAAAATAGGCATAGGGTTAAGTCTGAAAAAGCCCAATCCTCAATGGAGGCCAAGGAGAGTCCTCTTCGTTACTCCCAGTCCTCAACTTAAAAAGCCAAACCACCCAGCCTGCCTGCTGCTCCTGGACTTCCAAGTCCCCCAAACCTTCAGATCAGTCTTCCTCAGAATTAGAGGGTGCCCCCACTTCCCAAAGTGAGGGGACATCTGTTAACCTTTGCAGACAATTAGTATCAAATGCTTGGGTGTCAGGGGTGGTTTCTAGGGGCAACAAGCTAGAACCCCTTCCCGGGTTAATTTCCTCCAACCCGCTTGTGTCAACACACCGATTAGCAGATCTCTGTGCAGCCCTGCTGGGCCTTCTGAAGCACGGCATCTTTGCCCTATTCCTTGTGACACAGCTGTTCTGGGAGTTCTATTCAAACCTTTTCAGTTTCCACCACATATTGAATTTTAAGGCTCTAAGTGTCTTCTTTCAGGCCTCGAAATTCTGTATGAAATCCACCAGGTCTGTCATAGCCTCCCTTCATCAGGTAGACTTTCTGGCCCATGTGGACCTCATGGATGCATATCTCTATGTCACTATTTTTCCAGCACATCAGCAATTCCTTTGCTGTGGGCCCTATGCACTTCCAGTTTGTGGCCTTGCTATTTGGCCTGTCCTCTGCACCACAGGTACTCGCCAAGGTGCCGGCACCGTTGGTTTCCTTACTGCACTCTCAGGACGTTACCATTTTGAGATATCTGGACGACCTCCTGCTCAGGGAATAGTCTGCATGTGTTTCGGCAAGCAACATAGGCCTGACTGTCCAGACCTTGCAGGTCTTTGCTTTGTTCCTGAATCTTGAGAAGTCAGCATGGAAATATCTGTGTCTAATCCTAGACACAGCTCAAGCCAGAGTTTTTAACAGTCCAAAATGGCCAAATAACAAATTCATTGTTAGGGTTAACATAAACTTTAAAATAGATTTATTGAATGTGACTATTATATAGTCGTTTATCCAGCCAGACAGTGGAGCTCTAGGCTCCTTTCATTGCTTTCTCTACCTACCACATGTGAAAAAGGGTGAAATATACACACAGAACTGGGTAAGTTACCACAATGATACCTTAACCAGACTGCTCAGTGTGGCATTTACATGCCAGACATCTGTGTCTGAATGTGAGTGTCTCTTTCTGAGTCTTCTGTGGTGTCTCTTTAGCTAACCTGAAGCAATTTCGGATTCTTTTGTCATCTATTAAACTTTTGTAAAACAAAGATTTCCTGCATATATTAAATAAAATAAGAATCAAAATAACGGAAAACCACTATAGTTTTTTACGCGAACCAAGAGTTTCTGATAACCATTTGCTTAACGTTTTGTAGGAAGAGTTGGAAAAGAAAATTCGCCAGCGTCTTGAGTTGCAAAGAACCTTTGAAGAACAAATGGCTTTTAAGCAAATTGTTCAACAAGCAGCAAAAGAGGAAGAGGAGGTTTTCAGACAGGCAATGCTTGCAAAGTTTGCTGAAGATGACAGGATTGAGCAGATGAATGCTCAGAAGAGGAGGATGAAACAATTGGAGCACAAAAGAGCAGTGGAGAAACTGCTTGAGGATCGGCGCCAACAGTTCATTGCTGATAAGGTGACAAAACATACTTTTTTAATTTATACACTGCAGAATTTATTTCTAAAGATAATGGACTGCATTGCTCTTTTTTTTTTTTACTCCCAAAAAATTTACACACTAAATATTGATTGACACTTTGTGGTAGGAAACTTAGATGCTGAGAATGTATTTGGAATGAGTTCCAGTTCTACAGTCATTAACAAACCATAAGATATAAGACAATTTTTCTCAACCTTTTTTAAACATGGATAAACCCTTGAATTAACTTTCCAGGCTCAGGGAAACCCTACTAATAATTACTATAGCTGCAGCTCATGGTACATTAGTGTGATGGTCACTCGGGAGAATGCTCCTTACATTTATGGTCATTGGGAAGAATGCCCCCCCCCAGTACAGTTTGCTAAAAAGATCAGTGCAGCCAGTAGTTCCTCATCTGAGAGGCAGAAGTTGCTCATTGTTCAAGGAACCCCTAGCAACTGCTAGAGGAACCCTAGGGTTTCACAGAATCCTGGTTGAGAAAGGCTGATATAAGATATGATTACAGAGTTCAGCCCTGGGAAGTACCCAGCAAATGAAAGTTGTTATAACATAAAATAGTCTGCATTGGGTCTTAGATGCTGTTGTATATGACTGAAAGCATTAAGACTTTACCTGTGGTTCAGCTTCAAGAATTGCATTAGTTTGATGGATACTTTTCATTGGTCAGTAACTTTGTATAGTGATCTGCAAGGGCTACGTCTAATTAGTGCTTTATCTAATGAGACCTACTAATGTGGTAAACCTTCAATTCCATAATGGTCTCTACCAAGTCTTCTTTCAAAATAGGAAGTTGTTGCGCATAGCACAAACTATATCATGTGACATAGTAATAGGCCACACCTCTAAAGAACAGACTTTTTTATTGTATTGCGACCAGCAATTTGAGTAGAACTAAAAGCAAAACTTTTTTTTTTTCATTTTGGATAGAGTAAGGGAATGTTACAATCCCTGTCAAGTATTTTGCCACTTGTGCCCATTTTTGGAAACTTTCCTCTACTTCCTGTTTCATAGCAAAAAAACAGGAATTTAGAAGAAATCCTTCCAAAGTGAGGGAATCCCTTGCTGTCACCAGAACTTGTGTCCCCAACGGAAGATTATCCCTCTGTTCCTGTTCTGGTGCAAGCTCAAAATTTAGAATTTTCTTTCACTTTCATTCTTAGTGACAATGTAAACAGGACAAATGGGGAGAGTGAATCTTCTTAATGGGGGCACAGACAGTAATGAAAACCTGAAAGATGTTCTAATCCCCTGCTACAGACAAGTTTTGCCTTTTGTCATACTTTAAGAACAAGAGATTAAAGGTGCACTAGTTATAATTTTGTGCATTGGTATGAAATGGGCTAAATTACTAAAGATGCCCATAAATGTTTATTGCCGACAGTTACACTGTTGCATAGATTGTTCATAAATTGCACTTAAACTTTAAAGAAGCTATAGGGCCTATATTGTCTAATAATCAGTCCTCCGATATTACATGACTGATGATTATATCACCATTTTTACTATCCTCGTTCACTCCAGGTTTCCGGTTTAAAGACCAAATATTAGGATATTTCAGATTTATCCAAAAGCGAGTATGATCCAATCTGCAAATAATCTGCTGTTGTAATGGGCAGCTTTAGAAGAAAATCTTGACGCAGCTTATTATCTATTAAAAAAAAATATTACTTAAACATAAAATATATACTAATAATTAACTGTGTGCAGGAACGTGAGCTCCTGGAAAGACAGGAGGAAGAGAAGAGGGAAGCATTTCGCCGGGCTATCATTGAGGAGGAGAGACAGAAACTTCTTAAGCAACATGCCACCCAGTTACTGGGCTACCTTCCCAAAGTAAGTGCCTGTTTTTTATGTTATGGTCTGTACCAGGGGTGCTCAAGCCCTTTCATGTATAAGCCACAAATACCAGCATGCTATTCTCTTATAATATAAATTTGTCACTGTTACCTGTCATCCAAAAAGTTTTTTTCCTTTTTTTTTATCAATAAAATAATAGTAGTTTTGGGCATCTTAAATGTATTTTAAGCACACTATTGAAGTTTGAACCCTTAGGTTGCACACCTATAGTCTATATCAGGGGTCCCCAAACTTTCTAAAGAAAGGGCCAGTTTACTGCCTTTCAGACTTCAGAGGGGCCGGACTGTGCCCAGTGGGAATAAACCATGCCAAATTTTTGGTGTTAGGGGGAGAAATAGTTGGTGTCGTTGGAAGGAATAGTGCCCCATTTTTGTTGTCAGTAGAAGGAATAATGCCTCCAGGGCCAGAAAAGAGTAAGGAAAGGGCCGCAGTTTGGAGACTACTGGTCTATATTCTTCACATAGGGAGTGCAGTAGAAGTTTCCCATTGTTCTACCATAGGAAAAATATTTTCTCTTTGGTTCATTGACAGACACAGCGCTTCCTTATGCAGAACCATAGGGTTATACCGCCCCGTACAGGAGTAGGACACTAGGCAGAAAAAGACTTGGCTACACCTACGGGCAGTCCTAGGTGGTATACACCCCCTCTCTGCTATAGGCCTTCAGTTTTTTTTCTGCTTAGTCAGGAGTGAGGACCTAGTTCCCTACTGGGATCTCTAGTCCTGGCAATTTTTATTTTTTATTTGTTTTTCTTTTCTCCTGGATTTTTTTACGGTGAGACCTACAATCAACTGCCGGGCTGGGTGACAGGCTGGACACCTGATCCAGTGGTCTCCCCAGTCTGGCCAGCGAGGGCGTGCAGACCGCAGCTACGCACTAGGTCGGCCCCACTGGATGGGGGGGTGGCCCTGCGAGTTAAGCATCTCGTGAGGCAGCATACGACCGGGTCTTGGCCTGAGTTGCAGTGTCCTTAATGGCTGAGAGCTCCCCCCACTTCGATGGCGAGGAGGTTCTGGCTGGAGCGATGCCTGTCTGGTTCCTGGTATGGTGAGTACTTGTCCCCTCTCTCCCCTTGGTGGGTTTGCGGCAGACGCGGGCCCCTCCCTGAGTCGGTCGGTCCTGCGGGGTTCCCCTCCGTCACCTGCATTCTTTCTCCCTGGGGTGGATGGGCCGTGGAGGTCCCCTGGTAGCCCCCCCCTCCATATGGGGTAGTGTGGTGCCATGGTTGATCCTGGGGGATGGTGGGCAGGGGGTGCGCACTGTCGGATGCTGTGCTTACCAGGGGGGGTGGATGGCACTGAGCGCCCCCCCGGGGGTCTGGTGTCCAGCTCCCCTCTTCTTCAGGTGGCATTCTTGGCGGGCTACAGGGATCCCTCCTGGGTCCTTGGTAGCCTTGTGAGCGCGACTGGCGGCAATTTTGCCGTAGCCGGCGTCTTTTCCCCTAGTGCCTGCTGACTTCCTATGGCCAGCAGCCATGTTTGTGTAGTCCGGCGGCCATGATATGGTGAATACTGTGCTCAGGTAGCGGCGGCCATTGCTGTGTAGCCCAGGACAAGGTTTTTTTAGCAGGCGGGAGCTCTCCTCCTTTTACCCCGATACTGACTCGTGGGTTATCTTCTCCCTCAGACGCCACGTGTGTGCGGGACCACATCTGCGGCAGCAAGCGCTACGCTGGTGGGGTGGTGAGTCTGGTGGGGTCCCTTCCTCTCTCTGCTGCAGGCTGTGGGGTGTCCTGGTGATCCGGTGCCACTACTGGCGTGGGGGGTTTCCCATAGCAGTGGTCGTTCTTGGTGTGGTGGGGCCCCTTCTTCCCCTATGCGGACCAGGCCTCTAAAAAAGCCCTAACTGATCTGCTTTTTCAAGGCGATAGTTTGTTTGGGGCCACTCTGGATCACCCTACACAAGGAGAGAGAGCTGCAGTGACCGTTCTTTTTTTACAGAAAGACAAAGTTTCACACTGGATTACTACACTGATCTGGAAGAAATACACAAACCACACCAAGATTCAAAAAATAATACGCATCACTCTCTTGTTTTTAGACAATATATGCTTATCCCGGAGTTCAGATTTAACATGTTAACTCTTGTCTTATGAATTCCAGGGAATATTTAAAGGTGAAGAAGATCTCAATATGTTTGATGAAGAGTTTCGCAAGACTTTTCAGAAGAGAGGTGCAGACATGTTTTCGGATGATGGCTGGGATTCATAAATTAAAAAATAACTAAATAAAACTTTAAAAAAAAAAATTTTTTGGATGGAGAGGAGATGGATTAGAACATCCGCTAGGTTCTTATTGCTGTCTGTGTCCCATTTAGGGGGATTCACCCCCTATTTTTGTCATGTTTACCATTATTGCAAGTGAAAGTAAAGGAAAATCACAGATTTTGGGTTGTCCCCAGAAAAGTAATAGAGGTGAATTCTTCCAATGAGGACACTAGTTCTAGTGATCTAGGGGACCCTAAGGGATTTCTATCATTTGCAGGGATTTGCTGTTTTGGCTATGGGACAGAAATTGAGGGTAAATCTCCCCAATGAGACACATATGGCAAAAAACAAACAAACAATCTGACGGGTTATAACCTTCACTTACTCTATCCAAAATGGAAAAAAAAAGTTTTGCCTATAGTTCTACTTTTTAGGTTCTTCACTTTTCTGCCACCAGATGGCAATCTATTGCTGTATTAACCATGTGCTATTTGATTTAATTTATGGATGTATAGTTCTTGTATAAACATTTTATGTGTGGGCCATTAGCTATATCTTCCTGCAGATGTAATGTCCAATAAATGTTTAATATGTATTTGTTTAGATTTTGTAAAGGCTACTACACATAATAAACTCTTATAAATTTGTTTACAAGCAAGAATCCTATAGTATAATGTAATCTATCCCAAGCTTCTTCTCAGTCTTCTTGATACTAAAATTTAAATACATCTTGGCCGATGAAACCAGAAGTTTATTTGCAATTAAATTGGAGGCTATATAAATCAGTCAACATCGGTTTGCACATCCATCCAGTTCCGTTTACATTTAGAACAGACATAAATGGAGACGGATTTAAAAACGTACGGCATCCATTTACATCTGCTCTGTTCCATTTCAATGGATCTGGACGTTGGATCTTCCATTTAAAAAAAATGGAACTGAATGAATGCAAATGTAAACGGATGATCATTCATTTACATCCATTTTGTCCTTGGAAATGAATTGCTGTCTGTTTTTCATCAGAACGCACATGTGAAAGGGGCCTTAGGGTTGTTTAAAAGATGTACAAGTTAGGTAATGGACCTATTGCTGATGGAAACATATGAAAGAGGTCATTATCCATAATGGGAGAGGGCAGAGGGAGAGGTGGTTTGGGCAAAGTGGATGGAGAAGGGAAGGAAAAGAAAGGGGGAAGAGGGGAGAGAGAAAAAAAAAAAGAGGGAGGGGAGGCACACCTCCCCAACTAGAGTTCAAGGAAGCTCCAGTTGAAGCCAGTAGGAAGAAATGTAAAGCTCCAGGGTTGCCAGATGGTCAGAAATGTATTCATTTTGACATTGTTTGGCCTCAATTTTCTCGTGTAACATAACAGTTGTTTTTTTGGTGGTGTTTTTTTATGGGAGAATGTGATTTTCAGGATTTTTTGGCCTCTGTCAAAACATGAAGGAGAACATTAAAGCATATTTTGAGAAAGGCTAGGAGGTTTTAAGATTTAGTAGAGCATGCTGGGACAAAAAGGAGATTGAGGAGTCTAAGCTTGGAGATCAGCTGAAAAACTTGTAGCCCAAACTGTCTTATAGGTAATGTCCACTGAGAAAAGTTCCCATCTGTCCACATCCCCATAAACATAATGGTAGATATCTAGGCATCCAGTGGGTAATTATAGAAAGTACCATGTACCAAAGTGTTGAGACTTTATAATTAGTTTCTACTGCCAGAACATTGCGGGAGTAGGATTTGGTTGTTTCCCATTTCTGGTATGATTCTCACGCATACGGATCTAGACCCAGGTCCCAGTGTCTGTGTATAGGTAGGGAACCTAAGGGGCTTACTGGGCGATTGTAGGTTCGCTGAGTATTTGACTGTGTCCCATATCTGCAGTGTAAATTTAGTGATGGCTTCTGTCAGCAGCGTTAAGCTAAAAGAGGTTATTTATGTGGAGGGGATCACGATCAGCTGCCTTAATTGCCACCCATCCTTGTTTAAAAGTTCAGCCAAAAATTCTGGCCATCTCCCCCCACTTCCCCCAGCAGAGCCACATCCTCCAGGGTTATGTGCAGTCCATCTCTGTTTTTAGAGCCAGGAACCAACAGCAAATTTGGCCCAGTTCTCCATGAATCCAAAACCCTCCTCCTTACACCAGCTCCTCAGCTACTTGCATTGTTAGAAAAATATGCTCAAAGCATTGAGAAGCCATCTGCAGGGAAGCAAAAGGGGGGGTTTTCCGGCGCTCCGCAACATGTGATGTCTAAGGTAAATAGTACAATGGTAGCTATAATAGCACATTAAAATAAGGCAGGTAAATTCTAGAATGAGGAGGCAGCCATCCTCAGAGGGTGTCCATTACCTCTGTTGATAATCAATGTTGAAAAAAGGAGGGGTGTGGAGGCGCCAACTGTGGTAGCTTGTTTATGCAAAAATAAAAGTTAGTGTAACAATTACACTTACTGGTTCGCAGGGTGGAGGTGTTTCTTTGAGATGGAAAAGTGTCCTGGGATGTGTTGTTATCTTGTTTCCGGCTCAGATTTCATTCCTTCAGGCGTCTGGGTGTGAAGTCTGTACACAGGCTGAACTGCTGCATCCAGTGCATGGAAAGCTCCACGCTGACCACTCTGGAGTGCAGAAGAGGAAATGACGTCACTGATGCACGGCAAACGTCCAGGCTGGTGTTGGGGATAATGCAGGGATAGTACAGGCTACGCGCTCGGGGCTCACAGCTCCTTCTACTGGCCTTTTTGCTCCCTGGAGGAGAGCAGCTTGAATATATAGTGGAGGCAATTTGGTTAATTAGGTTAATTAGGTTAAGGTGTATGGGCTGGAGGTGTCTGTGGCTGTGGAACCACAACAGCCAGCAGACCAACAATCTTCCAAAAAGCACAAAAAAGTTGAAAGTAAAGTATGAAGAATTAAAAATATGATGAATTGGGGGTAATTTTAATAAATATAAGGATAATAATAGTAAGTGGAATTAGAGTTAAAACATTTATTTAGAAGATGAAAAAAAAAAAAAATGTGGAAAAAAAAAAAAAAAAAAAAATTATGAAATAGAAATAAATATAAACTAAAAAATAAAATGAAAAATAAAAATGGGAAAAAAACAATGAAATAAATAAATAAATACAAAAAATAAATAAATAAATTATAAAAAATAAAAAAATAAAAATAAGTATAAAAAAATAAAAATAAAAATAAAAATAAATGTAAAAATAAAAATAAAAAATAGGATTAAAAGCACTGGGACACACATTATGAAGATGAGCTCAGGGGGACATGAGGGAAGGGGGCGGGGGGAAGGGGGGTGAAGTTGTTATAGAGAACGATGGAGTTGCTATCTGGGTCCATGAGGGGACAGCGGTCCCTCAGGTGACTGGATGATATGACGGCAAAGGACCATGGGGGTATTTTTATGTTGTAAGAAACTTCTACATGGTTTCTATAGTGATGGGTAAGGTGTACATATGTATATATATACACACACACACACATGCATACACATATATACACACACACACATACACACATATATACATACATATACACATACACATACATACACATACATACACATATACACACATATACATACATATATATATATATATATATATATATATATATATATATATATATATATACATATATATATATATACATATATACACATATACATACACACACAATAATAGGAAAGTGAAGAATGAATGTATGATTGGAGAGGGGAAGGGGGGGGGGAATGTAAACTACAACAAAGAATGTGTTTCTAATTCTTCATTGAGTCCCCCTGGCGAGAGAGTACCCAATGAATATATCCAGTAGGCCTCCTGCTGACACAGGCGTTTAAAACGTTCCGCAGCAGGAAGACCTCTGGGCATGGCCTCGATGACCCAGACTCTGAGGCCCATGGTAGATTTTTGGTGTTCCTTCAAAAAATGAAGAGGGACACTGTGTTTGTCCCAGCCCTTTTCTATGAAACGCCTGTGTTCGCCAAAACGTTGGCGTAGGGGGCGTATGGTCCTGCCCACATAAAAGAGACCACATGGGCAGGTCAGGCAGTACACCACGTATTCACTGGAGCAATTATAAAAGTCTTTTATGGTGTATGTTTTGTCTTTAACAGTGAAGCTTTTTTGTCCATGGTCAACAAATTTGCACGTTAGGCATAATTTTTTCCGGCATTGGTACATTCCCACTAATGGAATTAGGGGGATGTGTGAGGCTGGAGTGAGTGGGACTTTACGGATTTTACTGGGTGCTATCCTACTTTTAATATTCTTTGCTCTACGATATGAAACCTTGGGTAGTTGGGTGAGGGAAGTACCTAGAAAGGGGTCTCCAAGCAAGATGCACCAATGTTTGGCCAAGATGTTCTCCATCTTCTTGTGACAATCATGAAACTGGGTAGTGAAACGTGTTGGTTGTGGATTATCTGAAGTTTTGGGTTTGGGTGGAGGTTTCTTTGCCTGTTGGAGGAAGGCCTTTTGTACCAGATGTGGTGGGTATCCTTTGTCTTGAAATTTATTGGAAAGGAGTTTACCCTGTATGTGGTAATCTTCGTCCTTGGTGCAATTTCGCCGAATTCTATGGAATTGGCTCTTCGGTATGTTGTTGATCCATGTTGGATGGTGACAGCTCTGGTAGTGAATATAGGAATTTCCAGCGGTGGGTTTAACAAAGTTTGTAGCATGTATTTCAGATTCACTATGAAAAAGTTCTAAGTCCAAGAAGATTAGTTTTTCAGGGTCTATGACATGGGTGAAGGATAGCCCTAGGGAGTTGCAGTTGCAATGCTTGACAAAGGACTCTATACTCTCTGATGTGCCCTCCCAGATCAGAATGATATCATCGATGTAGCGCCCATAATATATGATATGGGCGGCAAAAGGGTTGTTATGTGAGATGTATTGTAGTTCCCAGTAGCCCATAGTCAGGTTGGCGTAGCTTGGGGCAAAATTGGCACCCATGGCAGTGCCTTGAGTTTGTAGATAGAAGGTGTGGTCAAACTCAAAGTAGTTGTGTTCTAGACAGAATTGTGTAGCCTCCAGGATGTACTGTGCTTGTCTGGGATTGATGAGGGGGTCCTCAGAGAGAAAATATTCTACTGCTCTGAGGCCTACTGCGTGGGGGATGGAAGTGTATAGAGATGTAACGTCCAAGGATACCCACTGGTAGGTGGGTTCCCAGGTGTAGAAGGAAAGCATCTCCAATAGGTGGGTACTATCTCTAATATAAGATGGGAGGTGTTGCGCAAGGGGTTGAAGGAAATGGTCTATGTACATAGAAAACCCGCTGGTGATGCTCTCCATAGCAGCTACTATGGGACGGCCTGGTGGGTTGGACTGGTCTTTATGGATTTTTGGTAAATGGTAAAAATAGGGAGTTTTACGAAAACCTTTGATGAGAAATGACAGTTCAGCTTTGGAAATAATACCATCTTCTAGAGCTCTGTGGGCTAATTTTGTGGCTTTCTGGGTGAATTCTGGTAAGGGATCATGAGTGAGTTTGGAATAAGTGTTGGTGTCGGATAATAGTCTGAGTGATTCCGCCATGTAGTCTGAACTGTTCTGTATTACAATGCCGCCTCCCTTGTCTGCTGCCTTTATGATGATATTATGGTTGTTGGTTAACTCATCCAGGGCCTTCTGTTCTGCTTTAGAGAGATTAGCTCTTTTCTTGGGAGCCGATTTGCACATTTGGACAAGGTCGGTATACATGACTTGATAGAATGTCTGTAGATAGGGGCCTTTTTTATGTACTGGGTTGAAGATGGACTTGGGTTTGAATTTTGTATGTTGAATGGGAGGGGATGTTTGGTAGTGTTGAGTGTACAATTCCATATCTGCAAAGGGATATTCTGTATGGAGTTCATCTGGGTCCAAGATGAGGGAGGAATCTGTGTCTGTATCTATTGGGAGGACATCATGGTTAATGGTTTCAATGGGTTCTTGCGAGGGTGGGGGTTTCAGAGAGGATTGGATATTGTAGAATCTTTTCACTGTCAAGTCTCGTATAAATTTATTAAGGTCTTTGAATAACATGAATGGGTTTGGGCGGATGGTAGGTGCAAAGGTGAGACCTTTGCTCAAGAGTGAGGTCTCTTCCATAGATAATATATGGGTGGATAAGTTGAAAATCTTTATACTTTCCGTATTTTTCCTTTTAAGTTTTCCTCTGCCCCCCCTTCCTCCTCTCTTGCGTACTTTCTTTTGAAGGTGCCGAGTGGGGGGGCTGACCCTAAAAAATCATCATCCTTGGTTGTTTCTGTGTTGGTCACTGTGGGGCTATAGGATGAAGTAGGAAAAAGGAGGGTGACTAGGTTGGACTGTGTATTTGTTATAACCCTGGTGTTGAAAGAAGGAGTACTTGGGCAAAGTGTAGTGGAGTTTGGTTCAACCGCTGGGTTTGAAGGTGTATCTGGTGATGGATCTGGATCCGCATGAGCATTGTTGACTGGTGTGAGCATTGTTTTTGACTGGGGGTTATGAGTTTTTTTGTTTTTGTTGGTTTTTGCCACTCGCTGTGGTTTGGGAATGAGTTGGAGAAGAGGTTGGGGAACGGGGATAGGTGAAGGGTTATGGTGGGAGTGCTGGGTGGTTGTTGTCGGTGAGGGACCTGTTGAGAGTGACCTAGGTGCAGGTCTCCAGGGTGGTGGAGCAACCAGCTTTTTCTTCCAGCAGAAAACCCTGTTGTTAGTATAATCACCAATGTCCCTCCTGAATTTTCCTAATTTGTTTTGGATAAGGTCATTTTCTTGTCTGATGGTGTTCCTTTTTAGTGTCCTGAGCCAGGTGTATGGAAGTTGCGCAATGTGTTGTGTGATGCTGCTGCAGGTTTCCCTAATTTCAGCTACCAAGGTTTCATATTTCCTTTTTCTTTGTGCAATAATAATTTTTATCCATTTTTCTGTACAGAATTCAGATACAAAAGCCCATTCTTTGGATAGGTCTGGGTCTAAGAAGGAACACTGTTTTAACACTCTCAAGCCTCTGGGTGTGATTTTATATGATAAATATTGTTCTAGGAAAAAACCATCCCACCAATGTTGATTGGCGGAGGAGATTTGATCTTCTAATTTTAAGAATTTTTTGCATAGGGATTTACCATGGTGACCTGGATAGGGGGAGGTGGGGCTGAAGAAATTGGTTGGGAACAAAGAGTAAAATTCATCTAAAATGTTAAATTTGGCTTTCTCAATTTCTATGATGAGCTCCATAAGTGTGTATCGGTGCTAAAAAAAAAAAAAAAAAAAAAAAAAAAAAAAAATTTCCACAAATTTTTTGATTAATTAAAAATATATAAAAATGTATATATGTGCTTGGTATTATGGCTTATAAAATAGGAAGACTTTTTTTTTTTTTCTCTGCTGATTACTGAACAGTCGTGCCCTTCTCTGAGCTGCACCGCTTTTTGGATGTCTTCCTATTTTATAATCCATAATACCAAGCACATATATACATTTTTATATATTTTTAATTAATCAAAAAATTTGTGGAAATTTTTTTTTTTTTTTTTTTTTTTTTTTTTTTGTGTTTTTTTTTTTTTTTTTTTTTTGTTTTTTTTTTTTTTTAGCACCGATACACACTTATGGAGCTCATCATAGAAATTGAGAAAGCCAAATTTAACATTTTAGATGAATTTTACTCTTTGTTCCCAACCAATTTCTTCAGCCCCACCTCCCCCTATCCAGGTCACCATGGTAAATCCCTATGCAAAAAATTCTTAAAATTAGAAGACCAAATCTCCTCCGCCAATCAACATTGGTGGGATGGTTTTTTCCTAGAACAATATTTATCATATAAAATCACACCCAGAGGCTTGAGAGTGTTAAAACAGTGTTCCTTCTTAGACCCAGACCTATCCAAAGAATGGGCTTTTGTATCTGAATTCTGTACAGAAAAATGGATAAAAATTATTATTGCACAAAGAAAAAGGAAATATGAAACCTTGGTAGCTGAAATTAGGGAAACCTGCAGCAGCATCACACAACACATTGCGCAACTTCCATACACCTGGCTCAGGACACTAAAAAGGAACACCATCAGACAAGAAAATGACCTTATCCAAAACAAATTAGGAAAATTCAGGAGGGACATTGGTGATTATACTAACAACAGGGTTTTCTGCTGGAAGAAAAAGCTGGTTGCTCCACCACCCTGGAGACCTGCACCTAGGTCACTCTCAACAGGTCCCTCACCGACAACAACCACCCAGCACTCCCACCATAACCCTTCACCTATCCCCGTTCCCCAACCTCTTCTCCAACTCATTCCCAAACCACAGCGAGTGGCAAAAACCAACAAAAACAAAAAAACTCATAACCCCCAGTCAAAAACAATGCTCACACCAGTCAACAATGCTCATGCGGATCCAGATCCATCACCAGATACACCTTCAAACCCAGCGGTTGAACCAAACTCCACTACACTTTGCCCAAGTACTCCTTCTTTCAACACCAGGGTTATAACAAATACACAGTCCAACCTAGTCACCCTCCTTTTTCCTACTTCATCCTATAGCCCCACAGTGACCAACACAGAAACAACCAAGGATGATGATTTTTTAGGGTCAGCCCCCCCACTCGGCACCTTCAAAAGAAAGTACGCAAGAGAGGAGGAAGGGGGGGCAGAGGAAAACTTAAAAGGAAAAATACGGAAAGTATAAAGATTTTCAACTTATCCACCCATATATTATCTATGGAAGAGACCTCACTCTTGAGCAAAGGTCTCACCTTTGCACCTACCATCCGCCCAAACCCATTCATGTTATTCAAAGACCTTAATAAATTTATACGAGACTTGACAGTGAAAAGATTCTACAATATCCAATCCTCTCTGAAACCCCCACCCTCGCAAGAACCCATTGAAACCATTAACCATGATGTCCTCCCAATAGATACAGACACAGATTCCTCCCTCATCTTGGACCCAGATGAACTCCATACAGAATATCCCTTTGCAGATATGGAATTGTACACTCAACACTACCAAACATCCCCTCCCATTCAACATACAAAATTCAAACCCAAGTCCATCTTCAACCCAGTACATAAAAAAGGCCCCTATCTACAGACATTCTATCAAGTCATGTATACCGACCTTGTCCAAATGTGCAAATCGGCTCCCAAGAAAAGAGCTAATCTCTCTAAAGCAGAACAGAAGGCCCTGGATGAGTTAACCAACAACCATAATATCATCATAAAGGCAGCAGACAAGGGAGGCGGCATTGTAATACAGAACAGTTCAGACTACATGGCGGAATCACTCAGACTATTATCCGACACCAACACTTATTCCAAACTCACTCATGATCCCTTACCAGAATTCACCCAGAAAGCCACAAAATTAGCCCACAGAGCTCTAGAAGATGGTATTATTTCCAAAGCTGAACTGTCATTTCTCATCAAAGGTTTTCGTAAAACTCCCTATTTTTACCATTTACCAAAAATCCATAAAGACCAGTCCAACCCACCAGGCCGTCCCATAGTAGCTGCTATGGAGAGCATCACCAGCGGGTTTTCTATGTACATAGACCATTTCCTTCAACCCCTTGCGCAACACCTCCCATCTTATATTAGAGATAGTACCCACCTATTGGAGATGCTTTCCTTCTACACCTGGGAACCCACCTACCAGTGGGTATCCTTGGACGTTACATCTCTATACACTTCCATCCCCCACGCAGTAGGCCTCAGAGCAGTAGAATATTTTCTCTCTGAGGACCCCCTCATCAATCCCAGACAAGCACAGTACATCCTGGAGGCTACACAATTCTGTCTAGAACACAACTACTTTGAGTTTGACCACACCTTCTATCTACAAACTCAAGGCACTGCCATGGGTGCCAATTTTGCCCCAAGCTACGCCAACCTGACTATGGGCTACTGGGAACTACAATACATCTCACATAACAACCCTTTTGCCGCCCATATCATATATTATGGGCGCTACATCGATGATATCATTCTGATCTGGGAGGGCACATCAGAGAGTATAGAGTCCTTTGTCAAGCATTGCAACTGCAACTCCCTAGGGCTATCCTTCACCCATGTCATAGACCCTGAAAAACTAATCTTCTTGGACTTAGAACTTTTTCATAGTGAATCTGAAATACATGCTACAAACTTTGTTAAACCCACCGCTGGAAATTCCTATATTCACTACCAGAGCTGTCACCATCCAACATGGATCAACAACATACCGAAGAGCCAATTCCATAGAATTCGGCGAAATTGCACCAAGGACGAAGATTACCACATACAGGGTAAACTCCTTTCCAATAAATTTCAAGACAAAGGATACCCACCACATCTGGTACAAAAGGCCTTCCTCCAACAGGCAAAGAAACCTCCACCCAAACCCAAAACTTCAGATAATCCACAACCAACACGTTTCACTACCCAGTTTCATGATTGTCACAAGAAGATGGAGAACATCTTGGCCAAACATTGGTGCATCTTGCTTGGAGACCCCTTTCTAGGTACTTCCCTCACCCAACTACCCAAGGTTTCATATCGTAGAGCAAAGAATATTAAAAGTAGGATAGCACCCAGTAAAATCCGTAAAGTCCCACTCACTCCAGCCTCACACATCCCCCTAATTCCATTAGTGGGAATGTACCAATGCCGGAAAAAATTATGCCTAACGTGCAAATTTGTTGACCATGGACAAAAAAGCTTCACTGTTAAAGACAAAACATACACCATAAAAGACTTTTATAATTGCTCCAGTGAATACGTGGTGTACTGCCTGACCTGCCCATGTGGTCTCTTTTATGTGGGCAGGACCATACGCCCCCTACGCCAACGTTTTGGCGAACACAGGCGTTTCATAGAAAAGGGCTGGGACAAACACAGTGTCCCTCTTCATTTTTTGAAGGAACACCAAAAATCTACCATGGGCCTCAGAGTCTGGGTCATCGAGGCCATGCCCAGAGGTCTTCCTGCTGCGGAACGTTTTAAACGCCTGTGTCAGCAGGAGGCCTACTGGATATATTCATTGGGTACTCTCTCGCCAGGGGGACTCAATGAAGAATTAGAAACACATTCTTTGTTGTAGTTTACATTCCCCCCCCCCTTCCCCTCTCCAATCATACATTCATTCTTCACTTTCCTATTATTGTGTGTGTATGTATATATATATATATATATGTATGTATATGTGTGTATATGTGTATGTATGTGTATGTATGTGTATGTGTATATGTATGTATATATGTGTGTATGTGTGTGTGTGTATATATGTGTATGCATGTGTGTGTGTGTGTATATATATACATATGTACACCTTACCCATCACTATAGAAACCATGTAGAAGTTTCTTACAACATAAAAATACCCCCATGGTCCTTTGCCGTCATATCATCCAGTCACCTGAGGGACCGCTGTCCCCTCATGGACCCAGATAGCAACTCCATCGTTCTCTATAACAACTTCACCCCCCTTCCCCCCGCCCCCCCCCCTTCCCTCATGTCCCCCTGAGCTCATCTTCATAATGTGTGTCCCAGTGCTTTTAATCCTATTTTTTATTTTTATTTTTACATTTATTTTTATTTTTATTTTTATTTTTTTATACTTATTTTTATTTATTTTTTATAATTTATTTATTTATTTTTTGTATTTATTTATTTATTTCATTGTTTTTTTCCCATTTTTATTTTTCATTTTATTTTTTAGTTTATATTTATTTCTATTTCATAATTTTTTTTTTTTTTTTTTTTTTCCACATTTTTTTTTTTTTTTTTTTTTTCATCTTCTAAATAAATGTTTTAACTCTAATTCCACTTACTATTATTATCCTTATATTTATTAAAATTACCCCCAATTCATCATATTTTTAATTCTTCATACTTTACTTTCAACTTTTTTGTGCTTTTTGGAAGATTGTTGGTCTGCTGGCTGTTGTGGTTCCACAGCCACAGACACCTCCAGCCCATACACCTTAACCTAATTAACCTAATTAACCAAATTGCCTCCACTATATATTCAAGCTGCTCTCCTCCAGGGAGCAAAAAGGCCAGTAGAAGGAGCTGTGAGCCCCGAGCGCGTAGCCTGTACTATCCCTGCATTATCCCCAACACCAGCCTGGACGTTTGCCGTGCATCAGTGACGTCATTTCCTCTTCTGCACTCCAGAGTGGTCAGCGTGGAGCTTTCCATGCACTGGATGCAGCAGTTCAGCCTGTGTACAGACTTCACACCCAGACGCCTGAAGGAATGAAATCTGAGCCGGAAACAAGATAACAACACATCCCAGGACACTTTTCCATCTCAAAGAAACACCTCCACCCTGCGAACCAGTAAGTGTAATTGTTACACTAACTTTTATTTTTGCATAAACAAGCTACCACAGTTGGCGCCTCCACACCCCTCCTTTTTTCAACATCTGCAGGGAAGACTTTGGAATCTTCGGGGTCTGCCCCTGTGCCATTTTACCTTCAGCAGCATTTGGCTGGCAATGTATTGTATTGCCACCATGTTACAGTTTTCCCTCCTTTGTGTACACTGGTATTTTCTTTCTCTTTTTTTGTTTTGATCCATGCAGGTTTTCTATATGTACAGGATAGGGGAATATTATGTCTATTAAGATGTATTATAGCTACTGTATGTACTCTATAAACTTTATATCAATACAATTACATTTGCATCTTTTTGTTGGTGTTTGCTATTAAAATAAGGTTCCCTTGCCAATAACGGTTTTTCAGTGTCCCAGATTCTTTAATTCTCTGTGGGGACAACTTATGAGTTTGACATGAGCAGAAAGGAAAGGTTACTACTTTATGAATTCCTAAAGTGCATATATACACCAGGCTCTTAAAGACGAGTATAATTTTGCAACATATCCAGCTGTTTAAGTCACAGAAGGATACAGAACCACAATGACCACCAGACTCCACATATATCGGAATGTTACTTTGGGTGAACCAACTACTCAAAAACACTGCTAGCCTCTACACAGCTACATATGGATAGGTGTATCCTCAGCCACAACTTTGGAGGCCATACACAGGAACCTCACTGGACTGGAAGATTGCGGCGCCAGCAGGAAATGTGACCTTTAGGCACTGGATTGTGGCATTTTCAGCCAAAGGGCACATTCTGGCTCTAGTGGTGTGGCACAGCCTCTAGTGGAAACCTGTCCCGGAAGGATCACTTAGTGAGTAAGGCTTTTTTAGCCAGAAGTACTAGGAGCTACCTTACAGTTGGTACCTTTTTGGGCGTCATTTTAAAATTCATGCAACCAACATCTTACCATTGTAATGAACAGTTACGACTGAGGGACTGAGTGCTCATGTAATCTGTTAGGTGGAGTGCAGCGTTCTCTTTCCTGGCATTCAGCTTAAAGAAAGCAGCACCACCTGCTCCTAAAGCACCATGTTTATTTCTGGTCTCTGGTCTCTTTTCCACTACAGTGACCCAAAGCCACTCTCAGATCACCTCCCTAGGTGTAAGTACTTGAGGTCTTGCCGCACAGCAGGCCTTGTTACTCACTGCACATGGTGCAATATGTCTTTTCAAAGACCAGCCTGTAGGTCCAGAAGCCAGAGATCTGCTAACGCCTTTGGCATGAAAGTTCATCCTCACTTTTGTATTTGTTTGCACAGCCAGATGGGTTCCTTGGTATCGGGCCTCCTTGGGTTTTGGATGCTCATAATAGCTCCTTTAGCTTTTGATGGCATCTATTTCATCTGCACTACAGATGTCCTCTTGTGCTACTATTTAGAGAGCTGTGCCTTTACTCTCCTCAGGTTCCTGTCTTAGTAGGAACATGCCTTTGGGAACCATATCCTATGAAAATGTATTCTGTCTATTCATCCAGGAAAATCTGCGTCCTCAAATAATGCTGATCCCTAGTATTCCCTCCCCCAGGGAGGCCTTCTAAGGTACAGAGTCAGTTGGAACCGATTTCCACTGCTCCCTCCCCTGGCAGGGTCCTGGCTGCTTTGTGTCCTCTCAAGGGCACTGGTACTGCTTGCTACAAACTGAGGCTTGCAGGAGGGGGTTACCTTGGGCTGGCCTACATTTTTTTTTTTATTTGCCAGTGTCCAAACCTCCCAACAGTATGACTTCCTTTGTCCCTCAATAGACTCCAAGAAAAGGATATTACAGCAGGTACAAAAATTTTATTTAAACATAAAATTCTACAGGTGAAAAACCATTATAGACTTCTTTACACTGATGGAAAAATGCATATTTTGCAGATAAATAAAAAGCTTGAAATTTTGTGTTAGACATGCATATACTACAAAAAACAAAACATGCATACAGCCTTCGGCCTCGTTTCAAACAATGACAATCTCAGTCTAAGAAACTCCCCAGTCCAGGGCTTTCATGAACTCCTCCTCTGTGAATGAAAGCATCTTTGCTGCTTCAATGTGCATCTAGAAACAGTTGGGGAAAAAATAACCGATTAGCCTCATGAGTGTGCACTGAAAATATAAATTTTACTGTCGTGTTAAAGTGGTAGTAAACCAAAAAACAAATTAGGCCCATGCAGGATAATATCAGGGAGGTTGATTTACTAAAGCCAAATATGCTATGCACTGCAAGTGCATTTGCTCTAGATCTGAGGGCAAGCGCTGCTGATTTCTATCATCCAATCATGTGCAAGCAAAAATGCAGTTTTTTTATTTCCCTTGCACGGTCCCCTCAAATCTAGAGCAACTGCACTTGCAGTGCACAGACTATTTACCTTTTAGTAAATAAACCCTATAATGTGCTAGTATGTATCGCATACTAGCAAAATATGACAGACTTACCTTAGAAACCAAGCCCCCCCCCCCCCCCCCCCCCCCCAAGCCTTAATTTAGGCTTACTTGTAGGTATAATTTAAAAAAGCGGACTTTACTACCGCTTTAAAAGCTTGAAACTGGAAAACACAAGATTGTGATGAAAAAAGTGTTTAAAAACCAAACCATTCTAATATTTAGGAGAAAGAAACTAAGGAGGTTTTTCCAAAAAACTAAACGTGTCAGTACCAATAGCAAACAGTTTCCAGATCTTGTTTTGGCTCAACTCAATCATGGTAACGTCACCTCACTTCTGGCATTATTTACTGAATAAATCCTCCCCTACTTACCTTGGCACCAAATTGTTGCATGGATCATGTTAGAAACCAGATACACCACAAGAACTGTTATCTACCACTCTAGCAAAGACCCTTTCTAGTGACCAGTCCTCATTTAACAAGTCTCCAGTCAAGGCTGGACCTCCTATAAAGATTTTCTCCAACTGCCACTTCATAGCCAAAAGCAGGAAACGTAAACATAAGATTCTTCCTGCAGGTTACTGATTGATTATATTTCACTGAGAGCTCTGTACCTGAAGGAGCTGACTGCCTTCACTCCTATAGAAATTGTTTGTATGTTTTACTATAACATTACTTCTTGTACAGGAGGAATAAGTAATCCAAATGAAAGGGTGTCTATGCAGAGCCCTATCCACAACACTTATGTACTGCGGTTTACCATCTACAGAGCCTTCAGTACACAGAGAATTACAATCTTTGTCCAATTAACTTTAGATTTACCAAAACTCTGTATTTTGAGGACCTACCCAAACTATAAAAAAAAAAAATCAGTCAGGCCCTTGCACTACACGGTTGTTGGTAGCTTAATACATATCTAAACACAAAATTGAATATGCCACTCCTTAGAAATGGTGGTAGTATTCATTGTATTTTTTCAGAACATTTTCAGCAAGTACAGAAAACACCTGTTGATCTTGCCAGAAATGCAGTGTTGCTTCCTGTAAACTAAAAAGAAAGCACTAGCATCTTTTTTTTGTAATCGTTGTAAACTGTTAGCCCATCATTCCACCATTTAATGTGAATGAAAAGTGGGAAGTGGGGCAAAACTGTCCCCCCCAACCACCTATGGGACCGAGTAAGGCATAAAAGAAAGAATTTTATAGGTTAAAAGTAAAGATGTTTGATTGGTCATATTTAAAGTATTGATTTAAATATAAACGGTACTCAGCTCGTGCTGGAGTGTATATAAACAAGCGGATTGCATCACAAATTTGACAGACGACGCTGAAAGGCAGAAGTAGATTGTCCGTCCCACCCTCCCTCCCTGTCGCAGTTCAGTTTATGAGGCGTTGTGTCTCTCTCTTCGAGAGGAGATGATATTATATGTTGTTTTTTAACCTGAGCTTGGATAGCTAGGTTATTGTTATGATCATTATTATTTTATTAATATGAATAATAAAGTTGAATAAAATTGAGTTTATTATATATGACATATATTCAAAGATATATAAGTTGTTATTTAAGCCTATAATAAAACTGCAGCCTTATTTGATCCAAGTCTGGTGTTTATAGTTGTTTATTTTAATAAATTTAATTTTACAAAGTCCTGACTTCGGTATCATGAACAAAGGCAGGCATATCTGAAGTCCTGCCTGGAGGACAACCACTGCTCCTTCCATAGATACAATGGATAAATAAGTGTAGGCACAAAGGAACTGTAAAAGTTTGTTATTTACAGGATTACCAAGTAAAAATAAAGCGGAAGAAAGCCTGAAAAAAGAAAACTATGAAAGTCAAACCACCATATTTGAGGACAGATTAAGCCGCAATATATTAGTTTTGTTTTTGGTTTTACATATTGTTTAAAGTGTTTGTTAATGCACACTTAGTAGTTACAAGCAGCCCCTCCAATATATTAAGGCAGGGCACACTGTATATATCTTTTCCAAAAATTAGCATTGTAAATGGCTATTTAGAGCTGTCTTCAGGCCTGTCACATGACCCGCGGTCGCTTTTCAGCTCCAATGCATGGCTCCTGCAGGAGGGGTCGTGATCTCCCTCTGACATCAGCCGGGAGATCACATGGCCGATCAGCCTCTCTTGCAGATGCCTTGTCTCTGAGCTGTACAGCGGACGCGAGTCACATGGCCTGAAGACAGCTCTAAATAGCTAGTTACAAAGCTCGTTTTTGGAAAAAAGATATATACAGTGTGCTCTTCCTTAATATATTGGAGGGCTGCCAGTGACCATTCAATATTTTTTTTTCGATATGTACTAATAGCGGCGGGACGGAAACACACAGCAAGGAGCTGACAGGGAGGGAATGAGGGGGAGAGGTCAGAGCAGGGCTGCGTATGACGGAGGGACGCACTCTGACCACGGTGGTCAGGGCTCAGGAGCACTGATTTTCGTGGTCAGTACAGAGAGGGAAAGCAGGAAGTGGCAGGTTCAGAGAGGTTTTTTTTTTTTTTTTTACAGTTTGGGGGGGGGGGGGGGGGGTAGATTACACAGCACAAGCGCTGTGCTGTTTAATCTGCTTTAAAGGGACGAGGGAATTTATTTTATTTTTGTGGGTTAACAAACTTTTTAAATACAGTTCTGACAAAAATCACCCTCAGAAATCTCTGCAATGCTCTTTTATCACTGAAATGCTTTTTGTGTTGGTATCAAATCAGACAGCCATCCTTTCATGCTTAGTTCTGTCTATTCAAAACAAGTAAAAGCCACACAGTTTTCAAAGGTCGAAGTGTAAAAAGTTGTTTACAGCTCAGTTATTCCAACCAGTGGTGCAGCAGAGAAGAAAGTTATTTTAGATTTCAGAGACCTATGGGAATTTCATGTTAAAAATGCCCCTTGGACTAACATGTACGTAAAATATATTTTTAGAGCAGACAACAGCTAACACAGAAAACACCTGAAATGTTACAGAATTTTGTACTCTCGCACTCCCTTAAGCTGACAGGTGTTACTTGTACTTAGAGCTCTCCAGGGGAACATCAAAATGACTGCCACGTCAAACCCCAGCCAATAACTAAATCGTGCAGCAGCTCACATAGTAGGCCATTTTAAAAGTAATACTGAAGTAAGCAAGTATAAAGTTATTTGGATTTGGGTTAAAATAACAAATGTATGTCTTTCATAGAAAAACATGTGAAAAAATAAGTACACCCCATTGAAATTGTTGACTTTTTCAACATGTTTGAACAGGCAAACATTAAATCCTGATTAGATAATGCCTACAGATCAGCGTGATCTGAATCATGAAGTGGAGTCATTTTTATGGTAACAAAAAATGCTAATTTGTTATGTGGAAAAGAGCCACTACTTAAAATCCATGGAATTAGAATCTCGTATTTCAGATTGGAAGCCAATTATACCTGTAGAACATGTCACAGTCCTGCTAAAAATCGCTGTTCACCGCCATTACTAGCAAAAAAAAAAAATAATACTAATAATTTACCACAAATACGTAGCAGAATACATAATGGCCTAAAATTGATGAAGAAATTAGATTTTTAAAACAATTTTATTGGGTATGTTTTATAGCAGAAAATAAAAAAATGTAGTTTTTTTTTTCCAAATTGTAGGTCTTTTTTTGTTTATAGCCCAAAAAATAAAAACCGCAGTGGTGATCAAATACCACCATAAGAAAGCTCTATTTGTGGGGAAAAATTTTATTTGGGTACAGGGTCACACGCCCCCGCAATTGTCAGCTAAAGTAACGAAGTGCGGTTTTGCAAAAAATGGCCTGGTCATTAGGGGGTAAATCCTTCCAATCCTTAAAGGGGTTGTAAAGATTTCTTTTAATTTTTTTTTAAAATAACAAACATGTTATACTTATCTCCTCTGTGCAAGGGTTTTGCACAGAGTGGCCCCAATCCTCCTCTTCTGGGGTCCCCCAGTGGCACTCTTGGCTCCTACCCGCATTCCAAGGGAACACCCGTGCAGGCGCGCTCCTGAGTCCTGCTGCAGCGTCCATTGACAGACAGCAGGACTTGGCCCCGCCCCCCACATCACTGTATTTGATTGACAGCAGTAGGAGCCAATGGTTCCTGCTGCTATCAATCTGTCCAATGAGGACCCGAGACAGCGGCTGGAGCTGCTGGGCTCATTCTCGTCGCTGGAAAGATCGGGTTCAGGTAAGTAAGTAAAAGGGAGTTTCTGGGGGGCAGCTGCACTACAGAATTTTTTTCACCTTAATGTATAGAACTCAATAAGGTGAAAAACCTTGAGGCTTTACAACCCCTTTATGTGATTGTAAAGTTCATTTTTTTTTTTTTAAATAACAAACATGTTATACTTACCTACTCTGTGTGATAGATTTGCACAGAGTGGCCCGGATTCTCCTCTTCTCGGGTCCCTCTTCACTGCTCCTGGCCCCCCCTTCTGTTGAGTGCCCCCATAGCAAGCTGCTGAAGCTCAGTGTGTCCATTCAGACACGAGCTTTGGTTTGGCACCGCCCCCTTTGTCTCCTGATTGGCTAACATACTTTAATTTGCAGCAGCAGGAGCCAATGGCGGTGCTGCTGTGTCTCAGCCAAATTAGGAGGGAGCAGCTGAGGGACACGTGGACATCGCTGAACAGAGATGGGGATCAGGTAAGTATGAGGGGGGTTGCTACACACAGGAGGTTTTTTTTATCTTCATGCATAGAATGCATGAAGATAAAAACCTTCTGCCTTTACAGCCCCTTTAATTGGGAAATATAAAAATGCCCAGTATCATCGTATCATCTAGCTCTTTCTTCTCCAGCAAGACTGTCCCTGCCCCCCCTTTCATACGCTGGATTAAGAAAAAAAATGTCAATAGCATGTTGGCGGGGGGTGAAGGTTGAACTAAGGAAGGTGCTTTTCTGTTTTCACTATAAAGAATTTAGAGCCAAAAAAATGACCTTTCTTGCCCCCAAGGAGCTATGCTGTTTTGTAGACATCAGCAGTCACTGGGAAATGTGAACCATTTCGGTCGTGACAGTTTAGGGGGCAAATGGTGAACAGAGCTTGAGGGAAGAAAAGTAATGCTAGTGCCAGTAAAAATTAAACCAAACCCTGATTTATGAGAGCAATCTCTATTATTAAATAGTTCGGAGGTTATTGTGGATTAACTATCAAGCTGGAATAAGTCAGTCATAATTCCCACTGATTATACAATATTTGGCTCTGAGTCACAGTGTGTTCTTACAGCTGACATGTATTTTCCCAGGACTGAGAAATAAAATGACATTAAATAATAAGAAACTTGTTAATCTGAACTGGAAGCCTGTTTCAGTAACTATGAAGTGCATGGAAAAAAGCAAGATTTCTCAGTAGATGATTAAGTAAACTTAGAAAAAACACTTTTACTGCAGTTTCATCTTTAAATATATATACACATGAGTAGTTCTATAATATCCTATAATTTTAATAGCAAAGGCATTGCTTGAACATACATTTTATTTAGAAAACTATCAAACATCATAGCAGCATCCATGTAAAGTTTAAAGGACCTTTAGGAAGCAGGACTGTGTCCCCAGGAAGCATTTGTGGGAGCAGCATTTGCAGTATCAACATGGAACTGTAATCCATGCCTGAATTCACAAGAAATGGTACAATCCATTTCCTACACCCAACATCCCTTTTTACTTTGCAAGGAGAGGATTGTAGTATGGTATTTGTTCTTCTATATGGCATCTGTTCAAAGTTGGTGAACTGTTTACAAACCCTTGCCAACCACTATACCAAATCCCTTTTAAGAGAATGTTTAACTTTGAATTGATGTTAAGAGTCGTTCCATGTATCTACATGCAAACTCACTTTGCTTTGATGTGAACTGATTGGGCTCAGCCAGGGAAATCATTTTCATCTTTGAAATATTTTGCTTAACAGTACTCTACAGAAGAAGAATTCTACAAAAAAATGGGTTTTCTGGCTGTTGACTTGGCAATTTCCTATCTGAATAAGGCACCTAGTCCCTGTGGATGAGGTCCTGGCCTTTAATGATGCCACAGACAAGAGGTTAGAGGACCTCTTTAAAGAGTCCTTCTCTCAGGTAGGAGTGGCTCTGTAGTCTGTGGTAGCTGTGATGGGACTTGCCAGTGCCTTAAAGTGTGACTGAAGCTTATGCTCCGTTCCAGAGAATTGGACCAGGGGGATCCTGCCACCTGGGAGATCTGGGTATAATTTATAGAAAGCATTCCAAGAAATCTGAGCTTTTCTTGGTGGATGCCTTGGAGGATTCCATACGGCATTTTTCAAAGGTGGGCACCATGTCTGTCCACATTAGAAGAAGCCTATGGCTCAAGTTTTGGTCGGTGCAAGAAGCATATTGAGAGGCTGCTCTTTGAGGGCAAATGCTTGTTTGGACCATCCTTGGATGCAACCTGCACAAGTAGGGGGACATCTATTGGTCTTTGCAGTCGCCTGAGCTCAAGCAGTTACAGACGATTTGGTCTGTAGCATGGTGTCCAGAGGCTGCCAATCCGTTTACAGTTCCCAAGCCAAACAGAGATACCCAGCCTATTCTGTACCTCAAGGGTCTTAACAAGTTGCTTAAAGTACAGAAATTGAGGATAGAAACCACTCGATCAGCGATTGTTTTGCTTCATCAGGGGGACGTCCTAGTGGATATAATGCCTACACATCACGTTTCTCTGGCCTCACCAACAGTTTCTGCGATTCACAGTTTCTGCGATTCACACTATCATTTTTATGGCTTCGCCTTTCAGCCTGTCCACTGCCCCTAGAGTGCTTACCAAAGTTTTTGCTTTGGTTTTGGGATTGTTGGGAACCTGGGGTATTCCCATTGTGAGGAACCTGGGAAAACTTAGCAAGTAATGGGATCCGAAGCTGACAGCCCATGTCTATCAGATGTTACAGGTCTTGGAAAGGTTTGGTTGGGCGCTAAACTTTCAGAAGTTAGTCTTTTTTTCGACACCACATCTGGAGAGGTGGAGTCCTTGAAATTGTTGGAAAGTCCCTTGGTTCAGGCCTGCATGGGGTTGCTGAGAAAGAATGTAGCCACCTTAAATGTGGCCCTGTATGCCCAGTTTCTAACTCCAGAGCTCTTCAGGTCAATATCATATCATGTTGGCATGGGACAAACACCCGGTCAGCTCTGGAATGGTGGATACCCTTACAGAGGCTGTGATATCCTTCCTTTGAATTGGAAGGTCTTGCCAACGGATGCCAGCCTGTCGGACTTGGGAGGTGTTCTAATGAACCTCCAGGAATGTAGTCCTCAGAGAAGCAGAAGTTGACATCAGCATACTGGAACTTTAGGCGTTTCTGCTGGCTCCCCCACACTAGTCTGTCTAACTTTGGAGTCCCCCCCATCAGGTTACAGTTGGACAATGTCATGGCTGTGGCATAGATCAAAGGACATGAAGTTAAACTACTCAGGACAGACCAGCCAGACCTGATCTTATCCTGGGCAGAACTTTACGTTCCAACTCTGTATGCCATGCACAGTCTCGGCATGTAAAATTGGCAGGTGGAATTTCTCAGCTGTCAGCAGATGAATCTGGGACAATGGACCCTTTACCCAGGAGTTGTTCGCAAAGATTGGTCTGCAGTGGGGAACACTGGATTTAGATCTCTTGGTGTCCAGATTCATCAGCAAACTAGATAGGTTTGTTTACAGAACCAGGGATCCTTCAGGCATTTTCAGTAGTGACTCCTTGGGATTGGTTTACCTTGATCTATGCTTTCTCTTCACTCCATCTTCTTCTTGGCTTGATGTGCAGGGTAAAGGTAGAGGGCAATCTGGTGATTCTGATCGCACTCACTTGACCATGAAGAATGTGATATGCAGATATCAAATCTCTTGGCAAATGAGCTGTGGGTTCTTCCAGATCAGACAGATTTGCTGTCACAGGGTGCAATCTTCCATCCTGCTTTACAGTCGCTGGCTGTGACGACATGGCTGTTAAAGACCACTTCCTGAGGGATAGAGGTATTTCTGACTCTGGAATCCCTATCCTCCTCAAGGCAGGATAGTCAACCTCCAGGAAGTTGTACCACCATCTTTGGAAAGCTTTTTTTTCGCCTGGTGTGAGGCTTGCAAGTTTCATACTTGACAATATGCTGTGGGGAGCATTTTGGGTTTTCTCCAGTCTGGTGTGAATATGTCTCTGGCTTTAAATTCCTTCAAGGAACAGATCTTGGCCTTTTGGCCTTGGCTGTTCTGTTTCAGACTCATTCCTTTGTAAAAGCCTTTGTGCAGGGTTTCACATAAATTGTTCCACTGTGCATGCCCACCTAACTTGTCGCCATGGGACCTTAATTTGGTCTTATGCATTTTGCACACTTTTCCTTTTGAACCTCTTTAAGAGATGACCTTGTTGCTCTTGACATGTAAGAATGTTTTCTTGCCATTACTTTGGCTCACAGGGTCTCAGAGTTGGCTGTGCTTTTTTTGCAAGGAACGTACTTAAAGCGGGGGTCCACCCACACCGCCAAAAAAAAAAAAATATTAAAAGCCAGCAGCTACAAATACTGCAGCTGCTGACTTTTAATACATGGCCACTTACCTGTCCCAGGGTCCAGCGATGTCGGCAGGCGACGCCGAGAACCCGCTCGGTTCTCGGCAGCTGCCGCCGCCATCCTAGGTGAGGGAATCAGGAAGTGAAGCGTTGCGGCTTCACTTCCCGGTTCCCTACTGCGCATGCGCGAGTCGTGCTGCGCGTCCCACGCGGTCCCCGCTCTCTCCTGAGAGCTGTGTTTTCCCAGGAGACAGCGCGGTGGGGACGGGAAGAGGCGTAGACTCCCATGGGAGTCTATGCCGGAAGTGGGTGCAAATACCTGTCTTAGACAGGTATCTGCACCCCCCTCCCCCCTGAAAGGTGCCAAATGTGACACCGGAGGGGGGGAGGGTTCCGAAAAGCGGAAGTTCTATTTTTGTGTGGAACTCCGCTTTAACCAGGATAAAAGGTGGTCCTATTTTTTACCTGAGGTGGTTTCTTTGTTCCACAGGACAGTGTGTTGCAAATTTTTTGTCCTAATCCTAAGGCTCTTAAGGAGAAGATGTGTCACTCTTTGGATGTTGTTCAAACTGTTCAGCTTTATTTCAAAATGCAGATTCCCGGTTTGTTCTACCTGAGGGACCTCGCAAGGGTCAGACAGCTTCTCAACTATTTCTAGGTGAATTCATCAGCTCATTTCTCAAGCTTATGTTATGAAGGGCAAGACTCCTCCTTTTCCTGTCAAGGTCCATTCCACCAGGGGTGTAAGTACTTTTTAGGCTATTCAGCATTAAGCTTCTGTCAAGTTTGTAAGACTGCTACCTGGTCTTCTCTTCACACACTTACTAAGTTCTGCCAGTTTTGGGCAAAAGTTTGTGTAGGCAGCTTTGCAGTGAGGTCCTGGTCATTTCAGGCTTTTGGGTATGTTTGGACTTCCTACTGCCCACCCCTCATGCTCATTGCTTTGGGACATTCCAAGTAATCATAAATAGGTGTTCTGTGGCGCGCTGTGTTCCTGGGACACGGTGCATCACCGATCTCCGTAAAGAGCCAATGACGAGGCTCTTTACCCATGTGATCAGCTGTGTCCAATCACAGTTGATCACATGTAAACAAGGAAATGCTGGTTATCAGCTTTCCTCTCCTCACACTGACAGCATGTAAGGAGAGCCGATCAGCAGCATTTCCTCACAGGGGAGACCTTGCACAGATAATCAGAGCACCGATTATCAGTGCCCTGATTATCAGTGCAGCCAAAGCAGTGCCCAGCAGCGATGCCAGTCAGTGCCCCCTCAACAGTGCTCATCAGTGCAGCTTTATCAGCGTACATTGGTGAAGGAGAAAAATTACTTAGTTTCTGTTAGGAAATTTTGTAAATAAGAAAAACTTTTTTTTTTTCAAAATTTTCGGAGCAATAGTTTTTTAGCAGAAAATAAAAAACCCAGTGCTGATTAACCACTTGCCGACCGCCTCACGCCTATATAGTACGTTGCTGCTCTCACTTTACACATTATGTAGATAGTTACATAGTAGGCGAGGTTGAAAAAAGACACAAGTCCATCAAGTCCAACCTATGTGCGTGACCATGTGTCAGTATTACATTACATATCCCTGTATATTGCGGTCATTCAGGTGATTATCTAATAGTTTCTTGAAGCTATCAATGCTACCCGCTGAGACCACCGCCTGTGGAAGGGAATTCCACATCCTTGCCGCTCTTACAGTAAAGAACCCTCTACGTAGTTTAAGGTTAAACCTCTTTTCTTCTAATTGTAATGAGTGGCCACGAGTCTTATTAAACTCTCTTCTGCGAAAAAGTTTTATCCCTATTGTGGGGTCACCAGTACAGTATTTGTAAATTGAAATCATATCCCCTCTCAAGCGTCTCTTCTCCAGAGAGAATAAGTTCAGTGCTCGCAACCTTTCCTCATAACTAAGATCCTCCAGACCCTTTATTAGCTTTGTTGCCCTTCTTTGTACTCGCTCCATTTCCAGTACGTCCCTCCTGAGGACTGGTGCCCAGAACTGGACAGCATACTCCAGGTGCGGGCGGACCAGAGTCTTGTAGAGCGGGAGAATTATCGTTTTATCTCTGCAGTTGATCCCCCTTTTAATGCATGCCAATATTCTGTTTGCTTTATTAGCAGCAGCTTGGCATTGCATGCCATTGCTGAGCCTATCATCCACTAGGACCCCCAGGTCCTTTTCCATCCTAGATTCCCCCAGAGGTTCTCCCCCCAGTGTATAGATTGCATTCATATTTTTGCGTGAGCAGAATGGCACGGGCAGGCAAAATCACGTACCTGGTACGTGATTGCCTTCCCGCGGACGGGGGGTCCCCCCCGGTGCCAGCGGCGGTCGGCATTTGGCTGGGAGAGTTGAGAGACGAGGGGGAGGCCATCCGATCGTGGCCCCCCCCTCGCGATCGCTTCCAGCCAATGAGAAACATCCCCTGCCTCTGTATAGTACACAGAGGCAGAGGATGTAATGTCATCTCTCCTTGGCTCGGGAGTTCCGTTCCAGCGCCGAGGAGAGAAGACGTGAGTGAGTGCACAACACTACACAACACAGTAGAACATGCCAGGCACACTAAACACCCCCGATCCCCCCCAATCACCCCCCCCCCCCTGTCACAAACTGACACCAAGCAGGTTTTTTTTTCTGATTACTGCATAGTGTCAGTTTGTGACAGTTAGAAGTGGTAGGGCAGTGAGTATTAGCCCCCTGTAGGTCTAGGGTACCCCCCTAACCCCCCCTAATAAAGTTTTAACCCCTTGATCACCCCCCCTCACCAGTGTCGCTAAGCGATCATTTTTCTGATCGCTGTATTAGTGTCGCTGGTGACGCTAGTTAGGGAGGTAAATATTTAGGTTCGCCGTCAGCGTTTTATAGCGTCAGGGACCCCCATATACTATCTAATAAATGTTTTAACCCCTTGATTGCCCCCTAGTTAACCCTTTCACCACTGATCACCGTATAACTGTTACAGGTGACGCTGGTTAGTTCGTTTATTTTTTATAGTGTCAGGGCACCCGCCGTTCATTACCGAATAAAGGTTTAGCCCCCTGATCGCCCGGCGGTGATATGCGTCGCCCCAGGCAGCGTCAGATTAGCGCCAGTACCGCTAACACCCACGCACGCAGCATACGCCTCCCTTAGTGGTATAGTATCTGAACGCATCAATATCTGATCCGATCAGATCTATACTAGCGTCCCCAGCAGTTTAGGGTTCCCAAAAACGCAGTGTTAGCGGGATCAGCCCAGATACCTGCTAGCACCTGCATTTTGCCCCTTCGCCCGGCCCACCCAAGTGCAGTATCGATCGATCACTGTCACTTACAAAACACTAAACGCATAACTGCAGCGTTCGCAGAGTCAGGCCTAATCCCTGCGATCGCTAACAGTTTTTTTGGTAGCGTTTTGGTGAACTGGCAAGCACCAGCCCCAGGCAGCGTCAGATTAGCGCCAGTACTGCTAACACCCACGCACGCACCGTACACCTCGCTTAGTGGTATAGTATCTGATCGGATCAATATCTGATCCAATCAGATCTATACTAGCGTCCCCAGCAGTTTAGGGTTCCCAAAAACGCAGTGTTAGCGGGATCAGCCCAGATACCTGCTAGCACCTGCGTTTTGCCCCTACGCCCAGCCCAGCCCACCCAAGTGCAGTATCGATCAATCACTGTCACTTACAAAACACTAAACGCATAACTGCAGCGTTCGCAGAGTCAGGCCTGATCCCTGCGATCGCTAACAGTTTTTTTTGTAGCGTTTTGGTGAACTGGCAAGCGCCAGCGGCCTAGTACACCCCGGTCGTAGTCAAACCAGCACTGCAGTAACACTTGGTGACGTGACGAGTCCCATAAGTGCAGTTCAAGCTGGTGAGGTGGCAAGCACAAAAAGACAAACACAGGCCCGTCGTGGGAACCCACCGCTTCTGCAGCGCCCGTACTTCCCCCATTCACATCCCCAACCAAATGCAGTCGGCTGCATGAGAGGCATTTTTATGTCCTCCCGAGTACCGCTACCCAACAAAGCCCCCCAAAATAGATGTCGTGTCTGCAGCAAGCGCGGATATAGGCGTGACACCCGCTATTATTGTCCCTCCTGTCCTGACAATCCTGGTCTTTGCATTGGTGAATGTTTTGAACGCTACCATTCACTAGTTGAGTATTAGCGTAGGGTACAGCATTCCACAGACTAGGACACACTTTCACAGGGTCTCCCAAGATGTCATCGCATTTTGAGAGACCCGAACCTGGAACCGGTTACAGTTATAAAAGTTACAAGTTTGCAAAAAAAACATAAACAAAAATAAAAAAAAATAGTTGTCGTTTTATTGTTCTCTCTCTCTCTCTCTATTCTCTCTCTGGTGTTCTGCTCTTTTTTACTGTGTTCTATTCTGCAATGTTTTATTGTTATTATGTTTTATCATGTTTGCTTTTCAGGTATGCAATTTTTTATACTTTACTGTTTACTGTGCTTTATTGTTAACCAGCTGACCATAGAGCTGATCAGAGACCAGAGTGGCTCCAAACATCTCTATGGCCTAAGAAACCGGAAGCTACGAGCATTTTATGACTTAGATTTCGCCGGATGTAAACAGCGCCATTGAGAAATTGGGGAAGCATTTTATCACATCGATCTTGGTGTGGTCAGATGCTTTGAGGGCAGAGGAGAGATCTAGGGTCTAATAGACCCCAATTTTTTCAAAAAAAGAGTACCTGTCACTACCTATTGCTATCATAGGGGATATTTACATTCCCTGAGATAACAATAAAAATGATTTAAAAAAAAAAAGAAGAAAGGAACAGTTTAAAAATAAGATAAAAAAGCAAAAAAATAATAAAGAAAAAAAAATAAAAATAAAAAATAAACAAAAAAAGCACCCCTGCTCTCGCGCTAAGGCGAACGCAAGCGTCGGTCTGGCGTCAAATGTAAACAGCAATTGCACCATGCATGTGAGGTATCACCGCGAAGGTCAGATCGAGGGCAGTATTTTTAGCAGTAGACCTCCTCTGTAAATCTAAAGTGGTAACCTGTAAAGGCTTTTAAAGGCTTTTAAAAATGTATTAATTTTGTTGCCACTGCACGTTTGTGCGCAATTTTAAAGCATGTCATGTTTGGTATCCATGTACTCGGCTTAAGATCATCTTTTTTATTCCATCAAACATTTGGGCAATATAGTGTGTTTTAGTGCATTAAAATTTAAAAAAGTGTGTTTTTTTCCACAAAAAATGCGTTTGAAAAATCGCTGCGCAAATACCGTGTGAAAAAAAAAAATGAAACACCCACCATTTTAATCTGTAGGGCATTTGCTTTAAAAAATATATAATGTTTGGGGGTTCAAAGTAATTTTCTTGCAAAAAAAAAAAATTAATTTTTTCACGTAATCAAAAAGTGTCAGAAAGGGTTTTGTCTTCAAGTGGTTAGAAGAGTGGGTGATGTGTGACATAAGCTTCTAAATGTTGTGCATAAAATGCCAGGACAGTTCAAAACCCCCCCAAATGACCCCATTTTGGAAAGTAGACACCCCAAGCTATTTGCTGAGAGTCATGTCGAGTCCATGGAATATTTTATATTGTGACACAAGTTGCGGGAAAGAGACAAATTTTTTTTTTTTTTTTTTTTTGCACAAAGTTGTCACTAAATGATATATTGCTCAAACATGCCATGGGAATATGTGAAATTACACCCCAAAATACATTCTGCTGCTTCTCCTGAGTACGGGGATACCACATGTGTGGGACTTTTTGGGAGCCTAGCCGCGCACGGGACCCCGAAAACCAAGCACCGCCTTTAGGCTTTCTAAGGGCGTAAATTTTTGATTTCACTCTTCACTGCCTATTACAGTTTCGGAGGCCATGGAATGCCCAGGTGGCACAAACCCCCCCCCCCCAAATGACCCCATTTTGGAAAGTAGACACCCCAAGCTATTTGCTGAGAGGTATAGTGAGTATTTTGCAGACCTCAATTTTTGTCACAAAGTTTTGAAAATTGAAAAAAAAAAATAAAATTTTCTGGTCTTTCTTCATTTTCAAAAACAAATGAGAGCTGCAAAATACTCACCATGCCTCTCAGCAAATAGCTTGGGGTGTCTATTTTCCAAAATGGGGTCATTTGGGGGGGTTTTGTGCCATCTTGGCATTTTATGGCCTTCAAAACTGTGATATGTAGTGAGGCGTGAAATCAAAAATTTATGCCCTTAGAAATCCTGAAGGCGGTGCTTGGTTTTCGGGGCCCCGTACGCGGCTAGGCTCCCAAAAAGTCCCACACATGTGGTATCCCCATACTCAGGAGAAGCAGCTGAATGTATTTTGGGGTGCAATTCCACATATGCCCATGGCCTGTGTGAGCAATATATCATTTAGTGACAACTTTTTGTAAATTTTTTTTTTTTTTGTCATTATTCAATCACTTGGGACAAAAAAAAAAAATATTCAATGGGTTCAACATGCCTCTCAGCAATTTCCTTGGGGTGTCTACTTTCCAAAATGGGGTCATTTGGGGGGGTTTTGTACTGCCCTGCCATTTTAGCACCTCAAGAAATGACATAGGCAGTCATAAACTAAAAGCTGTGTGAATTCCAGAAAATGTACCCTAGTTTGTAGACACTATAACTTTTTCGCAAACCAATAAATATACGCTTATTGACATTTTTTTTACCAAAGACATGTGGCCGAATACATTTTGGCCTAAATGTATGACTAAAATTTAGTTTATTGGATTTTTTTTATAACAAAAAGTAGAAAATATAATTTTTTTTCAAAATTTTCGGTCTTTTTCCGTTTATAGCGCAAAAAATATAAAACGGCAGAGGTGATCAAATACCATCAAAAGAAAGCTCTATTTGTGGGAAGAAAAGGACGCAAATTTCGTTTGGGTACAGCATTGCATGACCGCGCAATTAGCAGTTAAAGCGACGCAGTGCCGAATTGTAAAAAGTGCTCTGGTCAGGAAGGGGGTAAAATCTTCCGGGGCTGAAGTGGTTAACCACTTCAGCCCCTTAAGGATTTTTCCCCTTATGACCAGGCCATTTCTGCAAATACGGCACTGCGTTGCTTTAAACAACAATTGTGCAGTTGTGTGACGTTGTACCCAAACAAAATTGATGTCCTTTTTTTCCCACAAATAGAGCTTTCTTTTGGTGGTATTTGATCACCTCTGCAGTTTTTATTTTTTGCGCTATAAACAAAAAAAGACCGACAATTTTGAAAAAAAAAAACAATATTTTTTACTTTCTGCTATAATACCGTATATACTCGAGTATAAGTCGTTCCGAGTATAAGTCGAGGACCTAATTTACCACAAAAAAAAAAATGGGAAAAACTTATTGACCCGAGTATAAGACGAGGGTGAGAAATGCACAGCTACTGTAAGTGGAAAAGAGAGTCAACAATGCCCATTTGCAGCATCACTGTGCCCATTTGCATGCCTCACTGTGCCCATTTGCAGCCATAGGTCCCCTGAACTTCAAACTCGGTAGTTAAGGGTTCCTAGATGCCCCCTAGCTGCAACCCTCTGAACCCAAAGGGTCCCGAAATGACATTGCTGCAGATGGACACAGTTGACCGAATTTGGGGCCCCGTATCCCGGGACCACTTAGTGCTAAGAACCCCAAATTTGGTGTGCAAACCCAGTGGAACTAGCACCATAAAATTTCCAAAGCTGGTGTTTCTAGCACCAAGTGGCCCCGAGATACAGGGCCCCAAAATTCAGTTCAGAAAATGTCAAGCACTTTTCTGCAGCAGAGAATGACATTTTCCGAACCGGTTTTGGGGCCCCGTATCCCAGGGCCACTTCGTTCTAGGAACCCCAGCTTTGGATATGTTATGGTACCAGTTCCACTGGGTTTGCACACCAAATTTGGGGTTCCTAGCACCAAGTGGTCCTGAGATATGGGGCCCCAAAGTCGGTTCAGAAAATGTCAATGTATCTCAGGGCCACTTGGTGCTAGGAACCCCAAATTTGGTGTGCAAACCCAGTGGAACTGCTGCCACAACATATCCAAAGCTGAAGTTTCTAGCACCAAGTGGCCCTGAGATACGGGGCCCCAAAATCGGTTCGGAAAATGAAATTTTTTGCTGCAGAAAAGTGCTTGACTCGAGTATAAGTCGAGGGGGGCACTTTCAGCACAAAAAAATGTGCTGAAAAATTCGACTTATACTCGAGTATATACGGTACATATCCAAAAAAAATATATAGAAAAATAAATGTATTGCTCAATTTAGGCCAATATCTATTCTGCTACAAATTTTTGGTAAAAAGAAAAGAAAACAAAAAACGCAATAAGCGTATATTGATTGGTTTGCGCAAAAGTTATAGCATCTACAAAATAGGGGAAAGATTTAGGGACTTTTTATTTTTATTGTTTTTACTAATAATGGCGGTGATCTGCGATTTTTAGTGGGACTGCGACATTGAGGCGGACAAATCTGACTCTAAGTGACACACCTGCTGTATCTAATGCACAGACCAACAGACGGTTTGTGCAGCAGGGCCGACCCTGCCGCAGTATATGTGCAGTGGGCGGTCCGGAAGTGGTTAAATACCACCAAAAGAAAGCTCTGTCTCAAAAAAATGATGACAATTTTATTTGGGTACAGTGTTGCATGATTGTGCAATTGTCATTCAAAGTGCGACAGCGCTTAATTGGCCTGAGCAGGAAGGGAGTGAAAGTGCCCAGTATTGAAGTTGTTAGGACATTAGGATTTTTGGTTTACCAGTCAAATCCTTGTAGAGGTAATAGACAGAACAGAGATCCCTCCCTTCATGTCTGTTCCTCATTGCTTGCTACAAAATGAGACTTAGCTGAGCTGGAAGAGCTTATGCCTAGATGCTGCCTTTTCTGGCCAGTCCATTCACTTGAAGGTGGTAGCATAACCCATGTAGTCATTAACCCCTTCACACTGAGCGTACGCAAATATGCGGCCCCACTGGACTGTGCTTTTCTCCATGGGATAAATATGCGGATACCTCATGAAAAGCCCCCGGCCCCATAATAATGATTGGGACTCGGATCTCCTGATTGCAGGTCACCTGATCACTGTGATTAGTCACTGTGAAGCCGACCCCGTGTTTTCTTTCTCTCTGAATAGAGGAGACATACTTAGTATCCTTCTCTCAACCTTGCAGAGAGAAAAAAATAAAAGTATATGTAAAAAATAAAATAAATAATAAAAAAAAACCTAGGATCAAGGTTTGATCTAGGTCAGTGCCAGGTTTAGTGTGTGGGTCAAGGTCAGGGTCAAATTCAGGGTCAGTATTTATTTTTTGGACAGGATTTTTATTCATTTTTTGTATCAGTGTCCGTGTGTTTTAGGTAGGATAAAAAAAAAAGCAAAATGGGCACTATTATTCAAAGAACTAACATACACATATGGGGTATCACTGCGATCGTCAGGAGCAGGAGAATTACATTTGGGTTTTTTCATTGGTGGGAGGTTATGGTAATAGCAAGAAATATACCGTTAAAGGTAATAAAAAAATGTTTTTTTTTACTATTTTGGGACAGTTTTCTTTTGATAAAAAAAAAAAAAAAAAAAAAAAATCAGGAGATGCTCATTACCATTTACCACCAAAAGTAAGCCCAATTTGTCCTGAAAAAAATGCGGTACAGTTTTAATTACACATGTCAACATTTCAAAATTGTGCTTAGGCATTTAGATTTGTTTTACCCTTAGTCGCGAAGGGGTTAATATTAAGTCCTTTGTGTCTTGTGATGAACTCCAAGAAAATAATTTTTACAGGTAAACCAAAAATCCTAATTTTACAGCAAGAGAGCAGTCTCTATTAATGTATCTGTATTTTCTAAAAAGGAGACAGACAGCAATAAAAACCTTGCAAAATTCCATGTTCTTTTCAAATCTATAAACAAGCCAGGATGCACAGAGAGGAATAACAGGTCCTCCCTTATTCGCTCTCTAACCCCTGGCTGGGAAGCGAGGAGACAAACGAGAAGTATGGGCAGTTGACAATAATGCCATACTAAGCATCATACCCAATATGCTGGGAGATCTTCATACATATCCTCATGTATTCTCTCATTAAGGATATACAACACGCTCACCTTTTGTCTTTTTAAAATGTCTATAAGTTTAAGTTGTTTCTTAAATCCAGCCATCAAATCTGCTTTTTGTTTTTCCAGCTTCTTGTTTTCCAGTTTTAGTTCATCAATCTTTCTGCGCTCTTGATTAGCGGTATCCTGGGAGAAAGGAGCAGTGCTGCATTAGTAAAATTTCCATTTTATACCCGTCTGCCACCTGGAAATGCTGTAAACAGTATACACACTGACAGCACAATGTAGGTTACTCCTATGGTTCAGGGAGTAGAAAATAAAATGAACACCATATTGTAGTACAACTATTACATGTTGGTGGTTTACTCAGGTTAAAAAACTGAAAAAAAAAAAACATCTTTATTTAAAGAAACAAATGTGAAAAGGACCTGTGTCTGTAAACTTTATTAAACAACCACAATGTATATGAGAGGTAAACATGGAGGTGCCATTTCCAAACTCTCTATTAAAGTAGCCCATTTTACTTTATCATTATTCATGATGAGTGCAAAAGAGTAAAGGTCCCACCTACACTGGATGTTTAGCCCCAGTGCATTGGGTTCTGGCATCTACCTGCAGGCAGAGGTGCTCCATGCAGCCCTGCTGCTGGCAGCCTGTCAAAGGGGCTGACAGCTGCCGTGTCTTGACTGTGCACCTAACAGTAATAAGGATTAGGGCAGTATGCGCTCAGGGACGAATGCTCAGGATACCCATACCGTGCCGGAATTTCAAAGCTTCGTCCCAGAACCGAGGGCTCCCGCGCCCATGCATGGGAGTGACGTCATCGCGGCTCCAGCCAATCACATAGCCAGAGCAAGCTAACTTGGAAGAAAGACTGGGGGAACATGTCAGCCCTCTCAGTGGTAACATTACAGCGCTGGAGGGCTTCGTTCCAAGGTGAGTATTTTATAATGTGCAAGGTTTCTTGGGTTTTTTGTTTTTTTTTGCAACGTCCACAGGCAAGCCAAGTGCCTGGACAGTTTTGCCTTGCATGTAGAGTGAATGCATGTTCTAGTTAATATTTGTATTAATTACATGATCCAAACAGCTGCTTTTACTAGAACAAAAATTTCCTTGCAAGTTCACTTCACTAGCAAAGCAAAACAGGGCATGGCACCTGGTTTTGTTAAGGCCTGTGTAAAAGGCTTGTATATGCAACTACTGCAGAAGCACTTCCAGTACCCATGGTAAAATTCTGGTACAGCTCTGGACTATATGATCAGCACTTTCCTTACATGGGTGACCAGTTCAGGTGAACTTTAGCATTTCATTTTCATTTTAACAGTGTGATGGAAAGCTGATGCCTTGTTAAAACAAAAATGTAATATATTGCAGCCTACTAATCCTTAGATGTAACGGCTGCATTCGTTTTCCTTTTTTTAGGATTTTTACCTTTATTTTCACCTGGTGATTTAAACTGTAACACACTTCCTGTTTTAGGGTGTCTCCACTCTGGATGGAGGAGCAATGAACACACCTTTGGGCAACAGCATTCAGAATGGGGTAGTATTAGATGAACTAGTAGATTAGAGGAACTTAACAAATTAAAGCCAAGCTCCAGATAACACTTTAATCAGTTACAGCAACAGCTTTTTTTTTTTTTATTGAATTTTTTTTACTTTTGGGATTAAAGTTTTTACATGGGGGAGCATGTTGAACGAAAAGGTAGTGAATATCAAACAACCTTTGACAAAATTTGAATCATTTGGTATCCTTGGCTGGATTATTTGCAGGTTCCAGGAGACTGAAGCCGATAATGACTGGAGAATCCCCGGACGGACTCACTTCTTCCTTCCTCTTTCCTCCTTTACCATTTCTATTGTTCCTCTGATCCCAGCCGATCTAGGAATTATGTTCTAACTGCTCTCCCCCCCCCCCCCCCCCCCCACTTTTTTTTTCTCTTCTCTTTCTTTCTTCCTATTCAAATGATTTTTTGTTATAGTTGAGGGATTGGAGCCCCCTACAGGGGAAACGGGGGAAAATATTTAGAGAGATGTGGTCACTGGACTAGAACCCTCTATTATTTTTGAGGGCCTACTCACAGTGATTATGTTTCAGTCTCAACCTCAGGATCTTCCTGCCCTTATTGATTCTTATTCTGATACACAGGGAAGTAATCAGGTCAGCTACCTCTCAGGGTTAATAATGTCTTCATAATGTACTATGTTCATAACCCAAGCTTATTTTCCATGTTTATTTCTGTTGATGCCCATATGTTCCACCGTGGCCTTATTGAAGACCTAATCGGTTTACCAAGATCTTCCCCTGACGATTTCCTACTCTCCTCCCCTCATTTTTGTACCAATTCTTGTTGTATGATTCAGAGCATGCAATAATTGTTTGCTGCTCTGCACAGTGTTCATTTACTGTGCACTTTTTCAAAACACCAGTAAAAAACGATTGAAACAAAAGTTTTTACATGGGTAGCATAGTAGGTAGCACTTCCACCTAACAGCACTAGGTTTGTCAGTTCGAATCCCAATCATGGCACTACCTGCCTGGAGTTTGCATGTTCTCCCTGTGCATGCGTGGGTTTCCTCTGGGTACTCCGGTTTCCTCCCACCCTTCAAAGACAGGCTTGTAGGTTAATTGGCTCCTGTCTAAAATGGCCCTAGTATGTGTATGTATGAATGTGAGTTAAAGACCCTAGACTGTAAGCTCCTTGAGGGCAGGGACTGATGTGAATATACAAGTGTGTGTGTGTGTAAGGTGCTGTGTAAATTGTTGGCACTATATAAAGTACCTGTAATTAAAAATACATAAATGAATAAAAGCGGATCATTGTATGGTCTGTCTATTGTTGCTGGAGGGATCTATTCTTGCAATAACAAACACACTAACAGCGCGGCAATGTTAGCGGTAAAGCACCGCTAGTTTTAGCGGCGCTTTTAACCCCCCGCTAGCGGCGAAGAAAGGGTTAATAGCGCCCTTGTAGCGCCGCCGTCGAATCGCTTTGCAGGCGCTTCAGCAGCAGTGCCCATTCATTTCAATAGGCAGGGGCGGTGGAGGAGCAGTGTATACACCGCTCCTCCACCGCCCCAAAGATGATGCTTGCAGGACCTTTTTCTAACGTTCAGCCAGCGCAGTGCCCCAGTGTAAAAGCACTTGGGCTTTCACATTGGGGTGGCAGGGGAGGCATTTTTCAGGCGCTTTACAGGGAATATTTTTATCCCTTTAGCGCCTGACAAACGCCTCAGTGTGAAAGGGCTCATTCACACGGGTGCTTAGAGCTGTACCAGTAGGGATGAGCTCATGCTTTGCTTTTTATTAACAAATTCCATACAAATTACTTGTAGAGCCCCCCAAGTTATACTTGGTTCTATGTTCTCTAAAGGGGGGCGGTTCTATGGGTGGGTAGGGGGCGGAGACTAGAGTAACTTAGGGGAGGGGGGTGAGTTCCTACACCTTTGCTCTGGGAAAAAAACCCTGGTTAAATAGCTTGTATCAATACCATAATTTGCCATTCACACCTGTGCGTTGTACCTCGAAGCTCCAAAATGCTCAAGAATCCAAATGCCATGCTTTTAAATTGTTCCTGTTCACATTTTAGTATTAAGGCACATGTAACTTAATGCTTGAAGCTCCAAAAGATATACAGTATGGGCTTCTTTTGAAGCAGAATGGGGCATTTTTGGCCCTATTGACTTCAATGGAAGCAGTGAAAAAAAACATGCAAAAAAATGGATGAGTGCACTGGAATTGCACGCCAGTCCCTCAATTATGCTAACTTGTATGGGAATACATCTAATGACCAATCAGGAATTCGCGTTCATCAAATTTGTGCAGTCAGACTAATATAAGGCATCTATAATTGGATGCTACGCAATACCCATTTCTGCTCTTTGAATTTTTATTAAAGAAAATCCTATACTTTTGTTATGTTATTCTACCATAACTATCGTAATCCTTTTTTTTTAAAACCAATTTAGAAGCCTCAGACTCTGCTGTATGTTACCCTGACAAATTAGACAAAGACAACTAGGGGAAAATGCAATCTGTGCACAGATTAAAGCCAGGCATCTGCTTTATTGCTGTATCAGCTGGATATCTTTTGTCTTATTTGTAGACGTCATAAACACAATACACATCTGGAGCAATTGTGAAACAAACATTTTTATACCTCAGCTAATATACAGAAGGGTCACAGGTCAAGGATAAGAACTAAAACAATGTTCTTTAAAAAAAAAAAAGAAAAAAAAAAAGTCTAGTAAGGACACTGGACTGATTTAACAAAAATAAAAAATTTTAATCTTATAAAGGATGGTGACATTTTACAGCTACACTAAAGTAAATCTATGAAAATGGTAACCGGTCTACATGCAGCAATTTTAAAGCCTAAATCCAGAAAATGGAAAAATGCTCCTTGCTTGTCCCTGTCTATGGGGATAAGAGAAGCATTTTTACTTACAAAATCCTGTTTCCCCAGCAGAAAGTGCTCCCCCATACTCCGGCATTGACTGTTCCTCAGCATCCTCATGTCCAGTGCATGTCAGTGTGACATCAGAAGATGTTAGACTGCCGGAGTGTAGGGAAGAATGGACTGCTGGGACCAGTCTGGCAGCATAGAGGAGGCTGTGAGAGCAGAGAATCAGGTAAGTAAAAGTTATTTTCCAAACCCTTAGACAGAATTGAGCAGATGACCTGTGCAGGGGGGCATTTTTACTTTTCAAGGAGTTCAGCTCTAAGAAGTCAATCTACTCAAAAATTGTATTTTTAGTAAGAGTCAGTTCGTAGATGTCTTGGATAAACCAACAGTGAAAGATCCCTGCTAGACTTCCAGACTTGTCCACCTAGAAGTACAGAAATCCAACAAAGAGAACCCCTCAAAAGGTAAAGCAAAAAGCGCATACCCAGGAACTCACAGCATAGAATTTGGCACATGGTTTAAAGGCCAAGTTCACCTTTGCGCAAAAAAATTATAAACACATATATTTTTGTGGGAAAAAAGGTGCATTGCACCCACGATCAGTGGATCATAGGTGCAAAGTCAGGCTCCTGCAGACACTTCCTACAGCTTTCTGCCCGTACCTCTGCAGGACTTTCAATTTGAAAGCTGCAAAGCTTGTGAATGAACTATGAGCACACTCATCAGCTCCTCACCTCGCAGTTTATTGAAAACTACAAGCCAACTGCTGTGGTGGAAGATGAGACTTGTAGTTTCCTCATTCACAGATTGCTGTGAATGAATGACGTAGCTGTGTGGGCAGAGCCCTGCACAGTCATGCCGATTTTGAAATGCGACAGCAGGGAGGGGGTTCTGGCAGTGGGAGCCATGTGAATAGAAGCATGTTACAGGATACACCCTAAATACAGGTGTAACATGCACCATGCTCCTAAGAGCCCATTCACACAGGGGCAACTTTGGATCCGACTTCAAGTCGCCCCAAGTCACCCCTAGTCGCCTCAAGTCGCGCTACATGAATAAATCGATGTAAGTGAATGGATCTGTCTTAATGCACACTACTGCAGTCGCTCCGACTTCAGAAAAGGTTCCTGTACTACTTCAATCCGACTTGAAGGCAACTTGTACCCATTGATTTCAATGGAAGTTGCCTCCAAGTCTGATCACTGTTCATACTGAGGCAACTTTACAGGAAGCAGAAAGGAAACAGAAAGTCATTTCCTCCACTAAACAGCCAGCCCCCTCCTTCTCACACACAGCTGATAAGCTCTGATTGGCCACTTGTAAAGTTCCCTGTCCTGGAGGCGACTTCAAGTTGTGTTGTAAGTTGCCCCAAGTCGTGCTGTGATTAATACTCAAGTCGTGTCCAAGTTGCCTCCCAAAGTCGTGCTGGAAGTCGTGTTGCCCCTGTGTGAATGGGCTCTTAAGGTGAACCTATCCTTTAATTCTACAGCCTTAACAAAAAATAAATTATCAGCCTTAACTGATCCTTTAAGGCTGCATTCACACCCCTCTCCTTTTTAGGTACAGGTGTTATCTTATAAGCTGTCAGTCCTACCCTCCTGATGAAAATGGAGTGCTGAAGTAGTGAAAATAGTTGTTTTTAGTTCCTCTCATAAATGTATTAGGTTTTAATTTATTTAAACTTCAAGTTACATTTGACAGTCAATGCAAGGTGGTGCCATCCAGCTAGAGTAGGGGTCTCCAAACTTTCTAAACAAAAGGCCAATTTACTGTCCTTCAGACTTTAAGGGGACCGGACTGTGGCCAGTGTGAGTAGAACATTCCCTGGCATTATTGGGAGTAAACAATGCCCCATTATTGGTATTAGTGGGAGGAATATTACCCCATTGTTGGTATCAGGGGAAGGAATAATAGGATTTTTATTACAGCTTACCTGTAAAATCCCTTTCCTGGAGTACATCATGGGACACAGAGCCTTAGGTAATTACTTTATGGGTTATGGGTCACCTTCAGGTGTTGACACTGGTTATACCCAATCAAGGAAGATCACTCCCTATATAACCCCTCCTCCTTCCAGGAGCACATCAGTTTTTGTAGCAAAGCAATATACTTAATCCCAAAAGAAGGGCGGGACCTCTGTGTCCCATGATGTACTTTATATAGTGCCAACAAGAAAAGGATTTTACAGGTAAGCTGTAATAAAAATCCTATTTTCTTTATCGTACATCATGGGACACAGAGCCTTAAGTAAATACTTAATGGGACGTCCCATAGCAATGCTACTTGAGGGGAGGGAGAGACAACCCGCAGGGTACCCACAGACTTGAGGACTTATACTGCTGCCTGCAGTACACTGCGTCCAAAGGCGATATCCTCATACCTCCTTACATCCACCTGATAAAATTTTGTGAATGTATGTACTGAAGACCAAGTTGCGGCCTTACAGATCTGAGCCATGGAGGCCTGGTGACGCAACTGTCCAAGAAGCACTAACCGACCTGGTAGAGTGCGCTTTAACTTGAAACGGGGGAATCTTACCCCTTAAATCAGAAGTTTGAATTATCACTTGCCGAATCCACTTAGCGACAGTGGATTTCGACGCTGCCTGTCCTTTCTTAGGACCCTCTGGCAGAATAAATAAGACATCCGTCTTATGAATCTGAGCAGTTGCCTTTAAAAAGATTTTCACTGCTCTCACCACATCAAGACAATGTAGTGACTTCTCTTCCTTGGAACATGGTTTTGGAAAAAACAATGGCAGGACAATATCTTGGTTCAGGTGAAAACCTGAAACTACTTTTGGCAAAAAGTCTGGACGAAGGCGTAACATCACTCTGTCCTTATGAAAAATCAATTATGGCTCTTTACAAGAAAGAGCAGCCAATTCCGAAACCCTCCTTGCTGAGGATATAGCAACCAAAAATACCAACTTCCTTGTCAGAAGGACTAGGGGAATATGTTGTATTGGTTCAAATGGCTGTTTTTGTAACACAGACAAAACTAAGTTCCCAAGGGTTCAAAGGAGGTTTGACGGGCGGAATAAGCCACGTCACCCCTTGTATAAAACCCCGGACTAAAGAATGAGTAGCAAGCGGTCTTTGAAATAAGACCGATAAATCTGAGACTTGGCCTTTAATAGTACTCAAGGCTAATTTCATTTCTAATATAAATACTAGGGTCCTTCGCGCTTAAGTGAGACAAAAGTGAATGTGGTGACAGTCACTAAGTAAATTAAATATAAAAAAAGTTGAGGTAGGTGATTCTTATGATGATATCTAAAATGATTGCAGCGAAATCGACAAGTGTACACATGGCACTCGAAAGATAAATAAAGGTAAAAGGATTTTGCGCATAAAATCTATCATAAAAATAATTATCTCATCTAACAATAATAATATGAAAGATAGCAATAAAGTGCATCAATAAAAATAACTGTGCTGGAAGATTCGTGTGTCACAGTCAAAATCGCAATGAAAACAATAAAATCAAAAACCAAATCGGATAAATGTGCAAAAATTGCAAGACATGTGCAACAGGTGTGTAAAACTGCAAACAGCGTGATGCAGAATACTACCAATAGATGGATATATCAAAAAAATCATAAAAGTGACAAAAAAAGTTCATGACAATAAAAAGTTCATAAATAATGGTGGTAATAAAGTGTTGGTAATAACTGTGTTGGAAGATTCGTGTGTCACAGTCAAAATCACAATGAAAGCAATAAAATCAAAAACCAAATCGAACTAGAAAATGCATTTCCTGGGGAAAATGCGTGGGAATGCTGAATAGCTAAATTGCTAAAACGGCCGCCATCAAAACTGCCCCATCAGAATTGCCCCATCAAAATTGTCCCCATTAAAACTGCCCCATCATATTGCCACCATCAAAACTGCCCCATCAGAATTGCTCCATCAAAATTGTCCCATCATAATTGCCCCATCAAAACTGCCCCATCATATTGACACCATCAAAACTGCCCCATCATATTACCACCATTAAAACTGCCCCATCATATTGCTGCCATCAACACTGCCCCATCAAAATTGTCCCCATCAAAATTGTCCCCATCAAAATTGTCCCCATCAAAACTGCCCCATCAGAATTGCCCCATCAAAACTAAAAGTAATTTTTTTTTTCAAAAATAATTTTTTTTTTTTCAAAAATATATTTTTTTTTTCAAAAATATATTTTTTTTTTCAAAAATATATTTTTTTTTTCAAAAATATATTTTTTTTTTCAAAAATATATTTTTTTTTTCAAAAATATATTTTTTTTTTCAAAAATATTTTTTTTTTTCAAAAATATTTTTTTTTTTCAAAAATATTTATTTTTTTCCAAAATTTTTTTTTTTTTCAAAAATGATTTTTTTTTTTTTCAAAAATAATTTTTTTTTTCAAAAATATATATATTTTTTTTTCAAAAATTTTTTTTTTTTTTTTCAAAATTTTTTTTTTTCAAAAATAATTTTTTTTTTTTTCAAAAATATTTTTTTTTTTGCCCCATCATACTGCCATCAAAACTGCCCCATCAAAATTGTCCCCATTAAAACTGCCCCATCATATTGCCACCTTTAAAACTGCTCCATAAAAATTGTCCCCATCAAAACTGCCCCATCATATTGCCACCATCAAAACTGCCCCATCAGAATTGCCCCATCAAAATTGTCCCCATTAAAACTGCCCCATCATATTGCCACCATCAAAACTGCCCCATCAGAATTGCCCCATCAAAACTGCCCCATCATATTGCCACCATCAAAACTGCCCCATCATATTGCCACCTTTAAAACTGCTCCATTAAAATTGTCCCCATCAAAACTGCCCCATCATATTGCCACCATCAAAACTGCCCCATCAGAATTGCCCTATCAAAACTGCCCATCATATTCCTCTATTATAATCAGTACATCGTGTGTCTGTCCCCTCCCCCGGGCTCTGTATTCAGAGCTGAGATGCTCCAGCCACCTCCCCCCCTGTGTATAACAGAAGCTTTGGTAACCATGGCAACAAAACACACACAGTACACTGATTAATGGCTAAAATTTCTTGAAATGACCTCTAAACAAAAAGCTTTTTCTCAAAAACTGTAAAAGATATCAAACTGAAAAGATATAGCCAGATAGCTGAATATTTTGTGAACATTTTAAAGTTTGTTTGGTGTCTCTAGGTGAAAGTATGAAGGAGCTGAAACTTTTGGGAGCGGAAGAAAGATTTAAGGATTTCAAGCATGCTCCCATTGACTTCAATGTTAAAAAAAAGTGATAAAAAGCTTAATATTTTAAAAAAGTATAAATGGTAGAAAAAAAGTTGAAAAAGAGCACACCTCAGCTAAAAGAGACGAACATTTTGATAGTTGAATGGTTTTAATAGCTGAAAGTATGCAGAAGTTACGCATTACCGAAAAACGTACGGAATAAAATTATTAAAATTAAGTTTAACTAGAAAATGCATTTCCTGGGGAAAATGCGTGGGAATGCTGAATTGCTAAAACGGCCCCCAGCAAAATTGCCCCCATCATATTGCCATCAAAACTGTCCCATCATATTGCCACCATCAAAACTGCCCCATCAGAATTGCCCCATCAAAACTGCACCATCATATTGCCACCATCAAAACTGCCCCATCAAAAAATATTTTTTTTTTTCAAAAATATTTTTTTTTTTTCAAAAATATTTTTTTTTTTCAAAATTTTTTTTTTCAAAAATTTTTTTTTTTTAAATATTTTTTTTTTTCAAAAATATTTTTTTTTTTTCAAAAATAATTTTTTTTTTTTCAAAAATAATTTTTTTTTTTTTCAAAAATAATTTTTTTTTTCAGAAATATATTTTTTTTTTCAAAAATATATATTTTTTTTCAAAAATAATTGCTGAATAGCTAAATTGCTAAAATGACCGCCATCAAAACTGCCCCATCAGAATTGCCACCATCAAAACTGCCCCATCATATTCCTCTATTATAATCAGTACATGGTGTGTCTGTCCCCTCCCCCCGGGCTCTGTAATTAAAGCTGAGATGCTCCAGCCACCTCCCCCCCCCTCTGTGTATAACAGAAGCTTTGGTAACCATGGCAACAAAACACACACAGTGCACTCTGATTAATGGCTAAAATTTCCTGAAATGACCTCTAAACAAAAAGCTTTTTCTCAAAAACTGTAAAAGATATCAAACTGAAAAGTTATAGCCAGATAGCTGAATATTTTGTGAACATTTTAAAGTTTGTTTGGTGTCTCTAGGTGAAAGTATGAAGGAGCTGAAACTTTTGGGAGCGGAAGAAAAATTTAAGGATTTCAAGCATGCTCCCATTGACTTCAATGTTAAAAAAAAGTGATAAAAAGCTTAATATTTTAAAAAGTATAAATGGTAGAAAAAAAGTTGAAAAAGAGCACACCTCAGCTAAAAGAGACGAACATTTTGATAGTTGAATGGTTTTAATAGCTGAAAGTATGCAGAAGTTACGCATTACCGAAAAACGTACGGAATAAAATTAAAATTAAAAATAAATAAAATCGAATAACAATAGTGGGACTGCTAAAGCATTCCCACTAAAAATAAATAAAATCGAATAACAATAGTGGGACTGCTAAAGCATTCCCACTAATAAATGTGCAAAAAATGCAAGACATGTGCAGCAGGTGTGCAAAACTGCAAACAGCGTGATGCAGGATACTACCAATTTTTTGTGGATATATCAAAAAGATCATAAAAGTGACAAAAAAAGTTCATGACAATAAAAAGTTCATAAATAATGGTGGTAATAAAGTGTTGGTAATAACAGTAATCTTCATAAAACGACTGACGGCTCAACCAGGCTCTCTAAACTCTCACCTCAGAGAAGGAAAAAACAGGCATCAATGTATATCTTTCTTTGTTGTGAATAGTAGCGAACAACAGTCTTAAATGAAACTGGGCATAGGGAACTGCTTCAAATGAAGCCACCATGGTTCCTAACAACCTTATGCAAAGGCGAATGGCGGGATCGCCATTTGACCTGACCATCCGCACCAACTCTCTTATGGAGTTGATCCTTGCCTAAGGCAAGAACACCTTTTCCTGGGCTGTGTCGATGATCAGACCCAAGTACTCCAGCCTTTTTAGCGGTATTTAAGGAAGATTTCTCTAGGTTGAAAATCCAACCCAACTCTTCAGATAGTTGGTTGTAGTGCGTACGCTTTGCTCCACATGAGCCACCGACTGATCTATTAGTAACAGATCGTCTAGGTACGCTACGACTGTTATGCCCTGTGCCCTTAACCTGGCTAGAGGTGGGGCCAGCACTTTTGTGAACACTTTTTTGGTGCTATGGCTAGCTCGAAGGGCAGGGCTACAAATTGGAAATGCTGCTGTTCTAAATCGAACTGCAGAAACTTTTGATGAGCGGGAAATATAGGGACATGCAGATATGCATCCCTGATGTCGATTGATGCCAGAAGTTCTCCTCCTAGGATAGAAACTACTGACCGGATGGTCTCCATGCGAAAGGAGCGGATCTTCAGGAACCGATTTAGATTTCTTAGATCTAGAATGGGTCTGACATCTCCAATTGGTTTCGGTACCATAAAAAAGTTTGAATAAAACCCCAAACCTTGCTCTTTTGTGGGGCTCTGTATGATCACCCCCTGAGATATTAATCGCTCTAGTGCCTGAAAACAGAGATTGTCTTTTCTCTGGATCTTTGGGAACGCTTGACCTCAGGAAGCGAGACGGTGGAAAGTCCCGAAATTCCAGCTTGTACCCCAGTGTTACTGTGGAGATGACTCATCTGTCCTGAATTTCTTCTTTTCAGACTTCTGAAAACTGCAGAAGTCTTCCCCCCCACCTTGGTGACGGGGGTTGCCTCTTCATGATGAGGCTTTAGGATTCTGGCTTGCAGGTTTCCGACCCCAGGATTTCTTTTGAGCCTGGGTCTGACTCTGAGATCTTCCTCTAGAGTCTGACGGCGGAGGCCGTCGCCCCTACCTAGAGGCGGAAGCCCCTGGCGTAGGGGAAAGAGCCGTTTAAATGAAGGGGTTTATACTTTCTTTTGACAGGCAAAAGAGTACTTTTCCCACTAGAAATTGTTTGGATATATTTGTCCAAGTCTTCTCCAAATAGTCGCACCTCATGAAAAGGGAGCCCAGTTAGGAGGTCTTTACATGGTGCTTCAGCTGACCAAATGTTTTAACCACAGGATTCTATGAATATGCACAAGCATAAGCGTAAGGCGGGACGCCTGGTGAATAGAATCTTTAATAGCATCTATGGCAAAACATAATGCTTTTGGTAGTTCAGCCAAATCCCGAGCTTGTTGTGCAGGAAGCTTTCTAAGGGCCTGTTTAAATTGGTCCCTTAGGGATTGACAGACGTTTATTGCAGCAACTGCAGACTGAGTAATGGCACCTGCCATGGAAAAAGTAGATTTTAACAGGGATTCCAACTCCTTACCTGTTGGATCCTTAAGCATCTGTGCATTGTCTACTGGACAAGTTAGGCCTTTATTCACATTGGAAATCGCAGCGTCAACTGCTGGTATTTTCCATCTTTTGGAGAATTCCTCCTCCAAGGGATAGAGAATTGCAAATCTCTTAGGAGGGAGAAAATGCTTATCCGGGTGATCCCATTCAGCAAAAAAAGCTGTTCTAGTAATGCATGTGCAGGAAACGCATGCAAAGATTGAGAAGGTTTTAAGGAACCCAAGGAAAAAAACAAACTTTCAGGAGACTCCTTTAGGGGTAGCATGAAAGTAGAACGAACCATCTCCGTAAGAGATTGTATCAGCAATTTCTCAGATTGAGGGGCTGAAAAAGGCTCATCTACCCTTGTTTCCTCTGCAGAGGAATCATCATCGGTTTGTTTTTCCTCCTGATCGACTGAGGGTAACACCTCATCCTGTGCCCATTGTTCCCCTTGCAAGGGTACTGAAGTGGGGGAGGGGGATCTAGCACACTTCCTATCCATTTGAATGGAGGATGCGATTAAAGCCGCTAATATTTCTTCCAGACCCTGCAGGGAAGAGGAAAGGACATCTTCAGTCATGTATACAGGGGATGAGATGTGAGAAGCAGTTGCACCATCAATTTGTTCCAATGGCTCACCCTGGCTTGCCATAACTGGTAATTCAGGCGAGGATGACAGCATGGAAATGCGACTCGGGATCCTAGCGTCTGGGGGTGAAACCTTTACTTTTTTGGTTTTTGTGGTGTCTTTTTTGGTAGGCATAGTCCTAAGTACAAAAACAGAGGTACTATACAAATTGCACCTAATCGCTGAAAATAGTCATGACATTTAAATCCGCTATAAAATTCAGCCTAGTGCTGGAAAAAGGTATCCTTCCTGTATCAGGAATGCCAGTTTGCAACACTCACATGTCCCACAACTCTTGTGTCCTTGTGTTGCAGGCTGCTTGTTTTTCTCCTCGTCAGCTGAGGAGAGACTGTCACAGCTGTGTTGTATTTGTTTTTAGCCTGCCGTGTGTCCTCGTGGACGTTCACGGCATCGCACTGTCCCCCTAACCCTCTAGTCCCATCAGGGGGAGAAAGAAAACATTTTTGCAGACTTCCTTTACCTTGAAAAAATCCCCCTCCACACGCTGCTGCAACCAGACACAGACTGAGCTTTACAGTGAAGACAACAGATTAAGGTATGTGCATAGACTCCCTCTAGTGGAGATTTAAGGCATGACAACATTTTTTCCCTAATAAAAGAAATACATAGGTGCTTTTAATACCTAAGTTTCTTGCCTTACCTTATCCCAGCCGCAGGATTTGCTGAATTAACAGACAATCCAGCCTTCACCCATCACAGTGGGCTGCGTTTAGCAAACCTTCAAGAGGCCAGATCCCTAAAACGGGGGTTCCAACTCCCTTGGATCTGTAAACCCCCCCATAAGGAAGCTTTAGGTAATGTAGCAAGACCTAAGCCCTTGCTTCCTGGGGTCCAGCCCTACAAAGAGAGGCATTACAGGCAAAACCTTGTGCTTCGGATACAAGGCCCCAGGTACCATCCTTTTAGGCCTTAGTAGCACTTTGGATGGATCTGGTCTTTATAGAGGTTATTTAAATCCAGCATGGATCCCTCCTGGAGCTCCTCAGAGCACATCTTCATTCGTGACCAACACCTTAGACACTGGCGAAAAAACTGATGTGCTCCTGGAAGGAGGAGGGGTTATAAAGGGAGTGAACTTCCTTGATTGGGTATAACCAGTGTCAACACCGGAAGGTGGCCTATAACCCATTAGGTAATTACTTAAGGCTCCGTGCCCCATGATGTACGATAAAGAAAGTGTCCCATTAGTGGTGTCAGTGGGAGGAATAGTGCCCCATTGTTGGTGTTAGTGGGAAAAATAGTGCCCTATTGTTTAGGTCAGTTTTAGGGATTAAGTCCTATTGTTGGTATCAATGACAGGAATTATGCCCCATTGTTGGTATCAGTCAGAGGAATAGTGCTCCAAGGGCTGGATTAAGACAAGCAAAATGCCACATCCGGCCCCTGGGCCGCAGTTTGGGGACCTAGTTGTTGAGCTACATGGAAAATAAATGGCACCCGATAGATAATAGTACAGGAATAAAGAGGCAACAAATGTGTCAGCAGTAACACTATGACACTTTGTGACATGATCCACCAATGATGTGGAAGTTCTGCTTTAAAAGACCAACAAAGTAAGAAGGGGAAATGAGTACCTTATTACCCTGCTTCAGCTTATTGAGTTCCATCTTATATTTATCAACTTCTTCAAGGGCTCTGTTTAAGCGAACCTCGATGGCACTCTGGTTACTGGCAGACTGCTTCTGTGCTCTCTTAAAGTTTTCCAATTCCTATATTAAAAAAGCAAAATGTTCATTGTAGAAGTAAAAAAAAAAATATATATTTTGATTTGTATGGCAGTAACAGATCATTAATATCACGAATGACTGATAATAATAATAATATTTGACTGATAATATACCAGTTACAGAACATGCATATATATTACACACTGTGATGACTTGCCTTCATCAAGATTGTTTTTTCCTATACTGTAGCAGCTATAGGATACATCAGATTTTTTTCTTATAGCGTTACTTTCCATACGCTGCTTAAAGAAAAACATATTGTCTGTGTTGACATATTTCATAGAGCTTATGGATATTCTAAAGCAAGAGCACAGCAGAAGTGATTTGCTTTTGGACACCATCTTTGTTTGAGACTCCAGGTAGCCCATCTGAACAGATAGGAAGCAGAATGACTAATTTGGTTGCTCATAAAACTTGAGCTGGAACAACAGATTTCTGTAAACAGATTAAAAAAAAAAAAAAAGATCAGCTAAGACTAAATAGACAAGAACACACTGCCTTAAGCTGATCATTGTCAGAAAACATGGTACGTTTCTCCTCCTGCTGCCCTATAGTTTTAAGGCTTGTTCACACTAGTGAACTGTGTGGTGGGCTGCATTTTTCCAGACCATACGTCACACCAGCTGTCACGGTTTGAAGTCAGGTTCGGAGGCCAGTAGCTATAGCAGTACAGAAGCACCCACCAACCAGCTCTGTAAGTACAGAAGCAGGTCATCGTGGATGACATGGGTTCACCTGAGGTGTGGAGTATAAGTACTAACCGGTGTTCACCAGAGCTCCCAATGGTGAAGATGGGTTTTGATGTGTGTCAGTACAAGGTTGCGGTCCTCAGGATCACCCCACCAGGAGGTGAGCAAGCCGGGGTCCATTAGCAGATATAGCAGGTAGGGATAAGCAAAAGCATAGTCAATAAACAAGTCGAAGGTCGGTAAGGAGTGGATGCAAGTTGGGATCAAGCAGAAGCATAGTCGAGGAACAAGCCAAAGAGTGGAAACCAGTAGTAGTGAAGAAATGGATTGCAGCAGGAGCAAAAAGAGCGAGAAAGCACAACAGTCTGGCAAACAGGAAGTGCAGAGACATAAATCAGGAAGTTCATGGGAGGAGCAAAGAGTTCAAGGTTTAAGAAAAACAGAGTTGTAAGATCATTGAAGGAATTGTCCGGGGAGCTGTCTGGCATCCCAAGTGACTAAGCAAGGAGAGACATCGCAAGACACAGTAGAGTTTTCAGTTTCAGACCCAGGTCCTAGCACCAGCAACAGGGTACATGAAACACAACAATTTTCCATGTGCCCTAGCAGGTCACTGCATGTAGTGTGAACATACCTTAAGCCCTCATTCACATTGAATGCGGCTTTGAAATTGTGCGACTTCATCTGAAATGGGATGATTTCAAAGCCGCATGTCAGTGCAACTTCAGGTGCGACTTTGAAGACATCTGTGCGGCTTCATGCACAGATGTCTATACAAGTCGCACCTGAAATCGCCAAAAGTAGTGCAGGAACTACTTTTTCAAATCGACACGGCACTGAAAAGTCGGCGGCGCATCGCTTTGAACTTGACCATTGCAGACAATAGGGTGCAATAGGGTTTATCTTACCTGTCAAATCGCATGACAAGTCGCACCAATGTGAACGAGGGCTTAGGGACCTTACAGAAGATGTTTCATAGTTACTTGTAAAGAAACTGCTGTTTCAGTGGACCTCTAACCAATAACAAGGTCTTGATGGAATGGTCTCTGCTGAGCAATGAGGATTAAGCTACACAGCTATGCCAGACATAGGATCTACTGCCACATGAAGCCTCTGACATTCGTCTCTACATGACAGGTAAGTATGTAACAGTGTGGGTACATAAGGCTCTAAACCCGGGGCAAACTCAATAAGATTTATATGCAGACAACGGGTCTCTTAACAGTCAGGTCCTTACTAACCTGCAAGGAACATATTTGTCTAGAACACTTCTCTAGTTTTAAACTGGTCAGGTTAACTTAAAGTGGTTGTAAACCCTCACATATACCCAGTGAACAGCCTCAGATGATACACAGGGATGAAACAAATCCTCCTACACAGGTTTTACTTGTTTATCTGCAGTATTCTCTTCCCTACACATCTTCAAAAGGGCAGAAAAGTGTTAAAATCTTTCTTAATGTCAGGAGCACAGAGAGGGGCGGAGAAACTGCAGTAACAGTGTGTGAGAGCTGATTGGAGGAAAGGCACACACCCCCTCTGCACAGCAGAAGAACTGTGTTCTGAATAGACAAGCGGTCTGCTGAGCGCTCCCCCCCCCCCCACCCCCATCCCTCCAGACACAAAATGTATCTCATGTGTCAGTGCTTTCAAGGCAGTGACATAAGCAATAGAGATAAATAAATTCACCTACAAAGCCCTGAAACCAACTTAAAGAGGAACTGCAGTCTGCTCACATAATTTGTAATAAAAACATCTTTGCCATTCTGAAGCTTCCCTCCAACCACTTTGCATATTATTGTGTATATACTGTCATTCTATACTTGCCAAATATGCTGCAGAATCTCCCTCCACTGAGTCTGGCTGCAACCAGTTTAACTGTGGGCATCTGAAGCTGCTGCCTGTTCACTTCCTGGATTTACATAGACACACCTCCAGCCCTTCAGCTCACATTGGCCCTCTTATGACTCATCCCCCCCTCCCTTCCTGGCAAACTCTCACAAGAGTTAGAGAGAGAGAGCTGTGCATGTGGTCATAAGCCTGGGCTAATAAACAGACAAGAAACAGGAATAGGGCTGTATAAGGTATTTACTGGCAGAATATGTTTTACTATCCAAAGTTAAAACAACAAGGGCAGAAGATTTAATAGATGGAAAGATGAAAATATTACTGAAGGTCCACTTTAAAGCAGACTCCTGAAGTTGCCATGATTTTACAGCTCCCCACCTGGAAGAAGGGAGCGGGACAGCTGTCCAGGCTGCACCCTAGCTACTGTGTACTTTATTAATTAATCGCTTGCTACCCGTGCTATAGTTGAATGACGGCTACAGTGTGGGCTTACTTTGCCGGGAGGTCGTCTTTTGACGTCCTCCTGTGATCGAGGCGCGCTCTGTGATCACCGTGTCTGAAGGACTTAGCTGACCACGTAGTAAAGGGCCAATCACAGGTGATCACAGGATGTAAACACAAGCCGGTTATCGGCTTTTCTTTCCTCGTGCTAACAGTGTGAGGAGAGATGAAGAGAACCGATAACCGGCTTGTAGTAAAGGGACATCGGCACTGATTATCAGTGTCCTGATTATCAGTGAAGTCCCACCAGTGCTGCTAATCAGTACCCCACCACTGCTGCCAATCAGTGCCTCCTCAGTGTCACCCATCAGTGCCCATGAGTGCCGTCTACCAGTGCCCATCATGTGCTGCCCATCAGTTCCGCCTATCACTGCCACCTATCAGTGCCCACCAGTGCCTCCTCATCAGTTCCACCAATGCCGCCTATTAGTACCCATCAGTGCCACCTACAGTGCTTTGAAAAATTATTCATAACCCTTGAACTTTTCCACATTTTGTCATGTTACAACCAAAAATGTAAATGTATTTTATTGAGATTTTATGTGATAGACAAACACAAAGTGGCACATAATTGTGAAGTGGAAAGAAAATGATAAATGGTTTTCATTTCTTTTTACAAATAAATATCTGAAAAGTGTGGCGTGCATTTGTATTCACCCCCTTTACTCTGATACCCCTAACTAAAATCTAGTGGAACCAATTGCCTTCAGAAGTCACCTAATTAGTAAATAGAGTCCACCTGTGTGTAATTTCATCTCAGTATAAATACAGCTGTTCTGTGAAGCCCTCAGAGGTTTGTTAGAGAACCTTAGTGAACAAACAGCACCATGAAGGCCAAGGAACACACCAGACAGGTCAGGAATAAAGTTGTGGAGAAGTTTTAAGCAGAGTTAGGTTATAAAAAAAAAATCCCAAGCTTTGAACATCTCGTGGAGCACTGTTCAATCCACCATCCGAAAATGGAAAGAGTATGGTACAACTGCAATCCTACCAAGACATGGCCGTCCACCTAAACTGACAGGCCAGGCAAGGAGAGTATTAATCAGGGAAGCAGCCAAGAGGCCCATGGTAACTCTGGAGGAGCTGCAGAGATCCACAGCTCAGGAGGGAGAATCTGTCCACAGGACAACTATTAGTCGTGCTCTCCACAAATCTGCCCTTTATGGAACAGTAGAAAGAAAAAAAGCCATTGTTGAAAGAAAGCCAAAAGAAGTCCCATTTGCAGTTTGCGAGAAGCTATGGGGGACACAGCAAACATGTGGGAGAAGGTGCTTTGGTCAGATGAAACCAAAATTGAACTTTTTTGCCTAAAAGTAAAACACTATGTGAGGCGGAAAACTAACACTGCACATCACTCTGAACACACCATCCCCACCGTTAACCACTTCAGCCCCGGAAGATTTTGCTGCTCAATGACTAGGCCATTTTTTTGCGATACGGAACTACGTTGCTTTTTGCTATAATGAATATCCCCAATTTTTTTTTTACAGGGCAATCTTAGAAGAAAACCTGTTAGAGTCTGCAAAAGACTTGAGACTGGGCAGAGGTTCACCTTCCAGCAGGACAACCCTAAACATACAGCCAGAGCTACAATGGAATGGTTTAGATCAAAGCATATTCATGTATTAGAATGGCCCAGTTAAAGTCTAGGCCTAAATCCAAGACTTGAAAATTGCTGTTCATAGACGCTCTCCATCTAATCTGACAAAGATTCAGTTATTTTGCAAAGAAGAATGGGCAAAAATCGTCACTCTCTAGTAGGGCTGGGAAAAAAATCGATTTAAATCTTGAATCGAGTTGAGAGGTCAAATCGATTCAAAATTTAAGCAAATCGATTTTTTTAGATTTTTTTTTTCACCGCGCCGGTCCCGAGGCGCTGCGGGCATGAGCTTTTAGGCGAGGCCGCGGCTTCAGCCTAGTCCGCGGCTATGGCCGGACGCTGCGGACTAGGCCGAAACCGCGGCCTCGCCTAAAAACTCATGCCCGCAGCGCCTCCGGACCGGCGCTGACACCGCGCTGGGCCTGAAGAGCTGCGGGCAAGGAGTTTTTAGGTGAGGCCGCGGCTTCGGCCTAGTCCGCGAGGCCGGTCGCCGCGGCCTCGCCTAAAAGCTCATGCCCGCAGCGCCTCAGGACCGGCGCGGTTTCCAAAGAAAAAAAAAACTCGATTTGAATCGTGGATCGAGTTTTTTTTAAGAGAATCGAAGATTTTTTTTTTTTTAAGAAAATCTCCCAGCCCTACTCTCTAGAGTCTGGTACAGACATCCCCAAAAAGACTTGCAGCTGTAATTGCAGCGAAAGGTGGTTTTACAAAGTATTGACTTAAGGGGGCTGAATACAAATGCACCGCACACTTTTCAGATATTTATTTGTAAAAAAATTTGAAAATCATTTTCTTTCCACGTCAAAAAAATGTGCCACTTTGTGTTGGTCTATCACATAAAATCCCCATAAAATACATTTACATTTTTGGTTGTAACATGACAAAATGTGGAAAATTTTAAGGGGTATGAATACTTTTTCAAGGCACTGTATCAGTGCAGCCCATCAGTGCCACCTATCAGTGCCCACAACCGCACATCAGTGTAGAAGAAAAATGACCTGTTTCCAAAATTTTATAACAAACTATGAAACATTTTTTTTACTTTTTTTTCAAAATTCTCTGTCTTTTTTCATTTGTTTACCAAAAAAAAAAAAAAGTGGTGAACATTTACCACCAAAAGAAAGCTCTATTTGTGGGGGGAAAAAATATAAAAATTTTATTTGGGTACAGTGTTGCATGACCGCGCAATTGTCATTCAAACTGTGACAGCGCTGAAAGCTGAAAATTGGCCTTGGCAGGAAGGGGGTGAAAGGGCCCTGTAGGCAAGTGGTTAAAAACTGCTCTGTACTTTATATTCAAGTGACAGCAAACTAAAATTACTGAAAAGAAAAAGTAACAAATTAAATAAATAAAGTTTACAATATTTGTATAAGGTCTGCACAGAACAATGTTTCAGGTATTGCTGAAATCATTATATACTTGATTGCAGCAGAGAGACTCTATAGCCCCGATAAAGTAATAATATATCATTTTAAGACAATAGCCTCACACCACTATTTAGGCATCAAGAATTTTATCAGGTGGTAACTTGCGATCATGGTACCTTTTCTGGGGTAACTTTTCTGTATATTGCAATGCTACAACTCCAATCTATTAAAACAGAAATTAAAAGTTGCAGAGGCAACCTGTTAGCCATTGTGCGCAGTGTCTTCATCTGTCTGTACAGGTATACAACTAAAATGTATACTTTATTAGGATTTTAGGCACTTTAAATTATGCTTCTTTAACTAATATATACAGTGGCTTAAAGTGGCTTATTATCTAAAATAGGATTTTTTAAAACCGCTTACCTGTAAAATCCTTTTCTTTCGATGGACATCACGGGACACAGAGCCTCAGTAATTACTGATGGGTTATATAGGTATCACTGGTGATTGGACACTGGCACACCCTAACCAGGAAGTTCAACCCCCTATATAATCCCTCCCCCTTGCAGGGATACCTCAGTTTTGTAGCCAAGCAATATAGTGTATTAGAAGAGGGGCGGGACCTCTGTGTCCCGTGATGTCCATCGAAAGAAAAGGATTTTACAGGTAAGCTGTTTTAAAAAATCCTATTTTCTTTCTCGAACATCACAGGACACAGAGCCTCAGTAATTACTGATGGGATGTCCCATAGCAATGCTATCTGAGGGGGGGGGACCACAACCAAGTAGGGTGCAATCAGACCTGAGGACCCTGTACCGCTGCCTGCAGCACACTACGCCCAAAGGCGATAGCCTCATGCCTTCTCACATCCACCTGATAGAATCTGGTGAATGTATGGACTGAAGACCAGTATGCGGCCTTGCAGAATTGAGCCATAGAGGCCCGGTGATGCACTGCCCAAGAAGCACCAATAGCCCTTGTGGAATGTGCCCTGATCTGAAACGGAGGAATCTTCTGTTTCAAACCGTAAGCTTGAATGATCAATTGTCAAATCCATTTATAAATGGTAGCTTTTGATGCTGCCTGTCCTCTACTGGGACCCTCTGGCAGCACAAACAAAACATCCGTTTTGCGAATCTGAACAGTCGCTTCCAGATAGGCCTTAACTGCTCTTACTACATCTAAAGAATGTAGTGATCTTTCTTCCGGAGAACAGGGATCTGTAAAAAAGGAAGGTAGAACAATGTCTCGGTTTAGATGAAAATCTGAAACCACCTTCGGTAAAAAACTAGGATGAGGGCGCAGTACCACTCTATCCTTGTGTATAATCAAATAAGGCTCTTTACAGGAAAGAGCTGCTAATTCTGATACTCTTCTAGCAGAAGAGATGGCTACCAGAAAAATTAACTTCCATGTCAGCAAGACCAAAGGAATCTGACGTATTGGTTCAAAAGGCTGTTTCTGTAACACAGACAGAACCGAGTTCAAGTCCCAGGGGTTTAGGGGCGCCTTAACCGGAGGATTAAGACGCGTCACCCCCTGCATAAAGTTTCGGACCAAAGAATGCGAAGCAAGTGGCCGTTGAAATAATACTGATAAGGCCGAGACCTGGCCCTTGATGGTACTCAAGGCCAGCTTCATCTCTAATCCCAATTGTAGCAAATCAAGAATTCTACCGATCACATATCTTCTGGGATGCCAACCCCTGGATTCACACCAGGATATATAAGCTTTCCAGACTCTATGATAAATCATTCTGGAAGCTGGCTTCCTTGAATTGATCAAGGTAGATATCACAGGACCTGAAAGCCCACGACTCTTCAGAACGTGGGTTTCAATAGCCAAACCGTCAAATTTAGCGTTTGTAAGGCAGGATGGAACACTGGACCTTGAGATAACAGGTCTGGGCGTACCGGTAGGGTCCACGGGAACCCACTTTCATCCTTACTATTTCCGCATACCAAGTCCTTCTGGGCCAAGCGGGGGCCACCAGAAGTACCGACTTCCTTTCCTGCCTGATCCTGCGAAGGAGTCGTGGCAGTAGCAGAATAGGCGGGAATGCATAAATCAGTGAGAACCGATGCCATGGAGTCACCAACGCATCCGTCCCGCATGCAAGAGGATCTTTTGTCCTTGCCACAAACCTGTCTATCTTTTTGTTGAATCGGGATGCAAAGAGATCTACATCTGGAACCCCCCATCTTTGGCATATGGCCCAAAAGACGTCGGGTTGCAGAGACCATTCCCCTGGAAGTAACTGCTGGCGACTTAAATAGTCCGCCTGCCAATTTTCTATCCCCGGAATGAAGACTGCTGATATACATGGCACATGCTTCTCTGCCCAGACTAAGATCTGGTTCACCTCTTTTTGAGCAGCTCGCTCCTGGTGCCTCCCTGATGATTGACATAAGCCACTGCTGTGGCATTGTCGGACTGGATCCTGACCGGGCAACCCTGTAGCCTGATAGTCCAAGCCTTTAGGGCTATATATATCGCACGGATCGCCAGAATGTTGATGGGTAAGGTCCTCTCGGTCTTGGACCATACCCCTTGGACCGCAGACTGTTTCAGAACTGCTCCCCAACCCGACAGACTGGCATCTGTTGTTACCACCGTCCAGGTAACCGGTAGAAAGGATTTCCCTTTCTGCAGGTTTTCGGGTATTAGCCACCAATTGAGGCTGTGACACACCGCCTGAGACAGGTGCATCGGAAAGTCTAATGCCTGAACCTTCTTGTTCCAGGCTGACAGAATACTGTGTTGCAGCATTCTTGAATGAAACTGAGCATAGGGAACTGCTTCGAATGAAGACACCATCTTCTCTAGTAGCCTCATACAAAGGCGGACAGAAGGACCCTTCTTGGTCCTGACTGCCAGAACCAGCTCCCTTAAAGCAGTGATCTTTGCCTGAGGTAGAAATATCTTCTATATCTATGACCAGACCTAAATACTCCAGTCTTCTTACTGGTTTTAGGAAAGATTTTTCTAGGTTGAGGATCCAACCCAGGTGTTCCAGATACTTGACTGTGGTCCTCAAGTTTCTGTTCAAAGAGGATACCGACCGGTCTATCAAGAGCAGGTCGTCTAGGTATGCTATGACAGCTATACCCTGAGCCCTTAATCTGGCCAGAGGAGGAGCCAAGACCTTTGTGAACACTCGAGGTGCAGTGGCTATCCCAAAAGGCAGAGCCACAAACTGGAAATGGCGCCCTCCTATCTCGAAGCGCAGAAACTTCTGATGAGCAGGAAAAATGGGCACATGCAGATATGCATCTCTGATGTCTATTGATGCCAGAAATTCTCCTCCCTGCAGGGTGGAGACTACTGTCCGAATTGATTCCATATGAAAGGACTGAATCCTTAGGAATCGGTTCAGATCCCTTAAATCCAGAATGGGTCTGACATCCCCATTTGGTTTTTGGACCGTAAAAAGGTTGGAATAAAAACACAATCCCTGATCCTTCGCGGGAACCACCATAATGACCTCCTGCGACAAAAGTCGCTCTAACGCTAGCAGGAGCGACTGCTTTTTCTCTGGATCTCTGGGGACACTTGACCTGATGAAACGAGGAGAGGGAAATTCCTGAAACTCCAGTTTGTACCCTAAGGTTACCGTGGAGACTACCCATCTGTCCTGGAAATCCTCCCGCCAGAGCCCTGAGAACTGTCGCAGTCTTCCCCCCACTCAAGCGAGCGAGGGCGCCCCCTCATGCAGAGGTCTTAGTGTTTTGCCTAGTAGGCTTCTTCCCCCAGGACTTCTTTTGTCCGTGGGGTTGACTCTTGTCTCTGGACCCAGACGTGGGAGGCCGTCGAGACTGCCTGGAGGCTGAAGCCCCCCCGGTGCTGGGGAAAGAGTCAGTTTGAAAGAGGGACGCTTACTCTTCTTCTTAACAGGTAAGAGAGTGCTTTTCCCACAAGAAATTCTCTTGATATAGTTATCCAAGTCTTCTCCAAACAACCTTTCACCACGAAATGGAAACCCAGCCAGGAGCTTCTTACATGGTGCTTCGGCAAACTTTTCAACCATCCCTCCTTATCATTCCCAAATACCGCTACAAAGCAAAGGGAGAACGAAGATTCGCAGTCCAAGGACCTCGACTATGGAATGCTCTTCCAACCAACATCCGCATGGAAGAAAACCACCAGGCCTTCAGGAAAAAATTAAAGACCTTCCTTTTCTAAGAAGCTGACAACAGAGAATGCATCTAGCGCCTTGAGGCGATTCAGTTCGCATTTGCAGCGCTTTACAAATCATTCATTCATTCATTCAACCATAGGATTCTACGTATATGCACTAACCCCAGCGACAGACGGGAGGTTTGCATGATAGAATCTCTGATGGCGTCAACAACATAACATAAGGCCGCTGGAAGGTTAGCCAAACCCTGGGCCTGCTGTTCAGGTAAAACTTTGGTGACCTGCTTAACATGGTCTCTTAAGTATTGACAGACTCCAATCGCTGCTACTGCAGGTTGAGCCACTGAACCTGCTAAAGGAGAAAACATCCTTCAATAGGGATTCCATCTTTTTATCTACAGGATCCCTGAGAATCTGAGCATTGTCTACAGGACAAGTCAGACTATTATTTACGGAGGAAATGGCGGCATCAATGGCCGGTATTCCCCACATTTTGATGAACTTTTCTTCCATAGGATAAAGTGTTGAAAACTTTTTCGGCGGAAAAAAAGTTTATCTGGGTGATCCCACTCAGAATAAAGGAGCTTTTCAAGTAAACTATGATCAGGAAAAGCATGAGCTGTTTGAGGAGGCTGTTTCAGTGACCCTAAAGAAGAAGAGGGTTCTTTAACTGATTCAGACATGGGCAACCTAAATGTGGAGTGGACCAATACAGTAAGGATCTGCACTAAGACTTTCTCCTCTTGGGAAGCCGCAGAGGGTCCCTCTCCACCTGATTCCTCTGAAGAGGAATCATCCGTCCCATCCCGATCCTCTGAAAAGGATTCCTCTTCTTTATCCTAGAGCTCCTCTTCCTGAGGGTCTTGGGGAACAGAGGAAAGCCTAGTGCGTTTTCTTCCACTGAGTGAAGATGTAATCACGGCCATTAATCTTTCCTCTAAACCACTAATGGTTGAGGAAAAAACATCCTGTGTAATGTAGGGGGGCCCTCAGAACCTGAACGAGATCCCCTAGTGTCTCTGGTTCTTGGGGTTCTTAAACCTCTTCTACCCATAGTGCAAAGCAACAAGGTGGAGGTATCACAAAATGAACACTGACTGCTGAGCGATGTAGTCTGGCTAAAAGCCTTGCTACCAAATGCCCAGTCTGGTGTTACCTTAGTAAATGCTGCCTAGGAGAATGCCTGTGTCCCACCTTACATGCGACCGTCAGATCTGTGTCCCTCCAGAAGGGAGGGACACAATGCACCTGTAATCAGTGCCTTTAATAGCCTGCAGCCAGCCCTGTGGGCGCCTGATCACGCTGTGCTGACGCCCCGCCCCCCCCCCCCTCTACTGCATCCCCCCTTCGTTTTTCGAAAAAACGAGCGCTTCCCGTGCTAGCCGACCCTTCCGGAACCAATATGGAGGAAGGCTGGGGGAGGGGGAGGAAGGAGAGAGGCCGGTAGTGATGGGCCTGCACGTGCAATGGCGGCAGCGGCCGTGACTGGGGTGAAAGTGCTGTGTCTAACCGCCTTACAGACCATCTGCGGCCTCCCCCTAGTCTGAGGGGAGATATCCCTGAGGAGAGCCCCCCATCCCAACCTACCTGGAGCCGGCCGGAGGAGCTTGTGCAGCGTCAAACACTTGAGACATAGATCAGCATGAGAAGGTATGTGCTCTTAGCAGCCCCCGGTGGTCACAATAGGCATAGCATGCATTTACCTTAAAGGAGAATACCTACTAGAATTAAAAAATTCTGTGGAATCTCCTCTTACCTTATCCAGCCGCAGGGTTCTGTTACACAGACCCAATCTTCGCCTCTCACGGTGGGCTCCGTTTGAAAAAAACGTCAGAGACTGGGGCCCCTACGAATAGGGGGATCCACAGTTCTGGCCCTGTAATGCATCCGGCTAGAAATTAGGCTAGAAAAACCATTTTCTAATATGCAGGGTCCAGCTCTCTAAAAAGAGAAGCGTTACAGGTAAAACCTTGTTTCTTCTGACACGAGGCCCAGGTACCATCCAATTCGGCCTAGAAAAGACACTTTGGAATGGATCCGGTTCGCCTGGGTTGCCCCAGTATAGGATATAGAATAATCCCTTTGGAGCTCAGCACAGGACATCTTTACACGTCCATCACCTAAGACACTGGCGTAAAAACTGAGGTATCCCTGCAAGGGGAGGGATTATATAGGGGGTTGAACTTCCTGGTTAGGGTGTGCCAGTGTCCAATCACCAGTGATACCTATATAACCCATCAGTAATTACTGAGGCTCTGTGTCCCGTGATGTTCGAGAAAGAAATAATGTTATAGGCATCACTGCATCTCTAATTTGTTTTGAAATGTAAGTTTTCAATAACGAATTCCAACATCCAGCATGGTTTAAAAAATTTCCAGTAGAAACAACACAGCCATTGGCTAGCAAACCCTGTGATAAAAATGTATTAATCAAACGAAGTAATCAAATAACGTTTGCTTTCAAAAATACCAAAAATATATTTTAATAGCTTCTTTGCAGCAAATTACTTACTTCAATAAAGTTGCATATTAAAATCCAAATGTGTTTTTTTATGTGAAAAATATGCATGTCTGCCTCCCCACCAAAACTCCCATTACAAATTTGTATTCTCATCATGTGCTTCTTAAGTACTGCAAGAACATCATGGGTATCATTACATCATCCCTTATTAGCAAGTCCTACTGACTCTCTTCCAAGGTCCTACTTCAGCTAATATTTCAAAAGCAAGAAAATAGAAAATGACCTCATATTCTTCCTCACTCCCATTCCTGAGGGAATAAGTTGCTTTTAACCTTCATCTGTATTGTAATATTTAGCTGCTATGACAGCACAAGGAGCTAGCAGTGCTGCGCATGAAATATGGAATTATACCCGATTAACTCTTCTTTATGAGATTAAGATACAAAGTGAATAGATAATTAAGAAATCTTCATTAGTAATAAAAGAAAACTGGGGTATAAGAGATGATGTGCCTCAAATGCCCATGATATGTCCACACACGGGCTGCCACTGAGTGATAAGCACAACATAAAAACAAAGTGATGTATAATCAACATACAGTGGGAAAAATAATTGTTTGATCCCCTGCAGATTTTGTAAGTTTGCCCACTTACAAAGAAATGAACGGTCTATAATTTATATCATAGGTGTATTTTAAATAATAGAGACAGAATATCAACCAAAAATCCAGAAAAACCACATAAAACAAATGCTACAATATAAGTTGCAGTTCAGTGGGTGAAATAGGTAATTGATCCCCAAGCAAAACATGACTTAGTACTTGGTGGAGAAACCCTTGTTGGCAAGCACAGAGGTAAGACGTTTCTTGTAGTTGGTCACCAGGTTCGCACACATCTCAGGAGGGATTTTGGTCCACTCTTCTTTACAGATCTTCTCTAAATCCTTAAGGTTTCTTGGCTATCTCTTGGCAACTTGAAGTTTCATCTCCCTTCATAAATTTTCTATAGGATTAAGGTCTGGAGACTGACTAGGCCACTCCATGGCCTTAATGTATTTCTTCTTGAGCCACTCCTTTGTTGCCTTGGTGGTATGTTTTGGGTCATTGTCATGCTGGAAGACACATCCACGACCCATTTTCAGTGTTCTGGCTAAGGAAAGAAGGTTCTAATCCAAGATTTTACAATACATGGCCCTGTCCATTGGCCCCTCAATGCAGCAAAGTCGGACTGTACCTTTAGCAGAGAAGCAGCCCCAAGACATCATGTTTCCACCTCCGTGCTTGACTGTAGGGGTCATGTTCTTAGGGTCATAGTCAGCATTTTCCTTCCTCCAAAGATGGCGAGTTGAGTTAATGCCAAAGAGCTCAATTTTGGTCTCATCTGACCACAGCACTTTCTCCCAATCCTTTTCTGAATCATTTAGATGTTCATTGGCATGATTGTACAATATACCTTCTTGAGGATGGGGACTCGCCATGTTTGGAGAAGGAAAAATGCTGACAATGACTATAAGAACATCATCCCCACAGTCAAGCATGGAGGTGGAAACATTATGCTTTGGGGCTATTTCTCTGCTAAAAGGTACAGACCGACTTTTCCGCATTGAGGGGGCCAATGGGCGGGCCCATGTTTTGTAAAATCTTGGAACCTTCTTCCCTCAGCTAGAACATGATGGGTCATGTATGGGTCTTTCAGTACGACAATGACCCAAAACATACTGCCAAGGCAACAAAGGAGTGGCTCAGGAAGAAGAACATTAAAGGTCATGGAGTGGCCTAGCCAGTCTCCAGACCTTAATCCTATAGAAAACTTATGGAGGAAGCTGAAACTCAGAGTTGCCAAGCGACAGCCTAGAAACCTTAAGGATTTGGGGATTTACTCACTGAACTGCAACTCAATTTATAACTTTTGTATCATATGTGGTTGATATTCTGTCTATATCGTGTAGAATACACCTATGATAAAAATGATAGACCCTTAATTTTTTTGTAATTGGGAAAACTTACAAAATCTGCAGGGGATCAAATAGGATTTTAATAACAGCTTACCTGTAAAATCCTTTTCTTGGCGTACATCATGGGACACAGAGCCATAGTTATTAACTTAATGGTATATAGGCACCTTCAGGTGATGGACACTGGTATGCCCAATACAGGATGTTCACTCCCTATATAATAGGGCTGCTGAAATTAATCGCAGCATCGATGCATCGCGATTCGGGTGTCCCCGATGCGGCATCGATGCATGCGACCCGAATAATCGATTTCTGGCCCCGCCCCCTCCCGGGAGAGCGCTCCGTGCGTAAAGCTGTTATTAGTGTGTATATTGCGGTCATGTGACACTCGGCCGCGCCTCCCTCCTCTCACGTCTCTCCTGATGTCAGCTCCGCCCACTGACTGGAGCTATCAGGTCAGAAGAGAGGCGGGCGGGGCTGACATCAGGAGAGACGTGAGAGGAGGGAGGCGCGGCCCAGTGTCACATGACCGCAATATACACACTAATAACAGCTTTACGCACGGAGCGCTCTCCCGGGAGAATTCACTGCCCACCTCAGATGTGACAACCGGCGGAACACCGGCCGCACAAATGGAGATCGGGGGGAGATGGTGAGCAGGCAGATCGCCCTGCTCATTACAGGCTGCCACCGGCAGAGCAGCATGTGAGTACAGAGGGGGGAGGGGGCGCTGTGACACAAGTCCATATCATAATTTGTCTTCTATGTGCCTTCATCACACCACAACTCTGCATTATTGTCCACAGTCTGTGCCCATCTCCTGTGCCATGTCCGCCGCAGTCTGTGCCCATCTCCTGTGCCATGTCCGCCGCAGTCTGTGCCCATCTCCTGTGCCATGTCCGCCGCAGTCTGTGCCCATCTCCTGTGCCATGTCCGCCGCAGTCTGTGCCCATCTCCTGTGCCATGTCCACCGCAGTCTGTGCCCATCTCCTGTGCCATATCCGCCGCAGTCTGTGCCCATCTCCTGTGCCATGTCCGCCGCAGTCTGTGCCCATCTCCTGTGCCATGTCCGCCGCAGTCTGTGCCCATCTCCTGTGCCATGTCCGCCGCAGTCTGTGCCCATCTCCTGTGCCATGTCCGCCGCAGTCTGTGCCCATCTCCTGTGCCATGTCCGCCGCAGTCTGTGCCCATCTCCTGTGCCATGTCCGCCGCAGTCTGTGCCCATCTCCTGTGCCATGTCCGCCGCAGTCTGTGCCCATCTCCTGTGCCATGTCCGCCGCAGTCTGTGCCCATCTCCTGTGCCATGTCCGCCGCAGTCTGTGCCCATCTCCTGTAGCATGTCCGCAGTCTGTGCCCATCTCCTGTAGCATGTCCGCAGTCTGTGCTCATCTCCTGTACCATGTCCGCAGTCTCTGACCATCTCCTGTAGCATGTCTGCAGTCTCTGACTATCTCCTGTAGCATGTCTGCAGTCTCTGACTATCTCCTGTAGCATGTCCGCAGTCTCTGACCATCTCCTGTAGCATGTCTGCAGTCTCTGACTATCTCCTGTAGCATGTCCGCAGTCTCTGACCATCTCCTGTAGCATGTCCGCAGTCTCTGACCATCTCCTGTAGCATGTCCGCAGTCTCTGACCATCTCCTGTAGCATGTCCGCAGTCTCTGACCATCTCCTGTAGCATGTCCGCAGCCTCTGACCATCTCCTGTAGCATGTCCGCAGTCTCTGACCATCTCCTGTAGCATGTCCGCAGTCTCTGACCATCTCCTGTAGCATGTCCCCAGTCTCTGACCATCTCCTGTAGCATGTCCGCAGTCTCTGGCCATCTCCTGTAGCATGTCCGCAGTCTCTGACCATCTCCTGTAGCATGTCCGCAGTCTCTGACCATCTCCTGTAGCATGTCCGCAGTCTCTGACCATCTCCTGTAGCATGTCCGCAGTCTCTGACCATCTCCTGTAGCATGTCCGCAGTCTCTGACCATCTCCTGTAGCATGTCCGCAGTCTCTGACCATCTCCTGTAGCATGTCCGCAGTCTCTGACCATCTCCTGTAGCATGTCCGCAGTCTCTGACCATCTCCTGTAGCATGTCTGCAGTCTCTGATCATCTCCTGTAGCATGTATTGTGGAAGAGAGCCTGGAGCTCCTCTGCTGTCTCTTTTTTTCTTAAGAACAGATAGAATAAAAAAAATGGAGTCCTCCTGACTACTTGAATTTTTTTTGATGAAAACCATGAGAACTTGCGGACTTGCGCTGTAATCGTGATGCATCGTGATGCATCGCGGAATCGAATCGAATCGAATCGTTGACTTGATAATCGTAATCGAATCGAATCGTGAGGCCAGTGAAGATGCGCAGCCCTACTATATAACCCCTCCTCCTCCCAGGAGTACCTCAGTTTTTGTAGCAAAGCAATATATCTAAACCCCAAAAAGAGGGGAGGGACCTCTGTGTCCCATTATGTACTCCAAGAAAAGGATTTTACAGGTAAGCGGTAATAAAAATCCTATTTTCTTTATCGTACATCATGGGACACAGAGCCATAGTTATTAACAACTTCCCTACCCAGCCATAGTCATATGACGTCCTGGGATGGGATCTCCCATCCGGGGTGGATGTCATATGACGTTGCTTGGAACCCGGTGCGTGTGCCCGGCGGCCGCAATGTACGCCGGGCACCCGAAATTGCCCGTTAACCGGGCCGGACCATGGATCTGTGTGTGTAAACACACAGATCCACAGCCTGTCAGCTCTGAGGAGAGCGATCTGTGTTCCCAGATTGGAGGAACACTGATCGGTCACCTTCCCTTGTGCGTCCCCGCCCCCTACAGTTAGAATCATTCCCTAGGAAACATATTAAACCCTCCCCGCCCCCTAGTGGTTAACCCCTTCACTGCCTGTCACATTTACACAGTAATTAATGCAATTTTATAGCATTGATCGCTGTATAAATGTGAATGGTCCCAAAAATGTGTCAAAAGTGTCCGATGTGTCCGCCATAATGTCGCAGTCACGAAAAAAATCGCGATCGCCGCTAAAAAAAGAAATAAATATATATTTTTTAAAAAATGCCATAAATCTATCCCGTATTTTGTAGACACCATAACTTTTGCGCAAACCAATCAATATACGCTTATTGCGATTTTTTTTTACCAAAAATATGTAGAAGAATACGTTTAGAGCAGTGGCCTCTCTACAGTAAAATATAGAGGTAGAAAAGGTGCATATGTACCATCATCCAGGAATCAATATCAAAAAGGGGGTTGGAAGCCTGATCCCCAGTCAGGCGACCAAAAGGAGCATATTGGACTATTACGGTACAGTAATTAAGGGTAACCATAAGAGCAAGTAACGGCAGTGATAAAATTATAATTCATTTATTGATGCAATGGACAGAACAAGATAATACATAAACACTTAATAAAAGTACAGGCATATCACCAATGGATTCAATAGTATACAGTACAGCACGAAATCTCAGATATCATATTCCTCGACTAGTTTCGCGGACACAATCCGCTTCATCAGGAGGGAATCTGGAGATAAGTTTTTCTGACTAAACAGTCTGAACCTGATAATTAAAAAATACGAGGTTTACAAAAATACATGATCAAATAATTTATGTTCCAGCATCAAAGTATACAATTAGGTAATGGAAATAGGGGGGGGGGGGGGGGAGAGAACGAATCTGCTTACCCAGGTCCCAGCAGACCCCAGGCGCAAGGCCCCAACACCAACGGATGATCTCCCACGGCAACCTGGGGGAGCTAACAAAATAATGGGATAGTAAGGATAAAAATGTATATAGGGATTGAGGTAACCTAGATTGCCACATACAAGAAGAAGTGAGACATGAAATAGTGAGTGTGGAGATAGGGTAACAAGGGATGGTGATGGGTGAGTATTGTGGAAAATGTCAAAATTGTAGTCGCATTGTGTGGAGAATAAAAGATTCCAGAAGGTGACCAAACAAATAGGAAAGGGTGATGATGAACAGGGCAAAAGGGTGTTGTATGGTGTAAGTGAAAGGGTAGACAAGTGAGGAGAGGAAAGGAAGGGGAATGGGAGTGGAGAAGGGGAGAGGGGAGTGGGGAGAAGGGGGGGAAACACGGGGGAGGATAAGTGGAAAAAGGGGAAAGCGGGGTGGGGAGGGAAAGGGGGGGAAAAAAGGGTGGAAAAAAGGGGAGGAAAAAAAGGGGGGAGGGAGAGAGGGGGGGAAAAGGAAAGGAGGGGGGGGGGGAAGTAGGAGGGGGAAGGGGAAAGTAAGGAGGAGAATAGAACAATGTGAACATATGGGTGAATAGGGGCCGAGCAGTACCTGGTACTAGTAAAAGCATAGAAGGGCTCCCGAAGGGGGCACCCTACCAGGAACTGGTTCCATAATGGGGTAAGAGGGAAGGTAATGAGGAGGACTGCAAGCGATGGGCGAACACAAACCGAGGCATGTTGACCTAAGCCTAGGAAAGCTGCAAGGTAGAATACAGTAGTTTAAGGTACACGATGTTAGTGCCCAAGGGTATGGGACTTAGGTAAAAGGGTGGATAGGTACTTACCATAGACTTGTGCTAGGCTGGCTGAGGTATAGTCACCCCAGGGCAGCAGACCGAACCGTCCGGCTAGCAGGCATAGCCTGCTATAAATAGCTCCCAACCCTGCGACGCTGCGCCGCGTGTCGATGAGACGCCGGCGCATGACGTCACAGGGTCAGAGGTTCCACACAGCGCGCGCGCGAGGAGATCGCGCGCGCACGCATGCGCACCAGCCGCATGGCCACGGGAACGTAGTCCCAGCCAAGGCCGGTGCAAGAGGAGGGGGCGGTCCCATATGGGAGACCGATCCCTCCACCAGGGACCTCACCAGGCCGCCGCGGGAGAACACAGGGGGAGGGGGCAGCGCCGGCGCTAAAAGCCAGGACCAGGACTGGGGAAGCAGAGGTCTCAATGAACCAAAATATAGAACAATATAAGGGTTAATCGAACATAATAAAAGGTAAATACAAAATGAAAAAAACTGAAAAGCTTTATTAAGGTAAACTAGGGATGGTAATACCCTAGAGACCGGTGCAATGGTCCCACCGAGACATAAACCCATGACACCTAATTGCATGATATGCATATAAGTTAAGGAGGGCCAAGGACAATGCCACATGATTGGGTAAAAACATGTGGATAGAGGACGGGTAGCCAAGGTAAGGATGTCTGGCCGACCTAATGGGCATCTGTCTCGGAGGGTTGCATCGGGGCTGAAAATTAGCCATAATGTGGTATAAAGGGGTAAAATTGCAAATACTAGAGGCCGCCCCAAAAAGACACACAAGGTTGTGTGTCAGTGGGGGTTGATTAAAAATGAAGGGTGGGACAAATGGGGTCCGCAGGGTGGAGGGCATAGGTAGTCCTTCCACTAAGACAGCCTACCCAGGTGTCCCACTCGACATAAGGACGGGTGTGTTATCCACCCAATGTATACGATTAGAGCAGTGGCCTCTCTACAGTAAAATATAGAGGTAGAAAAGGTGCATATGTACCATCATCCAGGAATCAATATCAAAAAGGGGGTTGGAAGCCTGATCCCCAGTCAGGCGACCAAAAGGAGCATATTGGACTATTACGGTACAGTAATTAAGGGTAACCATAAGAGCAAGTAACGGCAGTGATAAAATTATAATTCATTTATTGATGCAATGGACAGAACAAGATAATACATAAACACTTAATAAAAGTACAGGCATATCACCAATGGATTCAATAGTATACAGTACAGCACGAAATCTCAGATATCATATTCCTCGACTAGTTTCGCGGACACAATCCGCTTCATCAGGAGGGAATCTGGAGATAAGTTTTTCTGACTAAACAGTCTGAACCTGATAATTAAAAAATACGAGGTTTACAAAAATACATGATCAAATAATTTATGTTCCAGCATCAAAGTATACAATTAGGTAATGGAAATAGGGGGGGGGGGGGGGAGAGAACGAATCTGCTTACCCAGGTCCCAGCAGACCCCAGGCGCAAGGCCCCAACACCAACGGATGATCTCCCACGGCAACCTGGGGGAGCTAACAAAATAATGGGATAGTAAGGATAAAAATGTATATAGGGATTGAGGTAACCTAGATTGCCACATACAAGAAGAAGTGAGACATGAAATAGTGAGTGTGGAGATAGGGTAACAAGGGATGGTGATGGGTGAGTATTGTGGAAAATGTCAAAATTGTAGTCGCATTGTGTGGAGAATAAAAGATTCCAGAAGGTGACCAAACAAATAGGAAAGGGTGATGATGAACAGGGCAAAAGGGTGTTGTATGGTGTAAGTGAAAGGGTAAACAAGTGAGGAGAGGAAAGGAAGGGGAATGGGAGTGGAGAAGGGGAGAGGGGAGTGGGGAGAAGGGGGGGAAACACGGGGGAGGATAAGTGGAAAAAGGGGAAAGCGGGGTGGGGAGGGAAAGGGGGGGAAAAAAGGGTGGAAAAAAGGGGAGGAAAAAAAGGGGGGAGGGAGAGAGGGGGGGAAAAGGAAAGGAGGGGGGGGGGAAGTAGGAGGGGGAAGGGGAAAGTAAGGAGGAGAATAGAACAATGTGAACATATGGGTGAATAGGGGCCGAGCGGTACCTGGTACTAGTAAAAGCATAGAAGGGCTCCCGAAGGGGGCACCCTACCAGGAACTGGTTCCATAATGGGGTAAGAGGGAAGGTAATGAGGAGGACTGCAAGCGATGGGCGAACACAAACCGAGGCATGTTGACCTAAGCCTAGGAAAGCTGCAAGGTAGAATACAGTAGTTTAAGGTACACGATGTTAGTGCCCAAGGGTATGGGACTTAGGTAAAAGGGTGGATAGGTACTTACCATAGACTTGTGCTAGGCTGGCTGAGGTATAGTCACCCCAGGGCAGCAGACCGAACCGTCCGGCTAGCAGGCATAGCCTGCTATAAATAGCTCCCAACCCTGCGACGCTGCGCCGCGTGTCGATGAGACGCCGGCGCATGACGTCACAGGGTCAGAGGTTCCACACAGCGCGCGCGCGAGGAGATCGCGCGCGCACGCATGCGCACCAGCCGCATGGCCACGGGAACGTAGTCCCAGCCAAGGCCGGTGCAAGAGGAGGGGGCGGTCCCATATGGGAGACCGATCCCTCCACCAGGGACCTCACCAGGCCGCCGCGGGAGAACACAGGGGGAGGGGGCAGCGCCGGCGCTAAAAGCCAGGACCAGGACTGGGGAAGCAGAGGTCTCAATGAACCAAAATATAGAACAATATAAGGGTTAATCGAACATAATAAAAGGTAAATACAAAATGAAAAAAACTGAAAAGCTTTATTAAGGTAAACTAGGGATGGTAATACCCTAGAGACCGGTGCAATGGTCCCACCGAGACATAAACCCATGACACCTAATTGCATGATATGCATATAAGTTAAGGAGGGCCAAGGACAATGCCACATGATTGGGTAAAAACATGTGGATAGAGGACGGGTAGCCAAGGTAAGGATGTCTGGCCGACCTAATGGGCATCTGTCTCGGAGGGTTGCATCGGGGCTGAAAATTAGCCATAATGTGGTATAAAGGGGTAAAATTGCAAATACTAGAGGCCGCCCCAAAAAGACACACAAGGTTGTGTGTCAGTGGGGGTTGATTAAAAATGAAGGGTGGGACAAATGGGGTCCGCAGGGTGGAGGGCATAGGTAGTCCTTCCACTAAGACAGCCTACCCAGGTGTCCCACTCGACATAAGGACGGGTGTGTTATCCACCCAATGTATACGATTAGAGCAGTGGCCTCTCTACAGTAAAATATAGAGGTAGAAAAGGTGCATATGTACCATCATCCAGGAATCAATATCAAAAAGGGGGTTGGAAGCCTGATCCCCAGTCAGGCGACCAAAAGGAGCATATTGGACTATTACGGTACAGTAATTAAGGGTAACCATAAGAGCAAGTAACGGCAGTGATAAAATTATAATTCATTTATTGATGCAATGGACAGAACAAGATAATACATAAACACTTAATAAAAGTACAGGCATATCACCAATGGATTCAATAGTATACAGTACAGCACGAAATCTCAGATATCATATTCCTCGACTAGTTTCGCGGACACAATCCGCTTCATCAGGAGGGAATCTGGAGATAAGTTTTTCTGACTAAACAGTCTGAACCTGATAATTAAAAAATACGAGGTTTACAAAAATACATGATCAAATAATTTATGTTCCAGCATCAAAGTATACAATTAGGTAATGGAAATAGGGGGGGGGGGGGGGGAGAGAACGAATCTGCTTACCCAGGTCCCAGCAGACCCCAGGCGCAAGGCCCCAACACCAACGGATGATCTCCCACGGCAACCTGGGGGAGCTAACAAAATAATGGGATAGTAAGGATAAAAATGTATATAGGGATTGAGGTAACCTAGATTGCCACATACAAGAAGAAGTGAGACATGAAATAGTGAGTGTGGAGATAGGGTAACAAGGGATGGTGATGGGTGAGTATTGTGGAAAATGTCAAAATTGTAGTCGCATTGTGTGGAGAATAAAAGATTCCAGAAGGTGACCAAACAAATAGGAAAGGGTGATGATGAACAGGGCAAAAGGGTGTTGTATGGTGTAAGTGAAAGGGTAAACAAGTGAGGAGAGGAAAGGAAGGGAATGGGAGTGGAGAAGGGGAGAGGGGAGTGGGGAGAAGGGGGGGGAAACACGGGGGAGGATAAGTGGAAAAAGGGGAAAGCGGGGTGGGGAGGGAAGGGGGGGAAAAAGGGTGGAAAAAAGGGGAGGAAAAAAAGGGGGGAGGGAGAGAGGGGGGAAAAGGAAAGGAGGGGGGGGGAAGTAGGAGGGGGAAGGGGAAAGTAAGGAGGAGAATAGAACAATGTGAACATATGGGTGAATAGGGGCCGAGCGGTACCTGGTACTAGTAAAAGCATAGAAGGGCTCCCGAAGGGGGCACCCTACCAGGAACTGGTTCCATAATGGGGTAAGAGGGAAGGTAATGAGGAGGACTGCAAGCGATGGGCGAACACAAACCGAGGCATGTTGACCTAAGCCTAGGAAAGCTGCAAGGTAGAATACAGTAGTTTAAGGTACACGATGTTAGTGCCCAAGGGTATGGGACTTAGGTAAAAGGGTGGATAGGTACTTACCATAGACTTGTGCTAGGCTGGCTGAGGTATAGTCACCCCAGGGCAGCAGACCGAACCGTCCGGCTAGCAGGCATAGCCTGCTATAAATAGCTCCCAACCCTGCGACGCTGCGCCGCGTGTCGATGAGACGCCGGCGCATGACGTCACAGGGTCAGAGGTTCCACACAGCGCGCGCGCGAGGAGATCGCGCGCGCACGCATGCGCACCAGCCGCATGGCCACGGGAACGTAGTCCCAGCCAAGGCCGGTGCAAGAGGAGGGGGCGGTCCCATATGGGAGACCGATCCCTCCACCAGGGACCTCACCAGGCCGCCGCGGGAGAACACAGGGGGAGGGGGCAGCGCCGGCGCTAAAAGCCAGGACCAGGACTGGGGAAGCAGAGGTCTCAATGAACCAAAATATAGAACAATATAAGGGTTAATCGAACATAATAAAAGGTAAATACAAAATGAAAAAAACTGAAAAGCTTTATTAAGGTAAACTAGGGATGGTAATACCCTAGAGACCGGTGCAATGGTCCCACCGAGACATAAACCCATGACACCTAATTGCATGATATGCATATAAGTTAAGGAGGGCCAAGGACAATGCCACATGATTGGGTAAAAACATGTGGATAGAGGACGGGTAGCCAAGGTAAGGATGTCTGGCCGACCTAATGGGCATCTGTCTCGGAGGGTTGCATCGGGGCTGAAAATTAGCCATAATGTGGTATAAAGGGGTAAAATTGCAAATACTAGAGGCCGCCCCAAAAAGACACACAAGGTTGTGTGTCAGTGGGGGTTGATTAAAAATGAAGGGTGGGACAAATGGGGTCCGCAGGGTGGAGGGCATAGGTAGTCCTTCCACTAAGACAGCCTACCCAGGTGTCCCACTCGACATAAGGACGGGTGTGTTATCCACCCAATGTATACGATTAGAGCAGTGGCCTCTCTACAGTAAAATATAGAGGTAGAAAAGGTGCATATGTACCATCATCCAGGAATCAATATCAAAAAGGGGGTTGGAAGCCTGATCCCCAGTCAGGCGACCAAAAGGAGCATATTGGACTATTACGGTACAGTAATTAAGGGTAACCATAAGAGCAAGTAACGGCAGTGATAAAATTATAATTCATTTATTGATGCAATGGACAGAACAAGATAATACATAAACACTTAATAAAAGTACAGGCATATCACCAATGGATTCAATAGTATACAGTACAGCACGAAATCTCAGATATCATATTCCTCGACTAGTTTCGCGGACACAATCCGCTTCATCAGGAGGGAATCTGGAGATAAGTTTTTCTGACTAAACAGTCTGAACCTGATAATTAAAAAATACGAGGTTTACAAAATACATGATCAAATAATTTATGTTCCAGCATCAAAGTATACAATTAGGTAATGGAAATAGGGGGGGGGGGGGGGGGAGAGAACGAATCTGCTTACCCAGGTCCCAGCAGACCCCAGGCGCAAGGCCCCAACACCAACGGATGATCTCCCACGGCAACCTGGGGGAGCTAACAAAATAATGGGATAGTAAGGATAAAAATGTATATAGGGATTGAGGTAACCTAGATTGCCACATACAAGAAGAAGTGAGACATGAAATAGTGAGTGTGGAGATAGGGTAACAAGGGATGGTGATGGGTGAGTATTGTGGAAAATGTCAAAATTGTAGTCGCATTGTGTGGAGAATAAAAGATTCCAGAAGGTGACCAAACAAATAGGAAAGGGTGATGATGAACAGGGCAAAAGGGTGTTGTATGGTGTAAGTGAAAGGGTAAACAAGTGAGGAGAGGAAAGGAAGGGGAATGGGAGTGGAGAAGGGGAGAGGGGAGTGGGGAGAAGGGGGGGAAACACGGGGGAGGATAAGTGGAAAAAGGGGAAAGCGGGGTGGGGAGGGAAAGGGGGGGAAAAAAGGGTGGAAAAAAGGGGAGGAAAAAAAGGGGGGAGGGAGAGAGGGGGGGAAAAGGAAAGGAGGGGGGGGGGGAAGTAGGAGGGGGAAGGGGAAAGTAAGGAGGAGAATAGAACAATGTGAACATATGGGTGAATAGGGGCCGAGCGGTACCTGGTACTAGTAAAAGCATAGAAGGGCTCCCGAAGGGGGCACCCTACCAGGAACTGGTTCCATAATGGGGTAAGAGGGAAGGTAATGAGGAGGACTGCAAGCGATGGGCGAACACAAACCGAGGCATGTTGACCTAAGCCTAGGAAAGCTGCAAGGTAGAATACAGTAGTTTAAGGTACACGATGTTAGTGCCCAAGGGTATGGGACTTAGGTAAAAGGGTGGATAGGTACTTACCATAGACTTGTGCTAGGCTGGCTGAGGTATAGTCACCCCAGGGCAGCAGACCGAACCGTCCGGCTAGCAGGCATAGCCTGCTATAAATAGCTCCCAACCCTGCGACGCTGCGCCGCGTGTCGATGAGACGCCGGCGCATGACGTCACAGGGTCAGAGGTTCCACACAGCGCGCGCGCGAGGAGATCGCGCGCGCACGCATGCGCACCAGCCGCATGGCCACGGGAACGTAGTCCCAGCCAAGGCCGGTGCAAGAGGAGGGGGCGATCCCATATGGGAGACCGATCCCTCCACCAGGGACCTCACCAGGCCGCCGCGGGAGAACACAGGGGGAGGGGGCAGCGCCGGCGCTAAAAGCCAGGACCAGGACTGGGGAAGCAGAGGTCTCAATGAACCAAAATATAGAACAATATAAGGGTTAAATCGAACATAATAAAAGGTAAATACAAAATGAAAAAAACTGAAAAGCTTTATTAAGGTAAACTAGGGATGGTAATACCCTAGAGACCGGTGCAATGGTCCCACCGAGACATAAACCCATGACACCTAATTGCATGATATGCATATAAGTTAAGGAGGGCCAAGGACAATGCCACATGATTGGGTAAAAACATGTGGATAGAGGACGGGTAGCCAAGGTAAGGATGTCTGGCCGACCTAATGGGCATCTGTCTCGGAGGGTTGCATCGGGGCTGAAAATTAGCCATAATGTGGTATAAAGGGGTAAAATTGCAAATACTAGAGGCCGCCCCAAAAAGACACACAAGGTTGTGTGTCAGTGGGGGGTTGATTAAAAATGAAGGGTGGGACAAATGGGGTCCGCAGGGTGGAGGGCATAGGTAGTCCTTCCACTAAGACAGCCTACCCAGGTGTCCCACTCGACATAAGGACGGGTGTGTTATCCACCCAATGTATACGATTAGAGCAGTGGCCTCTCTACAGTAAAATATAGAGGTAGAAAAGGTGCATATGTACCATCATCCAGGAATCAATATCAAAAAGGGGGTTGGAAGCCTGATCCCCAGTCAGGCGACCAAAAGGAGCATATTGGACTATTACGGTACAGTAATTAAGGGTAACCATAAGAGCAAGTAACGGCAGTGATAAAATTATAATTCATTTATTGATGCAATGGACAGAACAAGATAATACATAAACACTTAATAAAAGTACAGGCATATCACCAATGGATTCAATAGTATACAGTACAGCACGAAATCTCAGATATCATATTCCTCGACTAGTTTCGCGGACACAATCCGCTTCATCAGGAGGGAATCTGGAGATAAGTTTTTCTGACTAAACAGTCTGAACCTGATAATTAAAAAATACGAGGTTTACAAAAATACATGATCAAATAATTTATGTTCCAGCATCAAAGTATACAATTAGGTAATGGAAATAGGGGGGGGGGGGGGGGGGAGAGAACGAATCTGCTTACCCAGGTCCCAGCAGACCCCAGGCGCAAGGCCCCAACACCAACGGATGATCTCCCACGGCAACCTGGGGGAGCTAACAAAATAATGGGATAGTAAGGATAAAAATGTATATAGGGATTGAGGTAACCTAGATTGCCACATACAAGAAGAAGTGAGACATGAAATAGTGAGTGTGGAGATAGGGTAACAAGGGATGGTGATGGGTGAGTATTGTGGAAAATGTCAAAATTGTAGTCGCATTGTGTGGAGAATAAAAGATTCCAGAAGGTGACCAAACAAATAGGAAAGGGTGATGATGAACAGGGCAAAAGGGTGTTGTATGGTGTAAGTGAAAGGGTAAACAAGTGAGGAGAGGAAAGGAAGGGGAATGGGAGTGGAGAAGGGGAGAGGGGAGTGGGGAGAAGGGGGGGAAACACGGGGGAGGATAAGTGGAAAAAGGGGAAAGCGGGGTGGGGAGGGAAAGGGGGGGAAAAAAGGGTGGAAAAAAGGGGAGGAAAAAAAGGGGGGAGGGAGAGAGGGGGGGAAAAGGAAAGGAGGGGGGGGGGAAGTAGGAGGGGGAAGGGGAAAGTAAGGAGGAGAATAGAACAATGTGAACATATGGGTGAATAGGGGCCGAGCGGTACCTGGTACTAGTAAAAGCATAGAAGGGCTCCCGAAGGGGGCACCCTACCAGGAACTGGTTCCATAATGGGGTAAGAGGGAAGGTAATGAGGAGGACTGCAAGCGATGGGCGAACACAAACCGAGGCATGTTGACCTAAGCCTAGGAAAGCTGCAAGGTAGAATACAGTAGTTTAAGGTACACGATGTTAGTGCCCAAGGGTATGGGACTTAGGTAAAAGGGTGGATAGGTACTTACCATAGACTTGTGCTAGGCTGGCTGAGGTATAGTCACCCCAGGGCAGCAGACCGAACCGTCCGGCTAGCAGGCATAGCCTGCTATAAATAGCTCCCAACCCTGCGACGCTGCGCCGCGTGTCGATGAGACGCCGGCGCATGACGTCACAGGGTCAGAGGTTCCACACAGCGCGCACGCGAGGAGATCGCGCGCGCACGCATGCGCACCAGCCGCATGGCCACGGGAACGTAGTCCCAGCCAAGGCCGGTGCAAGAGGAGGGGGCGGTCCCATATGGGAGACCGATCCCTCCACCAGGGACCTCACCAGGCCGCCGCGGGAGAACACAGGGGGAGGGGGCAGCGCCGGCGCTAAAAGCCAGGACCAGGACTGGGGAAGCAGAGGTCTCAATGAACCAAAATATAGAACAATATAAGGGTTAATCGAACATAATAAAAGGTAAATACAAAATGAAAAAAACTGAAAAGCTTTATTAAGGTAAACTAGGGATGGTAATACCCTAGAGACCGGTGCAATGGTCCCACCGAGACATAAACCCATGACACCTAATTGCATGATATGCATATAAGTTAAGGAGGGCCAAGGACAATGCCACATGATTGGGTAAAAACATGTGGATAGAGGACGGGTAGCCAAGGTAAGGATGTCTGGCCGACCTAATGGGCATCTGTCTCGGAGGGTTGCATCGGGGCTGAAAATTAGCCATAATGTGGTATAAAGGGGTAAAATTGCAAATACTAGAGGCCGCCCCAAAAAGACACACAAGGTTGTGTGTCAGTGGGGGTTGATTAAAAATGAAGGGTGGGACAAATGGGGTCCGCAGGGTGGAGGGCATAGGTAGTCCTTCCACTAAGACAGCCTACCCAGGTGTCCCACTCGACATAAGGACGGGTGTGTTATCCACCCAATGTATACGATTAGAGCAGTGGCCTATCTACAGTAAAATATAGAGGTAGAAAAGGTGCATATGTACCATCATCCAGGAATCAATATCAAAAAGGGGGTTGGAAGCCTGATCCCCAGTCAGGCGACCAAAAGGAGCATATTGGACTATTACGGTACAGTAATTAAGGGTAACCATAAGAGCAAGTAACGGCAGTGATAAAATTATAATTCATTTATTGATGCAATGGACAGAACAAGATAATACATAAACACTTAATAAAAGTACAGGCATATCACCAATGGATTCAATAGTATACAGTACAGCACGAAATCTCAGATATCATATTCCTCGACTAGTTTCGCGGACACAATCCGCTTCATCAGGAGGGAATCTGGAGATAAGTTTTTCTGACTAAACAGTCTGAACCTGATAATTAAAAAATACGAGGTTTACAAAAATACATGATCAAATAATTTATGTTCCAGCATCAAAGTATACAATTAGGTAATGGAAATAGGGGGGGGGGGGGGAGAGAACGAATCTGCTTACCCAGGTCCCAGCAGACCCCAGGCGCAAGGCCCCAACACCAACGGATGATCTCCCACGGCAACCTGGGGGAGCTAACAAAATAATGGGATAGTAAGGATAAAAATGTATATAGGGATTGAGGTAACCTAGATTGCCACATACAAGAAGAAGTGAGACATGAAATAGTGAGTGTGGAGATAGGGTAACAAGGGATGGTGATGGGTGAGTATTGTGGAAAATGTCAAAATTGTAGTCGCATTGTGTGGAGAATAAAAGATTCCAGAAGGTGACCAAACAAATAGGAAAGGGTGATGATGAACAGGGCAAAAGGGTGTTGTATGGTGTAAGTGAAAGGGTAAACAAGTGAGGAGAGGAAAGGAAGGGGAATGGGAGTGGAGAAGGGGAGAGGGGAGTGGGGAGAAGGGGGGGAAACACGGGGGAGGATAAGTGGAAAAAGGGGAAAGCGGGGTGGGGAGGGAAAGGGGGGAAAAAAGGGGAGGAAAAAAAGGGGGGAGGGAGAGAGGGGGGGGAAAAGGAAAGGAGGGGGGGGGGAAGTAGGAGGGGGAAGGGGAAAGTAAGGAGGAGAATAGAACAATGTGAACATATGGGTGAATAGGGGCCGAGCGGTACCTGGTACTAGTAAAAGCATAGAAGGGCTCCCGAAGGGGGCACCCTACCAGGAACTGGTTCCATAATGGGGTAAGAGGGAAGGTAATGAGGAGGACTGCAAGCGATGGGCGAACACAAACCGAGGCATGTTGACCTAAGCCTAGGAAAGCTGCAAGGTAGAATACAGTAGTTTAAGGTACACGATGTTAGTGCCCAAGGGTATGGGACTTAGGTAAAAGGGTGGATAGGTACTTACCATAGACTTGTGCTAGGCTGGCTGAGGTATAGTCACCCCAGGGCAGCAGACCGAACCGTCCGGCTAGCAGGCATAGCCTGCTATAAATAGCTCCCAACCCTGCGACGCTGCGCCGCGTGTCGATGAGACGCCGGCGCATGACGTCACAGGGTCAGAGGTTCCACACAGCGCGCGCGCGAGGAGATCGCGCGCGCACGCATGCGCACCAGCCGCATGGCCACGGGAACGTAGTCCCAGCCAAGGCCGGTGCAAGAGGAGGGGGCGGTCCCATATGGGAGACCGATCCCTCCACCAGGGACCTCACCAGGCCGCCGCGGGAGAACACAGGGGGAGGGGGCAGCGCCGGCGCTAAAAGCCAGGACCAGGACTGGGGAAGCAGAGGTCTCAATGAACCAAAATATAGAACAATATAAGGGTTAATCGAACATAATAAAAGGTAAATACAAAATGAAAAAAACTGAAAAGCTTTATTAAGGTAAACTAGGGATGGTAATACCCTAGAGACCGGTGCAATGGTCCCACCGAGACATAAACCCATGACACCTAATTGCATGATATGCATATAAGTTAAGGAGGGCCAAGGACAATGCCACATGATTGGGTAAAAACATGTGGATAGAGGACGGGTAGCCAAGGTAAGGATGTCTGGCCGACCTAATGGGCATCTGTCTCGGAGGGGTTGCATCGGGGCTGAAAATTAGCCATAATGTGGTATAAAGGGGTAAAATTGCAAATACTAGAGGCCGCCCCAAAAAGACACACAAGGTTGTGTGTCAGTGGGGGTTGATTAAAAATGAAGGGTGGGACAAATGGGGTCCGCAGGGTGGAGGGCATAGGTAGTCCTTCCACTAAGACAGCCTACCCAGGTGTCCCACTCGACATAAGGACGGGTGTGTTATCCACCCAATGTATACGATTAGAGCAGTGGCCTCTCTACAGTAAAATATAGAGGTAGAAAAGGTGCATATGTACCATCATCCAGGAATCAATATCAAAAAGGGGGTTGGAAGCCTGATCCCCAGTCAGGCGACCAAAAGGAGCATATTGGACTATTACGGTACAGTAATTAAGGGTAACCATAAGAGCAAGTAACGGCAGTGATAAAATTATAATTCATTTATTGATGCAATGGACAGAACAAGATAATACATAAACACTTAATAAAAGTACAGGCATATCACCAATGGATTCAATAGTATACAGTACAGCACGAAATCTCAGATATCATATTCCTCGACTAGTTTCGCGGACACAATCCGCTTCATCAGGAGGGAATCTGGAGATAAGTTTTTCTGACTAAACAGTCTGAACCTGATAATTAAAAAATACGAGGTTTACAAAAATACATGATCAAATAATTTATGTTCCAGCATCAAAGTATACAATTAGGTAATGGAAATAGGGGGGGGGGGGGGGGAGAGAACGAATCTGCTTACCCAGGTCCCAGCAGACCCCAGGCGCAAGGCCCCAACACCAACGGATGATCTCCCACGGCAACCTGGGGGAGCTAACAAAATAATGGGATAGTAAGGATAAAAATGTATATAGGGATTGAGGTAACCTAGATTGCCACATACAAGAAGAAGTGAGACATGAAATAGTGAGTGTGGAGATAGGGTAACAAGGGATGGTGATGGGTGAGTATTGTGGAAAATGTCAAAATTGTAGTCGCATTGTGTGGAGAATAAAAGATTCCAGAAGGTGACCAAACAAATAGGAAAGGGTGATGATGAACAGGGCAAAAGGGTGTTGTATGGTGTAAGTGAAAGGGTAAACAAGTGAGGAGAGGAAAGGAAGGGGAATGGGAGTGGAGAAGGGGAGAGGGGAGTGGGGAGAAGGGGGGGAAACACGGGGGAGGATAAGTGGAAAAAGGGGAAAGCGGGGTGGGGAGGGAAAGGGGGGGAAAAAAGGGGGGAAAAAAGGGGAGGGAAAAAAAGGGGGGAGGGAGAGAGGGGGGGAAAAGGAAAGGAGGGGGGGGGGAAGTAGGAGGGGGAAGGGGAAAGTAAGGAGGAGAATAGAACAATGTGAACATATGGGTGAATAGGGGCCGAGCGGTACCTGGTACTAGTAAAAGCATAGAAGGGCTCCCGAAGGGGGCACCCTACCAGGAACTGGTTCCATAATGGGGTAAGAGGGAAGGTAATGAGGAGGACTGCAAGCGATGGGCGAACACAAACCGAGGCATGTTGACCTAAGCCTAGGAAAGCTGCAAGGTAGAATACAGTAGTTTAAGGTACACGATGTTAGAGCCCAAGGGTATGGGACTTAGGTAAAAGGGTGGATAGGTACTTACCATAGACTTGTGCTAGGCTGGCTGAGGTATAGTCACCCCAGGGCAGCAGACCGAACCGTCCGGCTAGCAGGCATAGCCTGCTATAAATAGCTCCCAACCCTGCGACGCTGCGCCGCGTGTCGATGAGACGCCGGCGCATGACGTCACAGGGTCAGAGGTTCCACACAGCGCGCGCGCGAGGAGATCGCGCGCGCACGCATGCGCACCAGCCGCATGGCCACGGGAACGTAGTCCCAGCCAAGGCCGGTGCAAGAGGAGGGGGCGGTCCCATATGGGAGACCGATCCCTCCACCAGGGACCTCACCAGGCCGCCGCGGGAGAACACAGGGGGAGGGGGCAGCGCCGGCGCTAAAAGCCAGGACC